>CM060950.1:90927286-91229786 GCA_030765055.1 Mantis religiosa
TTTATTTATTTATTTATTTATTTATTTATTTATTTATTTATTTATTTATTTATTTATTTATTTATTTATTTATTTATTTATTTATTTATTTATTTATTTATTTATTTATTTATTTATTTATTTATTTATTTATTTATTTATTTATTTATTTATTTATTTATTTATTTATTTATTTATTTATTTATTTATTTATTTATTTATTTATTTATTTATTTATTTATTTATTTATTTATTTATTTATTTATTTATTTATTTATTTATTTATTTATTTATTTATTTATTTATTTATTTATTTATTTATTTATTTATTTATTTATTTATTTATTTATTTATTTATTTATTTATTTATTTATTTATTTATTTATTTATTTATTTATTTATTTATTTATTTATTCATTTGGTGATGGTCATAGTGCTGTCATCAGAAAAACAATCTGGAGGAACAGGAAGTAGTTCTAAAAACTAATACTACAGGACGCTCCCTGGTCTTTTGTAAACAAAACTAGATCATCGCAGTAAATTTCGACGTTTAATTGACATTCAAAATTTTGTTGCTGTTCACTGTTGACGTTATACAACATTTTACTTCCTTCTTTTATTTTTTGTCTCCCGAGATAGAAATCAGTGAAAAGCAATGAAATTTCTTTGTACGACGCCAAAATGGTTCAAATCTATTTGCCTTTTGTTAAATCTTTCCTTTTCCGATCTGCCAATAAGACGAAGTGTTTAGCTTGTGGCATTCGCTGTGCTAAAAGCCAAACAAACTTTCGATATTACTTTTATTTTGCGTCTTCTTTTTCCTACCTATACATATTTAGCATCCATAAATACATGCAATTTAAAACTCTCGTGAGAATTTTAAGCAGTAGTGAAGGAAGTCAAACATTAATAAGGCAGAAATATCTGGAAAAATAAGGATATTACACCAAACTAATTCCAGAATGCACCACTTCGCCATTCGTACTTGAATCGAGATCATAACAGTAAATGATCATTCATTCATTCATTCATGCATTCATTCATCCACCCCTTCATCCCTTCATCTCTTCATTAGTTCATTCGTTCATTCGTTCATTCACTCATTCACTCACTCATTCATTCATTCACTCACTCATTCATTCACTCATTCACTCACTCATTCACTCACTCATTCATTCATCCATTCATTCATTCATCCATTCATCCATCCATCCATTCATTCATCCATCCATCCATCCATCCATCCATCCATCCAACCGTCCGTCCATCCATCCATCGTCCGTCCGTCCATCCCTCCGTCCCACCGTCTATCCATCCATCCATCCATCCATCCATCCCACCGTCCATCCATCCGTCCATCCATCCGTCCAACCACCAGTCCATCCACCCGTCCCCCACCCACCCATCCACCCATCCATCCATCCATCCATCCATCCATCCATCCATCCATCCATCCATCCATCCATCCATCCATCCATCCATCCATCCATCCATCCATCCATCCATCCATCCATCCATCCATCCATCCATCCATCCATCCATCCATCCATCCATCCATCCATCCATCCATCCATCCATCCATCCATCCATCCATCCATCCATCCATCCATCCATCCATCCATCCATCCATCCATCCATCCATCCGTCCGTCCATCCATCCATTCATCCATCCGTTCATACATTCATTCATTCATTCATTCATTCATCCATTCATTCATTCATTCATTCATTCATTCATTCATTCATTCATTCATTCATTCATTTTTTATTTACTTCTTTCTTTGTTTGTTTATTTATTTATTATTTATTTTCCTCTTTATTTGTTTCTTTATTTATTTAATTACATAATTATTTATTAATTAATTTATTTGTTTATTTATCTGTTATTTATTTATCTACTTATTTATCTATTGATCTATTTATGTTTTCATAATTTTTTGTCCTTTTTATTTATTTATTTATTCACTTATTTGTTTATTTTATGTATTTAATTGTTTAGCTATTTATGCATTCAATTGTGTTTTTTCTTATGTATTCATTTATTTACTTATTTATTTGTTTGTTTGTTTATTTGTTTACTTATTTACTTAATTAATTGATTGTTTATTATGCTAACTAGATAGGAATAACTGAAGCGCATGAACCATTTTTTTACGTCCCCCAAATAATTTAGATCTCTTTGCCCTTTTTTATTCAAAACTTCCGCGAACTTCAAATGTTACTTGTCCGTTGAAATTTGGCTCTGTTTTAACTACTTTATTATCATTCACAGTTTGTGTATGAGTTACTTTTCTATTAACCCTTTCACCCTTTATTTACCTTCATTATATTCCCTCTTCCTTTCTTACTTTCCACTTAACAACAATTCTACCAATTTGGCAAGGGAAAAAATCGTTTCAAATGTTTTTGATAGCCAAATTAGGATCTTATAGAAAGAGATATTGTAAAATTTTCCCGGACACGCCTAAATTCTGGAAATTCTGAACGTGTGTTTTGTGTAGGATTTTATATACGAGGGCTGTTCAATAAAGAATGATTCTAATTTTTTACGTACATAATCTTTCGCACTAAAATTCGTTCTTATCATGCTCTGTTAGCTTAATGTGAAACAAACACGCCGTACTAGTTTCATTTTTGGTACGCCTGGTTTCCGCCTGTGAGATCCGGGTAAGTTCAGATATGTTCAGCATCACCTACCGCTGCAATGGTGGTAACACGCAGTTAAAGTTGATGTTAGAGAGAGATGCGGAGTTTCTTTCAAACGTAATCACGCCTGATGGAACTTGGCTACATAATTTTGATC
This sequence comes from Mantis religiosa, assembly GCA_030765055.1. NCBI lineage: Eukaryota > Metazoa > Arthropoda > Insecta > Mantodea > Mantidae > Mantis > Mantis religiosa. Next base: position 90,930,069 of record CM060950.1, read on the forward strand.
CTGAGAGCAAACAGCAAAGCTCAGTGTGGAAATCTCCTTCATCAAAAGGCAAAAGTGGTTGCTTCTGCTGGGAAAGTTATGGTCATCTCATTCTTTGATATTCATGGAATGGTTTATCAGCATGTTGTACCTGCACACATATCAGTAACTGGACAGTACTACAGGGATGCCCTGAAACCATTGCAATTCTGTATCAGGCGCGAAAGACCACATTTCCGTGAAGCAGGCTGGATGCTGTACCATGATAATGCGCGGTCATATATTGCCAATGTTGTTGCTGAGTATCTTACAAAAATCAACGTGAAGTGCATCCCGTAGCCTCCCTGTAGTCCGGATTTAGCCCCATGTGACCTTTTCTATTCCCTAACTTGAAGAAACGCCTTCGTGGGGGCATTATCCATCATCAGAAGTAGTGGTGAAGGCTGCGGAGGCAATTTTGAAGAATCTCTCAAAATATGATTTCCAGCATGTTTCTGAAGACTGGCAGAAACGCTGGGACAAGTGCATCGCTTCAGGGAAGTCTATTTTCAGAAGGGCCATCAAAATTATGTGGATGAGTAAAGATACGTTGTAAAAGTTGTGATCATTCTTTGTTGAACAGCCCTCGTAAATTTTAGATGTAACTCACGACCCAAACGATAAATATGGGTAATTCCTTTCCGTTTTTTGTTTATAGTGATGATACTAAATCAGAAGTAACAATCTGGGAGAATGAGAAATGGTACTCACGACTAATGCTACAGGGTGCTACTTCAATATAGGTAAACGAAGCAAGATCATCTCAGTAAATTTTGGTATATAATTGATATTCGAAACCTTTTTTGCTATCTTCGTGTATGTTATACAACATTATGTACGTTTCTATTTATTTATTTACTTATTTATTTTTTTAATTGTTATCTATCAAGACAGGTATAATTGAAGCGCAATGAAATATCTTTGCTAAAAGCCACAAAGGATACAAAGCTATTTGCACTTTTTTATTGTTTTCTTTCGGGATATTAAATTGTTTCTAGTAGCAATGCCGCCAATAAGACGAGGCGTTTATCTCGTAGAATTTGCAGTGCTATGAAACAAACGAATATACGATATTATATTTATTTCGCTTCTTCTTTTTTCCTACCTATTCGTATTCTTAGCATTCAGGTTTACAAAACCGTTTAAGCTTACCATGACGACTATGTTATATCAAATTAATTACCGTTTCCCAATTTTGTTTAAAACGTTTTCTAAATGAGATATTGTAATGTGTATATGTGTTAGATCTTGCACCTGTACATTCATCTTCTACATTCGCATTCAGGTTTTTTTTTTCTTCTAATGTTTCACTGTTTGTCTTTAAATTTGATATATACAGATATTTGTAATTATAAATTATTATGATTCACAGTTTGTTTCACCGTTTTAATTTATTACTTGCCTGATCAGCAGCATTGCTATACAAGCCATTGATAAATTACATAAGTACTATATACATATTAACAACTGAGTAATTCCTGTCCTCTAACCTACACAATAGGTGATAAATTTATAATATAAACAAACAGAAAACAATTAAGAACATATTGAAGTGAAAGATACTAAAAGATAAACTATATAACAGGATAACTAACACATACAGTAACATTAAATAAGTTGGATAACGATTGAAAAGAGAGGTTAGAAATGCGAGACTAGATTATGATCAGTGGTGTTTATGAGAAAAATGGAGGATATACTTTGAATTAGTGAGAAAAGCCGCTATCATCTGAATCAGTGAGTAGGATGTCTTGAGGCAGTTTTCTTTTCAATCTGGTCCTTTCGAAATTTCGTCGTCCTATGGCATGCGTTACAGCGCTTGGTACTTCGGATAATCCAACGAAGAATGTCTTTCATATTAATTTAAAGTTCAGATGCATGGGAACAATACAATATCTGATGGAGTTGATCATTTATAATGAACAATGGAGCCTTTGTAATACTGCGGAGAAATTTGTTTTGTATAACCTGAAGTCGATGACTGTACACCTCATACAGGAATAGCGTTAGAAATTATGGAGCGTATAAGAGACTTGTAGATCAATATTGAGCACTGCAGACCAAACTGAGATTTCTTCTGTAGCAATGGATGCAGCCTTTTAATTCTAGAAATGGCCAGTGTGGAAATGTAAGATAAATGATAATTCCAGGTTAATTTAGTGTCCAGCATTACGCCTAAATATTTGAGTGGTGTTTCTGGAGGCTTCCATGTTAGTTATTTTCCCTGCAGATCCAATGGGAGTCGATCTTGATAAGATCTTAAGGAGAATACTTTCGTTTCCGTGTTGTTAGTATTCAATACTACTCGCCACATTTTGAACCACTTAGATAACTTATTTAATGATATTTGTAGCCCTTTCATTGCAGTACTTAAGTCTTGATGCGAATAGAAAATAACGGTGTCATCGGTATACATAACTGTGGATATGGGTTTTGTATTTGGAAGGTTTTTCATGAATATATTTAATAATAGTGGTGCCAGAATTGACCTTTGTGGAACTCCTGCTGGTATTGGTCACAGATCAGATTTGTAACTGTCTATGCGCCCTAAAAATTTGTGCTGTGAGTAAAGACTTTCAGTTATTCTGTTTAGATAATCTGAGAGTCCAGTTCTATGTAGTTTTACCAGTAAACCAGTCTGGCATACTGTATCGAAACTTCAGCAATATCTATAAAAATGGCAGAGGTATACTGTTTCTTTTCATATCCTTTAATGGTGCTTTCATCAACTCTTAGTAGCTGATGAGCTATTGAATGTAGAAGACGAAAGCCAAATTGATACAATGGCATAATGTTGTTTTTGTAGACAAATTCTCCTAAGCGTTTTTGGATTACTTTCTCAAAAAGTGTTGATAAAGTGGGAAGCAGACTGATTGGCCGATAACTTGATAGAAGATGTTTCGGTTTTTGAGGTTTGTGGAATACCATTATTTCTGCTACTTTCCATGAACGAGGGAAGTAGCCAATTGTTAGAGAGGAGTTAAATATTTCTGTCAGGTAAACAAGTGCTTTCATTGTAAGCTTCTTTAGTACTATGTTTGGTAGGAGGTCATATCCTGGTGATTTTTAATAGTAAGGTTTATGATGAAGCGGGATAACTCTTTCGGCGATGTGTGTAAAATTGTATTTGTAACTTTAGGATTGTTTTTATGTATCCACATACGGTTCATGTTCGATATGAGGAGCAGCTTCATTATCAAAAATGTCATTTGTAGTAAATATATTTTCATAATAAGAGGCAAGAGCATTGCATTTTGATTGAGAGTACTTGAGTATCTTATCAAAATGCAGTGATGGTACTGAAGTTGGTTCTCGTAGAATTAATTTGGTTTCTTACCAAAGGGAACAGTCACTAGAGGATAAAGAAGACAGATAGGTTTGGTCAGAATTAAGACGATGCTCTTGCCTAACGGTACGAATGAGGCTGTTAAGCTTTCTGCGTAGACAAGGATGTCTTTCTCGTTCCCACAGCTCTCGGATGCGATGCTTTTCTCTGATTAGGTGAATATTATGCGTAGGTAGGTAGATGAGGTCTAGGTCAGTATGAGCGAGTTGTTGATTCTTTGATACAAGAACAGATAGTATCTGAGAAGAGCTGAACAGCATTATCAATATCTGAGGTTTAGGTTAGGTGATAATTTGAAACTCATGATGGGTCTAGTCTTGACTGAAATTGATCCCAATTGACGTAACCGTTTAGCATACGAGCCTCTTGTATTGTTATGGAAGAACTATATTTTGGTGTGAAATATTGCGTTTTATTATTATGGATACTCCTCCGGAAGCAGTGGGGGCAACTCTGTCTTTTCGGTATATTTTATTACCTGGGAGATATAAAGTTTCATTTGGTAAGAAATGTGTTTCGGTGACACATATTATATCAATGTTGTGAGTTGAAAGAGAGGCAGTAAGATAGGCTCTTTTAAGACGAAGACCTTTAGCGTTCCAATTTAGAAGTGATAATTGATAAACAGAAGTAGAATTACGTACAGCCATTTTGAAAAGATGATGATAGGAGATAGATAATAAACTCTTGAATTGCTGGCAGATGTGAACTTATGAATGAGACGATATTAGGTAAACATTTATATTGAAAATTAGTAAGGAATGAGCTGGTTGAAGATGATTATTTTGGTTGCTGGTTTGTCTGTAGTTGTTCATAACATCCGCAATGTTGCGCTGATATGTGCGTGGAGGTTGTCCAGACAGTGAGTTAACTTGTGCCTGTTTAATTGCTGAAGCTAATGGATCATTTGAGTGTTGAGAAAGAGGTGGAAGATTTGTAAGTTTGGGAACAGATGGTCCAGTTATGTTCAGAGGCTGCTTTTGCTGCAGATTATGTGAATGAGAGGAGCGTTCCTTTAAACGTAAATAGTGAGAACATCCTCTGAAATTTGCAGGATGTTGTTCATGACAGTTCACATATTTTGGGGGAGTAGTTTTAGGAAGTTTGCAGTGAGAGAAAAGATGTGATCCACTACACCTGACGCACCTTTGTTCAAGTTGGCAATAATTTTTGGTATGCCCATAATTTTGACAACGAATGCATTGTAGGATAACAGTTGATTTCCTTCTAGGTTCTACCTGGATTACACTGTATAATAGACCGGTAAGATTTAGGACAGATTTAGCTTCATTGCAGTCAGTGAGCTCACCTGCACATAGAGGAATGGGTTGTTTATTTTTTCCTTGTAGCCTTGCAACTTTACCAACAGGATACTTTAGTTCTTGTAGTGCATTGAATGCAGTGTAGGATAACAGTTGATTTCCTTCTAGGTTCTACCTTGACTACACCATAGAGTAGACGGGTGAGATTTAGGAAATTTACCTTCATCGCAGTCAGTGAGTTCACCTGCACAGAGAGGAATGGGTTTACCTTTCCTTGTAGCCTTGCGACTTTGCAAACAGGATACTTTAGTTCTTGTAGTGCTCTTATAATCTCCTCATTACTAAGGGAGCGGGGTAGCTTCCTAATGATTAAAGAGAAAATTTTATCTTCAGTAACGTGAAGTATTTTGGTTTTATAGAAACAAAATAAGCTCTCAGAGCACGAAATTCATCAGCTATAGCAGTGAAAACGTTTATTGATTTTGCCTTTTAGTGGAGTATGAATTTATGATTTCAGTTAACTGCGTATAGTGTAAATAAATAATTGATAGTTTTAAAAATCAGTTAAGCAGATTGGAGGAATTTTCTCGTTGGTAGTCTCAACTTCAGCATCTGAGTTATTGTCATCTAAGTTATCCTCTAATAAATGATGTCTATGTTGTGTAGGGATGGTAGCAAAATGTGCATTTGACACGCTTTTAGCTGCTTGAAATTGCTGACTAGTTTGCGTGTTGTTTGTTGAAGGTACTGGAAATGCTCATAAAGCATTTGGATTCAAGGGTTTGTTAAACGTGTTTAAAGATAACTTCGAATCTTTGGCAGCCTTCTTTGTTTGATCTTCAGTTGCTTTTCGTACTTTCAATTGTTTCCTTGCTTTAAAACTTTTATTAGAAAATGACGTATTCATATCTGAGTCACAGGAATTCATAGGTTTAACATATTGTGCACTACTTACAGTTTAGGTGAAATCATCTTCTTCCATTGCGGGGGAGTGAACATTTAAATTTTCTCATGTTTTATCTCGCGCTCTGTTAACATTGTGAGTGTTCATGCCCAAGATCTTGAGCAATCGAAAAATTTAAAGCGAATTTATGTAATCACACCAAGTTAGTAGCAAATAACACTAATCAGAAATATTCAGATGTTAATGCACTTGGAGATATAGAAAGATTTCCTCACCGGAGCAATTTACCATCAATAAAAGGATAAAATTAGCAGCTCGATCTAAACATTACTATTCAGTTGCGATGCTCAACTTTTCCACCCAGTTTGTGTCTGATTTTCATTTTTTTACCTCTTTCTTTGTTTCTTTCTTGGAGATAGCACTTCGGAAATACTCCAGGTACTGTATTTATATCTCCAATATGTTTACCAGGGTTCAAATATTTATGTACATGTTTCATATAAAATAATGCATGGTAAAAGATGCTAAACCAAGGCAAAAGGCACAAAAGGTGCTGTTTTACTGCGTCAATTTAAAAAAACGCTCTTTCTCCCATGCTGGAATATTGAGCAACAAACAGCATAAGAAAGAAAACCATGATGCTATTATACCTAAGGACAATCAATATAAGTAATTCTTACTCTCTACTGACCGATAGTATGTTGAGGAACTATGAGTATCAGATATTTCAAAGTTTTCCTTGCAGTCAGTGTCGGAATATTCTAAATTAATGTAAACCATCCTTATCCTAATAAACCTGTTTTAGTTTTTGCTGGTTGTCCTTTAGATTTTGCACTTCACTATTAAACAATTTTGGGTACATGGCTTTACGTAAACAACATCTTGTGTTTTGGAAGCATATTTTTGGGCCCATATAGCAATTAGTGTTCCTTAGCTAATATGTTCCTGAACTATTTCAAAATTTTGAGATGGTCCTTTTCCATCTTTATATGTTCAGGTAGTACAGTTTAGTAGTGCATGGATCAAATTCAATGTTTCATATGGGAAGGATAACTGCATTTCTGATTTGAGGGATGTCTTGTTTGTTTCTGCGGATATGTAGACACTGTTGGAAGATCTGTTTGTAAATAATTTGTTAATAAACTGATCCTAAACGCCTTGTAGTCCATTTCTTCATGACAGTACTTGGTAGACTTCGATTTAAAACTCACTAAGACGCTGGGAATAGAACCTCTCAGAAGTCTTATGCAAAATTATAAAGCGTTAGCCTTTTGCTACGGCCGTCTGAAGAGGGAAATCAACGTCATCTCTTTCTTTACATTTAGTAAGGTTCAATTAATCCAAGCTTCAACCTGTAAACAATTGCACCTCAATTGTTTCATTGTTTTCACAAATTTAAATAGGCAAAGTGGTTTGGAACAGCATCGAGACTTTCATTAAGGGATTTCCTCTGTTAGCATTCTTTACAAATTTAAAATTTATTTTCCTACAAACTTTCCTTAGCGTAGTTACTCTTCCATGTAACAGATTGTTTTCTTTTAATGTCTTACTTATATCTTCTAATTTAGGTAGAAAGTCAGTGCTGTACAATGGATACATCATTCTTCTCATCGTCCAGGGAACAAATGACTCGATCACTGATAGTCCATTGGGACATTGTTTCCCCTGGGATGTTTATAAGGCTGTCACTTGATTACCCTTTAGATTGTTCTTCTAAATTCACTTTAACAGAGCAAGAAGATAACAGTTTGGGGATATCGTCAGGTTATTAAAATTTCTCTACAAATTTCGATGATAAAGTAGGAACATTATACAAATAAATGGATGAATGAATGAATGAATAAAAGAATGAATGAATACCGAAATTATGGCTTGCCAGAAGCAAAGAATCATGATAGATGTCAAAGGAATGTTGGTTCTTTGTTACGACAAGGGGCAAGGCCAGTTGAGTTGGGGAAAGTGTATAACAAAGCAATTTAAGAAGCAGTGTCCTTAGAAGATTTCTAAAGGAATTGTCACTTGACGTGTATGAATAGGAAATTCTTTGGATCATTTACAATGGCGACCAAAACAGCCACAAAGGGATTTTGTTTGAAAAAGAATTGGGAGAGTGAAAGTTATATATACACACGTGCAGCTGTGGTCAGAAGGCACTCTTCGGCGTGTAGCCGATGGGGACAGTTCGAGGCTAGGAAGCCATTATGAACAGTCTTCGGCGTGAAGCCGATCAGAAGGGTCTTCGGCGTGCAGCCGCTGAGACAAGAGTCTGAGACGTGAAGCCCATTAGAGCGGCCAAATTGTTCGGTGTTTCATAATTGTCGGTTCATATATACGAGAGGAACAATTAAAGTTTATGGAACAATAAACAATTCTGCAGTCAGTCTCTCCGTAAACAGTAATTGCGGTAGCCCTAGTTAGCCACATACATATTTGTATCAAAGTGAATAAATGAATAAATGAAATCTACGTCCTGGTTCCTAATTTCTTACACTTGAACAAAATTTCCAAATTCTTATTTATTAAACACCAAATAACTACAAAAACACTAAAATTGCACTACAACATTTTTCAGATCATAAGACAAACTTTAAAATCATTTAATATAAAATAATTCAAATTAACTACTCATTTAAAAAATACCTACAAATACTGGTACCCAGTAAACATTTAACCGTTAGCAAGATAAATTATAAAACTACTAACTACAATACCAGTAACCGATATTTCACGTTCGGGTAACCAATACGTTCTTAAAATAAAATCTTTCAAAAACTTAAATAAAACCTTATAAAAGTCTTCAAAAACTTGACCATAAACATATAAAGATACAAAATTTCAAAAACAGAGGAAAAAATTACATTTCAACAGATTTCAAAATTTAAAAAATACGAGACCTTTTCAATATAGAATGATCACATTTTTTTGACAACGTGCCTTTACTGATAGTTTTGATAGTGCTTCTCAAAGAAGTCTCCCCTGAATACCATTCACTTGTCCCAGCGTTTCTGTCAGTCTTCAACGACGTGCTGGAAACCATTTTCTGAGGAACCATTCAAAATCGCCTCCGCAGCCTTCACCGCTGCTTCTGATGCTGGATAATGCCTCCCGTGAAGGCGTTTCTTCAAGTTATGGATTAGAAAAAGGTTACTGGGACTAAATCCGGACTATAGGGAGGGTGAGGAATGCATATGACGTTGATTTTTGCAAGATATTCAGCTACAACTTTGGCAATATGCGGCCATTCATTATCGTGGTGCAGCATGCAGCCTACCTCATGGAAATGTGGTCTTTTGCGCCTGATATGGACTTGCAATGTTTTCAGGACATCCCTGTAGTATTGTCCAGTTACTGGTGTGTGAGCAGGTACAACATGCTGATAAAACATTCCATGAATATCAAAGAATGAGATGACCATAGCTTTCCCAGCAGAAGCAAACACTTTTTCTTTTTGGTGGGTTGGTGATGAAGGAGATTTACACACTGAGGTTTGCTGTATGCTCTCAGGATTAAAATGATGTAGCCAAGTTTCATCAGCAGTGATTACGTATGAAAGAAACTCCGGATCTTCCTCTAACATCAACTGCAACTGCATTTTACCCCCCATTGCAGCGGTTGGCGATACTGAACATACCTGAACGTGCCTGGTTCTCACAGGCGGGAACCAAGAGTACCAACAATGAAACTAGTACGGCGTGTTTCTTTCGTATTAAGCTAACAGAATATAATAATATTAAACTTTAGTGCCAAAGATTATGACCATTCTTTATTGAGCTGCCCTTGTAATTAAATGTAATAAATATAATTATTTAAACACCATTTAAAATTAACTAATTAATACAAAGATTACATAACATTTAAATTTATGCAAATAAAACAAAATCTTCATATTACAATATTAAAATCACTTAAGAAATTAAAAAAGGAACATTACTCGGTTAGCTGGAGATTTAAACCCAGGTATTTATTATTAGGAAATCATTTCCCTGACTATTCTGTTTACTCGCGCAGAGTGCATAACCACCGTTAATGGCCTCAGATAGAAGACTTCGGTTTTTCCAGACAGGGACTAATAAAAATAATAATGTTAATGATGATGATGATGAAGAAGAAGAAGAAGAAGAAGAAGAAGAAGAAGAAGAAGAAACTATATAAAGTAGAGATACATGCTACAGCAGAAAAGTATAACTGTTCTTCTTTTAAGATGTATGTAAATGCTTTTGCAAGGTCTTGATTGAACCTTTGAAGGCAAATTTTGCAATATTATCATTAAAATACACTTTGAGATAAAACGTTCCCAGGAACGGCCGAGATAGCCATCGGAGGTTTCTTTTATCTGAAACAGAAGCATTAACAGCAGAGCCATCTGTGTCCATAGATCATATCATTAAGTGCAAAACAGTGAACTCTTTATGCCCACAATAGATGTCAGGTCCATAGATTAGTTAGCTTTTTTGGAAAAATAAAGCAAGAATACTGCATGTATTGAGAAATATTAATGTAGTTATACATTTTATATTTTAATTATTCTTTTAAAAATCATGGAAATCTTCCATATATATATATATAGTAATTGTTAATATTTTGTAAATAAAAGTAAACATATCTTTTAAACTTGACCTGGAGTACGGCATAATATGAAATAAAACAGATATTTTTCTATAATTTATAAATCGACAATTCCGATAGTTCGGTTGGTTATTACTAATTATGCAAAGTTGTATTTTGTTGTGAGTCAAAAAAGCATCTGAGCTATAATTCCATGGAATACTGACATTGCCAGACGGTATGTCTGAGATGGAGTGGTCTCCTAATGACATTATAAGATGAGTTACACCTGGTTTTGCTGCTATTAATGCACACACATATTGTACAATAATATACGTAAATCGGTGATTTTATAAGTCGTCACATCTCAAATATATGTTAGGCTATTCGCATAATAAATTTATACCTTAAAAATGTCATGTGGGTAGCCACATAAGCTTCTCTGCTCTTGTACAAGGCAATTTATGTAAATGTTAGTTGTGTTAATGATAACTGATGTACAACCCAAATAAAATGGAATAGAAAATATCCAATGTGCACGTTGTGTTGATTACCTAGCAATCTGGATATCACTACAACAGATGGAACATGACACTCTATTTAATAAAATGAAGGCAGCATTCCAAAAAGTACCATTATGAATGGAAGTTGAGCGAATGCAGCACCGAAGTTGTCTAAATATATTGGAAAAATAATATTTTTGTTTTTAAGCTAATAAAATACTTGGAAATTTATAGTACAATAATCCAACTAAATTTATTAGTTTCAAGCATTTATATACCGTCACATGACAGCTTAAATGCCCGTGCTTACCTACATGCCGGCCCATGGATTCACAGAATTCTGTCATTTGAGTTCGATTGAATGTACTAAATACATTTGAAATTAGCGGGCAAAGTTTCTTGTGGAATTTTATGTGTTGGTATGATGGTTATTTCCTATAATATGTGGCATCATGGAAACCAGAATGTTCTAGCTTTATCGGTTTTGGCATGCCTTTTATCTCAGTGTTACACTATCTGTCTGTTATATTTACCCGCAGACTCTTTGTGTACCGAAGCCGCGCGTATCTCTCTCGTCGTTGCGACAATATAGATTGTATATAATTCTAGCTAACCCGACGAACATCGTACGGCCAATAAAAGTTTTCTAAACTTATCTATATAAATAAAACTATTTGGGTTTATTTAGTTATTTATTCTACAATTCGTGCTGAAGTTTAAATACAACACAGCTACAATTAAAAAATGAAATGTGTTGCGTTTAACGCCCGCTTTTACTACATACGGCTCCGCAGGCGATGACACTGATGATACGTGAGATGAAGATGGAGTACCGGTAGAATGAGATTGCAGGGGACACCGGAGATCCCGGAGAAAACCCGCCCCAGCGCCATGTTGCCCACCACAAATATCACTTTGCGAACCCCTGGGATCGAACCCGGGCCGCCTTGGTGAGAGCCAAGCGGTCTAACAACTTAGCCACGGCGCGGCCGTCAGTTACAATTAAGTTAATCAATTTATAGCTTTCTAATAAACAATATTTTTTGTCATTTACTGTGTTGCGTAAATATACCAGGGGAGTCACCTGCCCCTATTTTTTTAATTTATGCAACTTGCTAAGTAAGGTACAGAGACTCCCATAAATAATCGCACAAAGCAGAGTACTACTAAGTTTTGAAAGTGTAAATCAACATTTGATGTGATATTTTATTGAAATTAATGATAATTGACAGTTACATGATTCGTTCTTGTCAGAAAATAAATGCTATTTCGCATAAAAATTATATAATACGTTCTTTTTTAAGAATTAAAAAGAAATGTGGCGTGTTTTGGCATCTAAATGTAATCGGACACAACTTGAGTGATATACAAAATATGGCTTAGTACTTTGTGACTCTCCCTCTTCTTTTAACTACTTCTCGTAACCTATTTAGCATGCTGTGAACAAGGTTTTTCAGGTAGGCTGAGGAAAGTTTGCTCTATTCCACTTGCAGCCTCTCTTTCAAGTGCTACTGGGAGGTGATGGGGTCTTCCACACGGCCTTGTCCAGTTTATCCCATACCGCCTCTATGAGATTATAACCCGGTGGTGGGGTGGTTGCATTAAATCAGGACAGTTGTATAGTGATCATCGCTGCACTATGTGGGACGTGTGATTGGGATCATTACCCTGATAAAATGAGGAGCTGCCCAAAATATCAATCATTTCTGCACTTTGTTTACAATGTTGCTGTAATTGTCTAAGATAGGCTTCCTTGTTCATGGTTGTGTCTATGAACACCCGCCTTCCCACTTCCGTAGAGGAAATACAGATCACACCATTTCAAACCCTCCGCCGTGTTGGACTGTGCCTTGTAAATTGCGCTATTCCAGCTCCATGTTTGGTTTCCTCCATACAACCATCCAGCCATCGGAACAAGCAAGGTTGGATTTGCTTTCGTCACAAAAAATAGCTTGGTCCCACCAATCGGCTGTCTCGTTGAAAAGCGTTTGACAAATTCTTGCTGGAAATTTATGGCTCTTTTCTCTGTACGCGACCATTAAAATCTTGTTTTCGTATGGCTCTTCTGATCCGTTCAGGGTTAACTGTCAATCCAGTTCTTCCTTAATCTCAGCACATCTCACGGGAGCACTTATACGCGGATTCCGTTTTACCTTCCGCATAATATATGACTACTACATATCGGTAACAAGTTTTGGTCGCCCTGGCTTTGCTCGAAATTCATTTCTGTCTTCATACTTACACCGGAGAATTATGTCACTAACTGTATTTTTGCTAAGATTCACAATCTCTGCTATTTCCGGTATGTTTTGTTCTTTTCATAGCGATAGATCACTGTCTTTGTCAAAGTTGCTCAGCTTACTTCTGGGCCTATACAATGTTCTTACATTCTTCTTGGTGAACAGTTGACGTACTTCCACGATGTTGTTTTGCCTAGTGACAGACTTCACCTGCTCGTTTGTATTGCATTTCATTTGTTCTATCCGATTCCTTTTGTGCCGTAAATTCATGATGTAACCAAGGTTGAATGGGGAAACCCTTAGTTTAATCACATTTTCAATCGTGGTCTCCCGATGACATTAAAAGATGAGTTATACCTGTCTTTGCTGCCATTAATACACATCCAGGCTGTACGTAAATAAGTAATAAAAGAACGTAATAAATGCGTAAATCGGCGATTTTGTAAGTCGCAACACCTCAAACTCATTTAAGGATATTCTCATCTTAAGTTCATACTTTCAAAATCTCATGTGTGCCGTCATATACGAGGGTGGGTCAAAAAGTAATGCCTCCTATATTTTTTCTCTTTTAATTGTCAAGAAAATTGAATCCAACTACAACATTGACGATTAATTTGTCACTATTTAATATAATCTTCGTCATTTTCTACAGTTTAGGTCCACTCTTTACTAGGGCATGTATTCCAGTGTGGTAAAACACATGGTCTGGCTTCCTAAGCCATTGATGCACGGACGTTTTCACAGCCTCCTCATTTTCAAAATGAATCCCACGATGAGCTTCCTTTAGTGGCCCGAACAGATGAAAGTCTGATGGTGCCAGGTCAGGGCTGAATGGGGGGTGAGGTAAGACTAGCCATCCCAATTTCTCAATTCCTGCAATTCTGTTACGGCTGGTGTATGGTCTTGCATTGTCATGCAAAAAAGAACATCCTCCAGAATTTTTGTTGGGCGAACTCGGCGAAGATGTTATTTCAGCTTTTTGAGAGTTCTGACGTATTCAGCTGAATTCATTGTGCAGCCCTGCTCCAAAAATCAATCATAAGCACACCCTCTGCATCTCAAAGCACTATCGCCATAACTTTCCCTGCCGACCGCTGAATTTTAAATTATGTTTCCTTCGGTGACGTTGTGTGATGTCATTCCATTGACTGCCTCTTTGATTCAGGTTCACAAAAATGAAGCCACGTTTCGTCTCCAGTAACAATTCTTTTCCAGAAAATCCTCTCCCTCCAATTTGTAGCGCTGCAAGTGTTCGGGGGCTATTGTTTTCCTTGTTTCTTTGTTTTGGGCGGTTAACATTCTTGGTACTCAACGTAAACTAACTTTTGAGTAACCCAGTTGTTGAATGATCGTCATCACATTGTCTTTACCGAGGGAGGTAATGCGACACAATTCACCTGTTGTTACCCGGCGATCACCACGAATGATGTCATCGACTTGCTGAATGTTGCATGGAGTCACTGCAGTCACCGGCTTCGCTTTTCTTCTGCCAATGGTGTCTGCCCTTCAGCTTCGTTACAGCGACGAACCCATCGTCTAGCAGTGCTGAGATCCACCGTTGAATCAACATACACATTTTTTAGCCTTTCGTAAATGCGAAATGGCGTTTCACGTTCCCCAGTCAAAAATTCAATCACAGAACGCTGTCTAATACGAATGTCGATGTCAGCCATTTTGCAAGAGGATATAGTGCTGCTAGCTGATGACTTAGGAAGTTACTACTGCAGGAGATTGCACAAGAAGGTTTGAGGAATTGCGCCACATTAAAAGTTTTCACATAACTTACTTATTTAAGGGAAAAAATAGGAGGCATTCCTTTTTGACCCACCCTCGTAACTTTCTCAACTCGTGTAAGAAGTTGTTTATGTTATTGTCAATAAATTAATAATGTTAATGATTAATGGCTTGACTTCCAAATCATATGAAGTACAAAACATCCAATTTGCACACTATGTTGATGGCTTCGGAATCTGGAAAAGTAGTACCACAGAAGGAAAAGAAAATACACATATTTAGGGGTTACTCTAGATTAAGTGTTAACATGGCAAAATGATATAAGAAGTTGCAAAAACCGTAATGCAAGACTACCAAAGCTCAAAAGAATGACGGGCAGCAAATGGGGCTACTCAAAACGCACTTTAAATGTAACATATAAATTGTACGAGGTGCGTCTCTAAAATACGGTCTCTAAGGCGCTGGAGCCCTGAGGAACGCTATTACTCGAGATCCGGCAACACTGACGTGTAGCTTGGTTTTCCCCTTCAAATCCCCACCACAACGAACCCGTTGCAACCATTAGTCTGGCTGGGCAGCAGTTTGCGATGGAGCTTCCTGTCACTTCCGCCGCCAAGTGCGAGTTGCGTGCAGTGATTCGTTTTTGAGTGCCTACTGAAATTCATCGTCAGTTATGCGAAGTCTATAGCCCACAGTGTATGGAAGTCAAAAATGTACGAAAGTGGGTCTAAGAGTTCAAAGACGGACGTACAGACGTCCGTAACGAACAGCGTTCTGTCGGCCTTCGGTTTCAGCCGAAACAATTGAAAAAGTGGAGGAAGAAATGCTTAAATATCGGCGTGTGACAGTTCGCGAGCTGTGGGAACTTATCCCTGAGATCAGTAAGACTACGATTGACAAGATTCTGACTAAAAATTTGCATTATCGCAAAGTGTGTGTGAGACGGGTCCCCAAAATGCTTACAGAAGACAATTAACGGCAAGGTGTTGAAGTGGCCCACCGATTCCTGGAGCACTATGCAGGACGGGGGGATGAATTTTTGGATTCAATTGTCATTGGCGATGAAACCTGGGTGTACTACACAACACCAGAGACTAAAGAACGTTCTCGTCAGTGGTGGCATTCGAATTCGCCGAAGCTGCGAAAATTCAAACAGACATTCTCTGCCGGCAAAGTGATGACCTGTGTGTTCTGGGACAGAAAAGGTGTATTGTTGTGCGAATTTATGCCTACAGGCACAACAATAAACACCGCTAGCTACTGTAAGACTAAAAAAATTGCAACTTGCGATTCAAAATCAGAGGCGGAGAATGCTGACCAAGGGAGTGATGTTTCATCACGACAACGCTCGTCCCCATATTGACACGCAACGGCTGATCTCCTGGGACATTTCGGATGGGACATCCTCACCCATCCCCCTACAGTCCAGACTTAGAACAGTGTGATTATGATCCATTTCCAGAGTTGAAGTCACACCTGGGTGGAACATTCCCAGACCGACGATGATTTGAAAAACGAGGTTAAGCACTACCTGCGCAACTTGGCGGGAGAGTGCTATGACAAGGGTATACAAAAACTGCCATAGAGAATGCAAAAGTGAATCGATCGCAATGGTGATTACTTTGAAAAATAGCTGTAAGTTTCGCCTTTCCATCAATGTAACATCCGTTGACAATAAACATGTTTTGTATATTAAACAAAATTGGAGATCTTATTTTACGGACACGACTCGTATATAAAACTAGCTGATCTGGCAAACTTCGTACCGCCATTGAAAGTAGTCTGGAATTGTCTATATTGTCGCCAGGCATTGTCTTGTTGCTGGCCTGTGCGTAGGCCAACGCCGAGAGAGAGAGAGGGAGAGAGAGAGAGAAGCGGGGAAGAAAGACACAGAAAATGCCACAAGCCTAGCTCAAGGGCGCGCTAACACTGAACACTTACCGAGAGGTAAAGAGACGGAGATAGTCTGGAATCTCTCGCTGCGCCACGAACGGCCTTGAAGCATCCACAAGGTTCTGGAATCAATGAGTGGAGGTATAAAAGAGCCACGGCCAGCCATTAAACTAGTGGAGAACTGACAGTTGTAGTCTGCAGCTGTGTGTACATTTGAAGTATAACGCAGTGGTAAATTATGTGTGTGGCTGTTTAAGTGTATCGCAGAGAGCTCATTTGTTTGCTTACGTGTGGTGAAGCAACGGGAGACTACGCTGGGTATGTCACATCATTTTTAGTGCCTGTAAGGGGTGTAAAAAATTAATTTCTAGTGAAATAAAGAGAATTTTCAATTTCATCAAACCAGGCTACGCACCCACAAAGTCACAATATAAATAGAACAATTTCACATTACTTATTTATTCTGCAAATGGGAGTGAAATTTAAATACAATACATTCTGAGGCGGCACTTGCCCATTAAATACCTCGTTGAGCCCTCCCGACACGCAACACCTCATGTGATAGGATATGTGACGGGTGAGGGCTACGGATGGCAGGTTTACTACAGGTCGGGGGTTTTCTCAGGGTAGCTCTGTATGGATTATCTCGTTTGGGTTTCAGGAAGTGGGTTCGTCCTGACAGTGTATGGGTATTATCACACAGAAGACACCACGATCGATGAATGGCAAGTTTATACAAGTTGTCCACTCCACTCGTCATTGTTGTGTTGGTGTAACTCGCAGATTAGGCGCGATATTTAGGGTTTTCCCGTTGCTGTGCGCGTGGCATTACGTCTAGTTTGAATCACAGTCACGAGTGAACTTGTAAAATTCTAGGACGCGCCGAGTGATGTATGTAGCCGGGTTAGCGTTGTCGTTTCTGGACGTCGCGAGAGCATTACTTCGCGCACTAGAGTAATTCCGGAGGATCCTACAACAGAGGTTAGTAAAATCTTAATGATGTTGTTATGTGCGCTGTTTATCTCACTCGCTAACACAGAATGTTCGATAACCACATGATATGCGTTGCTCCATCCATTCCTGAACTCAGCTTTGATGAACTTTTAGTATGTTTTGTTCCTTTTATTTGCCAAAACTGTGCGGGCCAACCCAGGGTCATGGGATTAAATTAAAACCATAAGCCTCTATCAAAACCTTAACATGGATTTATTTTCTCGTTTTTTTATTTGCTACACTTTGCATTGACCAACCAGACACATAAAAGTAACTATCTACTTCTGGTCCCAATCTGGGAGAAAGAGCCCCATGAAACCCACACGGCCCACCAAAAGACAATTTATGAAAAACCTTTAGAGAGAATCGGGAAACCCAAACATGGAGCACTTACCCTTAGAAACACCAACGTGACACCAACCAGACACACACTCTGCTCTTCCGGTTTGAGGGAGCCACCCAAGAAGCCTCGGGCACTGCAGCGCACCCAGAGAGGAACGGCGGAAAGCCCAAACAACAAGACAGCAGCGCCCTTGAACCTGAAGGGCATGTAAAAGTGTGTCGGGGAGAAAATAAACGGCACAAACACCCCCTCCCCATCGGGAACACGGGGGCGAGAAGCTAAACGGAAAGAAAGGTAAGGCTGAAAGAAACAAACGAAAGGAAGAAGGCCATCCCAGACCCCGGAAGGATGAAGCCCGAAGAAGGAACCCCTAGGAGAGCCGGACGAGCACCAAACATCATAGAAAGTCTGCCCCGGGTAACAATGAGTATGAGTATGTCGTACACTAGTTGAGTCTTTCCACCTTCACAGCTGTGACATACCACATGTCACTCATACACGGAGAACACTGTCTCTTTTACACACACAGTCGTGACGTAGAGAGCAGGTGTGAAACTGAGTTTCCTTTTTTCATCCTCACAGCGGTGGCATACCATACGCTGAGAACACTGGCTCATTTTACACACGCACAGCAGTGACGTATAGAGCAGATCGCCTGAACACTGGCGGCAAGTCTTTCAGAAGCAGAAGTGAACAGAGGCAAAACGTTACCAAAGGGCAGCAGATTAGTCCTCTGAAACGCCTTACAACAGCCAGGTAGGTCACGAAAGGGTGACCAAAGCAAAGACGGATGACGTGGCTTGAAGTCGAAGAAGTAGAAGCGAAGCTAGCTCCCACGTGGCGACTCCCCCGAGGTTGTGAAGAAGCGTGGCAAACGTGAAGGTCACTGTCACACCGGATCCGCCGGATGGGTCTGGCTCGAGGCGGAAAAATCAAGGATGGCAGAACAGACAAGGATCACGGAAGGAGATGAGGCGGCTGAAACATAAAACAAAAGCCAGAAACGGAACCAGAAGCAGAAGTGGTAACCTAAGAATGTTAACCAGCCATATTTGCAGAATAGTTTTAGGTCATAAGGGGCAGAAATATTCTTGAAGGACAAGTAATAAATATTTTGAAACGAGTAACAGTAATAAATCTCTTTAAATAAATAACAATAAGGATAATAACCATTGAAGTGACCAATACTAATAAACACTTTGCAAGTAATAAATATTTTCATACGAGTAACGGTGATAAACAGTAATAAATATAACAGCAAAACAATAATGCAATTTCTAACAATAAAAATACCTTTAGACAATATTAAGCAATTCAACATAATTGGACACTATATATACATACATATACACCCATACATATATAAACTAATAAATAACACACTATAACATGGGTACCCAACAATTGTTTAAATAACACTCACACACAGGAAAACACACACAGAAAGAAAGAGAAAGAGAGATATGCCGGCATAGAGAGAGAGAGAGAAAAATGAATGTGAGTACATGTCTTGGCAGCACGCCACGCGAGCCAAACACAACATAACACAACCGTGCCCCGAGGTCAATGGCGCAGAATCAAAACAAACACGGGAACGAAAACAAACACTGAAATACCAAACCAAACAGTGCAAAGCAAAACAGACATCAAATCATAGCGTCAGGGCACGGTTTTAGCTGAGTGATGTGAGCTCGACGCATTTCACGGGTATTACAGTGCTCCAAAGTAACGGACACGCCCTTAAAAATGTTAATGATCTTATAGGGGCCAGAGTAACGCAGAGCTAAATTAGCAGCAAAAGCGTCCTTACGCGAACTTATAGGGAAAGATTTTCACATTACCAGTTGACCGACCGCGAAAGGAGAAGGTTTTCTGTTTTCTTCATAACGCCTTTTGGTGAGCTCATGTGCACGTTTTAAATTATTAAAAGCTCTCCTCCAGTTCTGTCTAATAGTTTCGGGAGAAAAGGTCTGAGGAAGTAGATCATTTAAGGACCACATATTCGCCAAAGGGGAACTGGGTACAAAAGCAAACATTAAACTGAAGGGGGTGGTCTGGTGACCTTCATGACGAGCAGAGTTAAAAGCAAACTGCAATTTTCCCAAGTTAGTATCCCACTGATTGTGGTGCTCATGATGGAAAGCAATCAAAGCGGATTTCAAATTTCTATTAACCCTCTCGGCTTGGGAAGGATTAGGGTAATATGGAGTGTTAGTGATATGTCTTACCCCCCACTGAAAACAGAATTGTTTAAACCAATAGGAAGTGAACTGCGAGCCATTGTCAGACACAACGTAACGTGGAGCACAAAAAGCAGCCAAGATGTTATTCAGGATCTTCGTAGCAGTAGGAGCCGTGGCACGTGGCACGGCCGAAATCCACACGAACTTAGAAAAGGCGTCAACAACCACAAGAGCATAAGTATTACCTTGAATCGACCGGGGAAATGGGCCTATAAAATCTACAAATAATTTTTCCATCGGCTTAGATGCCACCTCAGACGCGAGACCACCCCACGTGGTTCACTGCGCCGGCTTAGCCATGGAACAAATATTAGAAGCTTTCACACGGGTCGCAATATCGCGATCCATGCCTTTCCATATAAAGCGCTCACTCGCTTATCGCGAGTCTTGTTTACTCCAAGGTGCCCACCAAAGGGTGAAAGAGAAAGTAAGCAAATACCATGGGAATGATACTATCGGGCAAAACGGTGTTAAATTTGCACGCGCCATTAGAACACCATCACGTAAGCAATACTGTGGGACAGGATGGCCGTCCTCAAACTGCTGTATAATCTGATTAGTGCAGGCGTCCCTGCGCTGAGGTTCAGCGATGCTGGTAAACATTTCGGGGAACGACAGACAGGCGTTAGAGCCAGATACCGTCCCCGAAGATGGTAACAGGAGTGGTTCCTCAGAGAACATGCGTGTAAGGACGTCAGCAACTACATTATCAGAACCACGAATGTGCCTCAGTGTAAACTTAAAGGCACCAATCCGCACGCCCCAACGGGCGAGCCTACCGGTTTTACGTGGTGTCCCTAACGCCCAGGTGAGAGCCTGGTTATCACTATCCCACAGGAAAGATACATGTTCCAGGTAGGTTTTGTACTTCTCGAGACCAAACAAAACTGCCAAGGTTTCGAGCTCATAGATGGAAAACTTGCGTTCAGCTTCAGATAGAGTTCACGAAACATAGCAAATAGGACGGCGCCCCTCCGGAAAATCCTGGAGAAGAACCGCTGCCAGGGAATAACTAGAAGGGTCAGTCTGAAGAATAAAAGTACTATTGAAATCTGGAAACGCCAAAACAGGAGGAGAGGAAATGGCGGACTTAAGGTCTTCGAACGCACCCTGTTGTTCGTCACCCCAGACGTACTTAATACCCTTACGCCGAAGGCGATTCAAAGGTACAACCCGGGCAGCGAAGGAAGGAATAAACTTGGAAAAGAAATTCACCATACCAACAAAACGAGTCAATGTACGTAAGTTCTTAGGGGGTGGAAGATTGCGCACGGATTTGGTGCGTTCTAAATCAATAGTAATGCCGGCGGCGACACCCAATGTCCCAAGAAAGAAATCTCTGCGGTAGCAAACTTCACTTTAGACCTTTTAACCGTGAGCCCAGCCTTCTGTAAGCGATCAAACCTCACGTAAATGTAAGATATGGGAATCAAAATCAGCAGAGCACACTACTAGGTCTTCTAAATAGTGGTAAAGAAATTTAAATTTAATGTCAGAAAACAAATTGTCCAAGAGAGGGGAAAGTACCTGCGCACCGGTAGCAATCCCAAAGGGAATCCTATTAAACTCATACAATCTCCACGGAGATGAAAAAGCTGTCACGTGTTTACATTTATCCGACAAAGGAATCTGATGATAGGCGCTGTTTAAATCCAGAGTCGTAAACACGCGTGCAGCAGCAAAGTGATGGGCAGCAGAATGGAGGTCTGGCATGGGAGTAGATTCAATAAGTATTGTTCTATTGAGTTGGCGATAATCCACGACAGGACGGAAATCATTGTCACCCTTAGGAACTAAGAAAACCGGGCGCTTATAAGACGAAGCGGAAGGTCTAATGATACCATTATCCAACATATCATTGATTTTAGCCTTCAAAATGGCCATTTTGGGTGGTGTCAGCCGGTACGGAGAAAGCTTAACAGGGGACGGGTCAGTCAGCTGAATATCGTAGGTAATAAGATGAGTAACACACATTCGGTCGGAAAAAAGGAGGAAAATTTCTGAACCAAACCTTCCACCACTGCGGCTTTTTGGCGAGTCAAATGGGACAAGGAAATATCAGCATCCCGCTCGTCTAATAGCGTGCCGTTACCCAGACGAGGGCGAGGTGGAACGTCGTATAGTTTCTCCTGAAAAGGTACACTACTTCCAGTCGCGAACCCGAAAGTGGCTTGTTTCTTCGCAAAATCTAAACACAAACGGGAGCGTGACATAAAATCGGCCCCCAAGCTTACAGAATAGGGAAGATCCGGGACCAAATAGCACTCATGTTTCCAAGTGAATTTAGGAAAGCGGATAGTACACCTAACCGTGCTAGACACGTTAAAGGACTGACCATTAACTGCCAAACATTGCACCTGACAGCGCACCTCCTTGGGACACGAAGGCGCCAATGTATTGCGAAAATATACTCGATTAATGAGAGAAAATGAGCTACCGGAATCAAGGAGGGCTAAAACGCTCACCTTACAGACAACAACCTGCACAAGAGGTTTAATAGAATGGGGTAAAGCCAAAATGCGCCCCGATAAGGCCAAACTCGCGCTTATGGCCGGCAACTTCTGGCGTGAAATGGTGCGCTGCCTGAAACGACTATCACGTCCAGATTTCGAAATGTCCATGCCCGTTTGACGAGGAAAACTACAGTTCTTAACCATATGTCCTACCTACTGACAACGGTGGCATCTTACCTGGAGCCCGTGAGGTGATGACCCAGGTCGGACGCTGGGTGTTAAACCATCTCCACGATTCACTCGTGGTGGGGGAGGTGAATTCAACACTTCACCTAAGCGAGATCGATCTACAGAAGAACACTCATTAAGCAGGGGCACTAAAGATTCCAATGCCGTGAACGTATTAGGGCGCGTCGCGAAAACAAGACTGGAGCGAGCTTCGGGATTCAAACCCGAAATGATGACGTCACAAACTGCCTGCTCCGCATCTGGGAGACGTAAAGCCAAGGCCACGTCTCTGACCCGTTCCATATACTGGAAAAACGGTTCGGCTAAACCTTGAGGTCGTAAATAATGGTCTTGCAATAATTTTAACGATTCACGACGCGGGATAAAGAATTCCATAACCAAAGCATGAAAAGAACTTAAAGGGTCCGCTGATTGCCCTGCTCTAAGCAAAAGTTTCAAAACTACACCTTTGACCTTGGTCGCAACTGCCTGCATCGTTAAATCGGAAGAAACCGAGTGCACCATGGCTACCTTGTTAAGCTTTACTAGGAATTTCAAAAACGTGAAAGCCGACAGCACATCCGACACCTCGAACATTTCCACTGCCTCCACCAAATGTTGTAAAGGGTGTATGATTTTTAAGGCACGAAATGGCGTCGAAAGAGAAGCTACGGGACTCACAGCCGGGGACGACGAGTCTCCGGAAAATACAGCTTAGCGTCTTCTCCCCCTTGACGAGTCATGGCGTTATATTTCTCGAGCAGCACCTCAAAATTTTGTTTGAGTGTCTTAACACGAGGTAAAACCTCGGAACGCGGAAAATAGGTAATGACATAATCTAACCTGTTGATATAATGCTGGATGCGCGCCAATAAACGGACCTGCTGTCCTCTTTAAGGGGACCCCTCACGCTCCAAATCTTGGACAACCTCACCCAACTCTAAAAGCGCTTCAGAACACACTTGATGGGAATTGGCAACTAAATCACGCTTATCCGGTAAAGCAATGAACGGTTTGTCCTTGACAAGACGCAATGCGTCTAATATGGCCGACCAGTCGGCCGCAGGAGAGACCTGCCCACCACGAATTAACTACTCAAAAAGCAGCTCACCTTTACGCAAGCGGTCAACATTTGCTAAGGAAGTCGCCATTCCTAACTGCCACAGGATACAGTAGTAGGCACAAAGAACTCCCAAAGCAACAAACACGAACGCGTGGAAACCAAGCCGAGAGCCAAGCGTCAAATGAACCACGCTCTGCTACCAATTTGTGCGGGCCAACCCACGGTCCTGGGATTAAATTAAAACCATAAGCCTCTATCAAAACCTTAACATGGATTTATTTTCTCGTTTTTTATTTGCTACAATTTGCATTGACCAACCTGACACATAAAAGTAACTATCTACTTCTGGTCCCAATCTGGGAGAAAGAGCCCCATAAAACCCACACGGCCCACCAAAAGACAATTTATGAAAAACCCTTAGAGAGAATCGGGAAACCCGAACATGGAGCACTTACCCTTAGAAACACCAACGTGACACCAACCAGACACACACTCTGCTCTCCCGGTTCGAGGGAGCCACCCAAGAAGCCTCGGGCACCGCAGCGCCCCCAGAGAGGAACGGCGGAAAGCCCAAACAACAAGACAGAAGCGCCCTTGAACCGGAAGGGCATGTAAAAATGTGCCGGGGAGAAAATAAACGGCACAAAACAGAGTGTTTTTCCTAGCAGATATCAAGCGTCGCCATTACACAAATTTCCCTTTCCTTTCGCCGTATTTTGAACACTTAAGAGGTCATGTGACCTATTACTCGTTCCTTATAGGTTGTGTTTCATCGCAGCTCTTAACTTTCATCGCAATTTCGAGTTTCTGAGGCATGTATTCCAAGCAACTTTCTCTTCCCCACGGTCTAGGTAATTATTGCAAACGCACGCTAGCAAAAATGTAGCTTAAATCCCCGGTGTCTATTCTCTCATCACGTATCATGTGCAAATCAAGGCATCGACGGATGACTCGTTGTCGCTTAGTTCTACCCATGGGCGATTCTCGAACAATGTCCCTTTCTCGGCTCAACTCAGGGAACATTACACGTTGAGTTCTCGAGCTTGCAAAAAAATATGTATTGGGATTGCCTGTTTGATTTGAGCACCTGTATATTAGACATTTGCTATAATTTGGTTTAATTCGTATTGTGGTATCTGTCCGCCTTTAATAATGCATTTAATATGACTTTCGCGGTTACTGTGCCAATGTTATGCTTAACAGGGACGGTATCAATTTACAATTAAGTAAATCAAGTTAATGCTTTCGGAAAAACAAAATTTTTGTGTTTGTTTCACTGTGGTGCGGGAATATATAAAGATGATGGTTTTCCGATGTTATTGGTTTCCTTATTCCACTCTCTTTACATGGCTAAAACATAAAAAGCGAATACCTACTTCCTATTTGAGAAAATAAGAAGTAAGGGAAAGCTTAAACAAGTTACAAGGAGCATCAAACAACAAACCTCGCTAGACCAATACGTAATTTTATCCATTTTCAAGTTTTTATTTGCCTTTATCGCGCCTACTGAAGGGTAGAGAATAGTCCTAATAAAAGTAAACCCCACAATCCCTTTAGACCCAACTCACGATTCCAACGATACATGTGCGTAATTCCTTTCCTTTATTATTTATTGTCACGGGACAATAATCGGACGAAAAAGCCTGTAAGAGTAGGCAATATTCCAGAAAACTAGTACTACAGGGCTCCACTTCGCCACTCGTAATCGAATTAGACTGGCAGGCTCCAATCGCAGTGCAATGCCGCTAATAAGACAAAGCGTATAGCCCGCAGAATTTGCAGTGTTAAAACAAAAAGAGTTTTGGATTATATTTTTATTTTGCTTCTTCATCTTCCCCCTATTCGTCTTTTTAACATTCATACGACGGCTGTTCAATAAACAATGATCACAATTCTTTGCCAACGTACCTTTTTTATTTAAACAATATTTTACAGCCCTTGATTTCCCTAAAGTTATATCACGGGATTATTTACAATAGTTATTTACACAGTACTATACAGATTTATTGAAGTGTGCGGTTGATGCTCTTGATGAATCCTGATACTTGAACTGTATTGAAGTGAACCTTCAGAACCACGGGTAGAGCGGCCGAACGTAAAACGTCCGGTCGATCCTTTGAGAAATTACTGCACCCTGTCATCAAATGCAGAGCCGTCTGTAGGTGTTTTTCAGTGCAGTTACAGGATGGCGAGGCTCTTATTAAGGTAGGCCTGGAAACGGCAGCGATCTGTGAGGAATTTTATGGTTATGTGATTGGGCCATAGAGGTAGGGACAGACGGTGTTGTATGTTGGGAATGAAATGTTTGGTATGAAACGCATTGTTGGATCTGGTGTATATAGAGTTCCAAACTGTAGTGCAGTATTCGGTAGGCAGCTGCTTGCCCCGAGTTATGGGAAGTGATTTGTAGTCTAAGGTGGTCTTGTGACTGGCAACAATCCTGGCGAGGTAATCAGCTCTTTCATTCCCCCGAAGACCTACATGACTTTTGAGCCAGTGAAGAGTGACGTGGTGTGCCTTGTTTAAGGTGATGATCTTTTCTCTGAGCTGAACGGCCAAGGGGTGGGTTGTTATGTGTACAATGGCGAGGAGAGCGGCCGTTGAGTCAACATGTATGGCGAAATTTGTGCTACCGGTTTTCTGTTGTTCTATCCACTCCACAGCTGCTTTATAACCTAGAAGTTCAGCCTGGAATACTGAGTTTACTAGGTCTGATCTTTTAACTCCTATGTAGATCTCTTTGGAGATCGTACCTTTATTCATCCTCATAATTTTGATGGTCGTTCTCAAAATAGTCTCCCCTGAATTCGATGCACTTGTCCCTGCGTTTCTGCCAGTCTTCAAAGACATGCTGGAAACCATCTGTTGAGATATCCGTCAAAATCGCCTCCGCAACTTAGGCCACTGCTTCTGATGATGGATAATGCCTCCCACGAAGACGTTTTTTTTTCAAGTTAGTGTATAGAAAAAAGTCACATGCGGCTAAATCCGGACTATAG
This sequence comes from Mantis religiosa, assembly GCA_030765055.1. NCBI lineage: Eukaryota > Metazoa > Arthropoda > Insecta > Mantodea > Mantidae > Mantis > Mantis religiosa. The sequence goes on from CM060950.1 coordinate 90,956,836, forward strand.
GGAGGGTGAGGGATGCACTTCACGTTGATTTTTGCAAGATATTCACTAACAACATCGGCAATATGCGGCCGCGCATTATCGTGGTGCAGCATCCAGCCTGCTTCACGGAAATGTGGCACTCAATGACATTAATAGAAATTAATTATTCTTTCACACTGGTCGTGTGTAGGCTAAATTGTCGAAACGTAGAGTCAGACTGAAAAGTTCAGTGCCATAGCCGGGATTTGAACCACGGACCTTCTGTTTTCCTTCCAGGCACTCTATCATTAAGCTACTATGGCCAACGTGCCGATATGACATTAAATTCCCCAACTGACTCGTATTTTCCCGGTAAACTGCTTAGGAGTTCTCATAAACATGTTGTAAGTCACCATTATGATAGTTGTCTCATGTGTTTATGAGAATTCCTAAGTGGTTTACCGAAAAAATACGAGTCAGTTGGAGAATTTAATGTCATATTGGCACGTTGGCCATAGTAGCTTAATGATAGAGCGCCTCGACGGAAAACAAAAGATCCGTGGTTCAAATCCCGGCAATGGCTTTGAATTTTTCAGTCTGACTCTACGTTTCAACTCAATGATATGTTCAGTATTTCAGAAAGTTATCTTAAGGTAATTCGTCGATCCTCTCTCACAATGGCAGCAGCAGTGTTGATGTTTTCTTTCCTAAGAGCAGTAACTGGAGCACCGGGTCTACCTTCCTTTGAAATTGACTGTCTCCCCTCTTTAAACATTTTAAACCACCTTCAAGCTGTGCTGTAGGGAAGAACAGACTCCCCATAGGCCTCCTGTAACATTGTATAGGCCTCAACTTAAGATTTGTTGAGACGAAAGCAGAATTTCAAAGCCGCATATTATTACTCCCAGGTTGCAGCGGTAGGCCTTACTGAACATGTCTGAACTTTACCTGTTTCTCACAGGCGGGCACCAGGAGTACCAACAATGAAACTACTACGGCGTGTTTTTTTCACATTAAGAGAACAAAATATAATCAGGATGAAGTTTAGTGCGAAAAATTATGGCCGTAAAAAATTATGATCATTATTTATTAAATAGCCCTCGTGTTTATATGCACTGTAAAATTATTGTGATAATTTAAAGCAGCAGTGGAGCAGATGAATCAGAAAGTGCAGCAGTAATCTGTAGAGAACACCTGGAAGAATGGGGAAATTTATTCAAATAATTCCAGACCCCGCTACTTCGTCATTCGTTAATGAAGCGAGATCATAGCAGTAAATTTTGGTAATTAAATGAAACTCGACATTTTCTTTGGTGCCCATTGTTTACATTATACAACGTTATATATGTTTTTTATTCATTTATTTATTTGACATTTCTCGAGATAGGAATAACTGAAGCGCAATCAAACATCTTTGCTACGAGGCCGACATGATATAATCTCTGCCTTTTTTTTAATATATTCTTACGTGATATTCAATTGTTTCAAGTCCCAATGCAATGCCGTCAATTAGAAGAAGCGTTTACATCTCAGAATTTGCTGTGCTACAAACTAAACGAATTTTCGGTCTAAATATCACTTTATTTCTTCTTCTTCTTCTTCTTCTTCTTCTTCTTCTTCTTCTTCTTCTTCTTCTTCTTCTTCTTCTTCATCATCATCATCATGTTCTTCTGCTTCTCCTTATTCGACCTTTTGGTGTATATATTTAAGTAAAACTTAAAACCATCGTGATGAATTTGAGGCAGTAATGAAGCAGATGAAGTAGTAGTCAGAAGAGGAAGTTTATTATAGTACTCAATACTAATTATAGAGGGCGCTACGTCACTATTCTTAAACGAAACAAGATCACCGCGGTGAATTTTCACATTTAATTGATATTCCACATTTTGATAGCGGTTTAATTTTTAGGTTATGCAAAATCATATTTATTTATTATTTATATCTTGTTTTTTGTTTATCGTTATGATTATGCCATCAGAAGAAACAATCTACAGGAACAGGCAGTAGTAATGAAAACTACTTGTAGAGAGCGCTACTTCGCCATTCGTAAACAAAACAACATCATTACGGTATATTCTGATATTTAATTGAATTCGACATTTTGGCTGCTGTTCATTGTTTACGCTATGCAACATTTTACTTCATTCCATCTATTTGTTATCTCCCGAGATAGAATTAAGTGAAGCGCAATCAAACCTCTTTGTACAACACCAAAATGGTTCAAACCTCTTTGCCAATAACACGAAGTGCTTAGCTCGTGGAATTCGCAGTGCTATAAACCAAACGAATTCTCGATGTCATTTTCATTTTGCTTCTTCCTTTTCCTTCTTATACTTTATATAACTTTCATATTTACATGCAACTATCGTGATAATTAAAGCAGTATTGAAGGAGATGAAACAGTAACCACGAGAAATAATTTGGAGGAAAGTAATATACCAAAATTATTCTAGAATGCGCTACTTCACCGTTTTTAAATGAATCGCGGCGTGAAGCCGATTATGGCAATCCTCTTCTCCTCTCTTGATCGAGGGCAGATCAGAAGTTTTGAGAGAAGATATTTGTCGCTTCATATGTACGTGAAGAACGAATTAGGTTTTATCGAGTAATAAGCATTTCACATACAGTAACTCTAAACAGTGATATTGGTAACCCTTGGTCGGCAACTTTGAGATTGATATGATGATACAAAGAAGCAGTTATTAAACCAGTTTGAAACTTGCATTCCAGTGTCATTAGAACCATCCTTACTCATACATACCCACGCATACCCTGAGACAAACCTCATTGCTCAACCCTGAGCTACCCTTATTATTGCTTCAAACCGTAGCGGCAACGTGGAACTGTGTGCCAGCCATTTTATTATATCAAGGAGTACAATTGTGGATATTAACAATTACTTCCCTGTCATCTGATGTTTGTAGATCCGTTTTCTTTTTCAACACACATCAAGTGTTGTTTCGAGTTTCATTTTTGAATGGCATTTCTTGTGAAAGAGCAGCCATAATACAATTGAATACCTCCAAGAGAAGGTCATGAGCGTGGGTTTATGGGAAATATGAGAGGTTAGACATATGCCTCTATCTCCTATGTCACAAATGTTAATTACTTCAGGTTTTTTGCCACTGGAAATTTTTATTCAACGGTAGGTGATGATTTTGCTATTTCAAATATTTCAAGAAGCAGTTTGGATACATTTGAGCGTTAATTGGCAATAACACAATTTCGTGCAATGTAGTGTTTGTGACAAGTTTTAAACAATTCTAAAACATATCTGACGTTTTACTTTACCAGTTTTCGGGAACTGCAAGAAATACGCGAACTTCATTCAAGTTTATCGCGGAACACTGTCGCACTCTATACTTAGGAGCCAGTAATTGTATAACTAACGTCTTAGTTTCTCTACATTTCGATTTCTTCAGTTGACATCGTCATTCAAACAAATCAAGAACATTACATGCCTCAACGAGCTGTCTGCCTGTGACACAGAGGGCGCTGCAAGACGCATTCAAAATTGCATCGAACCACGTTTAGAAACCACAATATTGACTGTTGTCTTAAACGTTAACAAGATGTTAGGTAAGCAATTTGCTGTGGAAACACATATCTGAAACTATGGTAAACTTTTAATTAAATGTTAACAAACCAGATGCTTAGGTAATTTCAGCACCGGTTGCTGAAGCCCGTCATATGTGTGTAATATATTCGCCTTAAGATTTAGATATGTTCTTTTTATTTTTTTCATTGCGTCTATGATTTCCACACATCTTTCGGCTAAAAATTATTTTCCATTTCTTCCTCTCATTCGCTTCCCCTGCAACTCTGCCCTCAATATACAACTTACGCATCATGTGCTGTTTTGAAAATCGGCATTAAAACTGTTTACTATGGTTTGTTAATAAAACTTAAACACAATTACAAGGTTTAACATTATTTATACTTAGGTCTCTTCTTTATGTTTGTTTTTCGATGGGAACTATAACCACATGAGGGAACATTTAAACTACGAATACGGACCTAAGAATCGATTAAAATGTTACAATGCACGAAAGAAGAAATTTAATTAAACAACTTTTGTTACTGTTCACCTCTAGCACTGAAAATAACAGTTACAGTCGGTCAGTAAACCATTATCTGATAATAATGTAATGTTAAAGACAGCCCCCTTCTTTGTATTCTTTTGTTTCACCACGTAGTAGTCTGCTCTTGAGGCGAGGTGGTTGGCGAGTGCGAGCGCCGAGATTGTAGTTAACAGCTCCAGGGACTTCCTGGAGATGGTAAAAGAAAGGCCGTGTCACCATTGGATGTACTTGAAGGTATCTATGGTAAAATACCATGGCGTTATCCTGGATTGTAAATTAACATTTCGATCACACTTTGATTATATTGCTGATAGAGCCAGCAGGCTCCTTGGTGCCCTCGCAACAACAACAACAACAAGACCCACCTGGGGTCTGAATTCTAGTATTCTTAAAATTATATATCAAGGTGCTGTTGTGCCACTAATTTTGTATGGTGTATCTGCATTCCAGCATCTTCTCAATAAAAAATGGGAAGTTAAAAAACTTGCACAAATTCAAAGGGGATTCCTCCTTCGCATAATTCGAGGATATCGTACAATCTTCACGGATACAGCTCAGATTATAGCTAACATAGAACCTTGGCTCTCACTTGTTTTTCAACAGAAACTATTACTAATTTACAAGATTAACGTGAATATGCGTCTTATTTGTCTCACTTAAAACTAAAAATCCCGGAGCATCCTACCACAGCAGGACACCCATCAAGTTTTGTAACCTGTTTAAAGGAAATATGTAATTTTCATGATTATTACATATATACAGACGGTTCACGTTACCAATTTGAAGATAATATATCTGCAGCAGGATGTAGTTTTGTTGTTTACGAAAACCAAACTGAACTAACTCACTCCATGTTTAAATTGAAAGTTCTGTATTCCAGTCGGAGCTCTTAGCAATTAAAGAAGCTATAAAATGGTGTACTGTTAGTGCTAACAGTGCCCGTATTCTTAGTGATTCACAATCAAATCTACTCGCTATTAATGATAAATACAATTTAAGTTCATTAGCACATGAAATCAGAACCTTGCTTCAAAACCACCCAGGACATACTTGCATGGGATGGCTTAAAGGACACAGTGGAATTTTAGGTAACAAGAGAGCTGATTGCTTGGCTAAGAAGGCTGCAGAATCCAATCTTCCTGTGACGCACCCTTTATGTCCTATTTCTAATGTAAGGAGAATAATAGATCAACATATTCTTGAAGAATGGAACCAACAATGGCTAACAACTCTAAATGGAAGTTTAACAACAACATTATTTTTCCCTATTGTATATGGCAGAGGAAAATGTCAAACTCTTGTACCAAATTTTGTTTTGACACAATTTTTAAGTGGACATGGTAAATTTGGTGAATACTTACCACGCTTTCACTTAACATCCAACCCCGAGTGCCTGTGTGGTGAAGAATTTCAAACTGTGGATCATCTCCTTTTCTGTTGTCCCATTTTCTGGAGAGAAAGACAAGAATTAATATTCAAGCTAGACTCTCTAGGAACTGAATTTTCTGCTCCGCCCACATTTTTGCTAATGAAGCCACAGCAGTATAAGTGCTTCATGATGTTTATAAACTCAGTGTTTAAACGTCTGAAATAGTTTAAATTAACATGCATCAGAATAAAACATAATTTCTTCCTTCTAGTATTTAAAATATTTTTGTTAAAATTGTATATTTTTATGTATCAACTCTAACCCTAATATACTACTGTGTAAAATAGGGTTCAATAAATAAAAAAAACATGGTACGTTTGTAGCTGTACGGAGCACTCTGTTTTGTAATACCTGCATTAGGCGGAGATTAGTCTTTTTGGTGCTACCCCAGACTGGAGCTGCAGAGGTAAAAATGGGACGGACTCGAGATGTGTAAAGAAAAAGAGAGGATTCATAACCATGTAAGGTGCAACTGTTGGGTAAAGGGTCCAGATTTGATAGCCAAGCAAACGCAAGCATAACAGGTAACCATGAGACATGTTCGTCGAGCAGCTGCAGTGAAGGAGAATCCCTATAAGGACGTAATGAAAAGATCTTAACCTCTGTCTCGCTAGAGTTGCGTTAGGATTCATAACCAGGTGAGGTGCTAGTTGATCCAGGGCAGTTTGCAGTTCGTGAATGGCATGGCGGAATTTCGAGTGAGAATAAACGGGAGCACTCTCATCAGCACATAAAGCCGTGTAAATTGAAGCTATAGCAGGAAGATCATAAACGGATACATTAAAGATGAATGGTGCTAGTATTGAACCTTGAGCTACACCTGCTAAGATGTGTCGTCGAGTGGATGTGAAACCAGCAATACGCCCGCACAGCTATAGTCGATCAGTAAACCCTTATCTGATAAGAGTGTATTGTTAAAGGTAGCCATCTGCTTTGTGTTTCATATTTTACCATGTACCCAGCAGGTAAAAGAAGTATGTTTTATCGCCCACTTTGACTGCAAACACACGTTCTGATGCTCCCTGAAAAAATGAAAAAGCTAGCTCCAGTGTTAGTCTGTGAACAGCACAACTCAAAAATAAAGAATGGTATTGAAGTTTATTATCATCCAAAGGTTTTCAAGAGAATCGTCCATTCCAGAACTACCTTTACATGGAATGTTCTACCTCAGTTTTACTTTCCTGAAAATGGCAGTAACGATTTTCATCAAAGTGTCCTATATTTAAGATATTTTCATAAAACTGAAATAAATATCTTGAAATTTCTGGCAATGTCCTCAAAATTCCTCTTCATTCTGGATGACTTTTACGTAAATGGTAAACTACAAGAGATGGAGAGCATCTTACTGCACAAAAGATACAGATCTCTTTGAACACACAGAATTGATTTCTATTTATTTTACATTAGTTTTACTACATGGTGTTATCGAATACAGCGGGCCAGAGCTGTATAAATCTATTGTTATGAATCTGCTATGATAGCTGATCTAAGTCTTCAGCATTGCAACAGTAGTTGATTCATTTCCTCTGTTATAAACACAGATGGTTGCGGCCAAACAAATGTTAACACTATGGAAGGGTAAACTATATTCGTTTTTGTCCGTCATGGGCACACAGTTTCTACACTTCTATTCGTGTCTGTGTTGTATTAAAATTACATATCCATCACACAGCTCTTGCATGGTCCAGGCAAAAAGGTAAGCTAACAAAATAGATTCAACCGAGCGCTTTCTCTACACAGAACCAGTTGTCGCCATCGCGATGCTAGAAGGTCGCTAGAAATCATAAAAAGTATTCAAAAACTACTATAGTTTCCATATATCGGGTGGTGCAGTGAAAGCGCACTACATCTGGGGGCTTTAAGTTAATTACTCGTACAGAAGAGCAACATAACAGATGTACCAACTGAAAGTATACAAAGTGTCATTTATTTACGTCATGCTTTAGAATTATATCTTTAAAATAACATCTTCTAGATGACCTCCATTACAGTCCAGACATTCCTACAAGCAATCAAACTGGAAAAACACACGAGCAATAGGTCCCCAGGTATAGACATAACTTTTTTTTCGGTAGTGGCTTCTTTCAACGCTTGCAGAGTTGCAAGACGTCCTGTAAAGACTTTTGTTTCAATTAGCCCTACAAGAAGAAATCAGGAGCTGTAAGATTGGGTGAGAGCGAAGGCCACACACTGACGCTGCAGAAGATAGCTCTTGAACGGTCGACCCGCAGGGAGAAGTTTTTTGGGTCAATAGCGTTTTGTTCGGCTAAAACTGAAATCAATAGTATGCGACCTTACGATCTAAAGATATGAAATCTAAGAGAGATGTCCAATACTCTTGATCGTTTACGAGGTGAACGATGCGGTCTACCGTCAAAAACTTTTCTCACTCACACGGTACTTTCTGGTGTCTTCACAGTTTTAGGTGGACAATGTTTAATGTGTAGGGCACTACCACATTTTTCATACTTATTCAACCATTAACTAATTGTTTTCCGTGAATGAACTATACCGTGCCTGGGCACATTAAAATGAACTCGAAATATTGGGATGACCTAACCATCGATGGGCACCGAGTAATATGCCACGTAGCCAGATCCTGCACGGGGAAACTAACTCAGACGGGATTTATGCTAGGCGGAGAGTTTGGGATTTCTACTATTCATTTTCTATAAAGGTTTGGTATCACTAACTAAAATCGCTATTAATTTTATAAGAAGATGGACAAAGGCCGGCACACAAAGACAAAGAGATTTACACCAGGCTCACTTATGACACTAGGGGGTGATGACGCACACACGTAACGTCACTACCACATTATCAATACAAACTTTAGCATCTTACACAGATCAAATTCAGTCACTATTGCGACAATATTCTCTGCGCTGCCACAACAGACTTACTCTCGTGAAAGGAAAGCTCTGGTGAAGCACAGTGTGCCACTGGCCAACGCTCTATAGCTACTGATGCTGAAGTAAACAAACACAAAATTGCATAGTTCCCGTCGTTCATTGATGTGGTATTACAGTACGGCTTCCTATTTTCCCAAGACATAGAATTGAAGCTGAGAAACTTGTTATGCGCACAAACGAAATTGACCAGCATAACTGCATCAGCATATGCTTTGCCAAGTTTTTTGTTATAGATCTGTCATTTTTTATCTTTTTATTTTCATTTAGTTTTATTATATCTGAAGAATTATGAGTGCATGTTTTTTCTAAATTGAACAAAGTTATAAATATTTGGAATGCACCCCCCGTGTTACGAAACCAGGTACAGGGCTGGAGTATAATTAGCAGTTTTAAATATTTATTTCTGTATTTTTGTTCCGCTTCTGCTATTGTTGCTAAGCACTGGAAAGACAGTATGTGAAATTTGGAGTTGTGTTTTCTTATGGAACTTAATTAGCCTAGGTACGAGGGCGGTCTGAAAAGGTGTCCGAGCTCAACATAAGGATTACAGCACTCGTAAATAAAAGCTAGTGAATTTCGTTGTTCATCTGTTGACAGTTACTCAGCAAAGTTTTCAGCCATTTTGGATGCTCAGTTGTTTTGTAACGGTCGTTTGAGTGAGTTGATGTGAGGGGTTTATGAAAATAGACAAAATCGAGTGTCGAGCTGTCATTAAATATTTGTCTTTGAAAGGCAATTGGCCTACGCCAATCAAAGATGAGTTGGATTCTGTGTAAGGGGACTCTGCACCATAATTTACCACAGTGAAATTTTGGGCAGCTGAATTTAAACGTGGCCGTAAGAGCCTGGAAGATAATGAATGTTCTAGACGTCCAAAATCTGCAATTACCTACGAAAACATCGCTAAAAGTTCAACAAATGGTGCTAGATGGTGTTATTTTATATAATTTACCGCTATGGAATTTCTAAAATTCTAGAACTCAACTTCTTAGCGAGAAAATGTTTTAATATTAAACCCATTCACAATTTCAGGGGTTAATTCTACCCATTTAATGTTAAATCGAAACATACACTTATAGAAATTGTCTTATCACACCCTTCCTTATACATACTGTGACTTTGTGGGTTGGCAGAATTAAAAGCTCAATTTGCAGAAATTAAAAGTGTACTTTATTAACGTAAAAATACACTTTGATCAATCCTTACAGTGCCAGAATTATGTAATATACACGAATACAATCTTCCAATGTCGTTGACTACAACAAGGAGTTCACTTTCAAAACCCTGCTGCAGCCACACGATTCAGCTCCGATTACACTCTCCCATTACGACTGCTGTCCAACTAACCCCGGCCTCCTTTTATACGACAATTCATAACTCCAGAAGGTTGTGGAATGTTCTTTATCAATTAAGATGTCACTAGAAGTCTCCGGTTATCTATCTTTACTTGTTTCGGCAAGCCCTTTTATCTCCGCGCTGTATCTGCCCTTTATCTCCGTGCTACACTATCTACCCCTTTGTGTATGTCAAACCGCGCTATCGTAATAATAGATTCGCGACAGTACTAATAAATATGCGAATCTCTCAAGTTTAATAATAGACAAAACTATCAAGAGCTGGTCGTTACGTGATGGCTTTGAAATGCTCACCTCAGGCAGTAATAACCAACTATTATCCATTTAAGAAAATAACCAGTAATTATTGGAAAATTCAATCAAATAAAAACAAATAACACAGAAATAGTTTACTATACAAATATATATTTTACATAAATTATGTGTTTTAACAAGATCTATTATTTGTGTAGTAACATTTTGTCTAAATATCTCTTACGGCTTACCAATTTTGCAAAAATCAACAGGAACTAAAAAGATATTAGAGGCGATTTATACTATATATATATATATATATATTACACATGAAAGTATCTTTAAATATTATATCTTAATCTAAATCAACTTATTTGAGAAAATAAAAAAACCGTCGAAAATTTCTCCATGATAATAGTGGTTCGCCTTTACTGGGTTTTGCTGAAAATCTTACTTTCGCATCTTTAAAGAAGTTGAAATGTATATATCATGTTTGGTATTTAACTGTCTTTTGTTTTTGCTTTTCTATTTACACACATAAACATACATACACATGGGGATTTTGTTTATAAAAAAGCTCTTTTAATAAGGTGTGTTATAAAATATCTCGGTATCGAAACTTTGGGAGAAATAAAGACTTTACTGGTATCAAATGCATATAGTTAAGCTAGTCAACGTACTTTGTTGAAGTGAAAACTTCTTAAGGCGCATTCAGCACTTTTTCTGGCTACTGACTTAAACTGAGCCGTCACGCTGGAATATATGACGCTCATTCTGGTGAAGTCGGATAGAGTCGGCTCGATCCGAACTAACACCCAACACTCATTCGTTATTTCAATCTTATGTTGTCCATACCGCTATACACCGTAGAGTTTCTGTCGCACTCAACAGCGTATCACCAACACGCATCCAGGTATGTTTTAACATATGTTAAATACTATGAAAAAGTTCAGAAACCCTACTGGAGTTTCGTTAAAAAATAGTTTGTGTTAGGGCCTTTCTTACAAACGTCTGTCAAGTGCGAGTAACCGATCCTGTCAGATAACCTTATGTCATTTAACAAGTCGACAGCATATAAAATTGCACTTTAAACAATAATAATAGTGAAAAAGAACATATAATATCAAAGAAGTTTGGCATTGGGATAATTAAAGCCACAATAACAAAAAATAAAACGAGTGTGATAATTGGAAATGAAAGTGTTGGGAATTCGTGAAAGAGATGTTTCATTTAAGAACTGGTTATTTTTATAGACAATTTATTTTTATTGTGAGTAGGAAAACGTAAAACATCAATAAATTAAATGTAATAACCCGTAAATAATAAAATTACCACGTATTAGAATGACGTTTTGCGTTTATTTTCATTTACAACTTATAGCTTATATTTTTCCACAAACTGAAATATAGAACGAGGGTCAAAGGATTTGATATATAAATTTGATTTTTTAGAAAAAATATTTAAATATATATTATTTAGTTTGGAAAATAAAAATTTAAAGACAAAACATTGGACAAAAACATCGAACAAAAACGTTGATGTTATAAATAAAATGCAATGAAATATGTGTATCAGCAACAAACAAAGTATGAAATATGACTGTGAAATAGCATCTATTTTAATATAAAAATAAGATACATGTAAAACATTATATTATGTGATTTGATTTTACTTCCTTTATACCTCGCACGGTCGCAAGTCCGTGGTCATTCAGTTGTTTCAGAGTATTTTCATTTGAGAGCACACTTAGCGTGTTGCATGAAATGTTTAGCTCGCAACTGGCCTCTTTGTGCAAAAATCAGTGTCTAAATAAAATTTTTGAAAATAATGTTTAAGAATAATTTGTAATGAAAACGTAGATTCAGATTGAAGAATTCAATGCCAGAGCCGGGATTTGAACCACGGATCTTCTGGTTTACGTCCAGCAGATCTACCATTGAGCTACTATGGCCAATGTCCCGATATGACATTAAATACTCCAACTGACTCGTATTTTCCCGTCTGAATTTTTCAGTCTGACTCTACGTTTCCACAATTTAGCCTACACACGGCCAGTGTGAAAGAACAATTAATTTCCATTAATTGGCCTAATGGTGGTCCGAACTATGAAGCCCGGGCCTTAAAGCACTTACATGTTGTAAGTCGCAATTAAGGTAGTTGTCTCATGTGTTTATGAGAACTCCTAAGTGGTTTACCGGGAAAATACGAGTCATTTGGAGAATTTAATGTCATATCTGCACGTTGGCCATAGTAGCTCAAGGGTTAGAGCAGTTGGACGGAAACCAGAATATACGTGGTTCAAATCCCGGCTATGCCATTGAATTTTTCAGTCTGAGTCTACGTTTCCACAATTTAGCCTACACACGGCCAGTGTGAAAGAACAATTAATTTCCATTGTAATGAACAGTTTTTTAGTTTTCACTTCTGAAGTGTGGTCTTAAGCACACACATTTCTTTTTTACTCACAACGTGCATTTTCGTTAAATTAAATTTCTAAGCCCTAATACCTATGTTTCTGTTTTCTGTATTGTGTTCTTTCTGTCGATTTATGAAGGAAAACAGTTCCTGCCTCGGGAATGGAGCCGCGATACAAGAAATGACAACGAGAGGTTTAGTGTACCACGAAACCACTTGGAGCGCTAGCATACTTGATCAAGAAAGCGATAGGCTGATCCAAAATATGTTTCAGTTTTTCAATTTGTAGCTGTTTGATGTTTTGTAGTCTCTCTTTGAAAGTTGTATTTAGAAGAAAGAACGTTGATTTTTTGTTATCTTCGCTACTTACTCCAAGTCCATAGAAATAGGCATGATAATGTATTTGTGTTTAAAACTCTCATTGTTATTGGAGGTGTCAATGATTCATTCATTCATTCAAGTAGCTGGCGGCTGACAGAGGGTCAGCACGACGTGTGTCATTCGTGTACCTGTCCTACAAGGACTTAACCAGTTAATGACAGGTTATGAGGGGCTTTGCAGGGTGGTGGTTTACATTTAGGTGGATGAAAAGAAGGGAGGTAGCCGTAGCTCCTCATGGTAGCCAACTCGGGAAGGAAGAGTTTAATTTAGAATGGTTAATGAATTTTCAAATAGTAGTAATTTTGAAGTTGTAATAACCACTTTATTGTTACCCGGTGTGCCCGCATGCCATGCGGGGTAGCCGGTATAGCTTGTAGCGTCTTTCTGAGGATCTATAGTTCCCTAGAGACCTAACCAGGGCGCTCTGATGTTGTTCATGAAGGTATCTCACGGGAAACCTCCAGAACACAGAATAGATGACCCTAAGGCATCTATTTTGTACACCCTGGAGAAGTCGCAGATTGGTTCCTGCGGCCATGCCCCAGATCTCACACGCATAAAGCATAATTGGAAGAATTAAAGCCTGAAAAAGGCACAACTTAAGGGGTGTCGGCATCCCTGACTGCATCATGGGGTATAACGAAGCCGAAGCTCCGTATGTCCGATGAGCTACCTTCTGGATGTGACCCCCCAAAGTTAGGCCCTTGTCAAACTTTACGCCCAAATACTTGAGAGAGTTTGTCCACTCTGTTCTTCTGCCAGAATAGTTAAAGGAGGGCAGGTTGGTGGGAAAATAACGCTTAGTGAAGAGTATGGCTTGGCTTTTTTCCGGGTTGATGGAAAATCGCCAAAGCCTGCACCAGTCATGAATGAGGCTTGGGTGTCACTGTATTGGGTTGAAGGCTCTGCGTGCGTTTCTATCTGTGTTGTATAGCAGCACATCATCTGCATACTGGGCTATGTTGACATATAGCTTCGTGGGGAGATCCGCCACATACACGCTAAAAAGCGTAGGGGATAAGACAGAGCCTTCGGGGACTCCGCCTCTGATGGGTCTTCTAGTAGATAGATCTCCCGCCACAGTGACTGTGAAGTGTCTGTTTTTAAGGAAAGTGTGTAGAAGATGTATCATATGTGTAGGAAGCCCCAGGGTGATTAGCTTATATAGGAGACCTGCATGCCAGGTGGTAGAGAAGGCCATCTCGACATCTAGAGACACTGCTGCGGTGTATGCCCTTTCCTGGAAACCAAGGGCAGCTGCCTCCACCAAACGGAGCAACTGCTGTGCTGTCGAATGCCCAGAATGAAAACCAAACTGATGGGGAGGGATAGCTTGAATGTCCCCAGTAGGGGCGACAAGCGGGCTAAAACAAGCCTCTCGAAAACTTTCGAGAGGACTGACAGGAGGCTAATGGAGCGGAAACTGGCGGGTAGAGCCGCATTTTTACCGGGCTTCAAAATGCAAATCACTGTCAATGATTGTTGTACCTTAAGACGCTATAACACGTTAGTTAATGCTTTGCTGTGAAGACCATTCACGGAAAAGTAAGAGCTTGTTAGCATTTCAATGTTTTGATTTTTTTTCAGATACAGCAATTAATCAAGAGATAGCTGAATGATCCAATAGCTGAACTTAAATGAGAGTGGGATATTACGTCGTGTCCCGCCACCTTCAGATATACATCAATCTGTACTGCAATGTAGCTGCATAGGAAAATTAGGAATGTCATACCTAAAAAAGCAATGATTGCTTTTATCATTTAAACATTTTGCGAGACATCTATTCTCCTACTTCCCAATACTTAAGAAAATACACTATTAGAAACACTGCACTTGTTAATTTACAACTGAGAGCACTCAGGATTAGACTCTACTCCTTTGGTAACTATGCAGGACACCTTGTATCTGCAACAAACATTCTTTGTCTGTTGTTGGAGTAAATATTTACCTGGACGGTAAAGGCATAGCTTTGGAGACGCTCATTGTTGGACACTGTCATTCCTGAAGTCATAGACAACAATCACCTAAAGCAAATATGTCAGTTGTTGCCCTATGTGCTGACCTAATAAGATAAAACTACTTTCTTTTAATAAGCACATTTACCGCCCTATGCTGACAACACTGGGCAACAAAGAATAATTTTTGAATGTTTCGAGCACTTCATGAGGCACTTCCTACTAATTTTGGGTTGAGAAAAACAAATATGAGAGTGAAAAATTATATTAGCTCTAGTTTCTATGATATACACAAGGCGGAAATATTACATATTAACGGATTGAGAGAAAAGGATACATTTTAATTACATGCATGCTAACAATAATAAAAGGGTATTTGATTTTTCTAACTGGCAATTACACGCTAAGGGTTCTAAATTACTGAAAAAATACTTCTCAGATAGTCGTGTCTGAAGATAATCATGTGGTGGCCTATTGACCTCGTCATCTTTTAGCTTGCCTCTTGTGATGAAGTTTCGCAGAATCCCTATACAAAAACCAACAGTAATCCGCAAACATTACTTCATTCCAACGGCCCTGGTATCTTTGTTCCATAACAGAAGTGTCCTGATGGAATCTCTCCCCATGTTCATCACTAACAGCTCCACAACTAGGAGGGAAGAAGTCTAGCTGGGAGTGCTGAAAATGGATCTTAAGGGACATGTTGCATCCAAGGTTACGGTACTTTTGTAGGAGCACCGTAAACAAATGCTTGTAGTTGTCATCTCTTTTGTTGCCTAAAAATCCATGAACAACACCCTTGAAGGCTTCCCAAGCTTTGTTTTCTTTCCCCTCCAAAATTTGGTCAAATCCTTTACAAGTTATCTTATTTGTGGTCAGACAAAAATGCCTTCCTTAACTTTTGCTTCACTTAATTTCCAAAATTTCTGTCGGATTATGTTTGTTATTTGACAGGTATGCCAACTCCATAACATAATTCCCACAAATTTAAAATGTTCACTCTAAAAGTGAAATGTCACTTTATCTTCAAAACAAGAGCTAATCTATCATTTTTATGGGGATTGTTTAATCCAGCAGATGGAAATACATGTAAATTCACTATTTTTAATCCCGAAACATTTTCATCGTTGCCCAGTGTAATCATTATAACATTTTTGTTTAATATTACAAAAAATTGGTGGGTGTTGGAGCATTTCTAGCTTGACTCTAGGATTTGGCACAAATACGTAGGAATCAGCAGAAATTATTTATTCAAAATTGTCATTGTTGACCAGTGTTATTATTAATATTATTTCTATTATCACTATCAGTGTTGTTCTTGAGGGTAGTACTCTTTATTACATTAATTGCAACCTAGCTATTAGGGTTGATTGTTTTAATTTGCCTTAAATTCCTGGCGTTATATTGATTTAACTTAAAAAAGGACCTTCTACTTGCAACATCAGGGATTTTGCACTTTATTTTGTCTACAACTAGAACTTGAAGATTAGTTAAACCTAAATTTTATCATTTCTCTTATTTATATCTCTTTATATAACTAAGTAAAAGCTGCAGTTTTCCTTCAAAGTGTCTTTGTATTAAGAGAAAATGTTAGGTACCATGTTATTTATATCATTAAATGATTTACCAATGTATAGAATGTTAAGAGAACGTTTTACTAACGTTTCTTTGTAATTAACTGAATTACGGGTAGACCGCAAATCAAACTGCGGTCGGTGGATGCATGCGCGAGAAGAGCCTGCTCCCCTTCTACGCCTCCTAGCATCACTTGACTCCCACCCCTCCCATCCTTCATGCCACAGAGCGCAGACCACACGAAAGGCATGTATTTTAATGCTGTTTTGATTTTCAAAGTTAACAAAAAATAATTACCTCGGACATGACCTCAAAATCGATCAACAAATACGTTGAATCATAGTTTCTTTAAACCCCGAGGAAGAAAACAGTGATTCGGTAGAATATGCAAAGAGTGAATGCAACAGTGAACGCGAAAGTGAGTTAAACAGATAGCCAGTGCAGCCCGCGCGGTGTGGGAGAGGCCTCCTAAAATAACGATGGAGGGGGAAATGAAGAGGACTCCAGTGTTGGTAAGCCACGCCTTCAGCTGTATTTTGTTTGCGGTCTAGTTATAGGCATGTTATATCACTTTTAAGTGTTTTCTGTTATAGTTACCATGTTGAAACTAATGTTGAGCTATAGATTCTTCGGAACTGATGCAAATGAATTACTCATAATATTTAAGTAAATGTGATTTACCTTATTATCCTAATAAGATAGAATACTAAAAGAAAGCAGTAACTGTCAGAACAGTGTTGTTATTCAAATGTTCCTGTTCAATACCAGATCCTATTTTTAGGGGACACTCTGGTACCAAATGGATTTTCTTTCTTAATTAAGCAATTTTAATGAAGCTTTTAGATTACGTTACACCTGCTATGATATACTGTTGGTATAAGTTTCACTGCTGTATATTACTTTTGAAACTAAAATTATTTATCATGTTTTTTAAAGGAATTGTATAGTAATAATGGGTATACTTTTTGGAGTTAAGAATAAAATTTGAGGCCTGAAATTTGATATTCCAGCTTTTCGATGCCAATGCAATAACACTGTGCAGTATTTTTTCCAAAATATTAATATTTATTTGAATTATAATTTTTCCCCTTTTGAAGAGAATAAAAAGAAATATTTACTAATATTTACAAAGAAAAAAATCACATACTTTTATGTATGAGTGTTTTTTAATTTTATATTTGTCTGAGCAGCAGTATTGCTATACAAGCCATTGATAAATTACATAAGCATTGCATACAAATTGACAACTGAGGAATTACTGTTATCTAACAATTTCAATAGGTGATACATTTATAATACAAGTGGCGTCCAGAAAGTAAGTTCTGTTTCAATTTATCTCTGCTGCTCTGCGCTGCGATCGCAGTTCCGTACATGCGCGGTAGACGCTCTGTATCAAGGAAATTCAATTCATGCCAGAGGATCTACTCCCATTAATCCTGGACCCGTGGGACCAAGGACCCGGGGCTCCTTCTACCAGGGAGTTACCGAGCTGTCCCGAAAGGGCGCCCGGCGCCTCTGAGGCTCTTTCCATAGAGCAAGACCTAGACACTAACAAGCCCCCCCCCCATCTGGTCCTATGGACTCAAGACTGGATGGAAGTGGATACGCCACTTACGCGCACCAACTCCAAAATGGGAAGGCTACCAATATGACCTCGGTTTGGCCGCCTGGTGACCTAGCACACCTTCAACTAGCTATGCTGGCTAGTACGCGGAAATATTAATGGTTTCCCTCAAATCCGTCCGGAGACGTAACCGATCACCCACGGGTATCGGGAACCAATGCCCCATCGACTCCAACCCAATTCGAAAAACTCCCTATCAGGGAGGGGCTCGAATGTTCGGCCCGAGGTTCCTCTAGTAACGTCAGAGGTACCACGAGTGCTAGGGGTCCCTAGCGCCCGCTCCACTGTAGCTGAAGGGGACGGATCCCCTCCTCTACGGGGTGTACCAAGGAGAAGAAACGTGCCCCATTGTGAGATCACTGTCAGCCACGTACGCTTTGTTGTGCTTGTTTACAATGTCGGTGTTGATTGAAAATCCCGCCGCTTGTGAAATCAGATTTGTGATTCGTTTTCTGAATCCTAAGAAAGTGAAACCAATTGAAATTTATCGACAAATTTGGGATGTCAAAAGGGGTTGTGTTTTTACACGACAACGCACGACCACACACTGCAAGTGCTACGAAAAGCATCCTACAGGGATTTGGCTGGGACGTGTTTGACCACTGACCGTACAGCCCTGACCTCGCTCCTAGCGACTTTCATCTGTTTTTGCATCTCAGATCTTTCCTTGGCGGTCAAAACTTCAACAATGACGAAGAGCTGAAAGAAAATGTTTCCAACGTGTTGAAGACAGAGGCGGCAAACTTCTATGTAGAAGGTATACAAAACCTGGTGCATCGTTATGACAAATGCCTGCAAAATGTTGGCATTTATGGGGAAATATAGTTTAAGAGTTGGAACAGGAATTTTTTAATTGTGGTGAATTTCTCTCCATCTTAATCAGCCACACGCTCGGGCGCAATTTGGTGCGGGATTTCTATGTTTGTGATGGGATGCACGTTGACTTTTCGAAGACTCACGTCGAGAAGCCAGATATAACAGGGTTAATTCGTTGTATTTTGAGTTGTTTCTTGATTATTGTGTTGGATTAAATAAGAGTCATGTGACATCTATTTTTCAGGCGTGGTTCGGAATAAAGTTTCGGAGAAGTCAAATTTTTTAACAATTTGATTGTATCATTTGGATTACATTTTACTTTAACTTTCGCTCCTAGCCAATTGCAGGTTACCTCCTGTTTATCGGTAAGTTCTTACTTTGTTATATTTAAACAGTTCCAACTATTACATAAAAGTTCTTGATCCTGCACCACTATTCATCACACTCACCATTACAAAACATCTCTACCAAAATTATTGATATTTCGCAACTATCGTTACCCCTCTATTAATTTTGTGATTGGCCTATTTAATTCCACTTCATAACATTACGTCATACAATTATTACTATGGCCAATCACAAAGGTGCATATATTTTTACTTATTTAAATTACTAAATAGATTTACATAATCATTTTTTTATAAATTTAAAACATTTTAATACCTTTTCTAAATATAACTCGTAACTACTGTTAGAGAGTTGCAGAATTTTGTGCAATAAATAATTTTTCTATATCTGTACACAATTTTATTTTATTACCAAACAGATCTTACTTTCTGGACACACCATGTATAAACAGAAAACAATTAAGAACACATTTAAATGAAAGATAATATACGATAAGGTATATAACAGGTAACTAACACATACAATAACATTAAATATGATGGATAACGATTGAAAAGTGAGGTTAGATGTGCGAGGCTAGATTATGATCAGTGGTGTTATGAGAAAAAAAAGACGATCTACTTTGAATTAGTGAGAAAAGTCACTATCTTCTGAATCAGTGAGTAGGATGTCTTCAGGCAGTTTTCTTTTCAATCTGGTTCTCTCGAAGTATTTATGATTGTGATCAACAAACCAATGCACTATTTTTTAATAAGTTATATTCTACATATTCTGAAAATTTCAACCTTAGTTATCAATATTTTCTGCAAAAGGGTTTACCCCAAAGCATGAAAATTGTTATACGGAGAAATATCTATTTAAAGTTTTAGAACTCATTCATTGGAAACATTGCACTTCATTTTCTCATTAGAATTCTCCTGCAGCGTACAACATTCCCTCTACTTTTAGCCTCAAATCTTCTTTGATGATATTTGCCACTCTTGTTGCATTTCTCTTTTTGATTTCTATATTTAAGAGTCGTCAAACACTTGACACGACGTTTATCTCTGTGTTTACTTATTTTGGTGAAAAGAGGATAATTTTCTGACTTCTTTGCCAATTTAGTTAAAGGCTGCCCTTTATTTACAAGGGATATAGCTTCTTCCATACCCACGTCAACCTTTTTGGCTAAAATAAAGACCTTATTGGAGCAAGTATTCCAAATTAAACTAATATAGACTTTCATTTGTATTTTGAGGCCAGGTTGCATAAAAATCGCTAACTGCGGTTCATTTATAATCGAAGATAAAAATTAAACCAAGTTTACGAACCCGCATGGTTTTTAAAATGCTGATCTTAGATCTAATGAACAACGTTCAGTACTGATCCGAGGTCACAAAAGCAAATGCGGCAACATAGGCAAACATGTTGCAACTTTCGTGGTGTATCGAAAGGATTCGAGAATTATCGGAATTATTCGACTCTGTTCAATTCAAGTGCACAGAATAGCCAATCTAGACATAACAAAAACTAAATAAATCTTTCGCTTTATGCTTATTTGTCCTAGAAATAATCCTATTTTAAATAAAGAGTATAAGAATTTACTCCATATTGAAACACTATTTATCAACAGTTGATCTTTTCGCTTACTTTATCTTCATTATATGCCCAATGTACATATTTTTAATTTTCGTCTGATTACAACACTTTGAGTGGGAAAACATAAACAAAAAATGGAAGACAAGTGAAGTTTTAAGTTACAAATTATTATATCTGTATATAAAAATAGAAGTTCAAGCAAAAGTGAAAATGCGTTCCCCTAACTTTAAATCTCGCAAAACCCTTCTTATTTCACGCTTTTCCACAGGCATCCTGATGAAATGAGATCTTAAAGCTGCAATCTCCCTTTTAAATTGGTATATTGTCCTAAACGGAGTCCTTTTATTTATATTAAATATATCCCCAATCATCATTTGGAAGCTTTCAGTTGCATAGAACCGTAATGAGAGCAGGATCATAAATATTGGATTGAGTGCATAATTCCTCAGCGTTTGTGTTCTTAATTGTACATGTAGCCTATGCTTCAGTTCTTGAACTACATGCTTTGATAGTCGAAATCTCATTTTGAATTTTCTGTCAGTTAGTTCCGACATGGAATTTCCTCTGTGTTGTAAAACATGAGGAGAGCATTCAAATTGAAAATTCTAATCATCAGAGACATCAGAGTAATCTGAATTCTGAAAATAATAAAAATGTATAGGTTATGAACACAAACAATGCACCTTCAGCATACACTAGTGAAATAAAGAGGCTAATTACTTATACAATTGACCATAAAAATGCTTTATTTACTATTTATTTAAAGCTGCACTACTTATTTCCTTCTGAGAAACTATTGTGTAAATTCTGCAGTTCTGCTGTTCTAAGTTCAACCAAGTTAACTTGGGAAAATTCACCAGTTGGATGTGACCTTAGATCAAGAGACCATGAACTTAGATCAATGTTTATACAACCAAAATTCAAATTTCAGCTTGAATGAAAATCATTTTCATATTTTGAACTTAGATTATGTTTTATACAACCGGGCCTAAGTCTTTTCACTGGTACACCTCTCTAACAGCTCTCATGAATACAGCGTTTAGAATAGTGGTACCATTTTCTTCACTACATTGACATTTAGGGTTGTATGGATCTCATTTTTATGGCTCTTAGGCTTGTTACCTTTTGCAACAGCTATGTTATAAAACCACCAGGAGCAGACGCCAACTGGACATTTTGAATGCATGGGCTTTTGATCTGAGCTGGAGTAGTGGTACAGTGTTGCATACCACCTAAAATATTGATACAATTTTCATGTTTATATCAAAAGTACCTTTAGTTTTCTGTTCAGTGGTTGTACCCTTTCTTTTGCTTGAAAAGGTGTCATACAAATCCTAACCATAGGCTTGGCACTTCACTACAATCTTCATAGTAAAACCATTGAACTCTATAAAATTCACAGTAACACATTCCTCTTTACATTCACTACACAATACTCCTGAAAAGCAAGTTCTTCAAAACATTACTGACACAAGAAGGTAATCTGGCTCTACAACTTTGGGGGAGCAAATGTAACACTTTCAGCTGTAGAGCTGTTAGCATAAGATTCTTCACTTTTATCTGCTGTGGAATGTTTCCATCTTGTTTCACCTAAAAGCTTAGGCTTCGTTTTCTTTATTAACTTTCCACTACACAATTTTTCCCATTATATTCGCTAAAATGACACAAGTATTACAGCAATTGAACTACACACATGGATGCAGTTAAGTATCTTGGTGTTCCACTCGACATCAAATTGACGTTGAGAGACCACATTACATATGTGGCTAATAAAGTTAGCAAAAGAATGGGTATGCTCTACCCTCTCTATATCCGACGATCAGTGATGTCTCTGCCTACAAAACTGCTCGTGTATAAGTACTCCGGCCAGCCATCACGTACGCCAGTGAAATATGGAGAGTAACAGCCAAGTCTCACCTACACCGCCTTGAAATTTTACAATTGCGATTCCTCCGCATTGCCACAGACTCCCATTGGTACATCCCCAATCTAGGTATCCGACGTGACCTACGTATACCAACAATAACAGACTACATCCGTACCCTTTCACCTTCCTTCTATCAAAACCTCTCCCACAACTTCAACTCCGTCATCCGCGGTCCAAGTGAGTGCGACATCGTTCCTGGAGAGCGCTACAAATGCCCGAGACTGCTTCTAGGCATATAAAATAACACAACAGATGGGTTATATATAATTTCAACCTCATATTCTTCCATATATTATCCTTCCTTACAAAACACTCCACTGCCAGTAGAGGGCCTAGTCCTAATCTCGCATGAGATCGAAGGTCTGACATTCAAAACTTAAATGTCCAGTTGTGTGACAAACACAGGGATGCATAGCTACTTTATAAACAATAGAATTTATTTGCTATATTTTTAATTTTCTGCCAACAGATAGCAGCACTTGTGCAATAAGAGCAGCCAACATCTATATATTTAAGATAAATATCTCCTTAAAGTCTAGAAAACAAAAACAGACATCCTCTAGCTGCTATTACTGAAATCTGACATATCTGTCACACCCACTTTTCACACCAAGGGCCTAAATAAATGCGAAACACACCAACCTCCAGGTGGATTTGACACACAAGATTTAATGGTCATATTCCAAACACATTGGAGACAACATTTCTGCAAAATAAGTTTTATGAAATAATTGCATTTTTGGCCATTTTTGTACCGGAGCGTCCCCTTAATTCCTTGAACATTCATACAAAATCTTTGAGATGATTCATTAAAGTATAAAATAATGAATATATTCCATGGAGAGAATTCATTGCAAGGCTCAGAACTGGAGAATGAGCAATGTACTTTCATTATGTAGAGCTATTTCTTGTTACTATTAAGAGAATTAGTTTATTCAACCTGCAGCCATTACAGAGACCATTATATAAAACGTAATAATTGCAGTGGTAGGCGATACTGAACGTGTCTGAAATTTCCTGGTTCTCACAGGCGGGAAGCAGTAGTACCAACAATGAAACTACTACGGCGTGCTTGTTTCACATTAAGCTAACATAATATAATAAGATTGAATTTTAGTGCGAAAAATTCTGACCGTAAAAAATTATGATCGTCCTTTATTGAACAGCCCTCGTATTTTACAGGAAAGTATAAATTCTAATAATAATGTGATATGAAATACGAGTTCTGGTGATTTCGTAATATACATGTTCTATCTTCTAACATTTAATTTCAAAGATACTGCTTTTATTTTGAATATCTATTTGATTTTGTATCAGCTGCTAAAGGAATGTGGAAGTTATTGTTTGTAGGGCTTTCTAACCCAAATCAGTATTTCAAATTTTACACGGCATAAAATTAACTGTAAATGCTTGATTACAAGATAATTCTGACGGAGAAATGAATCTCAGGACAAACATTTCTTCGAATGTTCTTTACCCCCGGGTAAATGGCCTAAGATCAAAAGTTAGGTTAGGAAAGTCTTGACGTAATTCTCGTGTAAGCATACACTTCACATTATTTTCACACACACACACAATAATGTATGGTTTCAGTTTAGGATGTACAAATAACATAAGGTTATCTATATCCTCCGGTGTTCTTCATTCCTTTGTACTTCTAAATCAAATTTCAGCAAGGAAAAAGTGATATTGTTGGCGCTAACAACACGGTCTCGCCTCTTGTTATCCTTAACGATAACCTTCTGCGTCTCAAAAAGCTGTTATGGTTACGATTTAACAGAATAACAAATAGTGAATAGCTAGTGGTTAGCGGTTCAGCTTCAACCATACGTTACAGAATATACCCGGAAATATGTCCTAATAGTATTGCCGTAGATGATAGAAGATATTTATATGAGATTTTATAAAACAACTTCAAAACTGCAGTTTACACTCACAGAGCTCTCACGTAATTATTAACCTTTTGCACAATATAGAGCGGTATTTTTCATATGAAATAAATCTAAGACACAGATTACTACTAGATGGACAACTCTGTGCTGAGGATTGAAGCTACAGATGTATTATTTTATGTTGACAGGATACCTGCGCGGTAGGGATGAGTAGCAACTGCGGTGGGGATAGTGCACCTATCGCCACAATGCGTCACACGCGTAAGATTACGAGAGGGGAGGGCAGTGCATAAGGTGTCTTAAAACAAATTTCATTCTCGAAGCTAGTTTGGCAGCTCTTATAAACTAAGTCGTAATTCGTACTAGGATAGTAATCTCCACGCTTTTGTTGGATCTTAAATAGTACATAGGCATTTGGAATAAAACCCTGTTCTCCTCCAGGCATGATAACCAACTGTCGACCTTTCAATATCGCTGCAGAGTCCCTGTAACGTATTTCACTCCAGGCATATGGTCCAGTATTAGCTGTATTTATATAAGTTTCATCCATATAAACTTCACTTCGATATCTCCGAATGTTTCCTAAATACTTAAGCCTTTTTGCACGTATGGTGTGATTTACGATTAAAATTTGTCAGTCACGTTTAGTGTTTTTTTTTTCTTTTTTCAAATAATCCTAGCTTCAAAAGAACTCTTCTTAATGTTCAGACACTGCCTTGGAAGTCAGTAGAATTTTTAGCTTCATAAACACCTTCTTCAAAGTTCGTCTTTGTTTTTCTGTACTTTAAAAATTAATGATAGTTCGCCTAACTACTTCCGAATTAAAACATCCAAATTAGAGTTTGTGCACGTTTTTAATCTTTGTTTAATGGGCATAGAGAAGGACGTTGTTGCACTAGCACCAATGGCTTTTCCTTCCTTAATACCTCTCCTAAACTGCTTTCAGACACAACTGTTGCCTCAGATACCCTTCCCCAGATTTTTATAGCTGACCCAGGCCATTGTTCCTTTTTTATAAATCTATGGATATTGGTTATTAATTCTCGTGTTTTTAAATGTAGCACTATATTTCCTATTGTGCTGCTAAGAGGCGTCATTTATAAATTCCCTCTTGGAACCAGGAGACAAGCACATTTTGAAACAAGCTGTACTGTTACCGAGTGGCTCTGCAGGTGTTTAGTTGCTCGCAACTGGTACGCTACTGACCTCCCCTCCCCTCCAGTTGCACCCGTTCTGAGGTGGACTCGTCCAGATACCACTGCGCATCGCTCTGCACTTTTCAAGATAAAAAATACAGCTGTACATGGGTCGCCTTTCCTAATGTTTCTGGTGCAATCTGTTGGAATCAACGATTGCGTCGGAAATGCACTGAGTTTCAATTACGACAGAGCTTCCCCCAACTTTCCCCACTCCTGTCAATCGAAATCCAAATTCTTTCTAAGCCACATCTCGCTTAAACATAAATAGTTCATGGCACAATTCAACTATCGCATGTTAGTGTAATGCACGTTACATACGGTGAGGAAATGAGCGGCAAAATATTCGTTATACGATATTTTCTTTCTTGTTTATTGTTTATATTATGCAATTTTAAGCTTCTTCTTATTTATCCTCTTATCTATTCATTAATTTATTTGCTATCTTCCGAGACTGGTATAAGTGAAAAACAACAAACCTCTTTGTTACGAGCCTCAAGTCATACAAAGCTCTTTCCCGTTTTTTAGAATTTACTTTCGCGATATTCAAATATTTCCAGCGGCAACAGAATAGCGCCAATTAGACGAACCCAATTTAGCTTGGAGAATATGCAGTGCTACAAACTAAACAAATTTTTGGACTTCCTTTCACCTTACTCCTTCTTCTTCTTGCTCTGCTCTCTACCTCCTCCACCTCCTCCTCATCCTCTTCCCTCCCCTTATTCGTCTTTAACATACACATTTAAGTACATCTTAAAATTATCATCTTAAAATTGACATCTTGTTTGTGGTTTACTTTTAGGTTATGCATCATCATACCTTTATTTCTTGTGTACTTATTGTTTTATCTTCATGATCATGATGTTATCATCAGAAGAAACAATCTGGCGGTACAGGGAGTAGTACTCAAAATTAAATCTAGTTGGCGCTACCTCGCCATTCGTAAACAAAACAAGATCATCGCGGTAAATTTTAATATTAAGTTGACAGTCGACACTCTGGTTGCGGTTCAGTGTTCACGCTATGCAACATTTTATTTCGTTCTATTTATTTATCTCCCGAGATAAAACTAAGTGAAACGCAATCAAACCTCCTTGTTCGGCGCCAAAATGGTTCAAATATTTTCCCGCCTTTTACTCTTCCCTTTCGCGTTTTTTAGTTGTTTATACTGATAATACAATGGCGCAAATAAGACGAACTGTTTAGCTCGTAGAATTTGCAGTGCAATAAGCGAAACGAATTTTCTATGCTTCTACTCTATCCTCGCTATAGCTTTTATAAAATTCATATTTAATTACATTTTCAGAATATCGTGATAATATTGAGCAATAGTAAAGTAAATATAGCATTAATCAGAAGAAAAAGATCTGGAAGAATAGGAAATTATATTCCAAACTAATTCCAGAGTGTGCCACTTCATAAGTCGTAATTGAAACGAGATCAAGTAGGCGTTGGCTATCTCAGCAGAGAGAGTCGCTCATATCGGAGATGCTGGCCTACAATTTAGTGCAGCATGGAATCCTGCATTAAAACTCGAAAAAGAGAGACTCAGGAAACACAGATTTGGCTTATTGAGCAGCGACCAGAGCAGCAGTGCTTCCTGGGAGGTCCGTCACATTACACCATCGTGAGTCCGCTCGCTGATTGGTCCGCGTCATTTTCCTTGGCGACCAGTATATATAAAGGTGGCCCCACTCCTAAGTCATTCCCCCCACTCCAGCACGTGGAGGCTTGCGCCATCAGACTCGCCATCGGTGGACTTGTCACGTTGCTGATTGTGGCATACGACCCTCCCGACCACCGCTTCCATGAAGTGGACTACACCACCCTACTAAACATTCACCCAGTGGTCTGCATCGCAGGTGATCTCAAAGCGAAGCATGCCCACTGGCACAGCCGCACCTCAAATACCAATGGGCGCGGGCTCTACCGCCTCATCAGCGGTAACCCAAAACGCGCATGGACCGAGAGGACCTACTTTCTACCCGGCCCGCGGCAGGCCGGACGTTCTCGATATCATGATCACCAAGAACTTACATACCATCTAGACCTCTCTGTAGTCAACGAACTAGACTCCGACCACGACCCTGTCGTGGTGGACTCGAACGTTGATATGCCAGCTCTGTTAAACCCAGACTGGACATACGAGGTCGACTGGGATGCAGCCGTCCTTGACCTTAACCAAACCGTACACCCGCGACTACGCATCGATTCTATCGAGGCTTTGGAAGCGGCAGCTACATCCTTCTCCCAACATCTTCTAAATGTGGTACGGGTGCACACGTACCGCATTCCCTCTGAACGCCATAACCCCAGAACCATACCTCCTGAGCTCCGGCAGCTACTTAAAGCTAAAGTAGTCGTCCGGAAGTTACGGCAGCGTTTCCGCCACCCGAGGATCGAAGGAGTCTAGCGGCGGTTCAAATCCCTGGCAAGAAGACTGCTTCGTCCGCACTGTTCAGCGGCCTGGGAACACACCATGTAGAGGGTTGACATCACTGAGAAGCAACCCTGGCGGATCATCCGCTCCCTCAGAAGGGACCGGACCGAGCATCGGCATCCAGTCCATGGCACTCGTCGAAGGCTTGCGTTTGAGCCCCAAGAGAAAGCCTCGTGCTTCGCAGACTACTTGGAAGGCCAATTCGAACCAAGGGAAGACCCCCAAGACGACAAGTTCACCGAACATGTAGAGGATACGGTGGAATACATCTATGAGGCAACACCACCCAACATGCGGATATCCACATCCCCATCGTCACCCCCAAAACAGGTAACTAACCAAATCCAAAGCCTGAAATCCAATAAATCCCCTGGGCATAATGGTGTCACGGCCACTATGCTCCAGCACCTTTCTCGAAAAGCTGTGATCCACTTGACGCGGATTTATAACGCATGCATCACCCCGCGCCACTTCCCAACAAGATGCAAGTGTTGTCTACATATTGAAGCCGCGCAGGAATCCAGTCTTTCCAGAAAGCTACCGATCCATCAGCTTGCTCCCAATCGTCTCAAAAATCTTTAAACGATTGCTCCTCCCCCGCCTAACTCCTCTCTTTGAGGAAAAACTCCTATTCCCGGATCACCGATTCGGTTTCCGTCGGGGCCATTCCGCAACCTTGCAGCTACTGCGCTTGGCGAAGAAGGCTGCACTGGGATTCCAGGACAACCTCAAAACCATCGCTGTGCTCTTGGACGTGGAGAAGGCTTTCGCCACTACGTGGCGCCAGAGTTTGTTGTTCAAACTCAAACAAGCACAACTACTCCCTCCCTACTTGGCAATACTCAGCGTCTTCCTCAGGGACCACACCTTCAGAGTGCGGGTTGAGGGGAAGCTATTCTCTGTCAGACCCATAGCGGCTGGAGTCCCGGAAAGCAGTGTTCTGTCCCCGCTACTCTTTGCCGCCTACATGTCTGACCTACCCACGGAACCGCGCACTGTTTTGTGGCAGTATGCCGACGATGTCCTCATTCTGTGCAGAACAAGAAAGTCCTCTACTGTCTCCCCCCTCTAACGCGTCAGCTCCACGCCATTGGCAGGTGGAGTGAGAAGTGAAGGATGGCCATTAGCCCTCAGAAGAGCTCCGCTCTCATGTTGGCTAAGACCCGTTGCTGGCGCCCAGAAGGAGACCTGGGGTTACCGAGGAGAAGGATCCCCTGTGTTCGAACCGCCAAATACCTGAAAATCCAGCTGGAGTGCGGCCTCACTTTCACTCCCCATGTCAGGGCAAAGGCCGGCCTCGGCCACGCTGCGCTCAAGCAACTCTACCCTAACTTTCGATCCACCATGCCCATCCGCCTCAAACTGCGGATGTACCGTGCGATCGTCCAGCCTCTGATTCTGTATGATGGATGCGAGGTCTGCGGTTCGGTGGCTCATATCACCCTCCGCAGGCTGCAAGCCGTGCAGAACAGAGCCTTAAGGATGAGCTGCGGTACCGACTGCAGGTTCCCATCTCACTTCTTGCACACCCAGTCTGGCATACCATACGTCGAAGACGTCGTGCGTGAACGAACCCGTACGACGTACGCCAAGATCAGTCCTCACCCTAACCAGCTGGTGAATTCACTTGGTCAATACGACCACCATCTTCCCAGGAGACGGAGGAGCTAGCGCCTACCCAAGGATGCCCTTGGGTGGTAGAGTGTGCCTCTCCTCCTGCCCCTACCAATCACCACCACGTCACCTCGTGCCTTGGCTGCGGCAGTCGTGCCCCGGGGCACGCACACGACCTGGTCTTATTAAACCCAAAACCAATTCCCATCTGGTCTCTCGCTACTTGTTCCCCCTCTGCTTGACAAATCGCTAGAGAACACACAAAGCAAGGTGGAACGGGCACTATCCCCCCGCTAAGGGGGAATATCCCGGCACCAGAAGCATCAGTAGAGGCCAACTGCGCCATCTTACAAAACCACACGCCAGCTTGCGCATATATTATACCGCACGGGCAAATCCGCACAGCGGATAGGTACCGTGGCGTGTAACCCTACCTCGCCATTCCTAAACAAAACAAGATCAACGCGGAAATCTTGATGTTTAACTGACAATCGAAAGTTTGCTTGCTGTTCATTGTTCACGCCATGCAATATTTTATTCCATTGTATTTATTTGTTATCTCCCGAGATAGAAATAAGTGAAACACAATTCTAACCTCTTTATAAGTCTCCAAAATGCTACAAATCTATTTGTGCTTTTTAGAAATATTTCCTATCGTGATTTTCAATATTTTCACTCATAATGCAATGCCACTAATAAGATAAATTGTTTTTCTCGTAGAATTCGCAATGCTACAAACCAAACGCACTTCTGATGCTATTCTGATTCTTCTTCTTCCTTTTCTTTCCCATAAATATTTATATTTATATACCGTGATAATTACCGTGATAATTGTAAGCAGTAGTAAAGGACATGAAACAGTAATGAGAAGAAAAAATCTGAGCGAATAAGGAACAATACTGCAAACTATTTGTAGAGGGCGCCACTTCGCCATTCCTAAACGAATCCATATCATAACAGTAAGATCTGATATTTAATTTACATTCCATTTTTGTTTACTTTTCTTTGTTTATGCAATTCAGCATTTTTTATTTAGTTGTTTATTTATTTACTTATCTATTTATCCATTTTTATTTAATAATATGTATTTATTTGGTGTTATTTCCATATTATTTTATCCATTTCATTGATTGAATCTTAGGATCTCATATGGGACAAAGTGAACTAAAGTATTAGGAATACGATTATTTCTACATAACTTGATTAACATCAAGTAGAGAGAGAAATACATATATTTTAAAAGGTTGTGAAAGGGGTTAAGTGATGTTCAAATGCAGCTTGACAGTTTCTGATATACATATCGATGATCTTGAAGTGCGTTAAACTGAAACAGCCCCTCACATTAGACAGACATCACTAGAAATAGAGAAAAAAACTTACTAGAAATAAATTTTCGTTATTTTACAAACTTTAATTATGTGATAATATCAAAATTAACATTTTAGTCAATACGTCACTGCTGTTATCTTTAATATTTCTCAGCTTGTATTCGCCAATACAAATTCCTAATTTTTCTTTCTCGTTATTCAATTGATTCTACTCGCAATGTAATGGGGCCAATAATGCGAAGCGTTTACCTCGTACAATAGTGTTAGAATATTTCGTAATGTTCCAAAATAGACAAATTTCTGCTTTTGTTTCACCTTACTTCTTCTTACTTCTTGTTTTCCTTTTCTCCTTATTCGACTTTTATAAATATATATTTAAGTACAACTCAAAAGTATCATGAAAAAGTTAGGCAGTATAGAAGCAGATGTAGTAGTGGTCGTAAGAGAAAAACTGAGAGAAGAGGGAATAGTTCCCATAACGAACTCTAGATGGCGCTGCCTCGCTATAATTAAACGAAACAAGATCTTCGCGGTAAATTTTTAAATTGACTTGATATTTGACCTTTTAGTTGCTGTTTATTTTAGGATATGCTTCATCATATATTTGTATATTATTTGTTTCTGGTTTCTTGTTTATGGTCAGGATGCTGTCATGAGAA
This sequence comes from Mantis religiosa, assembly GCA_030765055.1. Lineage (NCBI taxonomy): Eukaryota > Metazoa > Arthropoda > Insecta > Mantodea > Mantidae > Mantis > Mantis religiosa. The sequence goes on from CM060950.1 coordinate 90,988,554, forward strand.
GAACAAGAACATCGCGGTAAATCTTAATATTAAATTCACATTCGACACTCTGGCTGCTGTTCATTGTTCACGGTATGCCACATTTTATTTCGTTCTATTTATTTGTTGTCTCCGGATATAGAACTAGGTGAAACGCAATCAGCTGCTTTGTTTGGCGCCGAAATAGTTCAAATTTCTTTGCCACCTTTTGTTCTTTCCTTTCACATTCTTCAACTGTTTATATCCATAATGCAATGGCGCCAATAAGACGAACTGTTTAGATCGTAGAATTAGCAGTGCTACAAAACAAACGAATTTTCAATGCTTCTAGTCTTACCTCCCTTGTAATTTTGGTACCGGTTGATTTTTATTCTATGCAATATCATATATCTATATATTATTTGTATTGTCACCAAACATTGGAATTCCGGATAGAACCAGCTGGCAGGTGGGGCCAGACGGGAAGCATTGCTCCCACGCCTATACATTTATCTCGCGTCACTAATTAGGGGAGTGATGATTAGAAGTGCGGCACGAGCCCTGCACCGTCTCTTTCCCCTCCCCCGACGTCTTGAACCTTCGGGATGAATTTTCGCACCGCGAAGCTTCCAGAAACAGCGATCTTCCTATATAAGGCTGCAGTGAACGAGTCAGTGCAGTTCTTGGCGAGCAGCCGTGAGGAGCGTAAACGGACTGGAAGACAGTGTACGTGTATCAGAGGAGTTGTACGTAATTGTGAGTGTAGAGTGGACCTGTGACAGACGAACTGGCAAATTTTAATTGTGTGCGATGCGTAATTCTGTGTAATCGGCAAGTGTTTCAACTGTAATTCGGTGGAAATAAAGAACATTTTGAGTTTGTGCAATTGGACTTTAAAATTCATGAACCCACAAAGTCACAGTATGTTGTTTCTTGTTTATGATATTGACGCTATCATAAGAACAAACAATCTGGAGGAACAGGGAGTAGTAGTCAAAGTGAAATCTAGTGGGCGCTACCTGGCCATTCGTAAACAAAACAAGATCATCGTGGTAAATCCAGATATTTAATTGACATTCCAAGTTTTGATTGCTGTTCATTGTTCACACTATGCAACATTTTATTTCATTCTATTTGTGTACTCCCTAGATAGTTCGGGAATTAATTAGTTTGTAGATTTTGCATTGCTATATGCCAAACGAATTTTCAATGCTCCTACTCTTTCCTCCCTATACCTTTTATAGCATTCATACCTACCAACATGTTTAAATTATCGTGATAATATTAAGCAATAGTAAAGGAAATGGAAGTGTAATCAGCAGGAGAAGATCTGTAAGAAAATGGAATTATACTCCAAACTAATTCTAGAGCGTGCCATTTCACTATTCATAATTGAATGGAAATCATAACAGTAAATTGTGATAGTTAATTGGCATTCCACATTTTGGTGTCGTCACATTAATTATCTACTGAAATTTATTTTTTATTCACTTTATAATCTTTGTTTATTAACTTGTTATCTTATTACTTTATTTATTTATTGTTTGTTATGCTACCTAGATAGAAACAACTGATGCGCAATCTACCATTTTTCTACGATCCCCAAATTGTTTCAGAATTCCTTGCCACTCACTCAAAACTTCCGCGATATTCACATTTTTGTCAGTTGAATTTTGACGATGTTTTAGCTAGTTTATTATCATTCACAGATTTTGTCTGATCTGCATTTCTGTTAACCGTTTTTTTCAACTTTGTACCTTTCTTATTTTTCGTCTTCCTTTCTTACATTCCACTTAACAATGGATATACCATTGGGCAATAATTATGCTGTTTTGGAGTTTTGTGATAACCGAATTAGTTCTTATGGAAATAAATGTTGTAAACGTTTCCCGGAAACGCTTAGATTCTGTAAATTCTGAACGTCTTTTAGCTGTAGGATTTTTATATAAACTTTAGACCTAACTAACGATTCAAACGATAAGGGTGCGGCTTTGATGCTTGTTTTAGGCGGTGAAGCAGTAAATAGAGAAAATATCTGGAAGAATAAAGAATATTACACAAAACCAATTCTAGGGTGTACCACTTCGCTGTTAGTAACGAAAAACGTCGCAGTAAATTTTGGCACTAAACGTTATACGAAATGTTGTTTTCTGTTTATTGCTTATGTTATGCAATTTTAAGTTTCCTCTTATTTGTTTATTCTCTTATCTGCTCATTAATTTATTTTTTATCTCCCCGAGACTGGTATAAGTGAGACGCAAATAAACCTCTTTGCTAAGAGCCCCAAATGATACAAAGCTCTTTCCCTGTTTTTAGAAATTTCTTTCGCGATATTTAAATGTTTCTAGCGGCAATTGGATGGCACCAATTAGACAAATCACTGGGCTAGGAGAATATGCAGGGCTACAAACTGAACGAATTTTTTGACTTTTTTGGGGTACCCAATCTTCTTCTTCTTCTTCTTCTTCATCATCATCTTCTTCTCATCCTCCTCAATCTCCTCCTTCCCCTTTTACAACGTAAAACTATCATGTTACATTTTAGACAGTAACGAAGCAATAGCCAGAAGAGGCAATCTAAAGAAATAGGGAATGGTACTCACGACCTTCGACAAGCGCTACTACGCTATTCTTAACCAAACATGATCATGGCTGCGAATTTCTATATTTACGTGACATTTTACATCTTGTTTGCGGTTTACTTTTAGGATATGCATCATCATAATAAACCGACCGACCGAAGTGCTGACTGGCTGTATAAAGCCAGAAGGTTCCACTGCCCCGAGGAGTTTGTACCTGGAAAGGGGCCCTTGACCAGGGATACGGGCGAAGTCTTTAACGGCGGGATAAGCGATGAAGAAGAACTTTCTTCAGAAGGTTAGACTGACGGAAGAGGCACCCAATCTTAAGGGAATAAGTGAAGACCCATCTCTGGGGTAACAAGGAGAAAGTCCTCAACGGCCAAATAGGGCGGAAGATGCAGCCCTCTGCCCGGGGTTAATACAGGCAGGAGTTTTGTTGTGACGCTCAAAGAGGCAGCCCTTCTCTCAACTTACCTTGCGATACGTTGGTAGCGTGTCCAAGGGACATAATATTACTCATAAGCTCCAAACAAAAAGCCGGATAGATTCACCTGGTAGCGACCAAGCAAACACAAAGGTTAAGATTAAAGGGTTTGGAACATCTGAGAAAATCAAAGTAGCAACCTGGAATGTACGAGGCATACATCACAAACAAGATGAACTAGAAGAAGAAATGAGAAGAGCAAACATCGACATAGTAATAATTTCAGAAACAAAAAGGAAGTCTGGATGTAGATTATTATACAATGATATATAGCGGTGTAGACATAAATGTAAGAGCTCAAGCAGGAGTGGCTATATTGGTACATAAACACTTTAAAAATATATTACATCTTATCAGTGTATTAATGAAAGAATAACAACAGTACGATTAAAAATTGAAAGCGGTAACGTGACATATATAGGAGTATGTGCACCTGAAGAAGGTAGAAGAATAGAGTCAAGACGAATTTGATAATGAGCTTCAGAAGGTAAAGGATGGTATAAATAAAATGATTATTTAGTAATAGCTGGAGATCTAAACGCCAGAATTGGAATGGAACCAATACAAAATATAAAAGGCAATAATGGAGAACAAATAGTGAATTACACTGGAAATAGTTTGATAAATTTCTCAAGTTATAATAATTTGAGAATAACAAATTCATTCTTCTGTCATAAAGATATACACATGAGTACTAGAACTGAGAGAGGTTCTTGTTCAATCATAGATTATGTCATCGTAAACAAAAAAATGAAAAACTTAATTATCGATACAGGGGTTTTTAGAGGAAGTGCTGTACATACAGATCATTTTCTGCTTATAAGTAAAATTAGATTGCAAACAAAATGGTATGGACAGTGGAAAAAAATAACAATAACATCTAAAGAAGAACATTATAAGGTACATCTCTTAGAAGACGGAACTATAAGAGATTTATATAAAAAGGATAATAAGCAATAAGAGACACCATGAGGAATATAAAGAAAATGTTGAAGAAGAACAGATCACCATAAGAAATACTGTAGGAAATGCAGCATTTGAAACTATAAGTAGTAAGAAAGCAGGCAAGCACTATAGGAGACTAAGAATATGGAACGCTGAAATACAAGAATTAATAAAAGAAAAAATGTATTTACAGTACTTGAATGACAGATCAGAACAAAATAGAATGAATTATAGTAAGGCAAGAGCAGAAGTTAAAAAATATACAAGGAAACTAAATAGAGAACACTGGGACAAATACACGACTGTGTACGTGCATCGGAGGAGTGTACGTAACTGCGTGCAGTGGACCTGTGACAGACAAACTGGTGAATTGTAGTTGTGTGCATTACGTAATTCTGTGTAATCGGCAAGTGTTCCGAATGTAATTCGGTGGAAATAAAGAACATTTTTAGTGGTGCAATTGGACTTTTAATTTCACGAACCCACAAAGTAACAACTGGTGTCAGAATTGAGATAATGGCCATGGCATCGGCACTGGAAAAGATTTTACACAAAATGGAAGAAATGAAGGCGACCAACGACAACCTTACCGCCGAGTTGAAGGAAATGAAGGCGGCAAATGAAAACCTCGCTGCAAAAACAGAAGCGGCAAATAACAGCCTGGCCACGAAGCTGGAGACCACAGATAACAACCTGGCCGCGGAAATGAAACAAATGAAGACGGCTAACGACAACGTCACCGAGAAGATGGAAGAAATGAAGGCCGAATTAACAGCGAAGACGGAAACGGCAAACAACTATTTGGCCACGACAATGACAGCAAAGATGGCCAAACTGACCACGGAAATGAAGGTGGCGAACGAGGCTCTCGCTACCAAATTTGAAGAACAGTTGGCCGGCGTGAGAGATGACGTGACGGAGTTGGGAAAGCGGATGGGCCAAGTGGACGAGCGCGTCGAGGACCTGGTGAACCTCTTCAACGACCTAGAGGAAAAGGCAGACAGTAACGCCCTGAAAGCCATGGCGGAAGAAGTCGAAGACCTTGCTATCCGCGTTAACCTGGTAGGAAAGGCCGACAGCAGCGTTAAGTGCCTGAACGCCATGCTGGAGGACGTCGTCGGCAGGAGGTTGAAGGGTTTGAAGGCCGACGTGCCGGGACACGACACAACATCGGCGCGCGTCATACCTCGGAAATATGACGGCGCGTCAACGTTTGAGGTCTTCCGCCGCCAATTTGACGGAGCGGCCAAGCACAACAAATGGTCAACAGAGGAGGAGGCCCCACAGTTAATAGGCAGACTCCAGGGAAGGGCCGCGGAAGTCTTGAACGCGGTACAGGCAACGGTGGCGCCCAAGGACATCTGGGAGGCCCTGTAGAATCTTTTGGAAACCACCGTCTAGCCGCAGCGTACCGCAGCCAGCTAAAGACAAGGTCACAGCAGCCAGGGGAGACGCTGCAGTTCGCCCTGGCAGTTGAAGAACTGGCTAGCAAAACCCTAGTCGACCTCCCACCAGAGTTCGTATCCCGGGAAGCTGCCTACACATTCGTGAACGGGGTAAGAGACACGGAGATTCGGCAGCGCCTAATGATCGGCGATTATAAAACAATACACGAAGCTCTAACGGCAGCATTAAGGATGGAGGCGGCGAAGGTAACAGCTGCCCCGAAGTTGAGAACGAGGAGTGTCCACTACAACGGAGACAGAAGACCAGACGAAGGACGCTGGCGAAGACCTAGTGGCCTGTGTTGATAATGTGGATTGCCGGGACACCCAGAGAGAGACTGGCTCCGTCCACATCATCTACTCGAGTGACACTGCACGCCGTCAGCCGGCAGATGGATGACAGCCTCATCGCGGACGGCTGGGTAAGAGGAAAGCCGTGCCGCGTGCTGGTGAACACCAGGGTGGCCATGACCATCATCAGACCTGACCTGGCGAAGGGTTTGCCGACGAGGAAGCCGAGCCGAATATACCAGCTTGTGACGGCATCGGGCGACACCTTGCCTGTGCAGAAGGAGGCCCTATTGAATTTGCCCTTGGGACGGAGTGTCGAACGTCTGTGGGTGTTCGTCTTGAAGGTGGCTGAGGAGGTGACTCTAGGACTGGATGCCCTCAGGAGCCACGAGGCGACGGTCGACGTCGGCCGGAAGGTCCTGCGGCTCAACGGAGAAGTTATTCTCCTTCAACCCGAAGACCGCTTTGGAATTTTCAGGATCGTCTTGAATGTAGACGTGGTTGTCCCCGCGAGGGGCGGGGATGTGGTGACGGCGCGACTGGAAGGCCAGATAACCAGGAACATGATGCTGTACCACAAGATGCCTGTACACGGAATGTGTGTAGCCAGGGCGTTGCTGCTTTGCCAACAGGAGGTGCCAGTGAGGCTGCTAAATCCAACGGTCGCCGACCATGTCGTCCAGGCCGGAACGGAACCGCGGACTTGCGAGCCCGTGGCCAGCGCAACAGCTATCGACAAGACACAGGAGCCGGTGCCAACGGAACACCTGGGGCCCCGGCTAGAAAGCGTACTGTAAAGGGCGGTCGCCCACCTGACCTCAGAACAGCTGGACAAAGTTCGACAACTGCTGATACGATACCAGCCCGTCTTCAGCCAAGGTGATAGTGATTACGGCGGCACGGACAAAGTGCTCTACCGCATCGACACTGGTGAGGCCAGGCCAATTCGGCAACCACATAGTCGCGTTCCGCTGGCGAAGCAAGGGGTGGTGCGGGACATGCTGGAGGACATGGGATCCAGGGATGTGATTGAAGAGTCTGACAGCACTTGTTGTTCCCCTGTAGTCTTGGTGACGAAGAAGAATGGCGAGCTACGCTTCATGCCTGGACTACAGGAAGCTGAACGCTGTCACCCGGAAGGACTGTTTCCCCTTACCCCGAATTGACGACAACCTGCACACGCTAGCTGGTACAAAGTGGTTCTCGACCCTGGACCTGAACTAGGGCTACTGGCAGGTGGCTCTAGATCCGAGAGACAAGGATAATACCGCATTCTCGACAGATCAAGGATGCTGGCAGTTCATAGCTATGCCATTTGGCCTCTGCAACGCACCAGACACCTTCCAACGCCTCATGGAGTCAGTAATGAGAGGACTGACTTACGACGCCTGCCTGCTGTACCTGGACGACATCATCATCGTCGGTAATACTTTTGAAGACCATCTGAAGAATCTGAGTAATGTGCTACAGAGACTGCAAGCGACCAACTTGAAGCTGAACTCGAAGAATTTCCAGCTCTTCCGCAAGGAAGTAAACTACTTGGGCCACATAGTCTCAGCAACCGGAGTGGCCACAGAACCGGAGAAGACACAGGCTGAGAGAAATTGGCCTCGCCGAAAGGATAAGAAAGAGTTGCGCAGTTTCCTGGGACTGTGTAGTTATTACCCACGCTTCATAAACGTGTTGTATAAAAGCGCCAAGCCCCTCACCCGCCTGACAGAGAAATACTGGCCTTATGTTTGGACGGATAATGCCAAATAGGCTGTACAGCACCTGAAGGAGACCCTGTGCAGTGCTCCAATTTTGGGTTTCCCACAGCCCGGTGGGGCTTTCATTGTGGGCACCGACGCCAGCGACCATTGCATTGGAGGTGTGCTATCGCAGATCCAGGACGGGCATGAGCGGGTGATATCGTACTACAGCAAGACGCTATCCAAGGCAGAGAAGAACTACTGCGTCACCCGACGAGGGTTACTGTCGGTAGTAAACTCTTGGAGCACTTCCAGAACTTCCTGTATGTTCAGCCATTCCACCTGAGGACTGACCACTCTGCCCTAACCTGGCTATTGAGCTTTAAGAACCTGGAAGGCCAGACAGCATGTTGGGTCCAGAGCCACGGTAACGCAGACTCTATATCCCACAGCCCCTGACCAGAAGAGTGCGGCCAATGCATAAGAGTGGAAGAGAAGTAGCGTGCTGCAGTAGTCCGAGTAGCCACGGCAGTGCCTGCGGATGGCTGGGATAGCGTAGGCATGAGGAGGGAGCAGCTGGCGGACGCAAACTTGGGGTCACTCTTGAGGGAAGTGGAGGCAGGGGCAAGACCATCCTGGGAGGAAATCGCCCCGAAGAGCGCCACATACAAGTCGTACTGGTATGGAAATCACCCGATGGGAAGACGCAGAGAGAGCAGTTGGTACTTCTCCGGAGTAAGGTCCCGGAAGTCTTTGAGGAAGTGCACGCCGGTGCTTCAGAAGTACACCTGGGAGCGAATCGAACGATTGACAAACTACGGCAGCACTGCTACTGGCTGAAGCTCCGAGCAGACGCTGAACGACGGTGCCGTCAGTGTCACGTGTGCGCGGCGAGTCGCGGCCCCCAGACTAGGAGACGGTGTCCCATGCAGCAGTGCAAATTCGGAGCGCCATTCGAACGGATCGCCGTTGACATTGCTGGGCCGTTCCTAGTTTCCGACCGAGGCAACAAGTACCTAATGGTGGTCGTGGACTACATACCAAGTGGCCGGAGGTGTACGCCATCCCAAAACAAGAGGCAAAAAGAATCACAGATTGCCTCGTGGAGCAAGTATTCTGTCGATTTGGGGTGCCGTTAGAGCTACTCAGTGATCAGGGTACCAATTTTGAGTCCAACCTAATGAAGGAGTCACTACAAAGCTTGGGGTGAACAAGGCCCGCACGACGCCTCTACATCCCGAGTAGGATAGCATGGTCGAAAGGTACAACAAGACCTTAGAGGAACACCTGAGGAAGGTCGCGGCCAGCCATCAGCGAAACTGGGACTTCAAGGTGCCACTGTTCTTGATGGCCTACCGCTCGTCTACACACGACACAACTGGGATGACGCCATCTAGGCTAATGATTGGCCGAGAGTTACACTTCCCTTGTGACCTGACTTTTGGAAGCCCTCCGGAAGCGAAACATCCAGCGACAGAGTATGTGGAGAACCTGGTGGAGCATCTCCACGACATGCACAAGATGGCTGGCCAGAACATCCAGAAGGCAAGCGACCGCATGAACACCAGATATGACAGGCAAGCGAACAGCCAAGGTTTCCAGCAAGGTGACCTGGTCTGGTTGTACCACCCTACACGGACCAAGGGATGATGCCCGAAACTCCAGCAGCCATGGCAAGAACCATACGGGGTGGTGAAGAGATTAACGACGTGGTCTACCGAATTCAGAATGTTCCCCCAGGAAAGATGTTGGAGGTACACCTGCATCTCTTGGCACGCTACGATGGTGCTGTTCGGGACCACCAGCTTTGAGGAGGTAGCAGTGTCACCCGAACGTGGGAACTCCCGATAGAACTGGCCGGCAGCAGTGTAGCAGCAGCAGAATGGAAACACTCGACCACGCCTACCCATCTGTCTTTTAGCGGTAACGAGGGGGATGCTGGAGAAACATCGTTAGCCATCTCTTTCCCCCCTCCTTGACGTCTAGAACCTGCAGAATGGTTCACCGAATCGCGAGACTTCGAGAAACAGCGATATCCCTATAAAAGGGGCTGCAGTTGGCCAGTGAGTTGAGTGCTTGTCAAGCAGCGGTGAGGAGCGCCCAGTGAGGGAACGGACTCTGTACGTGCATCGGAGGAGTGTACGTAACTGCGTGCAGTGGACCTGTGACAGACGAACTGGTGAATTGTAATTGTGTGCATTACGCAATTATGTGTAGTCGGCAAGTGTTCCGATTGTAATTCGGTGGAAATAAAGAACACTTGAGTGGTGTAATTGGACTTTTAATTTCAAGAACCCACAAAGTTACAATATTAATTTAGAATTAATTAACTATGCTCCTAAAGAATTACATGACAGTTTACTGTATCTATATAGCAAGTGTTGGGAAGCAAAAGAAATACCGCAAGAATGGAAGATAGCTAAAGTGATACCAATATTTAAGAAAGGGGAAAGAACAAGAGCTGAAAGTTATAGAGGGATCAGTTTATTGTGTGCTGCCTACAAAATATATGTCAAAATAATATGTACTTGGTCATACAAAATAACAGATGCCATTCTCCTAGCAGAAAAAAGTGGTTTTAGAAAAGGTTGAAGCACCATTGACAATGATTTACTTTTAAAAAAGTAATATAAAAACGACGAGAACAAAATTTAGAGAGGCACTTACTATTTATTGACTATTATAAACCTTTTGACAAAGTATCACGAATGATACCGTGGAAAGCTTTAAATAATAGAGGCATTTTTTTACAACTGATTGAAGTTATAAAAAGTATGTACATTGACACAAAAATAAAAATAAATGAAAGAAAACCTGTAATAATTTACGGTGGCGTAAGACAAGTTTGTCCTTTATCAACCGCACATTTTAATTTGTGTGTTGACGAAATAGTAAGGATTTGGTCGAATAAAGTCAATGGAGGCATTAATGTATCAGGAGCTTAATTGAAAACTATGCTGTAAGCAGATGATCAAATAATAATGACCACAAATGAAGATGACCTGCAAAAATGCTATAGTCTAGATAAAATTGCTACAAAATATGAAATGAAAATATCAGCAAATAAATCCAAAACCATAGCATTTAAAGGAATTACACCAGTGAGATCAAAAATAGCGTTAGATAACATAACAATTGATCAGAAATCACTCTTTAAGTATTTAGTTTTGGGACAGGAATTCTTTATTCGTAATTAATTTATCTCTATCTTAATCAGCCACACATTGCCACGCAATTTGGTGCGGGTTTCTATGTTCGTGATGGGATGCACGTTGACTTTTCGAAGACCCACGTCGAGAAGCCAGATGTAGCAGGGTTAATTCGTTGTATTTTGATTTTTTTCTTGATGATTGTGTTTAATTAAATAAGAGTCATGAGAATCTAAGTTTAAGGCGTGATTCGGAATAAAGTTTCGGAGAAGTCAAATTTTATAACAATTTAATTATATTATTTGGATTACATTTTACTTGAACGTCCTTTCCCAGTCGCAGGTTACTTCCAACATATCGATAAATTCTTACACTGTTACATTTAAACAGTTCCAACTATTACATAAAAGCTCTTGATGCTACACCACTATTAGTCACACTCACGATTACAAAACCTCTCTACCAAGATTATTGATTTTTCGTAACTATCGTTTCTCCTCTCTTCATTTTGTGATTGGCAGATGTGATTCCACGTCACAACATTACGTCATACAATTATTATTACGGACAATTACAGAATTACATATATCTTTACTTATTTAAATAACTAAATATACTTATATATTCATTTTTTATAAATCTATAAACTTTTCATACATCCTCCAAACATAATCCGCAACTACTTTTACAGGATGTAATGTCTGGTACCAAGGGGAAGCTGATATGACAGAGAAAATAAATAAATAAAAACTATATAACAGGCACAATAAACAGAACATTAAAAAATAAAAAAAAGACTCTATAATAAAACTATACAGAACTATTGCAATACCAACTCTGATCTATGGATCAGAAACATGGACACTAACAACAAGAAATAGTACGAGAATACAGTCATCAGAAATGAAATTCATAAGGGCAATAGCTGGATATACCAAAATTGATAAAAAACGTAGTCAGGATATTAGGACAGAATTAACAGAAGAAGAAATAAACCATACTGTTGAAATAAATAGAAATCAATGGAAAGAATATGTTCAGAGGATGAATAATAACAGAATACCAAAAATGGCCTTAAACTATAAACCTATAGGAAGAAGACACCAGGGAAGACCGAAGAAAGATGGGCAGACCAATTTGGAGCCGGTGCGGGTTAAACAATACAAAGCCGTGAGGTAGAAGAAGAAAAAGAAGTTTTTGCTGCGTGCCCACCCCTTAGGGGCGTTACAGCAGGTAGGGTTTTTCTTTTTGTGATGTTGTAGGATAGTTTGTGGGTTTTTAGGTAGAAATTATTTCGAGGTAACAAATTTAATGTACCTCAGTTTGTGCGAATGGTTGCCAAAAATTGCACTCTGGTTTTCTAATTTTAAATTTGTTTTAGGTTGTTGTAGCTGCCGAGTTCGAAACTCGGTCAGGATTTGTCTTCCAATTAGGTTTCTTACGGGGTTTCTCTTTATCCTGAACGTTGGGTTTGAGCTAGCTGTAAGCTTTAAGGGCCTTATGCTTACTTCAACATCATTTTATCCATTTCATTGATTGAACATTAGAATCTGAGTTGGCAGAAAGTGAACTAAAGTATTAGGAATACGATTATTTCTGAATACCTTGATTAACATCAAGTAGACAGAGAAAAATGAATATATTTTAAAAAGGTGCGAAAGGGGTTAAGTGATGTCTAATGTAGCTCGACAGATTCTAAATATACATATCGATGATCTTGAAGAGCGCCTAACTGAAACAGGCCTTCACATTAGACAGATATCACTAGATATAGAGAAAAGAAACTTACCTGAAATAAATTTTCGTTATTTTACAAACTTTAATTATGTGATAATATCAAAATTCACATTTTAGTCAATACTTCTCTGCTGTTATCTTTAATATTCCTCAGCTTGTATACGCGAATACAAGTTCCAGAATTATAAAAATAAACATCATAAGGAGTACTCTTATGAACAATAAAGAGGGGGCATTATTTTGTTAATTTTTCTTGTTGTAATTTACGTCCTCCAACGTTAAGTCATATCGGATGTTGAGTGGAATGGGTGAAATGAGCACAAATAAGCCCACGGTCCAAAAACCGTTATCCCTGACCGAGATTCGAGCTCGGGACCTCTTGAACGTAAGGCAGACACGCTACCACCACGCTATCGAGGCGGGCTTATTTTGTTACGGATGGAGAGTTTGTACGAGAATAAACACCCTGCTAGAGTATTTATGTCTTCCAGGATGAATAACCCCAACATTTTTTTTTTTCGTTTGCAGGAAAAATGCCTGTTCCGCACCTACCCTGGGATTGGAGTGTGGGACTCCTCTGGGGAATCGAACCGCCAGCCCTGCCCACTAAAAAGCCTCCACCGCTGAGTATTCAGGAGTGGTGCTGTGGCAGTACCGCTGTAGCACCTGCGGATTCAAGGAAGGGATATATTGGGCAGGACAAGGCCTGGTCCAAGGTGAGGAATGCGGCAGGACGTTAGCCTGACCAAGGCCCTGCTTACGCCCTTGCTTATTAGGAGTGGGGTGTGACTAGATTCTGGGTAATATGTCAGGGAGTAGTGAGCGGTCTTCTTTGGAAGTGAATGAGGAATTAAGGTTAATGATGAGTGTAGGGTCTCTCCGGCGGTTGATGTCGACCTCTGGTGTTGGGTCCGTCAAACATCGTCTGAATGTCTTAAACGAGTGTTACTTGGTACACATTCCGGGTACTAAAATGTATGATAAGAACTTTTCTTTTCTTATTTCGTGTAAATGATAATATATTAAATAAGTGTGCTCACTACCATCAGAAAAGTTCCATGCACTGTTTTCCTTAGTGCTCAAATCGAAAGACCATGTTATTCATAAGTAATACTGGTTCAGCGCCGTCTTATATAATCATTTGTAACCACTCTGTCCATAAAGTCTCCAGTTCACAATCGAAATCTGCCGTGCTATAATCCCCTTAGGCTGCAGACCCAACTGAATATCCCACAGACGATAGTTCTTACTTGTCGTACATTGTTTGTCAACCTAAGATTCCAAGTTAGGTCCAAAAGCATTTAGATTTGATATATACGTATAAAAGCGCATCGTCTGCCATCTACAGGAAGAGCCAGTATAGCCTTTCTGAACGAGCGCTAATGCCACTGCAGGGCACGAGTACAAGTTAAGTAATATTAAACACAACACAAGCGAGGTATTTACTATCATATGATTTGGGATATTGTCACCTAATTTAAGTAAAATAAACAAAAACGAATTGCGGGTAGGGAAATAAAGAATGACTGTGTATTTTAACATTGCGGAGAAATAGAACATAGCTGTAATGATTGGAAAGATAAACAACAGTCTGTAGCTCGTATTACTTGTAGTTTAAGGGAAAAATGTAGAGAATGTATAGAATGCGTGACATATGGAAAACCAAATAAAACAACTGCGGAAAGTATACAGCAAATTTTAACAATGCTTAAAAGATTGACGGGCAGCAAATGCGGCTACTCAAAAGGAACCCCAAATATAACATAAATTGGGTATACAAATTTAACAAATTGTAACTTAAAACTTAATTTATCTGATGATACTTTTTTTATCAACTGTTCTTGTAACAACAACATATTAACATTCAGCGTTCGTAACGATGACAACAGCTTTGTTTCCTGCTGAGGATGTGTTTAAATTTTAGGTGGATATATATATATATATATATATATATATAAATTGTGTATATATCTAGCTGTCGCGGCGAAGTTCATACCGTCAATAAAAGTTTCCTGGACTTAACTATACAGATAAAGCTAACCAACTCACGATTCCAAAATTGGACGTGCCTAACCCTTAATGCTGTCTAATTAAGTTTATGAAACAGTAATCGGAAGAAAAAACTGTAACAATAAGAAAAATTACTGAAAACTAATTTGAAATCTCCCTAATTCATCATTTGTAAAACAAACAAGGTCATCGCACTATATTTTGATATCTAGTTGACATTTGAAATTTTTGTTGCTCTTTTCTAATGTTATATATTTATTATTTACTTATTGGTATTTTATCTTCTAAATATATATAGCTGAAAGGCAATCAACCTCTTTTCTAGGATTTCCCTATGATTCAAATCTCTTTATTATGTTCACACTTTCCTTCCGCGAACTTGTATTATTTTTGTCCATTGAATTTTATTATGTTTTAGCTATTTTGTTGTCATTCAGAGTTTGTGTGTGATTAGGTACTTTTTAAACATGTTTATTTCTGGCTTTCTTTCTTTTATTCCTTTCTTTCTTGCTTTCCTTCTTTATTTCTATCTTTCTTTCTATCTTTCCTTCTTTCAGCGTTTCTTTCTGCCTTCCTTTCTTGCCCTCCTTCATCTTAAGGGCAGTGAGATTATTTTGGATACACATATTTGCTTAAAATCCTTGCCCTAGACGAATTAAGGTTTTTATCAAAAGAAAAATGTTAAAAGTATTCTGGAAATGTGTAATTCGGAAATTTTTTAATGTGTCTTTTTTTCTGTAGGACCCCTCTTTGGACCTAGCTAAGCATTCAAACGATAAATATGAATTATTCTTTTTGTTTACACTGATCACTCACTAATAAGAAGAAAAAAATCTGTAAAATTATGCAATATAATTCAAAACTAATTCTAGATTGCGCTACTTCACCATTAACAAATGTTCCAAGTTAATTGCATTAAATTTGGTATTTAAATTACATCCGATATATTGTTTGCAGTTTGTTGTTTAGATCATGCAAATTTTTACTTTGTATTACTTATTTACAATCTTAGTTGTTTATTTACTTGTTATATCGCGAGATAGAAATAAGTGAAGCGCGATCAATCCTCTTTGCTACGAGCTCCAAGTGATACAAAGTTCCTTGCATTTTTTAAATTGTTGCTTTTACGATATTCAATTGTTTCTATTCGCAATGCAATGGCGCCAATAAGGCGAAGCTTTTACGTCCTAGAATTTACAGTGTTCCACAATAAACAAATTTCTCCTTTTGTATCTCCTTACTTCTTCTTACTTCTCGTTTCCTTTTTATCTTTATTCGACTTTTAAATACATATTTAGTTACAACTCAAAAGTATCATGATAAATTTAGGCAGTATAGAAGCAGATGTAGTAGTGGTCAGATGAGGAAACCTGAGAGAATAGCGAATAGTTCTCAGAATTAACTCTAGATGGGGCTATCTCGCCATTCGTAAGCAAAACAAGATCATCGCGGTAAATCTTAACATTAAATTGACAGTTGACACTCCGGCTGCTGTACATTGTTCAAGTTCTTTCGTTCTATTTATTTGTTATCCCCAGAGATAGAACTGAGTGAAACGCAATCAAACTTTTTTGTACGACGCCAAAATGGTCCAAATCTCTTTGCCGCATTTTACTGTTTCTTTCACGTTCTTCAGTTGCTTATACTTTAGTGTTACCCGACATTCCTCTCTCAGGATAAGGGAAGGCCGCAGAAAAAACCTTATTCAGGTAACTCACCCTGACGGAGGTTGGAACTCGCGACCTCTTAAACGTGAGGCAGACACGCTACCGCCACGCTATGTAGGCGGGCTTATTTTGGTTAAGGATGGAGAATTTAGAGGTGTCAGCTGAACCCAAAAGAATATACATATCCTTCCGATTCAGCAGGCACAACAAATCAATCAATCAATAAATCAATCAATAGGAATCTGGCTGCTGACTGAGGGTCAGCACGACGTGTGTCATTCGTGTACCTGTCCTACACAGACTTAACCACTTAATGACAGGATATGTAGGGTTTTGCAGGGTGGTGGTATAAATTTATGTGGATGAAAAGAAGGGAGGTAGCCGTAGCTCCTCATGGTAGCCAACTCGGGTGCAACGCTTGTGTGTATCGCTGGTGTGAGAAAATTTGGGAGTAATTTAATTTGGAAAGTTTATATAATTTTCAAACGGTGATTTGAGGTTGTAATAACAAATTTATTGTTACCGGGTGTTCCCGCATGCCATGCGGGGAAGCCGATAGAGCTTGAAGCGTCTTTCTGAGGACCTATAGTTCCCTAGAGACCTAACCAGGGCGCTGTGATGTTGAGGTAAACCCGCGTAGAATTTTGTGGCATAAAGAGTTAGGCACGTCCAATTTTGGAATCGTGAGTTGGTTTGCTTTATCTGTATAGTTAAGTCCAGGAAACTTTTATTGACGGTATGAATTTCGCCGCGTCAGCTAGATATATACACAATTTATATATATATACACCTAAAATTTAAAGCTATCAACAAAACAGCAAACAAATATATACAAATATAACTACTTTTAGCTTAAAACTTTACTTATGTTACACGAACCGATGACACTTTTCTTATAAAATGTCCGGGACCGCGATTTCATGTAAAAATTATACACATCCTCAGCGGGAAACAACAAAGCTGTTGTCAGCGTTATTAACCCTAGATGTTAATATGTTGTTACAAGAAAAGTATCATCAGTACTAGGTACCGGATGGCTTTGGCCGATAGAGGCAACCCGCTACCTTAAGCTGGCTTTCCGTTCTTGAACAGCAGGCGCTGGTGGGCAAGCTGCTGTTAGTTGTCCCTCAGATGAAGGCAGCTTGTTTTCCACGAGGTTCTTTGAAAGCAAAACCGAAGATTCAAGCCGCAATTGCCGGAAACTGCCCGAGGTTTGTTTCCGAAGTGGCAAAACGCTGGCTGGAGAAGTTCTAGTCGGCACGTCTGCTCTGTTCGGCTCCTAAAACCAACTTTGGACCTAGCTAACGATTCAAACGACAGATATGAATAATTTTTTTGATTATAGTGATGACATATTAATCGTTAGAAACAATCTGGAAAAGTAGGCAATATTACTCAAAACTGATTCTAGATTATGCTACTTCGCCATTGGTAAACGCAGCAAGATCATGGTAGTAAATTTTGGTTTTTAAATTACATCCGATATTTTTATTGCAGTTTGTTGTTTATGTTATGCAAATTATGTATATTTTTTACTTTACTTATTTATTTAAACCTTAATCATTTGTTTACTTATATCCCGAGATAGAAATTACTGAAGCGCAATCAATCCTCTTTGCTACGAACTCCAAGTGACACGAACTTCTTTACATTTTTTAAATTGTTTCTTTCACGATATTCAATTGTTTCTACTCGCAATGCAATGGCTTCAATAAGGCGAGGCGTTTACCTCGTGGAATTCACAGTGTTCCAAAATACACAAATTTCTGCTTTTGTTTCACCTTACTTCTTCTTATTTCCCATCTTATTTTTATCCTTATTGGACTTTTTAAATACATATTTAAGTACAACTCAAAAGCATCATGATAAATTTAGATAGCATAGAAGCAGAGGTAGTAGTGGTCAGAAGAGAAAACCTGAGAGAATGGCGAATAGTTCTCAGAATTAACTCTAGATGGCGATGCCTCGCTATTCTTAAACGAAGCAAGATCTTCGCCGTACATTTTGATACCGTCCCTGTTAGGCATAACATTGTCATAATAACCGCGAAAGTTTTATTAAATGTATAATTAAGCGCGTGTAAATACCACAATATAAATTATACAAAGTTGTAACAAATACAGAGGATAATGATTAAATATGCAAGTGCAGAAACTAAACAGCCAATCCCGGTATAATATTCTCACGCAGACGGCGAACTCGCCTGCCGATCGATAATGCGGACTGGCAGTGGCGGGGGGGGGGGGGGGGGCGGACGCAAGGGGCGGCCCCTCCTCCTACCGCGCGAAAGTTCGCGAAGGTTCCAGAATGATTTCCCCCTCCATAATGGAAAAATCGAGAGACTTCAGGGCGATCGATACAAGCGAGGCGAGAGTTAGTTGAGTGAGTGACCGTGAGCCGGGCGGACGTGTAGTTGAGTTGAGCGGACGTGTAAAGACGAACAGGCAAGGTTGAATGGTCTAAATTAAATTGTAATTGTGTACATCAAAATGTAATTGGAATAAGGTGGAAATAAAGTTGGATTGGTGTAATTGAACTCTCTATAATTTTACGAACCCAAAAATTCACAACTGGTGTCAGGAAGCGGGACGATAACATCACCGAACATTACGGCCATGGAATCGGCATTGGAAATGCTTTTAGCGAAGATGAACGAGTTAACAAAAAAAAAAAAAAACAGAAGCGGCAAATAACAACATCACCGCCGAGCTGAAACAAATGAGCACGGCCAGCGACAACATCACCGCCGAGCTGAAACAAATGAAGACGGCCAACGACAACATCACCGCCGAGCTGAAACAAACGAAGACCGCTAACGACAACATCACCGAGAAGATGGAAGAAATGAAGGCCGAATTAACCACAAAAATGAGAACAGCGAACGACAGTCTGGCCACGGAAATGAAGGTGGCGAACGAGGCTCTCGCCGCCAAATTTGAAGAACAGTTGGCTGGCGTGAGGGATAACGTGACGGAGCTGGGCAAGCGAATGGGCCAAGTGGACGAGTGCGTCGAGGACCTTGCAAACCGCGTAAACAATCTTGAGGGAAAGGCCGACAGCGGCGTCAAGTCCCTGAATGCCATGGTGGAGGACGTCGTCGGCAGGAGACTGAAGGATTTGAGGGCCGACGCATCGGGACGCGACACAACATCGGTGCGTGTCAAACCTCCGAAATATGACGGCGCGTCAACATTCAAGGTCTTCCGCCGCCAGTTCCACACAGTGGCCAAGCACAACAGATGGTCACCGGAGGAGGCCACACAGTTAATAGCCAGCCTCCAGAGACGGGCCGCGGAAGTCCTAAACGCGGTGCAGACGACGGCGGCGCCCAAGGACATCTGCCAGGCCCTGGAGAATCGCTTCGGGAACCATCGCTTAGCCGCAGCATACCGCAGCCAGCTAAAGGCAAGGTCGCAGCAGCCGGGGGAGACGCTGCAGGAGTTCGCCATAGCGATCGAGCAGCTGGCTAGCAAGGCCTTAGTTGACCTGCCACTGGAGTTCGTATCCCGGGAAGCCGCCCACAAATTTGTCGACGGGGTACGGGACACGAAGATTCGTCAGCGCCTAATGCACGGCGAATATAAAACCACCACGAGGCGCTGACAGCGGCATTAAGGATGAAGGCGGCCAAAGTAACATCTATCCCGACGTCAAGAACGAGGAGTGTCCGCTACGCCGGAGAGAGAAGAGCAGCTGAGGGACGCCGGCGAACACCTAGTGGCCTGTGTTGGGGGTGTGGACAGCCCGGACACCTGCAGAGAGACTGCCCACACCAGGAAGAGCAGCCGGAAAACCAGTAAGGGCCGTCGTGGAGAGGGGCACGTCGGCGCCATCACCACCATCCCCTCGAGTGACACTGCGCGCCGTCAGCCGGCGTATGGATGACAGCCTCATCGCGGACGGTTGGGTAAGAGGAAAGCCGTGCCGCGTGCAGGTGGACACCGGGGCAGCCATGACTATCATCAGACCTGACGTGGCGAAGGGTTTGCCGCCAAGGAAGCTGAGCCGACCATACCAGCTTGTCACGGCATCGGGCGACACCTTGCCTGTGGAGAAGGAGGCCCTACTGGAGATGAACTTGGGACCGAGTGCCGTGCGTCTGTGGGTGTTCGTCGCGAAGGTGGCTGAGGAGGTGATCCTGGGACTGGATGCCCTCAGGAGCCATGAGGTGACGGTCGACGTCGGTAAGAAGGTCCTGCGGCTTAACGGAGAAGAGGTTATACTCCGTCAACCCGAAGAGCGCCCTGGAAATTGCAGGGTCGTCTTGGACGAAGACGTGGTTGTCCCCGCGAGGAGCGAGGTGGTGGTGACGGCGCGACTGGAGGGCCAGAGAACCAGGAACATGATGCTGGACCAGAAGACGCCTGTACACGGACTGTGTGTAGCCAGGGCATTGCTGCCGTGCAGAGAGGAGGTGCCAGTAAGACTATTAAATCCAACGGACACCGATCACGACGTCCAGGCCGCGACGGAGTTGGGAACGTGCGAGCCCGTAGTGAGGAGCGTAACAGCAAACGACAAGACACAGGAGCCGGCGCTGAAGCAACACCTGGGGCCCCGGCTAGAAAGCTTACTGTAGATGGCGGCCGACCACCTGACCGCAGAAAAGCTGGAGAAACTTCGACAACTACTGAGGCAACACGAGCGCGTCTTCAGCCAAGGCGATAGTGACTAGGGCCGCACGGACAAAGTGCTTCACCGCATTGCCACCGGAGACGCTCGGCCTATTCGGCAACCACATAGACGCGTTCCGCTGGCGAAGCAAGGTGCGGTACGAGACATGCTGGAGGACATGAGCTCCAGGGGATTGATTGAAGAGTCTGACAGACCTTGGTGTTCCCCTGTAGTCTTGGTGACGAAGAAGAACGGCGAGCTGCGCTTCTGCGTAGACTACAGAAAGCTGAACGCTGTCACCCGGAAGGACTGTTTCCCCTTACCCCGGATTGACGACAACCTGCACACGCTAGCTGGTACACAGTGGTTCTCGACCCTGGACCTGAAGTCGGGCTACTGGCAGGTAGCTCTAGACCCGAGAGACAAACAAAAGACCGCATTCTCGACGGGCCAAGGGCTCTGGCAGTTCACGGTTATGCCCTTTGGCCTCTGCAACGCACCAGCTACCTTCCAGCGCCTCATGGAGTCAATGATGAGAGGACTGACTTACGATGCCCGCCTGCCTACCTGGACGACATCATCATCGTCGGGAGGACATTTGAAGATCACCTTGAGAATCTAAGTAGTGTGCTACAGAGACTACAGGCGACCAACTTGAAGCTGAACGCGAAGAAGTGCCAGCTCTCCGCAAGGAAGTTAACTACTTGGGCCACACAGTCTGAGCAGCCGGAGTGGCCACAGACCCGGAGAAGACAAAGCCCGTGAGAGATTGGCCTCGCCCAAGGGATAAGAAGGAGCTGCGCAGTTTCCTGGGGCTGTGCAGTTATTACTGCCGCTTCATAAAGGGGATCTCCAACATCGCCAAACCCCTCACCCGCCTGACAGAGGAACACCGGCCATATGTGTCGACGGAGGACGCCGAAGACGCTTTCCAGCACCTGAAGAAAACCCTGTGCAGTGCTCCAATTTTGTGCAGTGCTCCAGTTTCCCACAACTGGGTGGCGCCTTCATTGTGGACACCGACGCTAGCGACTATTGCATTGGAGGTGTCCTATAGCAGATCCAGGACGGCCATGAGCGGGTGATAGCCTACTACAGCAAGACGCTATCCAAGGCAGAGAAGAACTACTGCGTAACCCGACGGGAGTTACTGGCGGTGGTAGAGACCTTGGAGCACTTCCACAAGTACCTGTACGGTCAGCCATTCCACCTGAGAACTGACCATTCCGCCTTAAACTGGCTATTGAGCTTTAAGAACCTGGAAGGCCAGACAGCACGTTGGGTCCAGAGGCTGCAGGAGTACGACTTCACCTCGGACCATCGTAGAGGGAAGAGCCATGGTAACGCTGACACCATGTACCGAAGACCCTGTCCAGCAGAGTGCGGCTAGTGCACAAGAGTGGAAGAGAAAGAGCGAGCCGCAGCAGTCCGAGTAGTTGTGGCAGTGCCTGCTGAAGGCTGGGATAGCGCAGGCCTGAGGAGGGAGCAGCTGGCGGACGCAGACTTGGGGTTACTCTTGAGGGAAGTGGAGGCAGGGATGAGACGAACCTGGGAGGACATCGCACCGAGGAGCGCCGCCTATAAGTCGTACTGGGCCCAATGGGACTCGTTGAAGACCAGAGAGGGCGTGCTGTTCCGGGTATGGGAGTCACCCGATGGGAAGACGCAGAGAGAACAGTTGGTACTTCCCCGGAGTAAGATCCCGGAAGTCTTGGAGGAAGTGCACGCCGGTACTTCAGGAGGACACCTGGGAGCGAACCGACCGATTGACAAACTACGGCAGCGCTACTACTGGCTGAGGCTCCGAGTAGACGCTGAGAGATGGTGCCGTCAGTGTCACGTGCGCGCAGGGAGTCGCGGACCCCAGACTGGGAGTCGGGGTCGCATGCAGCAGTACAACGTCGGAGCGCCATTCGAACGGATCGCCGTTGACCTTGCTGGACCGTTCCCAGTTTCCGACCGAGGCAACACGTACCTGATGGTGGTCGTGAACTACTTCACTAAGTGGCCGGAGGTGTACGCCATCCCAAACCAAGAGGCAAAGACAGTCACAGACTGCCTCGTGGAGCAAGTGTTCTGTCGATTTGGGGTGCCGTTAGAGCTACACAGTGACCAGGGTACACAACTTTGATTCCAACCTAATAAAGGAGGCATTACAAAGGCTTGGGGTGAACAAGACCCGCACGACGCCTCTACATCCCCAGTCGGATGGCATGGACGAAAGATACATCAAGACTTTAGAGGAACACCTGAGGAAGATCGTGGCCAGCCATCAGCGAGACTGGGACGTCAAGGTGCCACTGTTCTTGCTGGCTCGTCTACACACGACACAACTGGGATGACGCCAGCCAGCTTAATGTTCGGTCGAGAGTTACGCCTCCCTTGTGACCTGGCTTTTGGAAGCCC
The DNA here is from genome assembly GCA_030765055.1 of Mantis religiosa. Classification (NCBI taxonomy): domain Eukaryota; kingdom Metazoa; phylum Arthropoda; class Insecta; order Mantodea; family Mantidae; genus Mantis; species Mantis religiosa. The sequence continues at coordinate 91,011,532 of CM060950.1, forward strand.
TTCGGAGGCGAAGCACCCGGTGACCGAGTATGTGGAGAACCTGGTGGACCACCTCCACGACATGCACGAGATGGCTCGCCAGAACATCCAGAAGGCGAGCGACCCAATGAAGACCAGATATGACAGGCAAGCCAACAGTCAAGGGTTCCAGCAAGGTGACCTGGTCTGGGTCTACCGTCCTATCCGGACCGAGGGACGCTGCCCGAAGCTCCAGGAGCCATGTACACCTGGATCGTCTAGCCCGCTACGATGGTGCTGTTCGGGACGACCAGCTTTGAGGAGGGAGCAGTATCACGCAGACGGCGAATTCGTGTGCCGATCGATAATGTGGACTGGCTGTGGCGGGGGGGACGCAAGGGGTGGCACCTCCTCCTATCGCGCGAAGGTGCGCGAAGGTTCCAGAATGATTTCCCACTTCATAATGGAAGAATCGAGAGACTTCGGGGCAATCGATACAAGCGAGGCGAGAGTTAGTTGAGTGAGTGACCGTGAGCCGGGCTGATGTGTAGTTGAGTTGAGCGGACGTGTAAAGACGAACTGGCAAGGTTGAATGGTGTAAATTAAATTGTAAATGTGTACATTAAACTGTAATTAGAATAAGGTGGAAATAAAGAACATTTGGAGTGGTGTAATTGAACTGTCTTTAATTTTGCGAACCCAAAAATTCACTATATATATATTATTGAAAGCACGAGAACCCAACGTACCATGAGTGCGAGGAAGATGAACACTTTCCCTCACAGGTATTTTCCTTGTTTTTCTAGCCGACAGAGGTGGCATTGTTCAATGCTAGACCCTCGTCGCCAGTTCCCGTTTTGGTCTGTACATGATACGTGATGAGAGAATAGACACCGGGATTTAAGATATACATTTTCAAACATGCTTATGCATTAATTAGCTGAACTGTGGGAAGTTGAAGGTTGCGTTGAATACATGCCTCAGGCACTAGAATTTGCTATTAGATTTAAGAGTAGGGATGTAACACAATCTATAAGGAACAAGCAACAGGTCACATGACGACCAGAGTGTCCAATATTCGGCGAAAGGAAGGGGAAATTTGTGCAATGACCACGTTTGATGTTTGCTAGGAAAAACACTCTTTTTGGCGAGCGAAGGGGGCAATAAGTACTAAAAGCTCATCGTAGTCCGTGTTCGCGAATGGACGGAGTAATACACATTAGGTGGTTATCGAACACCCTGTGTTAGTGAGTGAGAGAAACTGCACACATTACAACATCATTAAGATTTCACTATCCTCCGTTTTTTTTAGTAATCCTGCGGAAATACTATGTTGAGCGAACTAGTGCACTCGACGTTCAGGAACGACGCCTACACAGATACATACAATTTTCGGCGCGTCCTAGTGATTTACCAGTTCACTCGCGGATGTGATTCAGACTAGCCATCGTGTCAGGCGCACAGCAACGGGCAAATCTCAAATCTGGTGCCTAATGTGCGAATAACATCAAGATAACAGTGACGAGTGGAGAGGACTAATTGTAACAATAAATTTGACATTCAACGGTCGGGGTGTCTACTATTCGATAATACCCACACACTGTCAGGACGCACCCACTCTCTGAAACTCAAAAGTTCGTTCTATTTATTTGTTATCGCCCGAGATTGAACTGAGTGAAACGCAATCAAACCTCTTTGATCGGCGCCAATTGGTTCAAAACTTTTTGCCGCCTTTTACTCTTTCCTTTCACGCTCTTCAACTGTTTCTACTCATAATGCAATGGCGCGAAAAAGCCGAACTGTTTAATTGGTAGAATTTGCAGTTCTATAAGCCAAACTAATTTTCAATTCTTCTACTCTATCCTCCCTATAGTTTTTATAACATTCATATTTACTTACATTTTTATATGATCGTCATGACATTAAGCTATTATAAAGGAAATGAAGCAGTAATCAGGAGGAAAAGGTCTGGAGGAATAGGAAATTATACTCCAAACTAATTCTAGAGGGAGCCTCTTCACAATTCGTTATTGAATCGAGATCATAACAGTAAATTCTGATATTTGATTCACATTTGAGGTTTTACTTGCCTTATTACCACTTATTTATTTATTCCTTAATTTATTTATGTTTACCAAATACATTAATTTATTTATTCAGTTATTTGTTACGCTACGTAGATAGAAAGAAATGAAGCGCAATCAATCTTCTTTACTACGACCGCTAAATGGTTTTACACCTCTTTGCCTCTTTTTACTGAAAACTTCCGCGATCTTCAACTCTTTTGTAAGTTGAATGTTAACTGTGTTTTATCTAGCCTATTATCATTCATAGTTTTTGTATGATTTGCATTTCTGTTAACCGTTTTTCTCAAATTCGTACCTTCCTTATTTTTCTTCTTCTTTTCTTACTTTCCACTTAAATATAATTATACCGATTTTTCAGTGACTATTCTGTTTTGGAGTGTTTTTGATAAGCAAAATAGTTCTTATGAAAATAAATGTTGTAAAAGTTTCCTGGAATCGCTTATATTCTGTAAATTCTACTGTTCTTTTACGGTAGGATTTTTATAAAAACTTTAGACCTAACTCAAGATTCAAATAATAAGTATGCGTAATTATTATTGATGCTTCATTTTGGTGGTGAAGCAGTAAATAGAGAAAATATCGAGAAGAATAAAGAATATTACACAAACCAATTCTAGGGTGTACCACTTCGCCATTAGTAACGAAATAACATTGCAGTAAATTTTGTCAATAAACGTTACCCGATATTTTGTTTGTTGTTTTGTTGTTTATGTTATGAAATTTTAAGTTTCATCTTATTTATTTAATCTCTTGTTTATTCATTAATTTATTTGTTATCTCATGAGAGTGGTATGAGACGCAAAAAATGCTCTTTGCTAGGAGCCCCAAATGATGGAGAGCTCTGTCGCTTTTTTAGGATTTACTCTCGCCATATTTAAATGTTTCTGACCGCAACAGAATGGCGGCAATTAGACGAAACATTTAGCTCGGAGAATATCCAGTGCTACAAACTGTACGAATTTTTGGACTAATTTTTACTTTACCGCTTCTTCTTCGTCTTCTTCTACATCTCCCCCTCCTCGTCCTCCTCCTTCGCCTTATCCGACCTTAACAAACACATTTAAGTACATTTTAAAACTATCATTATAAAGTTTAGGCAGTAATGAAGCAGTGGCCAGAGGAGGCAATCTAAGCAAATAGGGAATAGTACTCAAAACCTTCTACAAGCGCTACCACGCTATACTTAAACCAAGCAGGATCATCGGTGCGAATTTCTATATTTACTTGAAATTTGACGCCTTGTTAGCAGTTTATTTTTAGGTTATACATCATCATACCTTTATTTATTGTTTACTTGTATTTTCTTTAAGGTCATGATACTATCATCAGAAGAAACAATCTTCAGGGACAGGGAGTAGTACCCAAACCTAACCCTAGAGCGCGCTACCTCGCCATTCTTAAACAAAACAAAATCAACGCGGGAGAGGCAATATAGCCTTTCTCGACGAGCGCAATAGCCACTACGGGACACTAGTACAAGCTAAGGAATATTAAACATAACACAAGCGAGCTATTTACTAACATATGATTTGTGATATTACATGATTAAAGTCGTGTAAAATAAACAAAAACGCATTGCGGGTAGGTTAATAAATAATAATAGTGTATTTTATCATTGCGGAGAAACAGAACATAGCTGCAATGATTGGAAAGATGAACAACAGTCTGTAGTTGGTATTCCTTGCAGTTTAAGGAAAAAGAAATGTACAGAAGGTATAGAATGCGGGACATATAAGATGCTTTAGAATGGATTAATAAGTCGAACCAACTATAGAGAGAGTTACATTTAAAATAACAAGGAGCAAAATAAGAAATCTGCAAGTAGGAGTACACGAGATTGAATAAAATATAAAACTATACTGGAAACAAATACCTGAAGGAAAAGAAGGAAATTGCTACACAAACAGAAGGAAATATTAATGGTGATTTCTTAGAAAAAAGAGTAATGATTACTGCACAAATTACTTCCAAACCAAATGAATTACAAAACATTCAATGTGCATACTGCATTGATGACTTCGGAAACTAGACAACAGTACCATAGATGGAAAAGAAACTACAAATATATAGCAGTTAGCGTGGATTCAAACCTAACTTGGGAAATCCAAATAAAACAATTGCAGAAAGTATACAGCAAATATTAACAATGCTCAAAAGAATGACAGACAGCAAATGCGGAAACTCAAAAGGAACTCCAAATGTAACATAAATTGTGTATACAAAAAACTTCAATTACCTGGTGATACTTTTCTTATCAATTGTTCTTATAACAAAATATTAACATCTAGCATTCGTAACGATGGCAACACCTTTGTTTCCGCCTGAGCATGTGTAAAGATTTTATATGAAATCGCGAAAACGGTCAATTTATAAGAAAAATGTCATCAGTTCGTGTAACATAAGTGAAGTTTTAAGTTAAAAATTGTTATATTTGTATATATTTGTTTGCTTCACTGTTATTTTCTTCATACATTATATATATTTTGTGTAGAAAACTAGCTGACGCGGCGAAATTCATAACGTCAATAAACGTTTCCTGGAGTTAACTATACAGATAAAGCAAACCAACTCACGACTCCAACGTTGGACGTGCCTAACCCTTTATACTTTCTATTTGAGCTCATGAAACAGTCATCGGAAGAAAAAACTGTAACAGTAAGAAAAATTACTAAAAATTAATTTGAGAGTGCCCTAATTCATCATTTGTAAAACAAACAAGATCATCGCACTATATTTTGGTACTTAGTTGACATTTGACTTTTTGTTGCTCTTTTCTAGCATTATGTGTGTATTATTTACTTATTACTATTTTATCTTCTAAATAAATATAGCTGAAAGGCAATCAACCTCTTTACTAGGGTTTCCCAAAGATTCAAATCTCTTTATCATGTTTACACTTTCCTTCCGCGAACTTGAATTACTTTTGTCAATTTAATGTTATTATATTTTAGCTATTTTGTTGTTATTCAGAACTCCTGTGTGATTTAGTTCATTTTTAAACATTTTATTTCTGGATTTCTTCCTTTTATTCCTTTCTTTCTTGCTTTCCTTCTTAATTTCTTTCTATCTTTCCTTCTTTCAAATCTTTTCAGCCTTGCTTTCTTTCCCTCGTTCATCTTAAGGGCTGTGAGATTATTTTGAATACAGATATTTGCTTTAAATCTTTGCCCTAAAATAATTAGGATTTTAACAAGGGAAAAATACCAACAGTTTCCGGAAATGTTTAAAGCGGAAAATTTTGAATGTGTGTGTAGGACTCCACTTTAGGCCTAGCTAACAATTCAAAAGATAGATACGAATAATCCTTTTTGTTTATAGTGATGTCCCAGTAATCAGAAGAAAAAATCTGGAAAAGTATGCAATATTATTTAAAGTTACTTCTAGATTGTGGTACTTCACCATTAACAAATGGTCCAAGATCACTGCAGTAAATTTTGGTTTTTAAATTACATCCCACATTTTGATTGCATTTCGCATTTTCCGTTATGCAAATTATGCATATTTTTACTTTACTTATTTATTTACCACCTTTTTTGTTTATTTACTTGTTATCGCGCGATATAGAAATAACTGGAGCACGATCAATCCTCTTGTTTTTCAATTTTTTTATTAGAATCAAATTCACATTACATACAGAAAGAAATTCAATGATGAAGTTTTGCAGAATTTGTGAAAAAATTAGAACTGCACATCTAAAGATGTTATTCACACTGTGCAAATGCTACACTCTGTCTTCAACATTAGTTCCAAATTATCTACAGTTTCCACTGCCTCAGAAATAATAATAGATCTTACCAAAACAAGAGCTGTACCCCTACCTGATAGTTATCCATACTACTTTTTATAAAGCTGTGTTATGTTTATTTAATATATATTTTTCAGATATAGCTAACCACATGGCGCTGACTAAAATTTCTACAAAAACTTTTATAGTTAAGCCTAACTCAGATAATCTATCATTTCAGTCTAAATGACCTTCAATAAAGTTTAAGTAGTTTGTATTTGCAGCCAGAGTTCATGAAGGTCACCACAGCCATTTTAAAAGGAAGATCAGTTATAACAGTTTATAATATTCATTTAATTCGGTATCTTACACTAATTTACATTAATACTGCTCCTAGCTCACTGACTAGCACCCAGTCCAATTCACGCCACATATTTACTGTATCTAACCATAATGGTATATCACAATGTTAACTGCAGTACCATTTAATCAACACTTCACATACGCAATTGTATTCACAGTGGTATCCTTTGAGACTCTTACGTTATCCTCCTGCGTCCATTTGAAGAGGATCGTCATTGCAAAGGATTGCTTAACTATCTGAAGGATCACTGTTCTAAGAACTAGTGGCCAGAAAAATGGTATTGCTAAAGATTGTCTGCACTCCGTGAAAGCAACCAGTCTAGATGTTGGGATGGCAGTTGACTCCTGAACCAGTGTAATTGAGCTCAAATCGGGTGATATACGGCTCCATAAAATCACTGAGCCCCGCCGTGATTAGCTTCCAGCGTTCCCTTCGCAGGAATTTAAACCTTTCCCTCTGTAATGCCACATTTCCAGGATTTTTCTGAATTATCCAGTGTAATGTTCCCATTACCAACCAGATCGCACATCTGTAGAGCGCCGTGTCTTTAAAACTAAATTCCAGTCGCTGTAGGCTTCGAAGAGATGGTGGAAACTCCGGCGGGCATTATTTTCCAATAAAGTATCTGAGCACCCTCCAGATATGATGCACCTGTTTGCAAGAGGCAATCCTATGTTCCAGTGTATCTACTTGAGAACAAATTTGGCATATGTTACATGTTGCACGGCCATGTCGCCATAATTTCTCCGCTGTTGGTATGGTCTCGTTTAACACTTCATATGCTGTCTCTTGCCAATCAGTAGGAACAACTTTATTGAAGAGATTCTTCCATATCAGTTTCCATTCTCTATTCCCTTTCTCTTCGATCCTGGGTGTACACTGCTATGTAGTGAGCAGCTGATATTGTTTTCTCGTTGATTCAAAAACGGTGAGGTCAGCACTGGTGTCCAGCAAATGTGTGAGATGGTTAACAATGGGTTTAAATCCCAGATATGTCCTCTGAGGGTTCTGTATCTGATTCTGCCAGAAACTCCCATCTATCGATGAACAATTACCACACAGTGATCTGGCAGCAGTTTTCCCTAGTAAGGCCATGCATTTCTTGGCGATGTCCACCAGTCCACATCCACCTTTGGATTGCGGCAATCGTAACTGTTCTCTGCTCACCCTGTAGGCTGTCCCAGTCCATAAGAAATAGCCAAGCAGTTGCTCAAGTATCTGTGCGTCATACTTCGGAATTGGCAGTATCTGTGCTAAGTACCAAATTTGACTGAGACCATAGATATGTATGTACAAAATTCGCTGCATCAAATGTAGGTACCGAGACCTCTCCAACGATAACGAATATCACAAGAGGTTGATTTTTTTCTCTCCAGTTGTAAACTATAGTGGCTTCCATATCTGTCACAAAATGGATACCAACCATCCTGGTGGTGGTAGTACATTTCATTTCCAGTGCTTGTACTGGTTCCAACCACTGTCCAAGCAGTGATATCTCAGATTTGGGTACGTTTAACGTTGCACCCGACATCCTTGTATAGATCTCCAACCTATTCTGTATGCCATATCGTGATTGTTAGTCGCTGCAGTGGTGACATCATCTGCATAAGCAATGACTTTAAAGCCTTGATTGTACACAGTAACCCCCTGTAGCGTATCCTGCAGTCTTTGAAGTAGGTGGTTTAACGCTAGAGAAAAAAGCCCCATTGATAACGGGCACCCTTGAGGCTCTGACCGGCCTATTCGTACAAGTATGGAAAGCCAGCCATTCCATAACACCCGGGATTTTGCGGCACCATAAAGGCCCTGAATAATTTTAATCAAGTGCATCGGAAATTTCGCCGCCTTTAAACATTGCCATAAATACGAACGTTGCGCTTTATTAAATGCTTGTTGGAAATCCAAGCTTATCAAAGCCGCCACCTGCTGTTCTCTTTGCAGATGTATGAGGACATCGCGCAATTCTTCCAGCGTAACAATGATATTACGCTTCGAAATCCCCGCTTGGTTGCAATGTAATATTTCTATGTACGCTCCTTTCAACCTGTTTGCTATGACTTTGGTAAATATCTTATAGTCAGCATTACACAATGTTATTGGGCGAAAATCCTTCTTAGTAGTAAACTGTGCTGTCTTTGCAAACAATGTGATAATTCCATCCGCAAACGTTTCGAGAAACTGAGCTATTTCACAAAACTCCACCAACACTGCCATCACTTCACATTATATAATGGGCCAAAAGGTCCTATATTTACTGGTTTGTTGGATGACTTCTAGTACTTCTTGTTCTGTAATGGTTCGGGTGAGTAGATCGGCAGTTTCCTGAGTAACCCCAGTTGTAAACAGCGGCCACGCCTCATATCAAGATGGGATACCCTCATCTGATCCCTTGTGAAATAAAGCCTGAAAGTGTTCTGCTATAAGGTGAAGGATAGACCTGGTCCCTGTAAATGTGTTTCCAGTGTTCACATCTTGAAGTGTACGTGGACATCGGGTACGCACTTTCTTTCGTTCCTTTGCAAAATTGTAAAAGGAATTCCGTTCTTCCTCATGTGGGTGTTGAACCTTTGCTCTGATTTTATATCCGTTCAGATGCTGCAGTTGTTGCATTTTGATAGTTACTTTCACATGCTTGATCTTGACATTTACATCGTAACCATCCCGTTGCTTCGTATACAAATCCCATCGGACTTCGTTGTAGAAATATAAACGCTCCTTTCTTGTCGTTGCCTTTAGAATTCCTATCTGTTTTAAAAATGAACGAATAGCCGGTTTTGCCGTTACAGTCTACAAGTCACTCTTCCTAGATGCATTGCCAAAGAACTGTAGCCGTTGCCATTTCGTCTGAAACTGCTCCTAAACGCCGGCATCCTCTAAAATAGAATTATTGAGCTTCCAGTATCCCCGTCCGGCAACTTCAGCACAGATGGCCGAAATTTGTATTTGGCAGACCACTGCGTGATGATCACTCAACGCCACAGGTAGAAGGCAAATTCGGTGTACAGAAGTACCTATCCCCGGCGAGATATATATCCTATCTATCTGCGAAGCTGAGGTGCTCCTAATAAACCTGAATTCCATCTCATTTCCATGCTTTAGTTCCCATGCATCCTGCAGTTATAGCTGTGACACCACATTCTGGAGCATGATGCTAAAATTTGGCGCCCCTTTTTGGTCCTTAGCACAGATAGTGGAATTAAATTCATCTGCTAACAAAAATTCTTTACCATACAACAAATGTGTAATTAAAGCGTTCTGAAATAACTGCTCTCGTTCTTGTCTATTTTGCGTTCCGGAAGGAGCGTAAGTATTTATCAACACTGTGTCGTCCAATATCACTGAGATGATCCGGCCAGATGAGTCCATCTGATAATTCTGTAGATGAAGTCCTTTCCGGTATACAATGGCAGTGTCCTTTCCTTCTTAGCCGAGATTCACCTTATAATCATAAGAGTAAAGCGTATCCAGATTGAATGTGTTCACTTCCTGTAGAAAGCAGATGTCAATGTTATTCGCCAGCAGAAAAGTATTGAGCAGTTTCTGGGTCACTATATCCCTGCAACCATTCACATTTATAGTGGCTATTGTTCTTAAATATATCACCCCAATGAGGGTAGTTGTCACTGATACTTCAAGCTGGCAGAGAAACTGTATTTTCTGCTATCAATGCTGAGTGTATGTTGCTGGCTGAGTGCCTACTCCTGAGTAGTCTGCAGCTGCGACTCTTCCCTTACTTGGACATCACACGCCGTCTCCTGCCTTGTCCAGTCCTGCGTCGTGAGATGCGGTGAACCCATCTCTGTAACTTTCTGCACCAACTGAGTGTGTTGCTTTCCACCGTTCGCCAATGCGCCCTCCGCGGCAGTCGACGGACCACTGTCTTTGTAACTCTGTTGTATTTCCCAAACTTGGAGCCGAGGGTCACACACAGAAAGTCGCGCAGTGGAACCCCGTCAATTGTAACCTTCTGCGGACCGACGACAGCACCCTCACCCACCGCCTGGTACCCCGTCCTCTGCACAGGCTCTGACGTTCCACCCTCTTCCGAGTTCCTTTTCCCCTTGTCCTCACCTGTACGTAAGAAAGCAGGTTGTCTCGCTCCTCCCTGACGCTGCTGTCCAAATGTGCAGCAGATGTTGTTGGTTGGTTTGTTGCCGTCGTGTTTGTGGACTCTGGTGGTAACATCTGTCGTTCAGGCTGTCCTGCAGACACAAACCCAGCCGGTTCCTGCTTCTCTTCCATCTGGCTGCTCCAAGACGTTTCTACCGTACTATCTTTGCATGTCTTTGCCCTTTTGACATCGTTTCTTTTCATTGGAAAGTGTCTCCTCCTCTGTAGCTGTCTCAGACATCAGTGAGGCACATCCGGTCTGCTCCTTCCCTTTCGTGGTTTGCCGAATGCCTCTTTCCCAGGACTATCGCGAAGCACGGTGCCATAATCCTTGTTCTCCACTACCATCATCTCCTCTGGTGTCGGCTCATCTTGTTGTTGTTCACCCGCCAATGTAGGCTGTGGATTGTCAGCTATTGGTTGGTCTTCCTCCTTCTGCACGCTGCCTGCCACAGATGTGGGTGCCGTGTCGTTCCTCGGTACCGCCTCGGCCGGTCGCAACTGTGTCGATCGGTGTGGACATAGCTGCTTTAAATGTTCTGTACTGTGGCAGACATAACATGATCGGGGTTGGCCAACATATGACACCCATAAACGGTAGCTGCCGACCACGATATAACTCGGAACATTTGTCTTCAGCAGCATCTTTACAGCTCTTATCCCGATGTACACCGGCACACGATACTGACGACCCCATTGCTCTTTTCGAATGTCATACACCCAACCGTAATTTTTCAGTGCTGCTTTTAGCACTTCATTTGGGAGATCTGGTGGAACATCAAACACACGCACATTCACGGCATCTCCGGTAACGTGTTCGATTTTTACTTTAGTAATTTCCCTATTTATATATGTGAACGTTGTTTCCTCCGGAAAAGTGTTTAAGATTTTCTCCAGTAACAAAGTCGAAATCAATTTTATGTAAATTGCGCGTTCACTGGCGATTAACTGAATGGTTTCCACTTGTTCCGCATTTAACCGTAACTTATCTGCTATGAAATCATGAACCTCATAAGCTGTGCGCTTCGTCGCATTTAACGTAAATTTAACCCTGATGGTATTTTTTCTTGCATACATTTCCATTTTCCACAAATTAAGTTAACTTTGACTAAAAATAAACACGCGAAGGTGTGGGCACAATTGTGCTGGCGGTGAATGCCGCTGTGGCACTCACAGTACGTACGTCGCTGCGACACGGACTGTAAACGAAACACGTCACACGACACGTCCGCTCTATTCAGGTGCTGAGGCCAGACTCAATTCTTTGCTAGGAGGCCCAAATCATACAAAGCTCTTAGCATTTTTTTAAGTTTTTTCTTTTGCAATATGTAATTGATTCTACTCGCAATGCAGTGGCGCCAATGAGACAAAGCGTTTACCTGGTGGAATTTACAGTCTTCCAAAAGAAACAAATTATCTCTTTTGCTTCACCTTACTTCTTGTTATTTCTTGTCTTCCTTTTCTCTTTATTCGACTTTTTAACATACATATCTAAGTACAATTTAAAAGTATCATGATACATTAAGAAAGTAATGAAGCAGATGTAGTAGTGGTCAGAAGAGAAAACCTGAGAGAATAGCGAATAGTTCTCAGAATTAACTCTAGATGGCGCTGCCTCGCTATTCCTAAACGAAACAAAATCTTCGCCGTACATTTGTTTATTTACTTGATATTTGACATTTTTCTTGCGGTTTATTTTTATATTTTCTACACCATATATTTATATATCATTTTTCTATTGTTTCTTGTTTATGATCATGACGCTATCATGAGAAGAAAATATCTGGAGGTACAGGATGTAGTACTCACTGTTAAATCTAGTGGGCGCTACCTTCCATTCGTAAACAAAAAAAGATCGGCGGTTTATTTTTACATTTGCTACACCATATATTTATATATCATTTTTCTATTGTTTCTTGTTTATGATCATGTCGCTATCATGAGAAGAAAATATCTGGAGGTACAGGATGTAGTACTCACTGTTAAATCTAGTGGGCGCTACCTTGCCATTCGTAAACAAAACAAGATCACGCGGGAAATCTTACTATTAAATTGACAGTTGACACTCTGGCTGCTGTTCATTGATCACGCTATGCAACATTTTATCTCATTATATATATTTGTTATATACCAATATAGAAATAAGTGAAACGCAATTCAAACTTCTTTATAGGTCTCCAAAATGTGTCTAATCTCTTTGTGTGTGTTTTTTAAATATTTCCTATCGTCTTTTTCAATATTTTTGCTCATAATGCAATGCCGCTAATAAGACAAAGTGTTTTTCTCGTAGAATTCGCGGTACTAAAAACCAAACGCATTTTCGATGCTATTTTGATTCTGTTTCTTCCTTTTCCTACATATATATATATATATATATATATATATATATATATATATATATATATTTCACATTTATATTTATATACATTTTAAAAATACCGTGATAATTGTAAGCAGTAGTGAAGGGGATGAAACAGTATTCCGAGGAGAAAATCTGAGACAGTAAGTAATAATACTTCAAACTATTTCTAGAGGGCGCCACTTCGCTATTCCTAAACGAATCCACATCATAACAGTAAGATCTGATATTTAATTTACATTCCATTTTGGTTGCTTTTCTTTGTTAATGCCATTCAGTATTATTTATGTACTTGTTTATTTATATATTTATCTATAAAAATTTATTTGGTGTTTTGTTCGTTGGTTTGTTGTTTTTTTTACTTACTTTATAGTTATATAGGTATTCTTTTGAGAAATTACTGAAGCGCAATCAAATCTCTTGCAACGACCCCTAAGTATTTCAAATCCTTTGCGTTTTTTTTTGTTGTGTACTTTTTTACTTTTTCCTTCCGTGCCCTTCAACTTTTCCTGTTAGTTGGATTTTGATTGTGTTAGTGCTCTTCACGATAGCTTCATGAAATAAATTAAGCTATATCCTTTTATCTTAAACAAATTAAAGTTATAGGTGACAAACGCTTATGCGTTAACAACAAACTGACCCAATCATCTTCTTCAAGTAAATAGATATTCCTCGCTAATCAAATTAAATAGACAAAATCTAGTCGCAATACAATGCCAACAACAAAATGAAGCGTTTAGCTTGCACAATTCGCAGTGTTTCAAACCAAACGAGTTTTCGATGTAATTTTTATTTCGCCTTTTTTTCTTCATCCCTATTCTCATACTTAGTTTTCATATTTCCAAACCATTTAAAATTATCATGCTAACTATTTTATAGCAAATTAAATACCGTTTCTCAATTTTGCATAAAACATTTTATAAAGTAAACATTGTCATTGAGAATAAACGTTACATATATGTGTTAGAAATATAATCTGCGTATTCCTCTTATGCCTTATCCTTCAGAGTTATCCTTCCAATGTTGCAGTGTTTGCCTTTAAATTCTATATATGTGAATATTTATATAAACACTTAATAATCATTCACAGTTTTGTCTCATTTCTCCTGCTTTTTCCTTTGATTTCACTCTTTCTCTCTCTCTCTCCTTCTCCTCAATTTACCGCTTAGGCAATATTCCAGTTTCTGTATCTTTATCTCCTATACGATTACATGAATTCAAATATTTGAAATATTTAAGCACATATTTCATATAAAATAATGAATGCCGAATGGTACTAGAGAAAGGCAAAAGGTTGCAAAAAAGTGCTGTTTTACTCAACTAATTTAAAAGCTCCTCTTTCTTCCATAATGGAATATTGAACAACAAACACAAACAAACAAATAATAATAATAATAATAATAATAATAATAATAATAATAATAATAATAATAATAATAATAATAATAATAATAATAATAATAATAATAATAATAATAATAATAATAATAATAATAATAATAATAATAATAATAATAATAATAATAATAATAATAATAATAATAATAATAATAATAATAATAATAATAATAATAATAATAATAATAATAATAATAATAATAATAATAATAATAATAATAATAATAATAATAATAATAATAATAATAATAATAATAATAATAATAATAATAATAATAATAATAATAATAATAATAATAATAATAATAATAATAATAATAATAATAATAATAATAATAATAATAATAATAATAATAATAATAATAATAATAATAATAATAATAATAATAATAATAATAATAATAATAATAATAATAATAATAATAATAATAATAATAATAATAATAATAATAATAATAACAATAATAATAATAACAATAATAATAATAACAATAATAATAATAACAATAATAATAATAACAATAATAATAATAATAATAATAATAATAATAATAATAATAATAATAATAATAATAATAATAATAATAATAATAATAATAATAATAATAATAATAATAATAATAATAATAATAATAATAATAATAATAATAATAATAATAATAATAATAATAATAATAATAATAATAATAATAATAATAATAATAATAATAATAATAATAATAATAATAATAATAATAATAATAATAATAATAATAATAATAATAATAATAATAATAATAATAATAATAATAATAATAATAATAATAATAATAATAATAATAATAATAATAATAATAATAATAATAATAATAATAATAATAATAATAATAATAATAATAATAATAATAATAATAATAATAATAATAATAATAATAATAATAATAACAACAAAAACAACCACCACCAAAATACAACAACAAATACAACCACCACAACAACCACCACCAAAATACAACAACAAATACAACCACCACAACAACCACCACGACAACAACCACCACCACAACCAGAACCACAAAAACAATACGAAGAATAAGAATGACTGATGATGATGACGACGACGGTGGCGGTGGTGGCGGTGGCCGCGGTGGCGGCGGCGGCGTTGGCGGCGGTGGTGCTGGTGGTGGTGGTGGTGGAGTTGGTGGTGGTGGTGCAGGTGGTGGTGGTGGTGGTGGTGGAGGTGGTGGTGGTGGGGATGGTGGATGTGGTGGTGGTGATGGTGGTGGAGGTGGTGGTCGTGGTGGTGATGGTGTTGGTGGTAGTGGAGGTGGTGGTGGTGGAGGTGGTGGTGGTGATGGTGATGGTGGTGGTGGAGGTGGTGGTGGTGGTGATGGTGATGGTGGTGAAGGTGGTGGTGGTGATGGTGGTGGTGGTGGAGGTGGTGGTGGTGGAGGTGGTGGTGGTGGTGATGGTGGTGGTGTTGGAGGTGGTGGTGATGGTGATGGTGGTGAAGGTGGTGGTGGTGATGGTGGTGGTGGTGGAGGTGGTGGTGGTGGTGGTGGTGATGGTGGTGGTGGTGGTGATGGTGGTGGAGGTGGTGGTGGTGGTGATGGTGGTGGTGGTAGTGGTGGAGGTGGTGGTGGTGGTGGTGATGGTGGTGGAGGTGGTGGTGGTGGTGGAGGTGGTGGTGGTGGTGGAGGTGGTGGTGGTGGTGGTGGTGATGGTGGTGGTGGAGGTGGTGGTGGTGATGGTGGTGGAGGTGGTGGTGGTGGTGGTGATGGTGGTGGTGGTGGTGGAGGTGGTGGTGGTGATGGTGGTGGTGTAGGTGGTGGTGGTGGTGGTGGAGGTGGTGGTGGTGGTGGTGATGGTGGTGGTGCTGGTGGAGGTGGTAGAGGTGGTGGTGGTGTTGGTGGTGGTGGTGGTGATGGTGGTGGTGGTGGTGGTGGTGGTGGTGGTGGTGGTGGTGGTGGTGGTGGTGGTGGTGGTGGTGGTGGTGGTGGTGGTGATAAACCGACCGACCGTGGTGTTGGCTGGCTGTATAGGTCCAGGTTATAGCTGCGTGCCCACCCGTTAATGGCTTTACCCAGGTACACCTTTACTGTTTGTGATATTGTAGTGTGGGCTGTAGGTTTTTAGGTAGAAGTTATTTCGAGGTAACAAATCTTATGGTCCTCAGGTTGTGGGAATAGTTGCAAAATCTGGCAACCTGGTGTTCTAACTTTAAATCTCTTTTATATTGTTGTAGCTGCCGAGTTCGAATCTCGGTCAGGATGAGTCTTCCCATTACGTTCCTTGCCAGGTTTCTCTTTATCCCAAAACTTGAATTTCAGCTCGCTGTAAGCTTTATGGGCCTTATGCTCACATCAACATCATTTTGTCCAATTCGTTGATTGAACATTAGAATCTGAGTTGGGAGAAAGTGAAGTAAAGTATTGGGAATACGATAATTTCTGCATAACTTGATTAACATCAAGTAGAGAGAGAGTAATTTATTTTAATAGGGAGTGAAAGAGAGACTCGGAGAGAAGGAGAGAAAGAGACACTGACAGAGAGAGAGGAACAGTGATAGATGCAGCTCTACCGATTCTAAAATATATGACGATGATCTTGAACAGCGTCTAACTGAAACAGCCCTTTACATTAGACAGATATCACTAGAAATAAATAAAAACTTACCGAAATAAATTTTCTTTATTTTACAAACTTTAATTATGTGATAATATCGAAGCTCACATTTTAGTCAACACCTAGCTGCTGTTCTCTTTAATATTCCCCTGCTTGTATACGCGAATACAAGTTCCAGAATTATAAAACTGAGCATCATAAGGAGTACTCTAATAAACGATAAAGACGAGACATTATTTTGTTACCTGTCATTAATCTATCAGGATAAAGGAAAATCATGGAAAAAGCCTTATTTAGGTAACACAACCTTACCGAGATTCGAACTCGGGACCTCTTGAACGTGAGGCAAACACGCTACCACCACGCTATCGAGGCGGGCTTATTTTGTTAAGGATGGAGATTTTGTAAGAGGCTAAACACACTGCTAGAGTATGTCTTCCAGGATGAATAGCCCCAATTTGTTTACCAGTGGAAGAAAAATGCATGTAACGCACTTACCCTGGGATTGGAGTGTGGGACTCCTCAGGGGAATTGAACCGCCAGCCCTAACCCCTAAAACACCGCCACCGCTGAGTATTCAGGAGTGGTGCTGTGGCAGTACAACTGTAACACCTGCGGATTCAAGGAAGGGATATATTGGCCAGGCCAAGGCCTGGTCCAAGGTGAGGAATGCGGCAGGACGTTAGCCTGACCAAGGCCCTACTTACGCCCTTGCTTATTAGGAGTGGGGTGTGACCGGACTCTGGGTAATATGTCAGGGAGTACTGAGCGGTCTTGTTTGGAAGTGAATGAGGAATTAAGGTTATTGACCAGTGTAGGGTCTTTGCGGCGGTTGGTGTCGACCTCTGGTGTTGGGGCCGTCGAACATCCTCTGAATGTATTAAACGAGTGTTACTTCGTACACATTCCGGGTACTAAAATGTATGATGAGAAGTTTTCTTTCCTTATTTTTTGTAAATGATTATATATTAAATAAGTGTGCTCACTACCATCTGAAAAGTTCCATGCACTGTTTTCCTTAGTGCTCAAATCGAAAGACAATTTTATTCATAAAGAATTCATTCATTCATTCAAGTAGCTGGCGGCTGACTGAGGGTCAGCACGATGTGTGTCATTCGTGTACCTGTCCTACACGGACTTAACCACTTAATGACAGGAAATGTGGGGTTTTGCAGGTTGGTGGTTTAAGATAATGTAGATGAAAAGAAGGGAGGTAGCCGTAGCTCCTCATGGTAGCCAACTCGGGTGCAACGCTATGTTAGCACCGCTGGTGTGATAATTTTCAGGAAGAGTTTAATTTAGAATGTCTATTAAATTCAAACAGTAGTAATTTTAGGTTGAAATAAGTAATCTATTGTTACCGGGTGTGCCCGCATGCCATGCGGGGAAGCCGGTACAGCTTGTAGCGTCTTTCGGTTGTTCTGTAGTTCCCTAGAGACCTAACCAGGGCGCTCTGATGTTGAGGCAAACTCGCGTAGAATTTGTGGCCCGGCGCGAAATGACATCTTCCACATAGTGGAGAGATGAGGCTTCATGAAGGTATCTCACGGGAAACCTCCAGCAAACAGAATAGATGGCCCTAAGACATCTATTTTGTACACGCTGAATTTGACGCAGATTGGATCCTGCGGCCATGCCCCAGATCTCACAAGCGTAAAGCATGATTGGAAGGATTAAAGCCTGAAAAAGGCGCAACTTAAGGGGTGTCGGCATTCCTGAGCGCATCATGGGGTATAACGAAGCTGAAGCTCCGCATGCCCGATGAGCCACCTCCTGGATGTGACCCCGAAAAGTTAGGCCCTTGTCCAGCTTTACACCTAAGTATTTTAGAGAATTTGTCCACTCTATCCTTCTGCCAGAATAATTAAAAGCGGGGAGGTTGGCGGGAAAGTGACGCTTAGTGAAGAGAATGGCTTGGCTTTTCTCTGGGTTGATATACAATCGCCAAAGCCTACACCAATCATGAATGAGGCTTAGGTGTCGCTGTATTGGGTTGAAGGCTCTGCGTGCGTTTCTGTTTGTGTTGTATAGTAACACGTCGTCCGCATATTGGGCAATGTTGACGTGTTGCTCCGTGGGGAGATCCGCCACGTACACGCTAAAGAGTGTAGGGGATAAGACAGAGCCTTCTGGGACGCCTCCTCTGATGGGTCGTCTGGTAGAAAGCTTTCCCGCCACAACAACTGTGAAATGTCTGTGTTTAAGGAATGAGTGTAAGATGTGTATCATGTGTGCAGGAAGCCCCAGGGTGATTAGTTTGTGTAGGAGGCCTGCATGCCAGGTGGTAGAGAAGGCCTTCTCGACATCCAGAGATACCGCCGCAGTGAATGCCCTTTCCTGGTAACCCAGGGCAGCAGCCTCCACCAGACGGAGCAACTGCTGTGATGTCGAGTGCCCAGGACGAAAACCAAACTGATGGGGAGGAATAGCTTGAATGTCCCCCAGTAGGGGCGACAAGCGGGCTAAAACAAGCCTCTCGAAAACTTTCGAGGGGACTGACAGGAGGCTAATGGAGCGGTAACTGGCGGGGAGAGCCGGATTCTTACCGGGCTTCAAAATGCAAATCACCCGAGCCTCCCTCCACTGACGTGGAAAGTGGCCCAGGGCGAGACACATGTTAAAAACCCGAGTAAGAAAAAGAGCGGCTTTGAATGGAAGATTGCGGAGCATGATAGGTGTCAACCCATCAGGTCCCGACGCTTTTTGGGATTTAGACGCCATTTGGAACCATTCTATCCATAACGTCTGCAGTTCACAATCGAAATCTGCCCTGCTATAATCCCCTTAGGGTGCAGACCCAACTGAATATCCCACAGACGATAGCTCTTACTTGTCATACATTGTTTTTCATCCTAAGTTTCCACATTAGGTCCAAAAGCATTTAGATTTGATATATATGTATAAAAGCGCATCTTCTGCCATCTACCGGAAGAGCCAGTATAGCCTTTCTCGACGAGCGTTATACCCAATGCAGGGCACGAGTACAAATTAAATAATATTAAACATAACACAAGCGAGGTATTTGCTATCATATGATTTGGGATATTATCACATAATTAAACTAAAAGAAACAAAGACGAATTGCGGGTAGGGTAATAAACAATGATAGTGAACTTTTTTCATTGCGGAGAAACAGAACGTATCTGTAATGATTGGAAGGATAAATAACAGTCTGTAGTTCGTATTCCTTGTAGTTTAAGGAAAAAGAAATGCAGAGAAAGTATAGAATGCCAGACATATAAAATGTTTTAGCATAGAGAAATAAGTCGAAACATCTATAGATAGAGTTACATTTACAATAACAAAGGAAAAAAATAAGAACTGTGCCAGCTGAAGTACACGAGATAGAATAAAAGACAAAACTATTCTGGAAACAAATACTTGAAGGGAAAGAAGGAAATTGCTGCAGAAACAGAAGGAGATATCAATGGTTCTTTCTCAGGACAAAGAGTAATGATTACTGCACAAATTACTTACAAACCAAATGAATTACATAGCATTCAATGTGCATACTGCATAGATTACCTTGGAAACTAGACAACAGTACCACAGATGGAACAGACACTACAAATATATAGCAGTTAGTGTACATTCAGGGATAACATGGGAAAACTAAATAAAACAATTGCAGAAAGTATACAGCAAATATTAACAATGCTTAAAAGATTGACAGGCAGCAAATGCGGCTACTCAAACAGAACCCCAGGTATAACATATAAATTGTGTTTCCAAATATAAGAATTTGTAACTTAAAACTTTACTTATCTTACAAGAATTGATAATACCTTTCTTATAAATTGTTCTTATAACTACAGCAATAACAACAACATATTAACATTTAGCGTTCGTAACGATAGCAACAGCTTTGTTTCCGGCTGAGGATGTGTAAACGTTTTACATGAAATCGCGATCCCGGACAATTTATAAGAAAAGTGTCATCAATTCTTATAACACAAGTGAAGTTTTCAGCTGCAAATTGTAATATTTGTATATATTTGTTTGCTTCACTGTTGATTGCTTCATATTTTATGTATGTATATAAATTGTGAATAAAACCAGCTGACCCGGCGAAATTCGTCCCAAACATAAAAGTTTACTGAACTTAACTACATAGATAAAACAAACCAACTCAGGATTCCGACGTTGGACGTGCCTAACTCGCTTTGTTTTCTATTTAAGTTCCTGAAACAGTAATCGGAATAAAAAGTCTGGAACAGTGAATAATATTAATGCAAACTAATTTGACAGTGCCCTAATACATCATTTGTAAAACAAACAATATCATCGCACTGTATTTTGATATTTAGTTGACATTTGACTTTTTGTTGCTCTTTTCTAACATTATGTATTTATTATTTGCTTTTTGGTATTTTCCTCTTTGCTAAATTTCCCAATGATTCAAATCTCATTATGTTTATACTTTCCTTCCGCTAACTTGTATTATTTTTGTTAATTGGATTTTATAACGTTTTAGCTATTTTGTTGCCATTTAGAGTTTGTGTGTGTGTGATTTGGTACATTTTAAATATGTTTATTTCATGCTTTCTTTCTTTTATTCCTTTCTATCTTCCTTTCCTTCTGGATTTCTTTAAGCTCCGGAGCATTAAACATCAAACCTGACTAACCCAATACATAATTTTATAAACAACAAACAAAAAATACACTTGAATTTATAAGCTTTTCTTTATCTTTATTGCGTCTACTGAATGGTAGTGAATAATCTAAATAAAAGAAAATCCTACAATCATTTTAGACCCACCATACGATTGCAAAGTTGGGCAGCTTAACTATTTCTTTTCTATTTAAGCTCATGATGAAACAGAAATCGGGAGGACAAACTGGAAGAGTAAGGAATATTACTGAAAATTAATTTGAGATTGCGCTAAATCATTTGTAAAGCAAACAAGATCTTCGTGCTATATTTTGATATTTAGTTGACATTTCACATATTAGTTGCTCTTTACCAACATTATTTATTATTTAATTATTTAATTGTTACCTTCTAAATAAATATAGCTGAGAGGCAATTCCCCCACTTGGCTAGAATCTCCCAATGATTCAAATCACTTTATCAAGTTGACTCCTTCCTTCCGCGAACTTGTATTATTTTCGTCAATTGTATTTCGATTATGTTTTAGCTACTTTGTTATCATTCAGAGTTTGTGTGTGATTTGTTACATTTTTAAACTTCTTTAGTTTCCGTCTTTCTTCCTTCCTTTCTTTCTTTCTTTCTTTCTTTCTTTGTTTGTTTGTTTGTTTCTTTCTTTCTTTCTTTCTTTCTTTCTTTCTTTCTTTCTTTCTTTCTTTCTTTCTTTCTTTCTTTCTTTCTTTCTTTCTTTCTTTCTTTCTTTCTTTCTTTCTTTCTTTCTTTCTTTCTTTCTTTCTTTCTTTCTTTCTTTCTTTCTTTCTTTCTTTCTTTCTTTCTTTCTTTCTTTCTTTCTTTCTTTCTTTCTTTCTTTCTTTCTTTCTTTCTTTCTTTCTTTCTTTCTTTCTTTCTTTCTTTCTTTCTTTCTTTCTTTCTTTCTTTCTTTCTTTCTTTCTTTCTTTCTTTCTTTCTTTCTTTCTTTCTTTCTTTCTTTCTTTCTTTCTTTCTTTCTTTCTTTCTTTCTTTCTTTCTTTCTTTCTTTCTTTCTTTCTCTCTCTCTCTCTCTCTCTCTCTCTCTCTCTCTCTCTCTCTCTCTCTCTCTCTCTCTCTCTTCTCTTTCTTTCTTTCTTTCTTTCTTTCTTTCTTTCTTCTTTCTTTCTTTCTTTCTTTTATTCCTTTCTATCTTTCTTTCTTTCTTTCTTTCTTTCTTTCTTTTATTCCTTTCTATCTTCCTTTCCTTCTTGGTTTCCTCCTTACTTTACTTCTTTCCTTCTTTCAACTTTCATTTCTTTCTTCCTTTCTTTCACTCCTTTATCTTAACGGCAGTGAGATTATTTTGAAAATAGGTATTTCGTTTTAAACCTTCGCGCTAGACGAATTAGGCTTTTATAAAAAGAAAAAGAACAAAAGTGTTCTGGAAAGTTTGTATTCGGAAAATTTTGAAGGTGCATTTTCTGTAGGAGTCCACTTTAGAACCAGCTAGGGATTCAAACGACAGATCTGCATAACGCTGTTGGTCTTTGTTTATAGTGATTATGCAGTTATCAGAAAGAAATATGTAGAATAATAGGAAATATTACTGAAAACTGATTCTTGATTGTGAACTTCACCATTAGTAGACGGAACAAGATCATCGCAGTAAATTTTAGTTTTTAAATTACATAGGACGTTTTGTTTGTAGTTTGCTGTCTACGTTATGCAAATTATGTATATTATTATTTGTTTATTCATTTACCACCTAAATCAATTATTTACTTGTTATTTCCCGTGATAGAAATAATCGAAACGCAATCAATGCTCTTTGCTACGAGCTCCAAATGATATAAAGTTCTTTGCATTCTTTAATATTGTCTTTGCGACATACCAATGTTTCCACTCGCAATGCAATGTCACCAATAAGACGAAGCGTCTACCTCGTAGAATTTTAGTATTCCTACCTGAACAAATTTTCGCCTTCTTTGACTTTACTTCTTCTAATTCCTCGTCTTCTTTTTCTCCTTTTTCCACTTTTTAACATACAGATTTAGGTACAACTCAAAGTATCATGATAAATTTAGGCAGTATAAAAGCAGATGTAGTAGTGTTCAGAAGAGAAAATCTGAGAGAATCGCGAATAATTCTCAGAATTAACTCTAGAGGGCACTACTTCGCTATTCTCAAACGAAACAAAATCTTCGCCGTAAATTTTTATATTTACTTTATATTTGGCATTTCGATTGCAGATTATTTTTAGGTTATGCTACATCATATGTTTATATATTATTTGTTTGTTGTTTCTTGTTTATGACCATGACGCTATAATGAGAAGAAACAATCTGGAAGTACAGGGAGTAGTACCCAAAATTAAAATCTAGTGGGTGCCACTTCGCCATTCGTAAACAAAACAAGATCATCGCTGGAAATGTTGATATTTATCTCACATTCGAAAAGTTTCTTGCTGTTCATTGTCCTTGCTATAAAACATTTTATTTCATTCTATTTATTAGTTATCTCCCGAGATAGAAGTAACTTAAACGCAATCCAAGCTCTCTGTACGAAGCCAAAATATTAAATTCGCATTTTAGTTATTCTGCAATTGGGGATGAAGTTAAGGTATTACACAGTTACAAATTAAGTTAATCAATTTAAAGCTTCCTCATAAAGAACAAAATTTTCCTTTTACTTGTGGTGTGTAAATATATATAAAGATGATTGGTCTCTTAATTACATTCGCTTTGTATGGTCAAAATATAAAAAGCAAATACCTACTTCCACTTGAGAAATGTGTAAGTAATGGAAAACTTAAACATGTAACTAGGAACATCTCGGAAATGGATAATTACATAAAATTAGCTAATTTTGTAAGTTACTTGGAGCTGTATGTTTTATGTATTAAGATTGTGTGGTATCTTTTATGACTTACCCGTTATATAACCATTATTCCACATGAATAGTTTTTCGGATGCTATTCGTAGAAAATATGAAATACAAAACATTTCATTATTCATGAACATATCTTAAGAATATAAGTATTTTAATACGCTTATTGAAAGGTCAACATTCTTTGAAAACTTTTCCATGCAAACAATAATTTGCGGTGAGAGAATTTTTTGAATTGTTGGTGAACCGCATTTGTGGAAGCACGAACATTAGCGCCGAAAGGGACTTGTTCCTTTTTGAGAGCTACTGATAGACAGACTGTGCTGTGAAGGGACACACACAAACACACTACATCGTTCTAATAATTATTTGAGGGACTTTGAAGTGGGTAATCCTAGTGAAATCTGGCATCCAGATTTTGTGTAGAATACCTTACCACTTGTGCCTACTATCTACGTGATAAAGAGAGTAAATGTGATCACAATCATTCAATGTCATGAACAATATCTTAATTTCTTCACTACTTACCTACAAACCACTTAAGTGACCCGAAAATGTAGCAGTGCGACATTACCTTCAGTTGCGAGTTTGTTCTTAAACTTACACTGAAAATCTGAATGGTTCACTTAACACATCTGCATTGTCTTTATTTCCGACATCTGTAGTGTCCTAGAAGCTGTTGCTCACTCTTTGAAATAACGAATTAGTATGGAAACTGGGGATAAGTTTGCTGCATCCAACGTTTCTTCCAGCATTCACTAAATAGTTATTTATGCGGCTTGAGAGGTAAGTGTAGGTTTATTAGCGTGTGAAAACTTTAACGTCCGAGGCATTAAACATCAAACCTGGCTAACCCAATACGTAAATTTATCCATTACCAACAAATTATCCACTTGAATTTATAAGTTTTTCTTTATCTTTATCGTGGCTTCTCAAGGGTATAGAAAAATCCAAATAAAAGAAAATCCTACAATCATTTTTGATCCACCTCACGATTCCAACGTTGGGCGTGCCTAACTATTTCTTTCCTATTTGAGGTTTCAATGAAGCAGTAGTCGGAAGAAAAACACTGGAAGAGGAAGGAATATTACTTAAAATTAATTTGAGATTACGCTAATTCATCATTTGTAAAGCAGACAAGTTCTTCGTGATGTGTTTTAATATTTAGTTGACATTTCACATATCAGTTGCTCTTTTCTAACATTATTTATTATTTACTTTTTATTTGTTACCTTCTAAATAAATATAGCTGAAAGGCAATCACCCTCTTGGCTAGAATATCCTAATGATTCAAATCACTTTATCAAGCTTACCCTTTCCTTCCGCGAACTTGTTTTATTCTGTCAATTTGGATTTTGATTATGTTTTAGCTACTATGTTGTCATTCAGTTTGTGTGTGATTTGCTACATTTTTAAGCTTCTTTATTTCCGGCTTTCTTTCTTTCTTTCTTTCTTTCTTTTATTTCTTTATCTCTTGCTTTCCTTCTTGATTTCTTCCTTACTTTATTTCTTTCCTTCTTTCAAATTTCATTTGTGCCTTCCTTTCTTTCCCTCCTTCATCTTAACGGCAATGAGATTATTTTGGAAACAGATGTTTGTTTTTAAACCTTCGCTCTAGACGAATTACGATTTTATGAAAAGAAAAATAACAAAAAAGTTCCGGTAATATTTAAATTCAGAAAATTTTGAATATGTTTTATTCTGTAGCACTCCACTTTAGACCTAGCTAGCGATTCAAACGACAGATTTGCATAAATTTATTGTTGTTTGATTATAGTGATGATGCAGATATCATAAGAAACAATCTTTAAAATTTGGCCTTATTACTCAAAACTGATTCTACATTGTGCTACTTCACCATTGGTAAACGGAGCAAGACCATCGCAATATATTTTGGTTTTTAAATTGCATTCGATATTTTGTTTGCAGTTTGTTGTTTATGTTATGCAAATTATGTATATTTTTACTTTACTTATTTGCTTACCACGTTAATAATTTATTTACCTATATCCCGAGATAGAAATAACTGAAGCGCAATCAATCCTCTGTGCTACGAGCTCCAAGAGTTACAAAGTTCTTTGGAATTTTTGAATTGTTTACTTCAGGATATTCAATTGTTTCTACCCGCAATGCAATGGCGTCAATAAGGCGAAGCGATTACCTGGTAGAATTTACAGCGTTCCAAAATAAACAAATTTCTGCTGTTGTTTAACCTTACTTCTTCCTATTTCTCGTCTCCTTTTTATCCTTATTCGACTTTTTAAATACATATTTAAGTAAATTTAAAGGTATCATGTTAAAGTTAGGCAGTATAGAAGCAGATGAGTAGTGGTCAGATGAGAAAACCTAAAAGAACAGGGAATACTTCTCAGAATTAACTCTAGATGGCGCAGCCTCGCTATTCTTAAACGAAACAAGATCTTCGCCGAAAATTATTATATTTACTTGATAATTCACGTTTTGGGTGCTGTTTATTTTTAGGTAATGCTACATCATATATTTATAGATAACTTGTTTGTTGTTTTCGTTATGATATTGACGCTATCATGAGAAGAAGCAATGTGTAGGTACAGGAAGTAGTACTCAAAATTAAATCTAGTGGTTGCTACTGCGCCATTCGTAAAACAAAACAAGATCATCGCCGTACATCTTAATATTAAATTGACAGTCAACACTCTCCCGAGATAGCTCCTCAAAATCCAACCTCTGTGGTTCTCGTCCCGAGGGGTGGTCAACAGGAAGTACGGGACTGACTGATGGGGTGATGTACCGTGGGGACATGGTGTACCCCAGGACCGCTACGGCTGCCGAGAAGGCCCATCAGTAACCCGGAAAACTGGCAGAAGAGGCTCTGATGTAATCTCTCGATTGGGTTCCTCCGCGAGATGAGAGTTTCCCTTCAAACGCCCAAACTATGGTCCACTTCGGTGTTTGACTCCATTTATTTTCCTTTTTCTTTTCTTTTTGTTTTTCCTCCCTGAACACATGTCTGAAGGAAGCCACGCACACAAGGCGAAAGGGGTGACTGGGTTACGCGTAACTCCCAGCCCCTGGTTATCCCGTAGGACTGTTTTCGTATCCGCTGATAAAGGTCAGTCCCGGGGAGGGGCCATTGCATGAGCTGTTACAATCCTGAAGGCCATTGAGTCCCTCTGTCTTTACACTGGAAGGTGTGACCCTGAGGTGAGCAAGGTCCAGGCCAGGAGACTCACCTAAGCCGGGGTGGCACCCAGGATGTGAGTACGCCATCGGAGACGTTTGCAATGGTGGAGGATGCTATCGCTATGGTGCACCTACTAAACAACACAAAGGTGTGAAGGTTTGTGTAAAGGAAGTAGTTGAGTACGTTGGTCCTCGCTACTTAGTAATAACCACAACAGAGGAAGGGAACAACATTTTGTCACTGAACCCTTTTTGTAATTCAAAAGGGCCTGGATAAAATAGGTGGTCCAGTGAAATCTTGCACCCGTACAAGAAATGGCAAGCTTCTCGTGGAGGCACATTCTGTCTCCCATGCAGCAGTCATTTTGAAGGCAAATCTGTTGGGCAGTTACCCGGTGACCGTCACAGTCCATAAGAGCCTTAACTCCTCGCGCGGTATGGTCAACACCCGTGCGTTGGACGGCATGATGACTGACGAAATTGTGAAGAACCTTAAAGACCAAGGTGTGACGGCCGTTTACCGTGTACAGCGTAGAGAGCGAGGGGAATTGGTGCCTACCCGTACCCTGTTCATGACCGTTGATCGGGTACATCTCCCTCAAAGAATTAGAGCAGGGTATGAGACCAATACGGTACGCCCCTACATTCCCAACCCGCTGAGGTAATACAAGTGTCAGCGCTTTGGACACACAAGCTCCTTTTGTAACGCCGCACCTACGTGCTCTAACTGTGCGGCCTCACAGCATGATGGTGCGTGCTCATCGTCAGTTAGATGCGTTAATTGCGCTGGAGAACACCCATCCAGCTCTAGAGACTGCCCACGATTCATTGAGGAAAAGGCGGTTCAAGAGATCCGGGCAAAAGAGAAGGTTTCCTTCTCGGAAGGCCGGAAACTCGCGCATACCCATATACCATCTCTACCGCGGAACGCTACCTACAGCTCGGTAGTAGCTAGGTCAGGCAGCGAAGAGAGATCGCGACTCAGACCTGCGCTGTCGGTGAGGCAAAGATTTCGGACAAAATCATTACTCCATCTCCGAAGCCCGGCAAAACACCAGCCTTGTCTGCACCACCGACACCTAAGCCTCTGTCTAGAAGGAGATCGCCAGCACAGTCACCGCCTAAAGCCTAAACATCAAAAAATGACAAGCCAGTCATATACGACGCATCTCCCAAAGAGTTCAATACCAGCTACGAAAGGTCCGACTTCCTGAAGGTACCAGCAAACCTGCCAGACTTAGGAAGAGACCCCGGGCATCAAAAAGTTCCTCCTCTGAAGATCTTCCGCCGAGGACTCTGATCGACGCTTCTCGACCTCGTCGATCACTGTGTCAAATCGGTTTAGGGCCCTTGAACCGAAGTTCTCTATCAGGAAAGGGGCCTCATCCGTGGAGGAAATGGAACAGGAAGATACGGACCACATTACCAGGAAGTCTTCCAGAAAACGTCCCGATGACGCGACTGGGAAAGAAGTTAGCCCGAAACTGAAAAAGAAGGGCAAATTGATTCGCTCACCATCCAAGTCGTCTTGAGGTGAAATCCTCTCAAACCTTTTATCCCACTGTTTAAATGACGATTCTCCAGTAGAACATACGTGGGCTTAAGGCACATCACCCAGAGCTAGATTTGCCGATTAATAAGCACGACCCGCTAGTAGTCTGCTTGCAGGAGACTAAACTGCGTCCACGAATTCCTTTGCACTAAGGCGGTATACTCCCTTCCGGCGTGATCTTGCTCCGGAGGCGGGAATTCCGGCGCAAGGAGGGACGATGGTACTGGTCAGAGACGATGTATACGTGAACATGATACCTCTACGCACTAACATCCAGTGCGTTGCTGCCCGTGTAGTACTGCCAACGATAGACCTAGTTATCTGCAACATGTATATTCCACCCTCAGATGACCTATCCCTTAACACGCTCCACGATCTGGTTGTTCAGTTACCTACCCCATTTCTGTTGGTGGGGGACTTCAAAGCCCATCACCTTCTTTGGGGTTCCACTCGCACTTGTGCACGGGGTAGAGTCCTCTCCGATTTCCTGGAAAATAACAACCTGGTTCTCCTGAACACGGAGAGCCTAAGTTTCCTTCCGATGCCTTCAACACCTTCTACCATCTGGATTTGGCAGTATGCTCCCCGCAGCTCTCAGTGTCCCTCCAATGGAACGTCATCTCTGACCTACACTTCAGTGCCTACTTCCCGTGTCTCATTAGTGTCCTAGCACAAAACGTGTGTTCCACCCGCTTGCCAACCTGGCGTTTCGATAACGCCAACTGGGCTCTTTACACCCAGTTGGCAGTTTTTAGTTATGAGGAGCACGCCTCTGTTAGCGAGCTAGTAGAATATCTTAGCGAGCGCATACTTTCCGTAGCAGAACGATCTATTCCGCGTTCGTCTCCCAATCTCTGCCGCCGTCCTGTGCCATGGTGGACGGACGACTGTCGGAATGCAATCCGTGCTCGTCGGCGTGCCCTCGTAGGCTTTTTCAACGCCACCCCACACTGGAGAATCTCATTAATTACAAGAAGATGCGTGCCAGGTCTCGCCAAGTAATTAAGGATTGAGGAAAGAACTCATGGACTGCTTTTGTATGGTCTTTTAATCGCCATACAGCCTCTTCTGTAGTGTGGGATAGGTTAAGACGCGTGGCCGGAAATGCGATCCACATTCCGATTGCTGGTTTGCAAACTCCTTCAGGCATCGTCGTGGATCCGTTAGACGTGGCTAACACCCTTGGCAGTGCCTTCGCTCACGTATCTAGCTCACATAATTATGCACCTGAGTTCCTCTCAATTAAGCATCAGGTGGAATTCTAAAGTTTCTGATTTCTTTCTAGAGACCTTGAAGACTACAATCGCCTGTTTACCATGGCAGAGCTAGAGCACGCACTTTCATCTTCCCGAGGTTCTGCACCGGGACCAGACGGTATCTACGTACGATTCTTACAACATCTCTCTCCCGAAGTGAAGGCCTTCTTACTCGAGGTCTAAAACCGTATCTGGGTTGACGGCAGTTTTCCTGACAAGTGGCAGGAGGCCACCATCATTCCAATTCTGAAACCAGGGAAGGACCGACATCTGCCTTACAGCTACAGTCCTATTTCCCTCACCAGTTGCGTCTGTAAGGTGATGGAACGCATGATCAATGGGCGGTTGGTGTGGTGGCTGGAAACCCACAACTTACTTTCCAACATTCAGTGTGGTTTCCGACGTCGCCGTTCCAAACTAGACCATCTCGTGTCGATGTCAACGCAGATCATGAACGGTTTCCTTAAAAACAGCCAGACCGTCGGCATCTATTTTGACCTCGAGAAAGCTTACGATACCTGTTGGCGTGCAGGTCTGTTGCGCTCCTTGCACAGCTGGAATATTCGTGGACGCCTACCTGTGTTCCTTCGGTAGTTCATGAACGATCGAATTTTCCGAATAAGGGTCGGCTCGGTCCTTTTTATCCAAGAGAACGGGGTCCCACAGGGCTCAGTGCTCAGTGTCACACTGTTTTCTATAGCCATTAACTCTATCTCTAACTGTGTTCCTCGAGGAGGAACGTGCTTATTTGTTGACGATTTCGCCGTCTACTTTACTTCTCAGCGTACTCCGTTCCTAGAACGTCGTCTACAGATTTGCTTGGACAACTTACACGACTGGAGCTTTAAGAAACGGTTTAGGTTCTCCATCGAGAAGACAGTCCGCTCAACTACTGGCACCGCAAGAGTCGGTTGCCACCCTTCCTATGACACGGTTGCCATGTTTTAAACTTTACTGACGAAACTAGGTTCCTCGGACTGGTTTTCGACAGACAGCTCAGCTAGTCGTCGCATATGGCTTAGCTGAAAGCACGGTGTGAGCGTTCTTTTAATTTCTTGCGGATACTTAGTGGAAAATCGTGGGGAGCGGATCACGCAGTGCTGCTTCGCTTGTATCGCATACTCATCCGATCCAAGCTGGACTATGGGTGCATCGTTTATTCTTCAGCTCGTCCATCTGTGCTGAAGAAACTAGATACGGTACATAACTCTGGCCTTCGTCTAGAAATTGGGGCATTTCCAACAAGCCCAGTTGTGAGCCTGTACGCTGAAGCGGCAGAGCCTCCTTTACACCGTCGGCGAGAAATTTTGCTGGGCAATTACGGTTGCGGGTTACGTAGTATGCCTTGGCATCCGACGTATGCACCCTTTCTAGACACCTCATTGGACGTACGTTACAGGAACACACTTCTCGGTCTCAAGCTGCGAGGATTTCGCTTCCGGGAACTCCTTGGGAGACCTTCACTGACTTGCCTAGGTTGTTCCCTAAGGGCGAAAGACTGTATCCGCCTTGGATGCGTGCAGCAGATCACGTAGATCTTGGCATGTTGCTGCACATCAAGTCCACGACACCGACGAGTAGTATCCGTGGTTCATTTTTAGGGTTTTTATCAGGCTATAAGGATTTTAGTTTACTTTATACCGACGTGTCTAAGAGCTCTGCTGGTGTTGGATGTGCATATGTCCATGGAGCCGAACCCTTTACATTCGGTCTCCATGGCAGCACTTCCATATACAATGTAGAGCTCTATGCCATTTACCGAGCCATTTTACATGTTCGCCGGAGGAAATTGGGTAAGTGCCTTACCTTTAGTGATTCCCTTAGCGCACTCCAGAGTCTGCGTCCGCTGTACAACCACCATCCTACTGTACAGCTTATCCAGGTCACCCTCCACACCTTACACGACTCAAGCGTTAGTATCGTGTGTGTATGGTTCCTGGTAACGCATGCTCTCAGGGGAAGAAATGGCTGATTCGGCAGCCAAGACGGCAACGACACAGCCCAGGTTTTACATAGAATCAGTTACATTGGAAGATTTTGGCATTATACTGCAGAGAGGTGTGTTATCCTGCTGGCGGGAAGAGTGGTCCGCTCTCCGCAGAAATAAACTCCAATCGGTCAAGGCGCTTCCGATACCCTGGGCAACCTCCTGATGTTCCTCTCGTCGTGAGGAGGTGCGGCTGGCTCAGTTACGGATTGGCCATAGTTTTATGCTAAATGGGCCCTGCACCAGATTGCTCGCATTGCGGTGGAACTCTATCGGTCCGCCATGTGTTTTTAGAGTGTTTTTACCTAGCACATGTCCGACGGTCTCTCCAGCTGCCGGCCAGCCTGGCAGGGATTCTGGCGGATGAGGAACAAGCGGTGGCCAAAGCATTTCAGCTACCTTTAAGTGTGAATCTTAGAATTTAGTTGTAAATTTTACCCATTTTAATCATTTAGTTTTTGTCTTACGTGTATATTTTATACTCTGTGAGTTTTTACTTAGGACAAATGTATATTTTAGCTTTGTTTTTATAACAGTTTTTTAGAATGATGTAATCGTTAAGAGCGCTAATGACCGCGCAGTCGTGCGCCCAAAAACATCATCATCATCATCATCACCATCATCATCATCATCATCATCATCGTCATCGTCATCACCATCATCATCACCATCATCATCATCATCATCTCCCGACATAGAACTGAGTGAATCGCTATCAACTGCTTTGTTCGGCGCCAAAATGGTTCATACCTCTTTGCCGCCTGTTACTCTTTCCTTTCACGCTCTTCAGCTGTTTATAACCATAATGAAATGGCCCCAATAACAAAAACTGTTTAGTTTGTAGATTTTGCAGTGCTATAAGCCAAACTAATTTTCAATTCTTCTACTCTATCCTCCCTATACCTTTTATAACATTCATGCTTACTTACATTTTTAATTTTCGTAATGACTTTAAGCAATTGTAACGGAAATGAAGCAGTAATCAGGAGGTAAAAATCTTGAACAATAGAAAAGTATACCCCAAACTAATTCTAGAGGGCACCACTTTACAGTTCGTAATTGAATCGAGATCAAAACAGTAAATTCTGATATTTAATTTACATGTGACATTTATGTATCTGTGTTTATTAACTAATTTATTAATTTGTTTGTTATGCTACCTAGTAGATAGTGGACGCTACTTCGACATTCGTAAACAAAACAAGATTATCGCGGTAAACCTTGATATTTAACTCCCATTCGAAAATTTGCTTGATGTCCATTGTTCACGCTATGCAACATTTTATTTCATTTTATTGATTTGTTATCTCCCGAGACAGAGATAAGTTAAACGCAATCAAACGTCTTTGTAGGACGCCAAAATGGTTCAGATCCCTTTGCCGCACTTTACTCTTTCCTTTCATGTTCTTCAGTTGTTAATACTTTAGTGTTACCCGACATTCATCTTTCAGGATAAGGGAAGGCCCCAGAAAAAAAAAACCTTATTCAGGTAACTCATCCTGACCGAGATAGGACCTCGGGACCTCTTGAACGTGAGGCAAACACGCTATCACATCGCTATGGAGGCGGGCTCATTTTGATAGGGATGGAGAACTTGGCGGTGACTGCTGAAGCCAAAAGAGTATACATGACCGTCAGATCAGCAGGCACAACAAATTATGGGCCTTCGCTGTCTTATATAACTATTTTGAACCATTCTGTCCATAACGTCCGCAGTCCACAATCAAAATCTGCCGTGTTCAAATCCCCTTAGGCTGCCGACCCAACTGAATATGCCACATACGAAAGTTCTTACCTGCCATACATAGTTTGTCAACCTAAGTTTCCACGTTAGGTCTAAAAGCATTTAAATATGATATTCACGTATAAAAGGGCATCGTCTGCCATGTACCGGAAGTGCCAATATAGCCATTGCAGGGCACGAGTACTAGCTAAGTAGTACTGGAGATAACACAAGCGAGGTATGTACTAACATATGATCTGTGATATTATCGCATAATTAAAGTAAAATAAACAAAGACGAATTGCGGGTAGGGTAATAAATAATGATAGTGTATTTTAACATTGCAGAGTAACAGAACATAGCTGTAATGATTGGAAGATAAACAACAATCTGTAGTTGGTATTCCTTGTAGTTTAAGGAAAAAAGAAATATACAGAACGTATAGAATGCGGGACATATAAGATGTTTTATTATAGATTAATAAGTCGAACCAACTATAGATATATTTACATTTAAAATAACGAAGAACAAAATATGAAATGTGCAGGTAGATTGAAAGAGATAGGATAAAAGACAAAAATATAAGAAAACAAATATCTAAAGCTAAAGAAGGAAATTGCTACACAAACAGAAGGAGATAATAATGGTGCTTTCTCAGAACAAAGAGTAATGATTACTGCAAAAAATACTTCGAAACCAAATGAATTACAAAACACTCAATGTGCATACTGCATTGACGACTTCGGAAACTAGACAGCAGTACCACAGATTGGAACAGACACTACA
This sequence comes from Mantis religiosa, assembly GCA_030765055.1. Classification (NCBI taxonomy): domain Eukaryota; kingdom Metazoa; phylum Arthropoda; class Insecta; order Mantodea; family Mantidae; genus Mantis; species Mantis religiosa. The sequence goes on from CM060950.1 coordinate 91,046,046, forward strand.
AATATATAGCAGTTAGTGTACATTCAAAGCTAACATGGGAAAACCAAATACAACAATTGCAGAAAATATACAGCAAATATTAACAATGCCCAAAAGAATGACAGCTAGTAAATATGGCTACTCAAAGTAATCCTTTATAGGTATAACATAAATTGTGTATAAAAATATAACAATTTCTAACTTAAAACCTCACTTATCTTATGTACTTTTCTTATAAATTGTTCTTATAACAGCAACATATTACATCTAGCGTTCGTAACGGTTAGGGTATGTAAAAATTTATATGAAACCGCGATCCTGGAAAATTTTATTAGGGAAAGTATCATCAATTTTTTATCAGATAGGTGAAGTTTTAAGTTACAAATGGTTTTATTTGTATACACTGGTTTGCTTCATTGTTAATAGCTTCATATTATGCGTATATATATAATGTGTATAAATCCAGCTGACAAGACGAAATTCGCACTTTCAATAAAAGTTTCCAGGAATTATCTATATAGATAAATAAATTCGGATTTTAGTTATTTTGCAATTGGGGATGAAGTTTATGTATTACACACTTATAATTAACTTAATCAATTTAAAGCTTTCTAGTAAACAATAACTGTAGTCTTTTTCTGTGGTGTTTAAATTTATATAAATATAATAGGTTTCCGATGGCATTGGCTCCTGATTACATTCTCTTTGCATGGTCAAAACATAAATGCGAATACCTACTTCCCACTTGAGAAATGTGTAATTAATGGAAAACTCTAACACGTACTAGGAACATCTCGGAAATGGACAACTATATTAAAATTAGCATAAATTTGTAGTTTATTTGGAGCTGTATGTTTTAATTATTGAGATTGTGTGTATGTTTTATGATTTACCCATTATATAAATATTATCCCACATGAACAGTACTTCAGATTATTCTTGAACATATCTTAAAAATTAGTATTTTAATACGCTTTTGAAACGTCAACATTCTTTGAAAACTTTTCCAGGCAAACAATAATTTGCAACAAGAGAATTTTTTGAATTGTTGTGAGCCGCATTTTGGGAAGCACGTTGAACATGAGCGCCGAAAGAGACTTTTTCCTTCTTGAGAGCTACTGATAGACCAGACTCTGCTGTGAAAGACACACACAAACCCACTATATGATCTAATAATTATTTGGGGGACTTTGAAATGTGTAATCCTAGTGAATCTGGCATCCAATTTTTGTGTCGAATACCTTACCACTTGTGCCTACTACTTACGTGATAAAGAAGGTAAACCTGATCACAGTCATGCAGTGTCATGTACAATACCTTAATTGCAGAAATACTTATTTCCAATCCACATAAATGACCTGAAAATGTTGCAGCGCGGCCTCACCTTCAGTTCCAAGTTTGTTCTTAAGACTTGGCACTGAAAATAGGATATATTCACTTAACACAATTGCATTGTGATTATTTCTGACATTTGTAAAGTTTAATACTGTTGCTCACTCTTTTGACATCAAGAATGACAATGGAAAGTTGGGATAATTTTTATGCAACCAAACGTTACCTCCAGCATTCACTTAATAGTTATTTATGGGCTTGAGAGGTAAGTTGAGGATTATTAGCGAGTGAAAAGTTTAACGTCCGAGGCATTAAATATTAAACCTGGCTCATACAATACATAATTTTATCAACAACAAACAAAAATCCACTTGAATTTATAAGCTTTCCTTTATCTTTATCGTGTCTTCTGAAGGGTATAGAGTAATCCAAATAAAAAAAAAATCGTACAGTTATTTTAGGCCCACCACACGATTCCAACGTTGAGCGTGCCTGTTTCTTTTCTTTTAAGGTCATGGTGAACAGTAATCGGAAGAAAAAACTGGAAGAGTAAGGAATATTACTGATAACTAATTTGAGATTGCGCTAATTCGTCATTTATAATGCAAACAAGATCTTCGTGCTATATTTTGATATTTAATTAACATTTCACATATTAGTTGCTCTTTTCTTACATTATGTATCTAATATTTATTTATTGTTTGTTACCTTCTAAATAAATATAGCTGAAAGGCAAACACCCTCTTGGCTAGAATCTCCCATGATTCAAATCACTTTATTAAGTTTACTCTTTCCTTTCGCGCACTTGTATTGTTTTTGTCAATTGGACTTTTATTATGTTTAGCTACTTTGTTTATCATTCACAGATTGTGTGTGATTTGCTACACTTTTAAACTTCTTTATTTCAGGCTTTCTTTCTTTCTTTCTTTCTTTCTTTCTTTCTTTCTTTCTTTCTTTCTTTCTTTCTTTCTTTCTTTCTTTCTTTCTTTCTTTCTTTCTTTCTTTCTTTCTTCTTTCTTTCTTCTTTCTTTCTTTCTTTCTTTCTTTCTTTCTTTCTTTCTTTCTTTCTTTCTTTCTTTCTTTCTTTCTTTCTTTCTTTCATTCTTTCTTTCTTTCTTTCTTTCTTTCTTTCTTTCTTTCTTTCTTTCTTTCTTTCTTTCTTTCTTTCTTTCTTTCTTTTCTTTCTTGTCTTTCTTTCTTCTTTCTTTCTTTCTTTCTTTCTCTTTCTTTCTTTCTTTTCTTTCTTTCTTTCTTCTTTTCTTTCTTTCTTTCTTTCTTTCTTTCTTTCTTCTTTTCTTTCTTTTCTTTCTTTCTTTCTTTCTTTCTTTCTTTCTTTCTTTCTTCTTTCTTTCTTTCTTTCTTTCTTTCTTTCTTTCTTTCTTTCTTTCTTTCTTCTTCTTTCTTTCTTTCTTTCTTTCTTTCTTCTTTCTTCTTTCTTTCTTTCTTTCTTTCTTTTCTTTCTTTCTTTCTTCTTTCTTTCTTTCTTTCTTTTCTTTCTTTCTTTCTTTCTTTCTTTCTTTCTTTCTTCTTTCTTTCCTTTCTTTCTTTCTTTCTTTCTTCTTCTTTCTTTCTTCTTTCTTTCTTTCTTTCTTTTCTTTCTTTCTTTCTTTCTTTCTTTCTTTCTTTTCTTTCTTTCTTTCTTTCTTTCTTTCTTTCTTTCTTTCTTTCTTTCTTTCTTTCTTTCTTTCTTTCTTTCTTCTTTCTTTCTTTCTTTCTTTCTTCTTTCTTTCTTTCTTTCTTTCTTTCTTCTTTCTTTCTTTCTTTCTTTTCTTTCTTTCTTTCTTCTTTCTTTCTTCTTCTTTCTTTCTTTCTTTCTTTCTTTCTTTCTTTCTTTCTTTCCTTCTTTCTTTCCTTCCTTCTTTCTTTCCTTCCTTCTTTCTTTCCTTCCTTCTTTCCTTCCTTCTTTCTTTCCTTCCTTCTTTCTTCCTTCCTTCTTTCTTTCCTTCTTTCTTTCCTTCCTTCTTTCCTTCCTTCTTTCTTTCCTTCTTTCTTTCCTTCTTTCTTTCTTTCTTTCCTTCCTTCTTTCTTTTCTTTCTTTCTTTCCTTCTTTCTTTCCTTCTTTCTTCTTCTTTCCTTCTTTCTTTCCTTCTTTCCTTCTTCTCTTCCTTCTTTCCTTCTTTCCTTCTTTCTTTCCTTCTTCCTTCTTTCTTTCTTTCCTTCTTGCTTCCTTCTTGCTTTCCTTCTTTCCTTCTTCTTCTTTTCCTCTTCTTTCCTTCCTTCTTTCCTTCTTTCTTTCCTTCTTTCTTCCTCTTCTTTCCTTCTTTCTTTCCTCTTTCCTTCTTCTTCTTTCCTTCTTTCTTTCCTTCTTTCTTTCCTTCTTTCTTGTCCTTCTTTCTTTCCTTCTTTCTTTCTTTCTTTCTTTCTTTCTTTCTTTCTTTTCATTTCTTCTTTCAGCCTCTCTTTCTGTGTTTCTATCTTTCCTCCTTCCTCTTAAAGGCGCTAAGATATTTTGTTGGAAATAGATATATGTTTTTAAACCTTCGCGTTAGACGAATTAGAATATTATGAAAGAGAAAGAACAAAAATATTCCGGAAGCGTTTCTATTATGATAATTTTGAATGTTTCTTTTCTGTAGGACTCCACTTTACACCCAGCTAGCGATTCAAACGACAGATCTGCATAATTTTGTTATTGTTTGTTTATACTGATGATGCAGCTATCAGAAGAAAAAATCTGAATACCTTAAGAAATATTACTGAAAACTGATTCTAGATTGTGCTACTCACCATTGGTAAACGGAACAAGATCATCACTGTAAATTTTGGTTTTAAATTACATCCGATATTTTGTTTGTATTTTGTTGTTTACGTTCTGCTTATTATGTATATTTTCACTTTACTTACTTATTTACCACCTTAATCACTTATTTAATTGTTATCTCCCGAGATACAAATAACTGAAACGCAGTCAGTTCTCTTTGCTATGAGCTCCAAATGATACAAAGTTCTTTGTATTTTTTTAATCTTTTCTTTTGCGATATTCATTTGTTTCAACTCGCAATGCAATGGCGCCAGTAAGACGAAGGGTTTACTAGGTAGAATTTACAGTGTTCTAAACAACTCAAACATTCGTCTTTTTTCACTTTACTTCTTCTTATTCCTCGTCTTCTTTTTTTCTTTTTTCGACTTTTAACTACATATTTAGGCACAATTCAAAAGCATCATGACAAATTTAGGTAGTAGGAAGCAGATGAAGTAGTGGTTGGCAGAGAAAATCTGAGGGAATAGGGAATAGTTCTCACAAATATCTCTAGATGGCCCTACTTCGCTATTTTCAAACGAAACACGATATACGCCTTAAATTTTTATATTTATTTGATGTTTGGCATTTTGGTTGCGGTTTATTTTTAGTTTATGCAAGAGCATTTAGTTATATATTATCTGTTTTGTTGTTTCTTGTTTATGATCATGACGCTGTCGTGAAATGGAACAATCTGGAGAAACAAGGAGTAGTACTCAAAATTAAATCTAGTGGGCGCCACTTCGCCATTCGTAACCCCTTCATCCGGATGTTCTTCCCCTAGACATCCTACTTCTCATTCGCCGTTCATGGGCAGCAAGGCGGCTCTACCAGAGACACGGCACGCCTCATAATCGAGGGCTTCATCGGCGACTGTGCCGAGAGGTTCGTGCCCGCCTCCGTGAGCACAGAGTGCGCGCGTGGGAGGACACGATGTCTCGTAGGAACGTCGAGGATGGAGACGTGTGGAGGGTCATTAAAAGACTTCCGAACCGCCAAGGGACACCAAACTCCCCACTCCAGGGTACCCAAGGCCTGTCCTACGAACCACAGGCCAAGGCTACGGTGTTCGCCGACTACCTTGAGAGGACCATGAGGCCTAGAGAAGACCCCCAGGACCCTGCCTTCTCTGACCGCGTTAGGCAGGAGGTACGTCGATACTTTCGGCGACCCCCGGCTGAGGCGGACAGACTCCCAGTTATAAGGCCAAGTGAGCTTCAGGGCGTACTCCGGCGCCTCAAACCAAAAAAGGCAGCGGGACCTGATGGCATAACGCCACTTATGCTCCGCCACCTTCCCTTCAGGGCCATGTTATTTCTAACCAAAGTCTTCAATATGTGTCTCTCTCTGAGTCACTTTCCACGTAGTTGGAAAGAGGCTCGGGTGATATGCATCTTGAAGCCAGGGAAAGACCCGGTTAATCCTGCCAACTACCGCTCCATTAGCCTCCTTTCTGTTCTCTCGAAGGTTTTCGAGAGACTTTTCTTAGCCTGCATGTCCCCCCTTCTGGGTGACATACAAGCTATCCCTCCTCACCAGTTTGGCTTTCGTCCTGGGCATTCTACGTCACAGCAGTTGCTGCGCGTGGTGGAGGCTGCAGCCCTGGGTTTCCAGGACAAGGCATTCACCTCGGCGGTTTCTCTGGACGTGGAAAAGGCTTTCTCTACGACCTGGCACGCGGGTCTTCTGGACAAATTCATCCAACTGGAGCTACCCACTCAAGTCATACACCTTCTTCACTCTTTCCTAAAGCATAGATTCTTCACTGTCACAGTGGCGGGAAAAACATCTACACGAAGGTCTATCAGCGGCGGAGTCCCCGAAGGTTCTGTGTTATCCCCGACGCTGTACAGCGTCTATGTGGCTGACCTTCCCACAGAACAGCACGTCAACATAGCACAGTATGCTGACGACGTGCTGCTATTCTCAACAAATAGACACCCACGCAGAACCTTCAACCCCATCCAAAGTTATCTAATCCTCCTCCAGGAATGGTGCACGCTTTGGCGATTGTCCATTAATACGGAGAAAAGCCAAGCGATATTGTTCACCAAGCGCCGCTTTCCCGCTAACTTCCCCCAATTTACCTACTTCGGGCAAAGGATCAGGTGGGAGAATTCAATCAAGTACTTGGGAGTCAAGCTGGACAAGGGCCTAACTTTTCGGGATCACATCCAGGAGCAAGCTCATCGGTCGTGTGGTGCCGTGGCATCACTATACCCTGTGCTTCGGTCTGCGATGTCTGTTCCCCTAAAGTTGCGCCTCTTTATGGCTCTGGTCCTCCCTATCATGCTCTATGCGTGCGAAGTCTGGGGTATGGCCGCAGGCTCACATCTAGTTCTGCTCCAACGTGCACAGAATAAATGTCTTCGGATTATTTATTCTGTTTGTACAAGGTTCCCCGTGAGATTACTTCACGAGGCTTCATCCCTTCGATATGTGGAGGATGAAATTAGACGCCGGGCGAAAAAATTCTTCGAGGGTTTGCCCCAACATCAGAGCGCCCTAGTCAGATCCCTTGGGGATTATGTTCCTCGTGAGCGTCGCTTAAAGCGATACCGGTTACCCCGCATGTCTTGCGGTCACTACCGGTAACCATATGATCTCCATTCCAGCCTAAATTAAATTTCAGCTACTCCAAAATTGTTATTATGGAATATTCAAAATTATACATACCTTCTTCCTAGTTTATTAACTAACCCACCAGCGGTGCTCGCTGTCCGTAGCACCCGGTTCATCATTCCCTGAGGAGCAAAAAGCTACCTCCCTACACTAACCCCACTTAAAATACACCCGTCATTCTGCAACATCCACATCCCGCCACTACGTGGTTAAGCTCTTCCCAGAGCAGGTACACGATTTGACCACCCTTCGGGCTGTTCCAAACAGCCCGCCAGATTTGTGCTGCTGCTGCTGCTGCTGCTGCTGCTGCTGCTGCTGCTGCTGCTGCTGCTGCCATTCGTAAACAAAACAAGATCATCGCGGTAAATCTTAATATTAAATTGACAGTCGACATTCTGGCTGCTGTTCATTGTTTACGCTATCCAACATTTTATTTCATTCAATCAAACCTCTTTGTTCAAAGCAAAACGGTTAAAATCTCTTTGCCGCCTTTTCCTCTTTCCTTTCACGCTCTTCAACTGTTTATACTCATAATGCGCTGGCGCCAGAAACATGAACTGTTTAACTCGTAGAATTTACAGTGCTATAAGCCAAACGAATAATCGATTCTATAATTATTTCCCTTTGTCTTATTCCTCCTCATTGGTCCTCTTAACTTTCATATTTACAAATAAATTAAAATTATAATGTTATTTTATGCTAAATTGAATACCGTTTCTCAATTTTGCTTAAACCATTTTATAAATGATACATTCTCATGTAGAATAAAAGTTACATATATGTGTTAGAAATACAACCTGCTCATTCCTCTTCTACATTAGCCTTCAGCTTTTTTCTTCTAATGTTGCACTGTTAGTCTTTAAATTGGATCTCTGTGAATATTTATAGTAATTCTTTATCATTCGCAGTTTTTCCTGATTTCCTCATCTTTTGCCGTTGTTTCTCCTGTTTCTTTGTTTTCTTCTCTTGGTGTTAACCCTTCGGCAATATTCCAGATTCTGTATTCTTATCTCCAATACGATTACCAGGATCCAAATGTATAAGCATTTATTTCAAATAACATTGGAAGCTGAAAGGTACCAAACCGATAACCGACAAACGATAAGCGATAACCTATAACCTATAACTTATAACTTATTTCTTATAACTTATAACTTACAACTTATAACAACTATAACTATAACACAGCAGCTATAACTATAATCATTATAATCATCATAATCATCATATTATTAGTAATAGTAAACCTACCGACCGAAGTGCTGGCTGGTTGTATAACGCCAGAAGGTTATAGATGCGTACCCACCCGTTAAGGGTTTTCGTGATGTTGTAGGACCGGTTGTGAGTTTTGTGGTAGAAATTATTTCGAGTTAACAAATTTTATGTACCTCAGGTTGTGGGAATGGATGCAGAACCTTGCACTCTGGTGTTCTAATTCTTAATTTGTTTTACGTTGTTGTAGCTGCATCATTTTATCCATTTCATTTATTGTACATTAGGATCTGAGATGGGAGAAAGTGAACTAAAATATTAGGAGTAAGATAATATCTGCATACCTAGATTAATATCAAGTAGATGGGGAAATGAATAAATTGTTCTGCCTGAAACACACTTTTGAAAATTGTTTCAGTTGGGAGCACGTTTTTTAGCTACTCGATGTTTCCTTGGAGATCTAAATGTGAAAGCTTCACCTACTTGGTAAACTGTTTGTCTTCGTTAACAATGTTCGTCATAGAATGAGCACTCACGTGACAAGGTTATGACATTAATTCTCCATTGTTAGTGAAGTTTGTACTTTCGAAGACGTCTAATTGACATCTGTTTGCAAAAGGAATACACATTAATAAGGATATTTTTAGCCTGCTTATGTAAGCTCTTATGAGTTGTTTCGCAGTAACTACTGGATACACCAGTACTAGGCTTGCTAAGCGGTATATTTACCAACTTAGAAAAGTACGTGTGCACTCTTAAAATATCATCACTTTACTGAATGCAGGGTACAAAATGCAACTGCAGCATAGCACGTGTGTGCTTTTCTTCACTAACAGTTAATCTTTCTTTTCTTTCTAGTGAAGCGCCGAATCTTGCTATATCTCCGAAACCAGATGTCCTACAAACATGCGGTTTCAACAGTAACCCTCAGAAAAAATAGCTCTGTAACATGATAAAAACAAAATAATTCTGTAATTAGTATCTTTAGAGCCCGCAAGGAATTAGCCGTATGCTTCGGCAAAGCGAGCCAGTATGCATTCTTAACTGTACAACGTTGCACACACTGCATTGGCTAGTAGCGATAGATCAGCCACGCCTAGCACCGCTTCATGTTCATTCCTATTTTGTAGCTACCTTAGCTAAGAAAGCTGTTATGTTCAGATATAACATACATGAAAGGTAATATAGAGAAATAATATGCAACAAACTTGTATGTTTACTATTTTCTTGAACACATAGATTCAGAGTGACACACTAGTTATAAGTTATTTTCAAACGCTGTAATTATTCCGTAGGGAAGGGAATCCGTCCCTTTCAACTGCCGTGATGCGGACACTGCGGACCCCTAGCACTCGTGGTACCTCTGACGTTACTATAGGAACCTCGGACCGAGCATTCGAGACCCTCGCTGATTGGGAGTTGTTCGGATTGGGTTGGGCTATAGGGGTCAGTGGTTCCTAATACCCGAGGGAGATCGGGTACGTCTCCGGACGGGGTTAAGGGAAGGCATATATTCCCGCGTACTATCCTGCATAGCTAGTAGAAGATGTGCTCGACTACCAGGCCGCCCTACCGAGGACATATCGGTAGCCTTCGCCTTTTGGGTTTGGCGCGCGTAAGTGGTGTATCCACTTCCATCCCGTCTTGAGTCCATAGGACCAGATGGTGGGGCTTCTTAGTCTCTAGGGCTTGCCCTATGGAAAGCCCCACAGAGGCGCTGGGTGCCCTTTTGGGATAGCTCAGTAACTCCCTGGTCATTAGAGGGGAGGCCAATCTTCACTTTTTGCGGATTGCCCTGGTGGATACCCTTGAGCTTTTATTTTTTTTCCTTTGTAATTTACGGCCTCCAACGTTAAGTCATATCGGATGGTGAATGACTTGGGTGATATGCTCATATGAGTCCAGAGTCCATGGAGCTTGCAGTTACCCTACATTCGTCTTGAAGGATAAGGGAAAACCCCGGAAAAAACGTTATCCAAGTAACTCACCCTGACCGAGTTTCGAACCCACTTGAACGTGAGGCAGACACGCTACCCTCTACGCTACCGAGGCGGGCGTGAGCTTATATATAAACTCAGATCTTATCTAATAATAAATAGTTATATATAATTAGTTATTATATATATATATACAAAATAACCTTGTGGTTCGGCAAACCCAGCCAGTGTGCGTGCTTTACCGTACAACGTTGCATGCACCGCATTGGCTAGTAGCCATAGATAAGCCACATAGCCACGCCTTATGTTCATTACTATTTTGTAGCTACCTTAGATATGCAGATTTTTTTTTTTTTTCCCCTATTCGCGCTCTGGTCAGTGAAGATTGCGGATCGTCATTACACAGAAGGGGCCAAGCACAGTCCTTGGTTGAACATCGGTACCGCCAATGACTTCCAGGTGACGGTCTACGAGCCCAGGAAATAAACACACATTTCTTTATACTTAGTGGGGGTGGGGATTGTTTTCCGACCAAGATGATTCTTCATCTTTCCCAGAGCCTGGAAGTATGCATGAGAGTGTGCATGTGTGCATGAGGTAATGGTTAAAACCCAATGAATACGAGTTGACACGATCGATATGTTCCAAAAGAGAACGGCCACGGATATGACCATCTCCACAATGCTATCTCCATGATTTTTGGGTGCTAATTACAAAGATCTTATTGCTGATATGTACATGAAAATTTTCAGGCATGTGCTTAAAACCTTTATCTTTAATAATACCTATTATTATTTGAAAATTTTGTATTGATAATTTGTTATAATTTTGTAGTTTTTGTAAAAAATAAGCACTGAAATTTTAGATAACTTTATTTGCTTAAACAATTATTATGAATCTTAGAGAAAAATCCCTTATTATTTTACTTATGAGTCTGCTTAATCCTTAAAAAATTCATATGTTTTGGTTGATTACATTTTTAAAAAAGTGTACCGGAATTTGAAAAAAAATGTGAAAGTGAGAGTAACAGCTTTAAAGTTTATATTGTCGCGGAACGGGCATAAAGGTTTCGGTGCAATTAGAAAATAGACGGCGGATAATGTTTCACGAGCTTGCATAAGCAGTAACAATGTCGCGGCTAGTGTACACAGAGAGGCCGGCAAATGAAGATAACTAAGATAAAGGACTCGCCAGCAATTTCACGTTTGGAAGGTTCCAGAGATTTCTCGATTGACAGAGAATAGTTGTTTATCCTATTTGCTCGAGAAGTCTCTGGAATCATGAATGTGATATATAAGCGATTGTGACACGCCAGCAGGACAGTTTTTGTGAAACAGGGTTGTAAACAGAGTAAGCAGAGAACAGCTGAGAGTGTTGTTGTTGAAAAGACAGTTGTGTAGCAAGAGTGTTGTTGTAACGAGAGCTAAGGTAATCAGCTGTCACGGTTTGTTATTGTCATCGACCTTGGAAGATTGTGTTATTATGTGATGTAATGTTGTTACGTGAGAATTAAACAGTGTATCTCTACGGAAATAAAGGAGATTTTTAATTTCTGCAACTCGGCCTTTTAATTGTATGAACCCACAAAGTCACAATATATTGATCACTGACTTGTCACATGTGTCACAACATTCCTTATGCATAGACCCTCTGTGTTCTCACATGTGCTTTTCAAGTTCCTCTTCATTTTTCTTGCCATCTTTGCCAGTTCTTCAACCATTTTATCTGCTTTCAGGACTTGCAGCTCATCAATTTCTGCATATGACCACTATCATGATTAGCAAATGTATTGTGTGAACTGGGCCTACTAACCTGGATATTACATTTGGTTTCATTGGCTATTCTATTTAAACTTTCCACATTTACTACTCTGGTTTTAGTAAAACCATTGCCTGTAAACTTTCTATTTCCAGATGTTTTTGGCCTACACATATTATATATTCACCAATAACTAGTACTAAATATTATTCTGAGCAAATGACTGTTCAGATACACAGCCAAAGACAAAAGAGAAGCAAGCATCATTGGAGTTACAGTGGTGCCAACGGAAAGCTTGAAAGATCTCTTACAAAACAAGGCTTGGTTCAGATATATCTGTTCACTATTACAGAAGTTATAATCGATTTTCTGAAAGTTTGCGAAAGTATGCGTGGCAAAACTTAACACCCACTAATATAATTAGCAAATTAGGTATAAAATATTGCTCCCATGAACTTTTTAACTATATAGTTGTAACCTAGAGGGATGACAATATAATAAAATGTAAAAATAAAAAGTGAATTTTAACCCCAAGTTCTCACCTTAAAGGCGGGGTATAACTGGAACAAAGGACATACACTACCGGTCAAAAGTTTTGGATCACCTATGAAAGAAGCTAAATACTTTATTTAAATGTACAAACACGTCGTAAAAATTAAAAACGCCAACAAAATTAATATTATTTCTCTCTGGTAACGGGTCAGCAACAACTCCTTCCGCACCGGGTACTAGCCTACCGCTCGAGGAAAGGTTGGCATCCCTAGTTTTCTGCATCCGATTCTGAACCAGATGTTACTGTTACCAAAACGTACTCACCGGCTGCCAGTTATGTCAGTTTGATGTACTATGCTTCTGTTCTGAGTGTTTGAGGTGACAACAATGTATTCTAATGAGGAACGTGTCTTTCTATTGGAAGACGTTTTTAATGAACGCGGAAACTGCACCACGAAAGTGAAACGAAGTTTCGTTGCCATTTTTCCTAATTCAAACCTACCGCACCGAGATACTATGCGTGATTTAATTAATAAATTTCGGGAGAGGGGTTCCGTGCACGATGCTGCTAGGAGTGCTAAACCCGTTTGCTAACAGAAGAAAAACTGTGGAAAGGTAGAATCAGACTGAAAAGTTCAATGCCATAGCCGGGATTTTAACCACGGATCTTCTGGTTAGAGCGGCGGGTCGGCAACCAGAAGATCCGTGATTCAGATCCCGGCTATTGCATTGAATTGTTCAGTCTGACTATCTTTCCATACTCTAGCCTACACACGGCCAGTGTGAAAGAACAATTAATTCACAGAGGAAAAACTGTTAGATACGAGGGTCCTTCAATAAACAACCGAACTAATTGTTTCATTAACACATAATGGCTTTACTTCACTAACATTCGTCTCCAAACTTTCGAAGTATTCTCCCTCTGATAAATTACAACTATTCCAAGGATTTACCCATTGTTTGAAACACTCATTGAACCCATTTTTGGACAGTCTGTTCAGAATACCCATGACAACATTGAAAATGGCGACCACGAAGCTGCTGTTTCACTTTAGGGAAGAGATGAAAATCACATTTAGTGAGATCCGGAGAATAAGGTGGATGAGGTATGATATCAACGTCCATTTCTGAAATGGAATCTTGATTTGCACGAGCTCAATGAGCAGGGGCATTGTCATGATGCAACATCCATCCTCCCTTTGCGAAATCTGGTCGCTTTTCGGCGATTTTGTTCAGTGGTCCCTCTAGCACGTCATAATAGTAAGCAGCAGTTACTGTCCGTTGATTAGTTACAACATGATCATACAGAATGCCCTGTTTGTCAAAGAATACGAGATACATGACCTTTCCTGCACTTTTGTGAACCTTTGGTTTCTAGGACTAGGTCTCGATGAATGTTTCCGCTGCGAACTCTCCAGGTTTGTTAACGGGTCGTAATGGTGGAACCAACTCTAGTCACCAGTGATGACCCCATTCAGAAAGTCAGGTTCCTTTGTAACCTTCCGAGCCATTCTTGACACCTAATGACGCGATGAGCCTTCTATTCGTCCTTCAGCAAGTGGGGTAACTACTTCGCTGCAACTTTTCTATAGCCAAGATCATTGCGAATTATGTCATCTAAAGTTCGAACAGACAAATACATTATATATACAACTTTCTAAATTGTTAAGTGACGATCTTCTCGCACAATTGCAACAATTTTGTTAATGTTGACCTCCGTTTTTGCTCTTACGGGTCTTCCAGGACGCGGAGAACCTTGAAGGTTTCATGACCCCCTTTGAAACGTTTATACATCTCAGAAGCTTGTAGTTTGCCTAAAGCTTTGTCCTTGTATGCTTGCTGCACCATTTCAAAGGTTTCTGTAAGAGTTTTGTCTAAAAGACCACAAACATTACTGATGCACGTTGCTGCAGTTTCAGTTCCATGGTGGGTGTAGTAAATATGACCTCACGTATCGGGCTCTAACTCCCAACTGGTTGATTCTGCATGACTGGCACTCAGAGCGCTGCTAGAGGAAGGATTCACATTTTGAACACTAGCAGCCATGGTGCTCCAAGGCGGTTTATTCAAATGCAATTAAATCACTTCAGTCATTTATTGAAGATCCCTCGTATATTGGAAAGAATGCTCCAAGGTCCACAGAAATCAATAAGCAAAGTGGCCCAACAATGTGATATTTCTTACGGTTCCGCATACAAAGCAGTTAGAAAGGAATTCGGTTTGTACCCATATAAAGTGTTACTCGTGCACGAATTAAAACCCACAGATCACAGGAGAAGAGTGTAGTATTGTGAATGGTTCCAGAGGTTTATTTTACGTTATGGAATTGGCATGTTAGAAAGGACGTTTCTACTGATGAAGCTTGGTTCTACTTATCAGGCTATGCAAATTTACAAAATACGTGAATATGGTCTACATAAAAGCCCAAATGCTATTCAGGAAACCCCTTTACATTCAGAGAATTTTTTTTTGCGGTTTGCAATTTCTCGCTCTCGAATTATTTGGCCAATTGTTTTGGTACCTCAGTTAATTCAGATGTTTATTGATTGGATGTTTCTGTTTCCATTTATTTTATGTAAACGAAGATGAAGTAAACGGTGCATTTTTTCAACAAGATAACGCCATCGTCATACATCACAAAAATCTATGGGTTATTTAATGGAATTTTTGGGGAAGCTCTAATTACTTAAGGACTGTTGCCTCCACGGTCTCCTGGTCTTACCCTGCCAGATTATCTTCTTTGGGGAGCAGCTAAGGCTTCGATCTACAAGGAAAATCCAAAAACAATCAATAAACTGAAAACGGCGTTAGAAGGCAACATAATATCTATAACAAAGGAGACCGTAATCATTAATTACAGCGTTTATATACTTAAGCTCGAGGGTATCTACCAGGGCAATCCACACAAAGTGAAGACCGACCCCCCTCTGACGACCAGGGAGTTACCAAGCTGTCCCAAAAGGGCGTCCAGCGCCTCTGTGCGGCTTTCCATAGGGCAAGACCTGGCGAATACCAAACCCCCTCCCCCATATTGTCCTATGGACTCAAGACGGGATGGAAGTGGATACGCCACTTACGCGCGCCAACGCCAAAGGGGAAAACTACCGATTTGACCTCGGTAGCGCCGCCTGGTGATCTAGCACACCTTCTACTAGCTATGCAGGCTGGTACGCGGAATATATGGCTTCCTCAACCCCATCCGGAGACGTACCTGATCTCCCACGGGTATAGGGAACCACTGCCCCCTCTAGTCCAACTCAATCCGAACAATTCCCAATCAGGGAAGGGCTCTAATGTTCGGCTCGAGGTTCCTCTAGTTACGTCAGAGGTACCACGAGTGCTAGGGATCCGCAGCGGCCGCACCACGGCAGCTGAAGAGGATGGATCTCATACCCTACGGAACAACTACAGCGTTTGAAAATAACTTAAAACGAGTGTGTCACTGTGAACCGATGTCTTCAAGAAAATAGTACACATTTCCAATATCCTCGTTAAACACGGTAGTTGCATATTATTTTTCTATATTGCCTTTCATGCATGCCATATTTGAACCTAACGGCTTTCTTAACTAAGGTGGCAAGGCGGGGCTAGGGCTGGCTTATCAGTCGCTATAGCCAATGCGGTGCGTGCAACGTTGTACAGTTAAGCACGCATACTGGCTCGCTTTGCCGAACCTTAGGGCTAATTTCTTTGCGTGCTCTAAAGAAACTAATTACAGAATTATTTTGTTTTTCCCATGTTACAGAACTATTTTTCTGAAGATTACGGCCCAGTTCCCATAATTATAGCACATCTGGTTTCGGAGATGAAGAATGATAAAGCGCCTGACTAGAAAGAAAATAATCATTAACTGTCAGTGAAGAAAAGCACACACAGGTTATGCTGCACTTGAATTTTGTACCTTACATTCAGTAAAGCTGTGATCTTTTAAGAGTGCACATGTGCTTTTCAAAGTTAGTAAACATATCGCTTAGCAAGCCTAGTACTGGTGCCCCTAGTAGTAACTGCAAAACAACTCGTAAAGTTTTACATACGCAGGCTACAAATATTCTTGTTAATGTGTATTTCTTTTTCAAGCAGAAATCAAATAAGACATCTTCGAAAGTAAAAATTTCGAACAGAGTCGAGAATTAATGTTACAAGTTTGTCACATGAGTACTCATTCTGTGATGAGCATTGTTAAAGAAGGCAAACAGTTTACCAAATTAGGAGAAGTTTCCATATTTAGATCTCCAGGGAAACATCTGGCAGCTAAAAACGTGCTACCGACTTAGACAATTTTCAAAAGTGTGTTTTATATAGAAAAATTTATGTTTATATGACAAGGCCAAACATCCAACTGCCAAAACGCTGATCAACTTAATGAGGTAAAAACAGAATATACCGATTCTGTATCTTCTGTGCATAATATTCTGAAATCTCTTGGGTTCAAATACAAGATAACCCATTATGGTCACATATTTCTGCTTGAAAGAGGCGATATTGTTGCTGCAAGACTAAAGTTTTTCTGTACAATACCCAACATTAGTTGGGAGATTTGTGGTATATAAATGCTTCTTAAATATACATTCACATCTTCCGTATTTATTAACTATTTTAATGAAAAAAATCGGTTTAAAGCGCATTACAGACAGTATAAAAATATGACATCATTAAAATAGAAAGTATATTCATGAATTGTTGAAATGTTACTACTTTGTTTCACTGTAACAAACAGCTTATTTCGTAGAACTCACCTAATTTGAATCATTTTGTTTTGTGTGCATATGAACGCTAGCTACCCAAGAGAATTGTTCTCCAGTTCAAGGTTTTATGGTTCAAATTATGTGATAATTGTTATATATGTTCTCACACACATGCTGAAATATTAGGCAAACTTCTCTGTCAGCATCTGTATCACTGCACATCTCAGTATCTGTATGATATTTGCTAGGTGGATTCGCCGAGACAAAGACAGATATATCTTCCAAGTCTGTGGTCGGCTTGCCGTAGAAATGGCAACACCAAGACAGTAGGATAACCGTACTAACTCAACCGAAGTTTATTCTTATTTTGTAGCTACTCTAGCGGAACGTTGACAAAAAACATTAACATCATACGCTCGCGGCATCCATTGCTGCCACCGGAATTCCCAACTCTAGGGGAATCTTTTTCACACTAGAGGAGCGGAGTGAGTTTTCGATGACCCGATATTAAGTATAATACAATGTACAGTACAATTGTAGCCCCTTCAAAGTATCCATCCCTTACTCTCAGAACCGGTGTCCAAACACTTGGAGATAAGATTGTGTAGTGTTTTTGGAGATATTGCAATCCAATATATCTGTAAATTATTCCACAGATCTCTAACGTTAGATTGCGTTAGTTTTCTAACTTCCCTGTCAAGCTCGTTCAATGAGAGTTCAGTTGTATTTAAATCAGTTGATTGAGTTGGCCAAATCAATTTTCAGTTCCCCATATTACTGTTTTCTGTTGACATACTGTTGCAATCAGGATTGTAAGGAGGTGTAGGACTTAAAAACCTAATCAACAACTGGGGGTGCAACTACTGAAAGGATAAGGGAGCAGATCGTATAGCTAACAGATAAAAGGGTACTGACACAATTAATTTTAAATTATAGTAATTGGTTGTCAACAACTTTGACAAATATATTCCAAAAATTTGACAAGTCAAATTAAACAAAGGTCTCCTTTATCTGGAAGCGTTAGAGAGTGCAATCAAGACATTAAATCAATTAAAACATAATAAATAAATATTACCTCTTATGTAGAATAGGGTAGAGTTCTGAACAGGGGGTGGCTGATCACTCTGATGTGTTAAGTTTTGTAGAAGTATTAACAAGTTCTATGATGAGACTAGAGCAACAGCATCCGACCCTCTGACTAACTAACCAACTTACCCTTCCTTACTGGCTGTAATGGTTTAAATAGAAATGACTTCCAAAATGTCTATTATACGAGTCAGCTGTTCATAACTGAAGGTTTACATCCTATGGTACATCTGGCAGTTTATAGCCCACTGCTTACTCTGATCACTGAGTCATCCAACCAGTCTCAACTTGTTAACTCCTGCTCCAGAAGCCCGGAGCTTACCACGAAATGAAATGTGAACCTCCAATAAATAAAATATTTCCCAAATCTTGTTCAGACCTTATACGCAACAATACCCTCTGCACAATTCAGAGAAAAAGTTTGGATCATTATCCTGCAGTTGAATGAATCCACGGTCAATAATCCTCTTGCCGGGTAGATCACTATCCTGTGATATCCTACCTTCATTAATGTTTCATTAATTCTCATTATTCACCAACTTTTAACGCCTGCAAAACATCCCCTCACCATAACCGATCCTCCACAGTTTGTCACATTGAATCTTCATAATTTCTTCATTAAGTCGTCGAACAAACCATCTGTGATGGATTCGAAACACTTGAAACTGAGCCTCATCCGTGAATAACACTTTGTATAATTGATGAACGCTCAAGTTTTTATGTTGCTGTGTCACTGTAATCTTTCTACCCTATTTTTTGTGCACAATATAGGTTTTCGGCCCCTATGTATACATTCAAACCTTATTCACGAAAGTCGCGTTTCATGGTTGAGTCAAAGATTGAAGCTGTTCGCATACTGTTAACTTCCTGGCGAATTCCAGATGCAGTACGAGCTCTCTGACTTATGGTCCGTACACACATGAACCGATCTCCCGTATATGATGTTACTCGGGGTCTTCCAGATCGAGAAACACTTGCATTGGCACCAGTTTGTTTGAACCACAGCAAAGTAAACACCACTGTATTTTGGGCTACTAATACAGCCTTCTAGATGCAGTTCTACAACAACAGCACGTTTTCAATTCCAATCTCCTTCTTTCGTCCCATTAGGACATAATCTAATATGAATCTAATCAGGTATAGAAACATACTGCTAGATGCGAACGTGTACTGTAAACCACTGTGAACCGCTTGTTACAGGATCTGCTGAAGGAATGAGGCTTATTCCAATATAAACGTCATAGGCAAAGGTATGTCAGTGAAGTTGTGGGAACACATCAGCACTTTTCTACGTGCTGAACAAGTCAAATACACAACTGAAGCACGTAGTATTTACATGTTTATACTGTGACTAAGTGGAAGATCGGAAATATGATTTGAAGACATTTTAAACAACTTTTTCTGCAGTAGAAATACGTGAAATTGACAATCAGCTTCCTTTAAGGCCGAATCAGTGCTTTGCTGCACGATAACAAATGAATGAAATCACTGCGGTACACTTCAATCGTCGACTGTCGCAATAACCAATAAAAATTGCCACTTGACAATATAAATACATTTCCGGTATTTATACCTCACAGCCCTTGTTTCTAGGAAGCCGCAGGACCTTGCGAGATTTTTCGTGGCAACAACAATGGGCAGATCGGTAGCGTAGATGGTAGCGTGTCTGCCTCACGTTCAAGAGTTCCCGAGTTCGAAACTCGCTTAGGGTGAGTTACCTGGATAAGGTTATCACAGGGTTTTCCCTTATCATGAAAGACGAATGTCGGGTAACTCTTAGCTCTAGGGACCCTGGGCCCATTTCAGCATCATTTCACCCAAAACAATGGACAGAACACTCTGGAGCCTCTCTGCATCTCTTTCTTTCCGGCCCACACACCGAGTTCTGGATATTGGCAGCAGCACAATTCCACACGGTGACAATATATATTTTACTATCAGAATGGGGATATGATAGAATATTCAATATGAAAATCGTGTTTTACCCCTAAATTCATACCTGTGATACGTAATTGAAAACGTTTGACCGGTAGTGTACTGTCACCCTGGCGGTAGACTCGCGAAGCCGATGAATAAATGATGGCCGGTGGAGATTCGGGAAACTTCGGGGCCGATCGTTACCGGAAGCGACAGACAGTTGAGGGTAGTGCTTGAAAAATAAACAGTTTTGAGGTGATCTAGCAAATTGTAATGTGAAGAATGTATTTGCTACGAAAATAAAGTGTAGTTTTTGTGTTTTGTAACCTCGTTTTGTTATTTCACGAACCCACAAAGTCACAACTGGTGTCAGGAGTGAAACATACGACAATGGAAGCTGCATTGGCAAAGATTTTAGAGAAAATGGAAGAAAAGAAGACGGCAAATGAAAACCTCGCTGCAAAAACAGAAGTTTCAAATCACAACCTGGCCGCGGAGTTGAAACAAATAAAGACCGAATTGACCACAGAAATGAGGGCAGCGAACGACAGCCTGGCCACGGAGATGAAAGCGGCAAACGGGGCCCTTGCCGTGAAGTTTGAGGAACAGTTGACCGGCATGAGGGATAACGTGACGGAGCTGGGCAAGCGGATGGGCCAAGTGGACGAGCGCGTCGAGGACCTGGCGAGCCGCGATGACGACCTGGAGGGAAAGGCCGACACCAGCGTTAAGTCCCTGAACGCCATAGTAGAGGAAGTCGTCGGCAGGAAACTAAAGGATTTGAAGGCCGTCGCGCCGGGACGCGACACAACATCTGCGCGCGTCAAACCGCCGAAATATTACTGCGCGGCAACATTTGAGGTCTTCCGCCGCCAGTTCGACACAGTGGCCAAGCACAACAGATGGTCACCGGAGGAGGAGGCCACACAGCTAATAGCCAGCCTCCTGGGACGGGCCGCGGAAGTACTAAACGCGGTGCAGACAACGACGGCGCCCAGGGACATCTGGGAGGCCCTAGAGAATCGTTTCGGGAACTACCGCTTAGCCACAGCGTATCGCAGCCGGGGGAGACGCTGCAGGAGTTAGCCATAGCGATTGAGCAGCTAGCTACCAAGGCCTTGGTTGACCTGCCACTGGAGTTTGTATACCGGGAAGCCGCCTACAACTTTGTCGATGGGGTACGGGACACGGAGATTCGCCAGCGCCTAATGCTCGGTGATTATAAAACCATCCACGAGTTGCTGACAGCGGCATTAAGGATGGAGGCGGCCAAGGTAGCATCTATCCCGACGTCGAGAACGAGGAGTGTCCGCCTCTCCGGAGACAGAAGACCAGCAGAGGAACGCCGCGAACACTAAGGGGCCTGTGTTGGGGGCGTGGACAGCCCGGGCACCTGCAGAGAGACTGCCCACACCAGGAAGGGCAGCGGGAAGAACGAGTAAGGCCCGGCGTGGAGAGGGGTACGTCGGCGCCATTACCACCATCCCCTCGAGTGACAATCCGCGCCGTCAGCCGGCGGATGGATGACAACCTCATCGCGGACGGCTGGGTAAGAGGAAATCCCTGCCGCGTGCTGGTGGACACCGGGGCGGCCGTGACCATCATCAGACCTGACGTGGAGAAGGGTTTGCCGACGAGGAAGCCGAGCCGACCATACGAGCTTATGACGGCATCGGGCGACACCATGCCTGTGGAGAAGGAGGCCCTGCTGGAGCTGACCTTGGGAGGGAGTGCCGTGCGTCTGTGGGTGTTCGTCGCGAAGGTGGCTGAGGAGGTGATTCTGGGACTGGATGCGCTCAGGAGCCACGAGGCGACGGTCGACGTCGGCAGGAAGGTCCTGAGGCTCAACGGAGAAGAGGTTATACTCCGTCAACCAGAAGAGCGCCTTGGAATTTGCAGGGTCATCTTGAACGAAGACGTAGTTGTCCCCGCGAGGAGCGAGGTGATGGTGACGGCGTGACCGGAAGGCCAGACAGCACGTTGGGTTCAGAGGTAGCAGGAGTACGACTTCACCTCGAAACATCGCAGAGGGAAGAGTCACGGTAACGCGGACGCTATGTCCCGAAGACCCTGTCCAGAAGAGTGCGGCCCAGGCACAAGAGTGGAGGAGAAGGAGCGTGCCGCAGCACTTCGAGTAGTCACGGCAATGCCTGCGGATGACTGGGATAGCGCAGGCCTGAGGAGGGAGCAGTTGGCGGACGCAGATTTGGGGCCACTCTTGAGGGATGTGGAGAACCTGGTGGACCACCTCCACGACATGCACGAGATAGAAGGCGAGCCACCGCATGAAAACCCGATACGACAGGCAAGCCAACAGCCAAGGGTTCCAGCAAGGTGACCTGGTCTGGTTTTACCGCCCGACCCGGACCAACGGACGCTGTCCGAAACTTCAGCAGCCATGGCAAGAACCGTACCGTGTGGTGAAAAGGATTAACGACGTGGTCTACCGCATCCAGAAGGTTCCCCGAGTAAATATGTTGGTGGTACACCTGGATCGCCTGGCCCGCTACGAAGGCGCTGTTTGGGACGACCAGCCTTGAGGAGGGAGCAGTGTCACCCTGGCGGTAGACTCGCGAAGCCGATGAATAAATGATGGCCGGTGGAGATTCGGGAAACTTTGGGGCCCATCGTTACCGGAAGCGACAGACAGTTGAGGGTAGTGCTTGAAAAATAAACAATTTTGAGGTTAGCTAGCAAATTGTAATGTGAAGAATGTATTTGCTACGAAAATAAAGTGTAGTTTTTGTGTTTTGTAACCTCGTTTTGTTATTTCACGAACCCACAAAGTCACAGTACATTATCTGAAAATGCTTGACCTTGAATTCAGAGAATCTCAAAACATGCATTTATCGTAAAATCTATTTACATTTTAGGGTATAATAAAACACGCACTGTACTGTAAGTCTGAAGCGGTAATCACTTTTAGTAGTGTTTTGGCAAGAGTTATAATAAAAACACGATGTGTTAAAGTCATATTGCCCTCTCTACCGACTTAAGCTAATTCTCCTGTCCATTTCTGTGGGCTGAAGCGATTGACAGATGTTGAAACCTTGTAGCTTTGAAATGTATGCATGACGAAGGGAAAAAAGGGAATTGATGCTTACTACATGAAAAAAAAGGAATAAAGCATTTCAAATCTCAACATGCCATGAAAAAGTTTATTCGACGTAAAATTTGTGTTTTAACGCAATTTATGCGTCCTGTGTAGTTAGTTTATACTACCTCTTAAATTTAGAAGTTATACGAAATTACACAGAATTAACAGAGCTTCACAGACAATTCACAGAAAATTGATATAGGTAATCTAATGCATTCTATTACAGCTACATATAGTTCAAGCCGACTGCCTTTTGATGAACATTGTTGGAACCATTTTGAAGGAAATAAGAAAATAATATATGCCTTAAAGTAAAGGGTATTTTGCGGAGGGTTAGTTTCCTTGAAACTTCATATGGCTCTTGCTAAAACTATAAACTCAAACGGCTAAATCTTTTTTTAAATTTTTTATTTTAATTGCTCAGCACAGTTGGCGCTAAACAAATTGTGCAGTTATATACATAATAAAATTAAAGTATACAGGGAAAGAGGATAATCATATTAGATTCCTCAAGAACACTGGTCTGGTTAGTGTGAGTATAAATTAAATAACTTCTTCATTACAGAATAAATGAACATTATAGAATTAAAATGTCCTGTGGCAAGCATGCCTTCAGTCTTGGTGCAGCATCAAGGAGTTGGAAGAATAAAGCACCTGATACATAAGGACGGTGAGCAAAAATCTGCTTTTCGTTGTAGATATGCACTCATAAATGCTATGTCCAATTCTCTATGCAACTATGCATTCCGTATGTACCACGGGGCGTTCACAGACAATCGTAATGTCCTGTTTTCAAACACCTGGAGTGGTGAAGCACATTCCCATACAGGACTCGCGTATAGAAGAAGCGGTCGTAGAATACTCTTGTATAGTAGCAGCGTACATTCTACTCGTAAAGAGGATTTGGGTTGAGGATAGGATACAACATGTGAAGACGAGCATGGGCTTGATTTAGTTTGCTTTTGATATATTTGACTGCACAATCAGAAGGTAACCAGGGGACTTTAGTGTTACAGAGCCGTATGCTTACAGGAGCGGAAGGCCTGCGCAAGGTGAAAAGCTTAAGAAGATATTTGCTTGGTTTAAGTGCGATACGCCAGCGAGCTAACCAGTGCAGGGAAATGGCCAGGGAAGATTGTAGGGTTGCAAAGGCAGTTTCAATAGAGAAGTGCGAGGTAAAGAGGACTGTATCGTCAGCAAATAGTACGGTACTTGTTGCAGGAAGCTCAGGCATGTCAGCAGTATATAGACTGTAGAGAAGAGGCGCAAGGACGCTACCCTTGGGCACGCCGGCTAAAGCAGTACAGGGTGAGGAATGCGTTGAACCAAGACGCACAGAAAATTGGCGTTCCTGAGGATAGCTATTAATCAAGCTAAGTAAGTAGAGTGGAAGACCTAGGTCATGTAGTTTATAAAGGAGGCCGTCGTACCACACTCTATCAAAAAGCCTGCCTGAATGATTTTTGTTGTTACTATTAAGAGAATTAGTTTCTTAAACCTACAGCCATTACAAAGACCATTAATGTTATCCCTTGGGTCCACATACAAAAATTTTACTTAGTTCTATAACCGAATTACCTGGGTAACCTTATGAATTTACTGTCATACAGCAATGGTTGGCAACACTACACTCTGAGTATATGTAAAACCGTTACAACAATGCATACTAACTCTTTCTGGCTACTTTTGCACAACATTATATATATATATATATATATATATATATATATATATATATATATATAGTGTTAGAGATTGTACAGAAACTAGGTCACATGTATAGATTATTTTGTAAAGAACTATTGGGTCTAATAAGGACAGCACCAAGGGAGGTAGCTTTGCTTGAACTAGCAAGCCCAGATAGAAGGGGTATAATGCTAGAAAGAGTTGTCAAATATTGGTACAGGTGTTTGATGAGTGAAGATGAAGTATTGAAATCACGTATAAAGCAGCAAAAGGTAAACGTAAGCAAGGATAGTTGGTGGATGTATATAAGAGAGGAGCTAAGGAGATTAGGAATGGAAGATTTATGGTCACTAGAGGAGAGAGATATAAAGGGATTCTGAAGTACAGTAAGGTGTAGGGTAGAAGACATGCAAAGGCAAGAAATTTGGGGGATTACAGAAGGAAAGAAGTCATTGAGATTATTTAAATCAGTGCAGAAAAAGAGTGGGGAAGAGAAAAGTATGTGGACATATGTAATAAAAGGGAAAGAGAAGGGTGGGCTTGGGTAAGAACAGGGGCTAAGGGCGACGGATGATAAAACATGTGTTATGTGTGAAGGAGAAGATAATGATTTGTATAGCCTAATAGAATGCAAAGAGGTAAAAGCTTGGAGAGAGAAAATATGGAATTCAAAGTGAGGATGGCCTACAAAAGAGTATTGTAGCTTTTAGAATGCTGAATGTTAAAGGGAAAGAGAAGTGTAAAGAAATGGGGGACATTTTGGCCAAGATAAAGGAGAAATGGCAAAGGAAAATAAAAAGGAGTAGGGGAAGAGAAGGAGGAGAAGTTGCTGAGGAGGAAGAGGGAGAGAGATGTTGAATAGAGAAGTGCCGGTGCTACATCATTAGCATGAAGGTCAGGGTGCCAAATCTAGGTGCAGCCCTGAGGAGATTAACTATAGTGTAAGAAATTTAAATTTAAGGAAATGTATGCTAACAAGCATTAGATAAATATCTATCCATAATTAACGTGATACACAGACGCAGACTGTTTCTACTGGATCTGGGAAGACATTTGGCAATGTCTTGCATTATCTCCAGATCATCCAAACCTAATTGCTTGAGAACATTTTCTGTGAAATCGGGTATTATGTGCATGATAGGAAGACCTCTAAATTTGGTTCCTGAACGAGTGGAGGCTCAGCTAAAACGAGATGCTTCTGGACGGTTTAAAATCGTTCGTGACTGTTTTGTATGTAAATCTCAACCAAACAAATGGAACAGGAAAACAAGAAAGAGCTGCAATAACTGTAAGAATCCTATACGTGATGAAAGTTGCTTCAAAACAACAGTGTGTGGACATTGTGAATAAAAAGTACTTGAAAGTTTATCTTTCCATTGTAACAAGTATCAGAATTAGTAGCTGATGCTATTATGTAACTTAATTGACATCATTAGTCAACAGTTGATATATATTGCACACACTGAAGACTATGTTGTATCAACGCCTGGTACCTGCTCAATTTCTTCTCGGGCAACAAGCCAGGTGAAAAGACGATTAGAAATCGACGTTTCGAGAGTGTACATCTATCCCATCATCAGGATGTTTATAAAATGTTATAACCACAAATGAAACAATGGATATAGCACAAATTCCAACAAAGACAAACCACTATCAAAATTCGTATTACTGAACAAAAGAATGTTTTCAGTCAATTAAATGCCAGGTCAGGAGATGGGGTCAATATAGAAAATTGTGTCAAAGTAACATAACTACTTATTGATCTTTGCTTCTTAAATCGACGGATTTCCATTTTAAGGCTGGTTTACAAGAGGAGCTGAACTAAAATCCAGGATCATGATTAAGCGTGCTCCTTTCAGAGGAAATCGCCAAAGCCTCCTTAATTCTGTGCTCCCAGTCACTGTTGTATTTTGCCAAGATGGTCGTCTCTCGAAAATTGGCTGTATGTTCGTTCAAAACAATACTCTGCCAGCCCAGACTTCTCAGATTGCACTAAACGAATGCTCCATTCATGTTCGATTATTCTAGTAGCGATGATCCTTCCAGTTTGTCCTATATACGGTGTTCCATATTCACAGTGAATGCGGTACATCCCCGGAACTTGGAAGTCCAGTTTGTCTTTTACTGGTCCCAACAGATGTTTGTTTTCGGAGGTGGCTTGTGGATGGTGCTGATGTTGTATTTGGCGGATAGATTGCCTTTAAACGGGATGCAGGCTGTAGCAGTAGGCTTATCTGACGCTTGCTGTATTACAGGTTTCCCTTTCCTAGTTTTGGTGATCGAGGTTTCAACGTCATATTCGGAGTAGCCGTTTTGACGGAAGGTGACTCTCAGGTGTTGTAATTCTTGTTTTAAGTGGCTGGGATCATAGATAGACAAAGCTCTGTGGGCCAGTGTATTGAAAACTCCCGGTCGTTGAGACTTCTGATGGAAACTATGAGCGTTCAGATAGAGATCGGTGTGTGTAGGCTTGCGATATACAGCATGCCCCTGTATATCGTTGCTGTTTTTTTTTAAACAAGAATGTCCAGGAATGGAAGTGTTCCATCATTCTCCACTTCCATGGTAAACTGTATTTGAGGTTGAACTTTGTTGAGATGCACAAGAAAGCTAGGCAAAGCTTCTGATCCATGTGGCCAAATTACAAAGGCGTCGTCCACTTATCTGTAGAAATGAGATGGTTTTAGTGGAGCTGTGGCAAGGGTTTCATGTTCTAGGTGTTCCATATAAAAATTAGGTATAGCTGGTGGCAAAGGGGAGCACATTGCTACTCCGTCTATTTGTTCATAGAAAGTGCCATCAAACAACAAGTAAATGGACGTCAAGGGTATGTCCGAGGAGCCATTGGTTTCAGCCGAAACAATTGAAAAATTGGAGCAAGAAATGTTTAAATATCGGCGTGTGACAGTTCACGAGCTGGGCAAAATTATCCCTGAAGTCAGTAAGACTACGATTGGCAAGATTTTTAACAAACATTTGCATTATCGCAAGCTGTGTGTCAGCAGGGTCCCAAAAATGCTGCACTGGCAACGGCTGATATCCTGGCCCAGTTCGGATGGGACATCCTCAACCATCCCCCCTACAGTCCAGACTTAGCACCTAGTGATTATCATCTGTTTCCTGAGTTCAAGTCACACCTGGGTGGAACACATTTCCAGACCGACGATGACTTGGAAACTAGGTTTAGCGCTACCTGCGCAACTTGGTGGGAGAGTGCTATGCCAAGGGTATATAAAAACTGCCACAGGGCATGCAAAAGTACATCGATCACGATGGTGATTAAGTTGTAAAATATCTTTTTGTTCCGCCTTTCCATCAATATAATATTCATTGAATATTATATAAAATTGGAGACCATATTTTACGGACACGCCTCCTATATCTACAGCTGTTTGGTATTTAACGCAATTTTTGTTCTTGACTAATGCTTTTGACACACACACACACACACACACACACACACACACACACACACACACACACACACACACACACACACACACACACACACACACACACACACACACAGGGAGATCTTGTTTCTAAAAATACTTTTTTTAATCCGGTGGGTAAAAATATCTCGGTATCAAAACTTCGGGAGATATACAGGTGTTCATTTTTATCTGTGGCTTTACCGTGCAAAATTTGACGTCATCATTAGCATCGTTGTTGGAACGAGTTTATATACGATTTCCCTAGCGGCTTGCGATCGTACTTGATCTGCTGACAGCAGCTTTTAGGCCTCCCTCTACCGGCAGGTAAATATACTATTTAAGGGGTGGGTCCCGCCCGCGTAATACGAGGTACGTCCAGAAAGTAAGCTCTGTTTGGTAATAAAATTAAATTGTGTACAGTTACAGAAAAACTATTTATTGCACAAAACGCTACAACTCTTAAACTACTTTTCCACATAACTGCCAAAATGTTTCAGGCATTTATCATAGGGAAGCACACGTTTTTGTGTACGTTCTTCATAGAAGTTTGCCGCCTGTGTCTTCAACGCGTTGGAAACATTTTCTTTCACCTCTTCGTCATTGTTGAAGTGTTGACCGCAAAGAAAAGATTTGAGGTGCAAAATCCGATGAAAGTCGTGAGGAACGAGGTCAGCACTGTACGGTGGGTGGTCAAACACGTCCCAGCCAAATTCCTGTAGGATGTTTTTCATCGCATTTGCAGTGCGTGGTCGTGCGTTGTCGTGAAGGA
This sequence comes from Mantis religiosa, assembly GCA_030765055.1. Taxonomy (NCBI): domain Eukaryota; kingdom Metazoa; phylum Arthropoda; class Insecta; order Mantodea; family Mantidae; genus Mantis; species Mantis religiosa. The sequence goes on from CM060950.1 coordinate 91,074,792, forward strand.
ACACAACACCTTTTGACAGCATTCCTCGGTGCTTATTCTGTATTGCGCGGCGCAATTTCCTAAGTGTCTCGCAATAAATATCTGCTTTCATTGTTTGACCACGCGATAAGAAATCAATGAGGAAGATGCCTTGGCGTAGTGGTGCACTGCCAAGTGTTCTCAGCTTTGTCAATCTCAGGGAGCTGCCACGTCCTCGTCGTTCACCCCGGGCAACGTTTGACCGCAAGGCAAACGGCTAAGAGCAGCAAATAGACCTTCCAAACAATCTAGGAAGCAGAGAGAGGGAGTCAACCTAAGGGTCAACCCGGCGACCCAGAGTGCAAGGCCAACTTGCAACGGTCAACATGGCGACCCAAAGTGCGTCGAGGAGGAAGGGGGTCACTTCGGAGTCTCCCGATCCTCCTGGATCTCCATCGCTGGCTGGTCAACTTGGCGACCGTAAAGCTGGCTCCACTTCTGCGCAGAGTCGAGAATCCAACCCGCAGCCAAGGGTCAACTTGGCGACCCAAAAGAAGGGGCCTACCACCTTGCCTAAGCATCCGACATCTCCAGCGGGTCAACCTGGCGACCGCCGCACACTACAGGAAGGCAGAGGAACGGAGCCGCAGCCACCATGCCTACCAGGAGAAGAGACATCCACCCCAAAGATTAATTCCCAGACTACTGCAACTACAGAGGACTTCATGAGGCCAGCAGCAGACATATCCAGGGAGATCTTACTGGAGCTGGAGGAGGTTCTCCACCAGTGCGACCGACTGCAAAAGGCTCACAAAGCTGCGCTAAGAACAGCGTTCTACAAGATATCCGGCCACCTACAGCTTCAGGAAGGGAGAATCCACGAGCTGCAAACCACGAACCGAGAACTTCAGCAACAGATGAGTAAGATGACAGCCGCGCTGAAACCAGGAGGCTCAGACAGATCACCAGATAGGCCGCTTTACTCCACCATTGCGGCAGCTCCAACAAGGAGTCAAAAGGAACTGAGAATCCAACGGGCAATCTCAACCCCAACTGCTAGCGTATTCGTCGCATCCAAAAGCAACGCCTCCCAGGATGAGCTTCGAAGGGAAATCAGCAAGGTCGTCAACCCCGCCAAAGACAAAATCAAAATTAAAGACATACGCAAAGCCGGACCAACCCAATTGGTGATAGAAACGGCGACAGAGGATGACGTCAAGAAACTAGAGCAGCATACCAAACTAGCGGAGATCGCAAAAGTAGAGCGTCCAAGGAAATGGAGGCCCCGAATCATCCTGTATAATGTACCTCTGACAATTACACAGGAGGAGCTGCAGCATTGTACACACAGCCAAAACTTTTCGGAGACTGTGGCGGAAGAGGAATTCAGGACATCGTTCCAGCCAAAGTTCCTAACTGGTCCCAGGAACGAAAACACCGCTCACTACGTCGTGGAAGTAAGTCCGGAAATCCGGAAGGCTATCCTTAACAAAGGGCGACTTTATGTCCAATTTGGATCATATGTTGCGAAAGACTTCCTGGTAGTGCCCAGATGCCACCGATGCCAGGATCTAGGACACATATCTAGAGGATGCCCCACTGAGAAGAATGTATGCGGCCACTGCGGCGACGAAGACCACCTACGCCACGAATGCCAAAGAAAGAACCAACCAGCAACTTGCATAGCCTGCACCAACAGGAACAAGCATGGCTGCAGAAGTCCTAACAGCCAGCACTGCGGTACCTATAAAGCACTGTTGCAGAGAGCCATTATGAAAACCGACTATGGAACATAGGGCACTAGCGACAGATGAAAGACATATACATCAACCAAGACCACGACATCTCAACGTGCTACAAATAAACGCAGCCAGAAGTAGACTCGTGATGCAGGAACTGCGCAAACTAATAGCTGACTGGCATATCGATATCTTATGCACACAAGAACCCTACGTACAAAACAACTTTATTCCAAACCTCCCCGCATCAGCTATCATCGTCATGGCCAACAACAATGCTATGAGTGCCACTGTGATCCTGAACAGAAACATACATGCCACCGTCCTTCACGAGCACAACGACACCCATCTAAGCTGCGTGGAAATAAGATACGATACACTGAACATTGTGCTTGCAAACGCTTACTTTCAGCCCAGCCAAGACATCGAAGGACATATATGCAAAATCAGACGACTACACCTAGATACACGGAAACCAGTGCTGCTAACAGTAGACGCCAATGCAAAATCTTACACTTGGCACAGCAAAATCACTGACGAAAGAGGAAGGCTTTTGGAAGACATGCTGACGGAGTTGAATCTTCAGGTGATAAATGAACCAAATAACCCTCCAACATACATAGGCCGCGTAAATGTATCTGTCAACATAGACATTACAGCGATCACCAGAGGTCATGTACAGCTCATTAAGGACTGGAGAGTAACAGACCAACAAACTACCAGTGATCACAATGCCATCTTCTTTAGACTGGAAGGAAAACAGAGCGCACAAACTAGCGGAAGGAATAAACACTGGAGATTTAACTACCGCAAGGCCAACTGGCAGGGACTACGGGATTCCTTCATCTGTCCACCACCCCTGGAAGAAGGTGGAGATGTCGACGCGGCAGCAGAAGCGCTGACATACGCAATCGTAACCAGTATGAAAGCGTCAATACCCATAACAGCCGAGAGTACAAGGCCTACAAACGACATCTGGAGCATTAAGCTTCAAAGATTTAGAAGAAACACACGTCAGGCCCGTAAAGCATACCAACGTGCGAAAACTGCAGAGGAAAGAGATGTCCGCCTAATCATATACAGAAGAAGAAAAGAAGCCTATGCTAAACTGTTAGGCAAAACACGAGCCTCATGTTGGAAAGCTTTTACGGAGAACTGCCTCGAAAAAGATGCCTGGGGCTAGCCCTACAGAATCATGAGGGAAAAAATGAAATACCACCCAACATCAACACTCAAAAATCCAGACGGGACAACAACTACCACCTGGGAAGACACGGCACAGCTATTGCTGGACACCCTCATCCCGCAGGACAGGCCTACAGATGACCTAGATGAACATAAACATACAAGAGCCGCCGCACACCATTTGAACCATGACAACGGAAACGCAGAGTCCTTCACTGCATCAGAAATTTCAGCAGCAATATCTCGACTAAAACGGCGTAGAGCCCCAGGACCAGACAAAATCAAAAACGAAGTGGTACAGACACTCTGCAATCAAATTACACCATGCTTGATAAATATACTCAACGAATCATTGAGACAAGGACAAGTGCCCAACATCTGGAAGGAAGCCAACATATTCATCCTGAAAAAAGGCACAGATCGAGATCCAGCTGATCCAAAGTCTTACAGGGCGATTGCACTACTCAACACCTTGGCAAAGGTGCAAGAAATGCTAATATGCAGCCGACTAGAACTCGCCAGGGAGCAATTCGGCTTGACGAATACGCAATTCGGCTTCAGAAAGAACAGATCGTGTGCAGATGCTCTGAAGTATATCCTCGACATAACTGAGGAAACGCAAAATATATATGTCTTAGGCGTCCTCGTCGATATCGAAGGAGCATTCAACAACTTATGGTGGCCGGCCTTATTCGTGGAACTTCAACACATAAAATGCCCAAAGAACATCTACCAAACAATTGAAGACTACTGCCGAAATAGAGTAATCCGCTACAGCAATGGGAATGACTGCATCACAAGAAAGCTAACTAAGGGCTGCCCGCAAGGATCGGTGTGTGTGCCTATGTTCTGGGACATAGGTCTTGAGCCAGCTCTGCGTAAGCTCGGAGCCCAGGAAGACCTTCTTGCACATGCGGCATACGCCGATGACATTATACTCCTCTTCTGCGGAAACAACAGAAAGGATTTAGAGAGAAAGGCTACAAACACCTTGACCATTCTACAAGAGGAGCTAACGAATGCCAAACTTACAATATCCACCAGTAAGTCACAATACATCCTCTTGAAAGGAAAGCTCCTCCGTGACCCTTGCATAAAACTTTGTGCCACCCGGATCAAAAGATCAACATGTGTAAACTACCTTAGCGTAATGCTACAAGAAGGGCTTTTGTTCAAAACACACATCGATTACGTCACGCAAAAGGCGCACAACGTCCTAGCCAAAATTGCTAGGTTAGGCAAAAACTACGACACCATCCCATTCAAAGCCGTCGTCCTATACAACAACAATCTGCTTAGCTCAATCGTTGGACACGCTGCCAGTGCCTGGGCACATCGGCTGTACCTGAAAACCGCCAGTACAGCATTACGCAAGCTCCAACGCAGAATCCTAATAATGATGACAGGGGCACTTTCTACGATACCAACTGACGCTCTCCTCGTGGTGCTAGGGCTAATTCCTCTAGATCTGGAGATTCGCCGGAGAGCTGCATGCTACTGGCTACGTAAGAACAACAACATTCGGGCAGCACAATTAGCTGGCGGAGTAGTGCGCGATGAGCTAGAAATTAAGGAAGTGCTAACTGCTGAATGGCAACAAGAATGGGATGTGAGCACAACCGGCAGGCGTACGTACGACATCCTACCAAATATCGAGGAACGCCTGAAAATGAAATTCCTACAACCATCCAGAGGCCTAATACATTATCTGACTGGTCATGGCCCATACTCCAGCTACCTCCACAGATTCCACCTGAAAGATACAGAAAACTGCCGATGTGGAACAACCGAAACACCGGAACATGCAGTATGGGAATGTCCACTGACAATACGACATAGGACAACAGCGATGTCGTACGTACAGGACAAGTCAATTCATGAAATAATAAGAAGCAGACGACTCTGGACTTGGTTTGACAAAGCGGCAAACACCTTCTCAATTAAGGCAAGGGAAGAATTCATCAATGGAAGACAACTTTAAAAACACTCTCGACTAAGACAAACTACCGGCGATGACAGAAAATAATTAGGTTAAGTTAAAATTAGGAATTAGTATAAGCTAATATTAGAAATTAAGTATATCTATATGTAAAGTTAATTGTAAGTACTCCTATGGTACCTCAAAATAAATATTGTAAAACAAATGTATTAAAATCGAATAAAGAGTGGAACACAGTCTGGTTTGTAAAATAGGCACCAGACTCCCAGAATTAAGGAGGACGAGGTCTTGCTGTAGAACAAGTTCTCGGCCTTTTTTTTTGTCCCAACACTGTGCCCATTATCTTTCTAGGTGTGAAGATTTGGTTCAGCTTAACCTTTGGTAGGAATGAGGTGTGCCTCCATTCCATTGATTGACGCTTACCTTCAGGCGTGTCGTAAGAAACGCAAGTTTCATCTCCTGTGACTATCTGTGTCAGAAATTCTTTGCCGCTTTCATCATAACGGCTCAAAAACTGAAGTGCGCTACCCACCCGTTTTGTTTTGAGTTGCTCAGTAAGAATCTTTGGCACCTAACGTGAGCAAAGTTTACGAAATTTCAGTTTATCGGTAATAATTTCATGAACTAGTGATCGTGAGATTTGGCGAAACTCCATAGCGAGAGCACTAATTGCAAACTTGCGGTTTTCCTGGATCTTGTCATCAATCGCGTGAACCAGTTCTTCTGTAACAATAGATGGACGCTCACTTCGTTCTTCATCGTGCACTTCACAACATCCTTCATTGAACTGTGGGACCCATCTTCTCACCATTGTATCACTCATCGCATTTTGTCCGTAAACATTGCAAATTTGCCGATAAATTTCAATTGGTTTCACTTTCCTAGGATTCAGAAAATGAATCACAGATCTGATTTCACAAGCGGCGAGATTTTCAATCAACACCGACATTGTAAACAAGCACAACAAAGCGTACGTGGCTGACAGCGATCTCACAATGGCGCACGTTTCTTCTCCTTGATACAGAGCGTCGACCGCGCATGTGCGGAACTGCGATCGCAGCGCTGCAGTGGAGATAAATTGAAACAGAACTTACTTTCTGGACGCCCCTTGCATAAAGGTGCGTAATTTCACCTGGTGCGTAGACACCATAACTGTTGTAGTTTGTTTTAATGAATGTGAACACTAAATGACGGATAAATACAAACAATATCTTGCAATTTGCTGTTTCCCTGTGAAGATATATAACTTAATACAATTTAGCAAACGAATATCAAATTAATAACAGTATTAGTTTCAAAATATTTTAGTAAAGAAACAGATTTGTCTGTTTTTGCCCTTGCAACACTGCACGTCATATCTAACAATGAATGAATAAATAAATAAACGAATGAATGAATGAAATGGATGATATGATACTCAGATGAGTCCAGGGTCCTAGAGCTCAGAGTTACCCGACATTCGTCTTCGTAGGATAAGGGAAAACCCTCGAATAAAACCTTATACAGGTAACTCATCCTTAGCGAGATTCGAACTCATGACCTCTTCAGTGTGAGATACACACGCTACCTCACACCACGGAGGCGGGCAAGAAACAGATTACTTATGCTATATATTTTAAATATTTACTTATTATGTTTATTATTTCTTAATTGGGACCGTCACTTTAAAGCGTCGGGTATTTCTCATTTTGCGAGTAACTGATCTTGTATCTTGTAAATGTTTGATTCACCTATTGGCTTTAAAAGACATAAGGATACCAACATTAATAAAGACATTTTAAATAAGTTTGAGAATGACAAAGAAATCATATACTGATAAAACGTAAGACGTTTATGTTGCAAACAAAAATATGCCCATTTGACGTTACCTGGACAATTTTGAAAACATTACGCACCGAGGGACTTGTCTGTATGCTGGATAGCGTTGCATAGACTCCTCTATGCAGCGGTTTAAATTATATTTATATGTCGCACTAATTTTAATGCCGGTACGAAAGTAGCATTCAACCATGAAGGCTCGGTGCTCTGTGTACATATCCACCTTTAGAGTAGAAACTTGCTACTTTACATATGTACTAGATTGATAATCATGATTACTGTAAAGAAGGGTGAAAGGCGAGGCCGGTTGTGTTAGTTATGAGCACAATCACACTCAGAGCGCTTTAGTTGGTTACTGTTCTGCAAACATTACCGTTTCATCTCCGTAGCGGGCGCTATGATTTCAAGATACACTCTCCAGTCAACTATGACGTCGTTCTAACTCAATCGTCGGACGGAAAATAGCGAATAAAAATGAACATCGTGTACAGACTTTACTGTACTATCTGCATGCAGTTCTGTATTAGAGTTAATCAAAGTGCTTTGAGTTTTATTCAGAACCTGAATTTTGGTTAAATGTTGAATTTAGTACTGGAGCCAAGTTTTGAATGTGGCATCGATTGTTTAACATTTTATGGGTGGTGACAACGGAGCCACTAGCACCACCTGTTTAGCGAGAGTGAAACCTCTCTGAGCAAAGTGAAGTTTTGTAACTAAGAATTGAAATGTTTGTCAGTAAGAATAGAGGCAGCAAGTGGTTAAGGGAAAAGCTGAGCCATTAATCTGAAGTTGGGGTAATGAAGACCAATACGACCTAGCACTCTGGAGCTAAGAGCTCTGTGTTTATGAAACAGAGCAGACGCTAATGGAAATGAGCTTCCATGTAAATATGGGCCACGCCTTTGCCTGGTCAATATTGGCAACACCATTGCTTGTCTCATGCAGGGAAGTCATGCCGCGGTAACGAGTTCGATAGCCGTTGACCACCCACCCTGACCTTGGGGTTTTCGTAGATTTCCCTGGTTGGTTTCTCCTTTCCATCATTTACCTGTTATTCCTTCTATTTTTTAACTTTTAAGTCTGATTCTAGGCTTCCTGGAGTAAGGGGTTCCGGACAAATGCTTGCTGGAAGGAGTACTCTGCTTGGTCGGCAGGTCGTACATCGCCCGTAATTGTCAGCACCAGTCTGTAAATGTTAGGGATTTCCTCGCGTCTGTGCGACTTGTAGGCCTTCTATGGTTCCTACACTTCATCGCTTCCTCCAATGTGGTTGGTAGCTACAACTGGATGTGCAGTGTGCGCGCGATAAGAAGAGCAACAGTTTCCAAGTCCTCATTCGGTAACTTTCGTTTTACTCCGTGAACATAGATAACAACTTCGAGATTTGAAATGCGCTATACATTTACATCTAGTGGCTAATGCGCTAAGCTTTATCATGTCTACCATATTTCGCTTTGATCAATTTCGAGGTTTATTAGCTAACCAGTTTACAACAATCGTATGAATTAGATTTTTTTTTGTCAATATATACATGTTATGAGACATGCCAAAATGTATAAATACAGTATATACATAAAGTCAAATTGATTACATATAATATACACAGTAAGCAGATTTTCTATGGTTTCATGTGGTATTTGCATAGACTGATTTACTACAAGAAATGCCATAATATGAATATTACAGGTTTGTGAATGTACTATGCTTCCAGTGCTCATTTACATGGTTATAGTTCTAAAAGTTCATTAACCGTATAGAAACAGTGTGCATGCAAAGGTTTCTTGACGTTATTCTTAAAGTGTTTTAATGATGTAGCTTGTTTAAATGAATTTCGAAGATTATTGTATAACATTATCACTTTGTAGTTAAAGCTTCCTTCATAAACGCTCGTTTGGTGCGCTCGAATTGCCAGTTTATCCTTGTTAAGAGTGTAGTGGTAATGTACACAAGAGTTTACTTTAAAATGATTTATATTTGTATGAACATTTGTGGATGTTATGGCTCTCGAAAGGGGACACATTATTATTCGTCTACCTCCGTATAACTGTGACCTGGGTGCAGTTGAGCTGGTGTGGGTAAAACTAAGGAATGTTTTCAGAGGATGCAACGTTACTTTGATATCTTCGCTTATCTTACACGCTATTTTGCTGAACTGTGCTTTTTTAAGGTTGACTTCACTGCAGAAACAAAAGAACGTTATATCTCGCTTCTTCCCCTCTGCAAGCACCACACCGTAAATCCAGCGCTCAAGAAAGCATGCGCGTACTGTATATAGACTTAAGTATACCTGATGCCGTTTCCTTAGAAACAGGAACACATGCCAGACATTTGGTGTAAAATAACAACTCATGAGTTATATGCAACAGAATATAAGTAAACTCAACAATCTCACGAAAACTAAAAGATTTTGAAAACAAAGGAATTACAAAGTATAGTCCATTTTATAACTAGACTATCATAACAATTAAGTAGCAGACTTCATTACTCTACGTGGAGGCATACTCTGATGTCTCTGTCTGCTTAACTTTAACTGGTTACATCCTTCATTCATTGGCTGGAATAAAGTTTGTTATAAGCCGTTTCTACCCATTACGAATCGAGTCAAATCTTCGGTTAACAGCTAACCGAGAGTTAATCGTAGTGACGAAACTAACCCGGAGTTAACTACATAATATGGCATAACTACAAGGCCACTGACAATCGATGCTCATTCAAACATCAAATTTTGGATCAACAGGCATTTATTAGGAAGAACGTCAAAACAAATGCACTTCAAAAGAATAATTTCAAGGCTTGGGTCGAGGAGAAATTTGTTAAAATTTGTGAATATATAGTGCGATCAATATAAACCTGAACCGTTTCAGTAGGTCATAACCTTTGAACCGATAATAGGACACACGTGCAGCTTTGGGAGAATGTAATACACAATTGGGAGATTATATTACACGATTTACATCTCAGAGAAAATGTTGGAAGTGTCCTCCACCAGAATATATATGTCGTTGGTCCCATTTTCTTTGATACGACTGTAGACATCTTCATCATATCACCATCATCATCATCATCATCATCATCATCATAATCATCATCATCATCATCATCATCATCATCATCATCACTGCCATCTTCTTCAAGGATTGGCCCTGTGACCCGTTTCGTTCTCTTCAAGAGCCTACTGATCCAGCGTAGAGCTGGGCGTCCCACGTCTCTCTTTCCCTTCGGCAATTAATCTAATACTCTTCTTGGAAGTCGTTCCACGTCCAGCCTTAAAATATGATTTTTCCATTTTGTTCGTTATTATTTTAGTGTTTAAATTAAAAATCCCAAGGTATTCTCTTATTTTTTTGTTTCTTACGTGGTCTATTCCTTTATAACCTGCCACGCTTCTCAAAAATCTCATCTCTGTCGATTCTAGCTGTTTGCGATGGTTCTTTGCCAGTGTCCATATTTCGGTACCGTATGTTAACATTGCGACTGTCATTATCTTATAAAACTTCATCTGTGTTTCCTTTCGTGTGTTCCTGTTCAGCGTTCTTATTATAGTCCCACACATTTGATTGAATCTGTTTAATTTCAGTTCCATATCCTTGTTGTTATTTGCTACTGCTACTGTGTAGCCTAGATAGTTAAAACTATTAACCTGTTCTATTATTTTATTTTTATAGCTATTTTTGCTCTTATGTTGTTTTTTCCTCTAAAAGTCATTACTTTAGTTTTGTGTTCTGAGATTGAAAGGTTATATGTTTCCGCTATGTTGTTTAAACTATATACTGCTCTTTGCATGTCATCTTCTGAGTGGGATATTATCAGTTGATCATCAGCAAATAATACTGTATTTAACATTATGTTTCCATACAGTACATTTTGTTTTATAATTTGCTGTCATTCTTGTACCATATTATCAATAGAGATACTAAAGAATATAGGCTATAGAGGGCATCCTTGTCGTAGTCCTTTACTTATGTCCACTGCTTCTGTTTTCCTTCCATTGTAGACACTAAAGACTGTAGCCACTGAAGTTTATTCGAGTATCTTGAAGACTTTGGTGGAGCAGCTGGATAATATCGAATTAAGAGAAGGTTATTTCCAGCAAGATGGAGCAACGTGTCATACATCTAATGACACCATGGAACTTGTAACCAGTTTCTTTAATAATCGAATAATCTCAAAAGGTCTGTGGCCCCCTAGATCTCATGACCTAACCTCGCCGGATTTTTACTTGTGGAGGTATCTAAAGAATTGAGAGTACAGGAATAGGTCACGGACAACTGATTTTGTCAAGGAATCCATTCAAACAGAAATAAGTAACATTGGCGAGGATACTCTTCGTAAACCTTCAGCGAATATGGTGAGGCGAGTTCAAACATGTATAGATGCTGGTATAGGACACTTTCAACACTTTCTCTGAGATGTAAATAGTGTAGTGTAATCTCGCAATTGTGTATTATATCATCCCAAATGAAGCAAATATATTGGTGAGCATATAGTTCCACTTTAACGGGACAGTTTGAAACAAATAGTGTTTAGCTCAGGGTAAAGCAGTGAGGTTCATCTCAGGGTATGCGTGGGTATGGATGAGAAGAATAGTTTTAATGACACTGGAATGCCCGTTTCAAACTGGTTTATTGACTGCTTCTTTTTATCAGAACATCGAACTTGATGTTGCCGACAAAGGGTTACCAATATCACTGTTTATATTTACTGGTTATGAAATGCTTATTACTCGATAAAACTGAAATCATTCTTCACGTACATATGAACCGACAAATATCTTCTCTAATCACTACTGCTCTCCTTTGACCAAGACAGAAGAAGAGGACTGCCCTAATCGGTTGCACGCAACGGACTTTCTTCCACAGATGCGCGTGGGTGTATAGCTTTCACTTTCTGGAAGCCCATTATTCAACCAAAGATCCCCTTTGTGCCTATTTTGTCATGCCATTAAGAAGGGTCCGAAGAATGCCTTTACAAGCAAAGTCAAGTGCTATCCATTCAGGATTCTTACTAAGAAAACCCCATTTCTCCCGTGTCTTTTGTTAACTTAACCAACTCCGTTGCTATTCAACCCAACTGCACCTGCACGTGTTCCACACAAATATACATTACTTTTAAATACATTACGATTCTTTATACATCGCATCCCTTAATTTAGGTATCACAAAGTTGCATGTGTTTCCTATTATTAGTTAAAGAGTTGTGGTATAGTGAACTGGTTCAGGTTTTTAAGAATCGCACTAAACCAAAAGGTACTTTAAACTCTTTCGTGCAGTACTTCATTTGTAAATTAATTATTATGAACATGTATTTGATTCTGTAAGCTACAATTACAACAGATTTGTTAATTGCATGAAACAATGCATGAAACAAAGCATTAATATTTACAGTTCTAGTTCTCAACACTTAAATTACTAGTAGGAAGTGACATAACACCCAACAACCCACTAGCCTAAAATTAGTTTACTGATGGGCACTTATCCAAATTTTTGTCTCTTCAAAAATGCCTTCAATTTCTCACATATGAAAATACAAACATTATCATTTAAGGATATAGTCGTTCGCAAAATAGAATAACTGCATCATAAGCTCACTGGAGATGCATATTTTTTACTTTTCTAATAAAAATATGGCCATAAAACTGTCTCACTGGTATAATTGTTAACGATTTTATCAAAGCACCATTTTTGGAAAAAATTTTAAACTTTTACATACAATTTCGAACCCGTTATGGCGATAGTGCGGCTCGTGCACACAAAGGAACTGATAATGCAACAAGGAGATGAAGAGTTTGACGGAACAAATAAAGAGAGCGTGGAGATGATAGTTCTGCTGAAACAAATAAAGTTAGATAAATGGAAAATTCTAGTGACATCTTGATTGATATAGAACATTCTAGAAATGTCTAGAATTATCAATTGAGGTATATCTAAGGAATCGCGACACGCCAACGTAGTAGTCGTAAAAGGAGTGTCGTAATGAGAGTGTAATCGGAACTGAGTATCGGCAGGAAGCAACGAGGGAGTGCAGTTCAGTATCGGTGACGAGGTGCAGTGGCGGACTTGATTGCATACGTGTGTGTTACGTCACTGTGCAGCTGTCAGAGATGAACAAAGTGAATTTCCACGGAAATAAAGAACATTTTGCAAGTTGGACTTTTAATTCTACAAACCCAAAAGCCGCAATAACTTTCCTTCGACTTAGCTGATAGAAGGTTTTTCTGCTTTATAATAACCACCAAAAAATGAAAGATTGAATTCCGTTACATAAACAAATAAACTAATTACCAATACATATGTTACTTCAATTAATTCATTAACAAAAGTGTGGAAGAAACCTTTATCCATTTAATTGATATGTAGCTTTTCATTTGTTCACATTTCAACTAAAAATATTTCCTTTATATCCAATTAAATATGGAAAATTAATTTTGTTTCCTGTCGCATTTTACAGTTTTTTGAACTATTGAAAAATGTAAATGGCTAGCAACGACCTGTAAGTCACTTCTAAGATATCCTGTGCTTGGGAATACGCGGCCCGCAGAATTATTGACCTGCTAAGTATACATATATAAATACACACACACACACACACTCACACACACACACACACACACACACACACACACACACACACACACACACGCACACACACATATATATATATATATATATATATATATATATATATTGTCACCCGAACGTCGGAACTCCCGATAGAACCGGCCGGCAGTAGGGCCAGACGGGAAGTATTTAGATCACGCCTACCCATTTGTCTCGTGTCACTAATTGAAGGGATGGTTAGGAGAGCGGCACGAGCCCTGTACCGTCTCTTTCCCCACCCCACAGACGTCTGGAAACCTCGGGATAATTGTGAGCGCAGCGAACCTTCCTGAAACGGTTGATCTTCCCTATATAAGGCCTGCAGTTGACGAGTTAGTTCAGTTCTTGGCGAGCAGCCGTGAGGAGCGCCGGGTGAGTGGACAGACTGGAAGACGGTATACGTGTATCAGAGGAGTTGTACGTAATTGCGAGTGCAGAGTGGACCTGTGACAGACGAACTGGTGAATTCCAACGGTAATGCGGGGGAATTAAAGAACATTTTGATTTTGTGCAATTGGACTTTTAATTTCACAAACCCACAAGGTCACAGCTGAAAGGCAATCACCCTCTTGGCTAGAATCTCCCAATGATTCATATCACTTTATCAAGTTTACTCTTTCCTTCCGCGGACTTGTATTATTTTTGTCAATTAGATTTTGATTATGTTTTAGCAACTGCGTTATCATTCAGAGTTTGTGCCTGATTTGCTACAGTATTAAACTTCTTTATTTCAGGCTTTCTTTCTGTTATTCCTTTTTTCTTTCCTTCTTGATTTCTTCCTTACTTTATTTCTTTCCTTCTTTCAACTTTTATTTCTCTCTTACATTATTTTCCTCCTTCATCTTAACGGCAGTGAGATTATTTTGGAAATAGATATTTATTTTTAAATCTTTGCGCTAGACGAATTAGCATTTTATGAAAAGAAAAGTAACAAAATGTTCCGGAAAGTTTGTATTCGGAAAATTTTGAATGTGTTTTTTTCCTGTAGGACTCCACTTTAGTCCCAGTTAGCGATTCAAACAACAGATCTGCATAATTTTGTTGTTATTTATTTACAGTGATGATGCAGTTATCAGAAGAAAAAATCTGGAATAATAGGGAATATTACTCAAAACTAATTCTGGATTTTGAACTTCACCATTGGTAAACGGAACAAGATCATCGCTGTACATTTTGGTTTTTAAATCACCTCCAACATTTGGTTGTAGTTTTTTGTTTACGTTATGCTAATTGTGTATATTTTTACTTTACTTATTTATTTACTACCTTAATTGTTTATTTACTTGTTATCTCCCGAGATAGAAATTACTGAAACGCAATCAGTCCTCTTTGCTACGAGCCCCAAATGATACAAAGTTCTTCGTATTTTTTAATCTTTTATTTCGCGATATTCAACTGTTTCAACTCGCAATGCAATGACACCAGTAAGACGAAGTGCTTACCTGGTAGAATTTACGGTATTACAAACTAAACAAACGTCCTTCATTTTCACTTTAATTCTTCTTATTCCTCGTCTTCTTTTTCTCCATATTCGACTTTAAACTACATCTTTAAGTAAAACTCAAAGGCAACATGATAAATTTAGGTAGTATAGCAGCAGATGAAGTATTGGTAGTAAGAGAAAATCTGAGAGGATAGGGAACATTTCTCAGAAGCAACTCTAGATGGCCCTAATTCCGTATTCAAAAACGAAACTAGATATTCGCGGTAAAGTTTTATGTTTACTTGACATTTTGGTTGCGGTTTAGTTATAGATTACGCTACATCATATATTCATATATTATTTATTTGTTGTTTCTTGTTTATGATCATGATGCGGTCATGAGAAGAAACAATCTGGAGGAACAGGAAGTAGTACTCAAAATTAAATCTTGGGGGCGCTACCTCGCCATTCGTAAACAAAACAAGATCATCGCGGTAAATCTTGATATTAAATTGACAATCGACCCTCCCTTACGAACCCAAAGAGCCTCAATACCTTTCCTTCGATTTAGCTGTTAAAAAGTTTTTATGCTTTATAATCACCAACAAAAATCGAAAGATTCAATTCGGTTACGATAACAAATAATCTAATAATCAAAACATGTGTTACTTCAATTAATTCATTAACAAAAGAGTGGACAAGAAGTCTTTTTCCATTTAATTTAGATGTAGCTTTTCATTTGTTCACATTTCAAATAATTATATTTTCTTTATGTCCAATTAAATATGGAAAAGTAATTTTGTTTATTATCGCTTTTTTAAGTTTTATACAGTTTTTTTTTTAAACTATTGAAAAGTGTAAATGGCTAGCAACGATCTGGAATTTACTTCTCAGATCTCCAGTGCTTGGGATACGCGGCCCGCAGAATTATCGACCTGCTAAATGTATATAGCTAAAAGGCAATCACCCTCTTGGCTAGAATCTCCCAATGATTCATATCACTTTATCAAGTTTACTCTTTGCTTCCGCGAACTTTTATTATTTTTGTCAATTTTGATTATGTTTCAGCTACTGTGTTATTATTCAGAGTTTGTGCCTGATTTGCTACATTTTTAAATTCTTTATTTCAGGCTTTTTTTCTGTTGTTCCTTTCTTCCTTCCTTTCCTTCTTGATTTCTGCCTTACTTTATTTATTTCCTTCTTTTAACTTTTATTTCTGTCTTCCTTTATTTCCCTCCTTCATCTTAACGGCACGATATTATTTTGGAAATATATATTTGTTTTTAAATCTTTGCGCTAGTCGAATTAGGAGTTTATGAAAAGAAAAGTAACAAAATTTTCCGGAAAGTTTGTATTTGGAAAATTTTGAATACGTTTGTTTCTTTAGGACTCCACTTTAGACCCAGTCAGCGATTCAACCGACAGATCTGCACAATTTTGTTGTTGTTTGTTTATAGTGGTGATGCAGTTATCAGAAGAAAATATCTGGAATAATAGGAAATATTACTGAAAACTGATTCTAGATTGTGCTGCTTCACCATTGGTAAACAAAACAAGATCATCGTTGTAAATTTTAATTTTTAAATTATATCCCACATTTTGTTTGCAGATGGTTGTTTACGTAATGCTAATTATGTATATTTTTACTTTACCTATTTATTTACAACCTTAATTGTATATTTATTTGTTACCTCCCGAGATAGCTTACTCAAACACAATTAATCCTCTTTGCTACGAGCCCCAAATGATACAAGGTTCTTTGCATTTTTTTATTCTTTTATTTCGCGATATTCAACTGTTTCAACTCGCAATGCAAATGCACCAGTAAGACGAAGCGTTTACCTGGTAGAATTTACAGTATTGCAAACTAAACCAACTTCCGTATTTTTTCACTTTACTTCTTATTCATCGTCTTCTTTTTCTTCTTATTCGACTTTAAACTACATCTTTAAGTAAAACTCAAAGGTAACATGAGAAATTTAGGTAGTATACAAGCAGATGCAGTATTGGTCGTAAGAGAAAATCTGAGAGGAGAGTGAACAGTGTTCAGATACAGCTCCAGAAGGCGCTAATTCCCTATTCTTAAACGAAACTAGATATTTGAGGTAATTTTTTATATTTAGTTGATATTTGACATTTTGGTTGCCATTTATGTTTAGGTTTTGCCACATCATACATTTATATACTATTTGTTTGTTGTTTATGGTTATGATGCTGTCATGAGAAGAAACAATCTGGAGGTAAAGGAAGTAGTACTCAAAATTAACTCTAGTGTTCGCTACCTCACCATTCGTAAACAAAACAAGATCATCGCGGTAAATCTTGATATTAGATTGACAATCGACACTCCCTACGAACCCAAAAAGCCACAACACCTTTCCTTCGACTTAGCTGATAAAATGTTTTTCTGCTGTATAATAACGCCCAAAAATCGAAAGATTCAATTCGGATACATAAACAAATAATCTAATTACCAAGACAGGTGTTACTTCAATTAATTCATTAACAAAAGAGTGCATAAAAAGCCTTCACCCATTTAATTTAGATGTAGCTTTTCATTTGTTCACATTGTAACTAATTATATATTCTTTATGTCCAATTAAATATGGAAAAGTAATTTTGTTTACCAACGCCTTTTTTACGTTTTTTACAATTTTTTGAACTATTGAAACATGTAAATGCCTAGCAACGAACAAGCCGGCCCTTGTAGCCATAGTCGCTAAAGTGTATGTCTCCAGCCTTCCGCCGCGTAGAGGGTCGCATTTCGAGTCCCGCCTTGGGCATGGGTGTTTATGTGTATAGTGAATATTGGTGACACTAGGAAAACAGTTAGGAAAATAAACGGAGATAATGAAAAATCGGTTAAATAAGAAAAAAAGAAGAAAAATATATCTCTATATACATAGATATTTATTTTTAGAAAGAAAATAACTCTAAGTTACTTCTAAGATCTCCAGTGATTGGGTATACGCAGCCCGCAGAATTATCGACCTGCTAAGTATAGCTAAAAGGCAATCACCCTCTTGGATAAAATATCCCAATGGTTCAGATCCCTTTATCAAATTTTATCTTTCCTTCCGCGAACTTGCATTGTTTTACTCAATTGGATTTTGATTATGTTTTAGCTACTTCGATATCATTTAGAGTTTGTGCCTGATTAGCTACAGTTTTAAACTTCTTTATTTCAGGCTCTCTTTCTGTTATTCCTTTCTTCCTTCCTTTCCTTCTTGATTTCTTCCTTACTTTATTTCTTTCCTTCTTTCAACTTTTATTTCGGTCTTCCTTTATTTCCCTCCTTCATCAAAACGGCAGTGGAATTATTTTCGAAGTATATATTTGTTTTTAAATCTTTGCGCTAGACGAATTAGCATTTTATGAAAAGAAAAGTAACAAAATGTTCCGGAAAGTTTGTATTCGGAAAATTTTGAATGTGTTTTTTCCTGTAGGACTACACTTTAGTCCCAGTTAGCGATTCAAACAACAGATCTGCATAATTTTATTGTTATTTATTTACAGTGATGATGCAGTTATCAGAAGAAAAAATCTGAAATAATAGGGAATATTACTCAAAACTAATTCTGGATTTTGAACTTCACCATTGGTAAACGGAACAAGATCATCGCTGTACATTTTGGTTTTTAAATCACATCCAACGTTTTGTTTGCAGTTTTTTGTTTACATTATGCTAATTGTGTATATTTTTACTTTACTTATTTATTTACTACCTTAATTGTTTATTTACTTGTTATCTCCCGAGATAGAAATTACTGAAACGCAGTCAATCCTCTTTGCTACGAGCCCCAAATGATACAAAGTTCTTCGTATTTTATTAATCTTTTATTTCGCGATATTCAACTGTTTCAACTCGCAATGCAATGACACCAGTAAGATGAAGTGCTTACCTGGTAGAATTTACAGTATTGCAAACTAAACCAACTTCCGTCTTTTTTCACTTTACTTCTTCTTGTTCCTCGTCTTCTTTTTCTCCTTATTAGACCTTAAACTACATCTTTAAGTAAAACTCAAAGGTAACATGATAAATTTAGGTGGTATGGAAGCAGATGAAGTATTGGTCGTAAGAGAAAATCTGAGAGAATAGGGAACAGTTATCAGAAGCAACTCTAGATGGCCCTAATTCCGTATTCTAAAACGGAACTAGATATTCGCGGTAAAGTTTTATATTTACTTGACATTTTGGTTGCGGTTTAGTTTTAGATTACGCTACATCATATATTCATATATTATTTATTTGTTGTTTCTTGTTTATGATCATGATGCTGTCATGAGAAGAAACAATCTGGAGGAACAGGAAGTAGTACTCAAAATTAAATGTAGGGGGTGCTACCTTGCCATTTGTAAACAAAACAAGATCATCGCGGTAAATCTTGATATTAAATTGACAATCGACACTCCCTACGAATCCAAAAAGCCACAATACCTTTCCTTCGACTTAGCTGATAACAAGTTTTTCTGCTTTATAATAACCACCAAAAATCCAAAGATTAATTTCGGTTACGTTAACAAATAATCTAATAACCAAGACATGTGTTACTTCAATTAATTCATTAACAAAAGAGTGGATAAGAAGCATTTACCCATTTAAATCAGATGTAGGTTTTCATGTGTTTACATTTCAAATAATTCTATTTTATTTATGTCAATTAAATATAGAAAAGTAATTTTGATTTATTATTGCTTTCTACAGTGCTTTTAACTATTTCGAAATGTAAATGGCCAGCAACGAACTGTAAGTTACTTGTAGGATCTCGAATACGCGGCCCACAGAATTATCGACTTGGTAAGTACCACTTACAGTTCTTAGTACGAAGTATACTATATTTTTAAATTAAAACCTTACAGCATGCTACATTGCACCAGAAATACTACAACCCTTGTACATTTACATTTAACAGTTTTACACTACAAGGGTGGTCTGAAAAGTTTCCGACCCCAACATGAAGATGGCAGTATCTACTCATAAATAAAAGCTAGTGAATTTCGTGACAATTACTCATTCAGCTATTTTGGACGCTCAGTTGTTATTCAGATGTTTGAGAGATTTGATGTGAGTGTTTTTATGAAAATGGACAAAATCGAGTATCGAGCTGACAATAAATACTTGTCTTTGAAAGGCAATAGGCCTACGTAAATCAAAGATGAGTTGGATTCCGTGTATTGGGACTCTGCACCATCATTTACCACAGTGAAACTTTAGGCAGCTGAATTTAAACGTGGCCGTAAGAGCTTGGGAGACAATAAACGTTTGCGACGTCCAGAAACAGCAACTACCGACTAAAACATCGCCAAAGTTAACCAAATGGTGGAAGACAACTGCCGAATTAAAGTGAGAGAGACAGCAGAAGCTATGAACATGTCAAAAGAAAGTGTTTGTCCCATATTAAATCAACATTTAGACATGATAAAGCCGTCAGCGCGTTGGGTGTTGCGTATGCTCACGTTAGACCAAAACCGTGTTCGAATGAACATTTCCAACGCTCTTTTGGCGTAGTTTACGCGCAGTGAATCCGAGATTTGGCCCCGATTAATTTCTGTAGATGAAACTTGGATACACCATTATACTCCCGAAACAGAAGTGCAGTCCAAACCGTGGCCTGCAAAGGGAATCCGACTCCAAATGAAGCAAAAATTGTCTTTTCGGTTGGGAAAGTGATGGCGACCGTCTTTAGGGATACCTAATGAGTTATTTTAATCGATTATTTTCAAAAAGTAAAGACTATTACAGAAGCATACCACGCAGCATTACTTGACAGGCTGAAGGCCAAACTTGCGGAAAAACCGCCACATTTACAGAAAAAGAAAATCCTGTTTCGCCAAAACAACGCACCGTCTCACACCTTGGCGGTTGCAGTGGCGAGAACCCACAAATTACGGTTTGAACTGCTTGACCATGCGCCTAACTCACCAGATCTAGCACCAAGCGACTTCGTTTTGTTCCGTCATCTAAAAATTGCGCTCGGAGGACTGAGGTTTTTGTCAAATGAAGAGGCAATCACCCTAGTAAAAATTATTTTGCAGAGAAAAACGCCGAGTACTATTTGGACGGGTTACGGAGATGGAAACATAGCTGGGAGAAGTGTGTAGAGTTACAAGGAAACTATGTTGAAAAACGCCGAGAACTATTTGGACGGGTTACAGAGATGGGAGCATTGCTGGGAGAAGTGTGTAGAGCTACAAGGAGACTATGTTGAAAAACGCCGAGTACTATTTGGACGGGTTACAGAGATGGGAGCATTGCTGGGAGAAGTGTGTAGAGCTACAAGGAGACTATGTTAAAAAACGCCGAGTACTATTTGGACGGGTTACAGAGATGGGAGCATCGCTGGGAGAAGTGTGTAGAGTTACAAGGAGACTATGTTGAAAAAAAATTGAAAAATGCCTTGTATCTTTTAAGGACGGAAACTTTACAGACCAACCTTGTATATAGGCAAAGTTTAATGAATACTCTGATCGTTCCTGTCTGTTTTTACACATCCTAATAAAGTATGATTACTGCAATAGACAAGAGAGAGAAGGGTTAGCTTGCATGAGAACAGGAACAATTCTTGTAAGAGGGATAAGAGGTAGGAAAAAGGACATTTGTGAATTGTGTGGGGGAAAACAAAGCATAGAACACTATGTAACAGAATGTGAGGAGTTAGCAATGTGGAGAAAAAGGGAGAAAATAGAGTAGAAGATAGTAGCTATAAGAATGTTAACGGGAAAGAAGGACTAGAAGGTAAGAAGTATTGGTGAGTTCTTGCAGAAAGTAAAACAAAAGTAGGCAAGAAATGTAAAGAATATAAGAAAGGAAGATGAAGAGGAAGAATGGGACTTATTGAGTAACAAGGTGGCATGGAGGTTAAGAGCTACCTGGCAGAGCAGAAGACCTGGGTGTCATGTAAGCCAAGATAGCAACAAGATAAAGACAAATAAATTTAGCCTAAAGCTGTAAATTGTAAATTTTGGAATATTCACAATAAAAGGGCTGGCCCCGTAGCATAGTCGGTAGAGCACCTGTCTGGCGAGCTAGGGTACCCGGTTCGATTCCCGGTGGTGAAGGTGAAGATTTTTCTCCGACCAGGATAATTCCTCATCTTCTCCAGAGTCTGTAAGTATGAATGAGAGTGCGAATGTGTGTGTGTGTGTGTGTGTGTGTGTGTGTGTGTGTGTGTGTGTGTGTGTGTGTGATCTAATGATTGGCTGCCGATATGACCATTGGAGTTCAAGGGGTTTAAATGGACCAAAAGGTATGAAACAGTATCTGTAAATAGTAATGTAATCAATTTACAAGTATATAGACTATTCGATAATTTGCCTAATCCTGCATAAAAGATTTGCCAATAATTATACATACATATATAACAACATTAATTCTGATTTAAATATAATTATAATATAACTATATGTTCATGAATTTATGAGTTATAAGGATTTCATATTTGGGGGATATTAGCTTTTAGTATATTTACCCTATGGACGATGTACATACTAACTTATATATTCCATTACTATGAATAGTTATGTGGTCCTCAAATTTTACTATATTTGTTATTAATATCAGTTGGCTGCTAGTCTTAGTTATATTTAATATGTTACTTATTTGTCCTATTTCTATCCTTGGCACTGTTTATACTGCACTGAAATTCACTTGCCACGCTGCACTTCATTTGTTTTTGCAACTTGGTGATTATTATTCTCTAAGCAATAATGATACTGTACGTCTTTGGTGTTAATTGCACCATCGAATAAGGTTATTGGTTTCGTTAAGTAGTAAAAGGCTCTAAGGTAATTGATTATAAGTCTCCCATTGTTACTGTCGAATCGTCTCCGTTCTTCTCTATTTCCTTAATTATTGTTGTTCTCTGTAGCTTTTATTTCCGGTCATTCATATGTTGTATTGTCAGCAATCGCATTGTTTCGTTGGAGCGGCCGTAAAGCCAGAGCTACGCGTGGGCAGGAATGAAAGAGACAGGTAATGTCCCGTAGAATAGACGCTTGCCGAGAGAGGGAAAGAAACAGTGATGCCTGGACTGTTCCGTCTTTCTCTCGCTGTTTCGCAATTGTTATCGATCGGATGTATTCTAGAACAACGACTGGATTTCACTAGGTATTTGGTCTCATCCAAGAATGAGGATAGTAATAGAAGCAGAGGGTTTACACACCCAATGATTATGATAATGATGATAGTTGGCGCTACAGGCCATGTAGACCCTTGGCCTCCCTAACCACCGTCTTCCATTCTACTCGGTCCTCTGCTTTCCTTCTCCAGCTTTTAACCCCCAACTTTATCAAGTCATCTTCTATATCATCTACTCATGATTTCCTGGGTCTTCCTCTTCTCCTTCTGCCATCCAGCTTTCCTATGAATATCTTCTTAACTACATTGGTTTCCGGCATTCTCTGCACATGGCCAATCCATCTTCCTTGTTTAATTTTCACTACTATATTGGTTTTCCAAACAGGCACTGTAACTCCAAGTTAGTCCGCATGCTCCATCCGTCCAAGTCCCTTATTGCTCCAAATATATTTCTCAAAATCTTCCTTTCCCATCGTAATAACCATTGTTCTTCTCTGATTGTCAACACCCAGCTTTCTGAACCATACATTATTGTTGGTTCAGTACAGTTGTATGTATTTTAAGTTAAGTATTCCTACTGACGTTCCTTGATTTAAACATATTCTGCAAGGCATAGAAACATCTGTTACCACTTGCTAATCTTTCTTGAATTTCCACCGATGTTTTATTATCTGCTGTTACTGTAGATCCCAGGTATTTAAATGTTTCCACTCTTTGATATTCTTTCTCATGTAATTTAACTGTAGGTTCTCTTCTTCTTGCAACTCCATCACATTCCATTTTCATAAATTTGGTTTTACTAACGTTCACTGCCAATCCTGGATCCTGTACTTTCTCTTCCAACACTAAATAACCTTCCTCAAATGCTCTTATAGTTATTTATTTATTATCCAATTTTCTGATTTCTATTTTACCCAAAGGTATATTAGGAGTATAGTTTACAATTTATGAATATAATACAATTTACAAAAACATAACAAATTCAATATCTAGCTGACAAAGAGTAAACATCAAGATGTATCATTTAGCTTAAGAAATAATTTGTTTAAGAAATCCATGAAATATTGACAAGTTTTGTAATTCATCAGAATATGTGTAAGTGATTTTGAGAAAGTCTAACCTAACGACTGAAGCAATAATTCAAGCTCGTATCTTTCAAAATAGAAAAACGGGCAATCACATAAAATGTGAGGGACATCTTGAAGATGATTTCCCTAAATACAATCACCTGTGTGTTTGATTTTGAATCGAAATAAGTAAGCTGAAAATTTGTCATGTCCAGTTAAGAATTGAGTGAGAACATAGTTAGGATTAGCGAATTTACATTTATGTCTGTCAGAAACTGTTGGGAAATATAAATCCTTAGTGAAAGCATCACAATCACTTTTTAACCAGTATTGATTCCAGTCGTTGAGGAAAGTCTCCTTTTAATGTTTGCTTCACATAAGAAATGGGACATAGAGTGTATGTCTCTGAAAGATCTGAAGTCGCAGCTCTCTTTGCAAGCTCATCTGCACGTTCATTTCCGGCAATCCCTACGTGTCTTCTGACCCATTTAATACACAGATGAGAACTACATAATAACTGATTCCTTATTTCTTACTTCTAATGCTCTTATATTCCTTGCGAGAATTGCCACATCGTCAGCATATGCCACTATTTGTACTGATCTGGAAAGTATGGTTCCTCCAGGGTTTATGGGTAATTGTAGGATTACTTTTTCCAGTGCTAAGTTAAACAGTAGTGTGGATAGTACATCTCTTTGTCTCCACCCCCTCTCCACGGTAAACATACCTGATAAATCTTGATCCATTCTAACCCTGCATCTTATCAATTCTATAGACATTCTTATCAATCTCACCAATATCTGTGGTATTCCGAACTCTCTCAGCTCTATCCAGGCTATCGTACGCCTATTTCAAATCCACATACAGCTGATGAAGCTGTCTGTCATATTCATAAAACTTTTTCCAGTATTTGTCGTAATATAAAACTCTGGTGTAATATACAGCGATGTTTCCTAAATCCTGCTTGCTAATCCCCAAGTATCTTTTCTAGCCATTGCTCCAGTCGTATGGAAAGTATCTTCCCAAAAACCTTTACACATTCAATACTAAGTTAATGTTCATGTTTATTTAACTATACATATTTAAATAAAACATTTCATTCAATTAGTTTAAAAACAGAGTAGGGTGTTTAGTTTTTATATGTGATCATAAATATCATAAAATCAAGTAAACATTAGCAATTGGAAGGTACTACAATGTCCTTAATACGCATGTCCTATTTCTACAATTAAAACAAAATTAAAATGGTGTCTGGTATTGGAAACTCTGTAGGTCTGGCTCCTACATACTTTAATTAATTAGTATAAATGAAAAATTCAATACCAGGGTTGGGATATGAACCTCGCTTTAACTCATTGAGATACCATGGCCAACGTGCCGTCGCGACATTTTTTTTCCTTGTAACTTACATCCTCCAACATTTAGTCATATCGGACGATGAATGAAATGGGTGAAATTATGCTCAATGCGTTCTGGGTCCATGGAGCTTACAGTTACCCGACATTCGTCTTTCAGGATAAGGAGAAACCCGGAAAAAACTTTATCCAGGTAACTCACGCTGACCGAGATTCGAACTCGGGACCCCTTGAACGTGAGGCAGACATGTTACCATTTACGCTACCGAGTGTCGCGACATTAAACTCTCCAATTGACTCAATATATATTTGCCGGTAAACCACTTAGAGCTCTCATATTCAAGATACACATCTGTTGCAGTTTACTGTTACAAGTACCGTCAACTGGGGTGACTTTGTGCCTGGAGGGTGACTTTGTGCCATCCATGCACTTAATAAGAAAGCAGTGTAGTAATACTCGTAACACTTGCATAAGTGTTGGCACCACCTGGTGACTATGTTATATACTGCTTACTCTTTTAAAGTTGGGTGCATTGTGAGGATTTGTGGAAACGTGTCTGCACATATTTTTACTGAAGTCTGTATAATTCCAGTTGGATCGAGGTGAAGAATTTTATGTTTCAAACTAAAGATAGGTTTGTTTGCTTAGACAATTATTTGGCTATTGATTACGAAAATGTAAGCTCTGTGGCAGATACGGCGTTCTTTTGAATGAGGTAGAAACTTCAAAATAGGAAAATGGCGGGTAACTATGGGCCACCAGAAATCATTGCATTTTACTCACATGCAAGCACGTAGAGCAACGCTCGCACCACGGCAGCTGAAGGGGACGGATACCTTCCCCTACGGAGTGTATTTTACTACAGACAGCTTTACTTCCATTACAGATACCGATAGTAAATTGTCATAGACAAAATGCCAAGAAAACACCGAAGGGAGCCAGAAAACCGGTCATACCGCAATTACAGAGAATCTACATTAGAAAACGCTAAAGAAATTAGATGAAAAATCTCTCAATACGCTCTGCCGTAGATAGAGTATAATATTCACAGGAACACATTGATGTCAAAAGTACAGAAAATAGGCATTCCGCCCCTTTTTTTCTGGACCATCAACATCAAAGTCTACAGCAGAAAGAAAAGTCAAGAAAGCCAGAATTTCAGATCATAACAGCAGCAGTGATGATGATGTCACCATACATTATAAGGAGAGCTCCAACAGTCTATTTTCCTTTGATGACAGTGAAGATCCTCCATCTCCGTTGAACCAGAATGGATCATCAACACTAAATCCGAGAAACATGGTTGATGATTTCGTCACTGTGCAGTATGAGGGGGACTGATTTCCAGGAATGGATACTGACGTTCCTGAATGCAGAAAAGCTTGGGAAAATGTAACATTTTTGAAATTCATATGAAGTGTAGTTCAAAAGATTTTGTAACCATAAAGAGTAATAACTTGACATGAAAATGTTTGTTTTTAGTTTTATTGGAAATAATACTCCCATTCCATGCAGTGATAGTACTGGATTTACAGATGGCACAAATCCGCCTCATCTAATAGGGTGGGTGAAATTGGGCCATGTTTGCATAGCCTTTTTGGGTATCAGTTAACATCAAGGAATAACTTGACTGCAATACAAGATTGATGTTTCTGCTAATATGTTACAATTAGCAAGCGTTTCTTTATTAACGTTAAAATCGATGAAAAGATTTCTAAAAACTGCAAAAAAGTGGCACAGTCACCCCAGATGACGGTACATAAATACCAGAGTCTTTAGCATTGAACTCCTATTGAGGAATTAACCCTTTCTTAAATGATCAGAATTGATCCTCTTAAATACATATCCTGTATGTGGGTGTTTTAGTTAATTAGAGTCAAACTGAAAAATTCAATGCCATGGATCTCCTGGCTTCCATCCAGTCGCTCTAACTAATTGAGTTAGAATGCATTGACCTTTTCAGTTTGACTCTAATTAAAACAGCCATACACAGGAGATGTATTTAAAATGATTAATTGTGATCATTTAAGAAAGGGTTAATTCCTCATTATAAACTTAATCCTATATACTTGTCTGTAACCGCTCGGCTATCAGTGCACGCTTAGTAACTGAGACTCAGTTATGAGAAGATCTAGTAAAACGAAGCTATAGAGACGCTTTGTAGTGACACCAATGTAAACCGGTCGTGGAAACAGCAGGACAGCTGTGACGTCAGCTCCGTGAGCTCTCACCGCCAAATATGCTCCCGTACGCGTGCGACGTCACCGCGTGGATTTCTACTGTCCAAGAGGAAGGATATGTTGGGATTCCGACAGCATAGGCAAGACAGGAAACATATCGGGTATTAATAATATGTACAAACTACACCTTGGGTGTTGTAATACTAATGTTGACTGCTTTAATTACACAATTGGTCACAGTTTATAAACAATTACATTTTGGATCTGTGTTATAAGCAAATATATATACAACTTCAAATTGTAGTTTACCTGAAGGTCAGGCATGTTATAAAGTAAATAAGATAAACGTAAAATAATTTTCTCTGCAAATTGGAGGAGGCCCTTTCACAACAAAATTACGCGGACATTTTCCGACATTTTCTGTTTCGTTTTTCTTTAACTAGTTTATCAATGTCAGGACGTAATGTCTGAAAAATTTGTAGTCGAAGGCTGCATGTTAGATTGTTGACCGACAAGGTACTTCGGTGTTTGGACTTGGCTAATTTCATAACACATATGTCAAGTCAAACATACATAATGTCGGTGCGGCAAGTGAATACAACCTGGTAAATCTGGTTTGGGGGACATTCTTGTAAAAATCAGCCAAGTCTTTCTTGTCTGTATATTTTTCCATGAATAAATCGTCACATTGTAAATTTAACAGTTTCATTAGGTACGTGGCAGCTACATTGTTGTCATCGACTGCGCTACACCTGACTGAACGCTCAGAATCTGTACTCACAGCGCCATTTATATAGGTAACACGGTTCTTGCCTGACGTCACTCGCACTGTAGGCCTCGCTCACAACTGAAATACGTTACAACTCTCGAAGATGTTTTCCTCTGGCATACGCTTTCACAGTCTCCTTTTTTTCCCAAAGGGTGAAATCTCTATACTGCTCTCCTTTTGTAAGCACGAAGTTAAAAAAGAAATTAAACGTCTACAATCACATTTTGTAGAAAAAAGTTATCGAAGGTGGAGAAAGTCCTATGATTGTAAATTAACGGATTTCGACTAAGTGGTATAATTGCCATATTTTGGACTTCTTGCTGTCTGAGCTTTTAAACTGATGTATCTAAGATAAATAGTAACCATGATTTAACATACCGCATTGCGACAAAACCGCTGTTCGTCGTGATCCTATAAAAGGTTACACAAAAAGGGAAAATATTGTATGTGTGTAAACTGAGGCACTTATCTGAGCTTGCTTGAAACGTTACGAGGTAAATATGCAAATAATCCTTTAGAAATCTTGCCCAGTCTCAGATACACCCCGAGATTGAGAGTTAAACATGACTGAGTGGCCTTTGTTTACATAAAACATTACAAAATTTCAAGTAGCACTAACACCATACCAAATTTAAATTCGCTACTTAAAACTTGCTAAGAATTCACGCCATGCAAAAAACATTCAGATGCATCTGAGCTCCACTTTCTGACACATACTTTATCATTTTTTTTTTTTTTTACTTGTTCCATTTGTACCCCGCCTTTAACTCCAATGGTCATATCGGCGGCCGTTCTCTTTTGGAACATACCGAAGGTGTTAGGTCGAATTCGTTGGGTTTTAATCATTACATCACGCACACATTCACACTCTCATTCATACTTCCAGACTCTGGGGAAGATGGGGAAATATCTTGGTCGGAGAAAAATCCCCACCCCCACCACCCGGAACCCCAAGCACGGTAGTCAGGTGCTCTACCGACTGAGCTACGGGGCCAGCCTTTATCAATCTTATACAATCACCTTTATTGAGTCAATAACACGGAATAAGAATAAATAACCTTTGAATGTTTCGTGCACTTTATGAGGCAATTCCTACTAATTTTGGGTTGAGAAAAACAAATATGACAATGAAAAACTTCTATTAGCTCTAGTTTCTATGACTTAAACAAGGTGGAAGTATTACATATTAACGGATTGAGAGAAAAGAATACATTTTAATTGCATACATGCCAACAACAATGAAAGTGCATTTGAGTTCTTTAACTGGTAATTACATACTAAGAGCTCTAAATTGCTGGAAAAATACTTCGCAGATAGTCGTGTCTGAAGAGAATCATGTGATGGCCTATTGACTTCGTCGTCTTTTAGCTTACCTCTTGTGATGGAGTTCCGCAGAATTCCTATACAAAGGCCAACAGTAATCCGCAAGCATTACTTCATTCCAACGGCCCTGATATCTTTGTTCCATAACAGAAATGTCCTGATGGAATCTCTCCCCATTTTCATCACTAACAGCTCCACAACTAGGAGGGAAAAAGTCTAGGTAGGAGTGGAGAAAATGGATCTTAAGGGACATGTTGCATCCAAGGTTACGGTATTTTTGCGGAGCATTGTCACCAAATGCTTGTAGTTGTCATCTCTTCTGTTGCCTAAAAATCCATGAACCACAGCCTTAAAGGCTTCCCAAGCTTCCTTTTCTTTCCCCTCCAAAATTTCGTCAAATGCAGGATCCTTTACAAGTTATCTTATTTGTCATCCGACAAAAATGCCTTCGTTAACCCTTGCATCACCTAATTTCCAAAATTTTTCTCTGATTGTGTTTTGTTATTTGAAAGGTGTGTCAACTCCCAAAAATAATCCCCCAAATTTAAAATCTGCACCTTGAAAATCGAAATGTCACTTTATCTTCAAAACAAGAGCTGATCTATTATTTTTATGGTGATTTTTTAATTCAGCAGATGGAAATACATAATTCACTATTTTAAGCCGGAAACATTTTCATTGTTCCCCAGTGTAATCTGTATTGTGACTTTGTGGGTTCGGGAAATAAAAATTCCAGGTTAGAAACACTAAATATTGCTCCAAACACACCTTAGTCAACCCTTTAGAGTAGCAGATTTACGTCACATACAAAATACAACTTGCAAGGTCATCGACCACAAACAGCTGTTCACGCACATGAGTTCAATTAACAACTGTCCCCAGTGGCAGGCGGCGTCTCCTTTTATAGCTTACTCACTATTCCAGAAATTCGTGGTATGTTCTCAAACAATCAGGACGGCGTTAGAAGAAAGAAGAACTCTCCAGAAATCCGTCTCCTTCCCCCCACCGTTTCGGCGAACTTTTATCTACGCACTGCATTGCCCGTCTCTTTGAACTAGTCACTCGCGCCGCCTCGCCGCAACATTGCGTTTGCGATAATATTAATATCATAAAAAACATTTGTTAAGTTAAGTAATTTCAAAAGCTACTCAATCCATTCTGATAAATATTTCTACCAGGGATGGGTCGATATCAGCATTTTTGACACTCGATTCTGAGTACACGATATCTTCCACGATACCGATACTTCGATACGCGACACTGCCATTTATACCTGTAGTTTCAATACAAATTAGAATGTTCAGAGAACTGTGTAATGCCAGTTAAATTAATTAGCTGTACATTTTTAATCAGATAAAACTTCAAATCATCAGTATTCATATTTATAAACTCTACATTAGACTAAAGTAAAACCTGAAGCTTTCCTGGCGACGAATATGCTCACTTTATTCTCGGGCAGCAAGCCAGGTGAAAAGACGATTAGATATAAACGTTTCGGGGGTGTGCATCTCTCCCATCATCAGGATATTTAATAAATATTATAACCACAAATGAAACACAGGATGTAACACCAATATAAACAAAGACAAAACACTATCAAAATTCGCATTACTGAACAAAAGACTGTTTTCTGTAAATTAAATACCAGGGCAGGAGATGACGTGAGTATAGAAAATTGTGTCAAAGAAACGTAACAACTTAACTTGATTATCAAGCTGTATGGATCTTTGCTTCTTATATCGACGGCATTCCATTTTTAAGGCCGGTTTCCAAGAGGAGCTGAACTGAAATCCAGCATCACTACTAAGCGTGCTTCCTTCAGAGGAAATCGCTAAAGCCTCCTTAATTCTCTGCTCCCAGTAACTGTTGCATATTGCCAAGATGGTCATCTCCCGAAATTTGGCTCTATGGTCGTTATCAAAACAATGCTCTGCCAGCCCAGGCTGCTCAGGTTGCATTAAACGAATGCTCCGTTCATCTTCGATTATTCTAGTAGCGATGGTCCTTCCGGTTTGTTCCATATACGGTGTTTCACATTCACAGGGAATGCGGTACACTCCCGGAACTAGGAAGTCCAGTTTGTCTTTCACTGGTCTCAAGAGATGTTTAATCTTAGGACGTGGCTTGTGGATGGTCCTGATGGTGTATTTGGCGAGAATTCTGCTGATTCTGCCGAATAGATTGCCGGTAAACAGGATGCAGGCTGTAGTGGTAACCTTATCTGACAAATGCTGTATTACAGGTTTCCCTTTCCTAGCTTTGGTGGATCGAGGCTTCAACGTCATATTCGGAGTAGCTGCTTTGTCGGAAAGTGAGTCTCAGGTGCTGTAATTCCTGTTTTAAGTGGCTGGGATCAGAGATAGACATTTAAAAGTAAAATATTCCACTTGTGTAAGTTTTTGTTAAAATAAATACTAGCATGTTCATTCTTTTGGAGATAAGTCTATTTCCTTTTCTGTCGGATATCAGTCCTTCTGTGCTAAATAGCCCTTCTGAGAAAACTGTTGCATGTGGAATACACATCTATTTGCGGGAAGTTCGAGAGGTTCTTGTTCAATTCCTGTGGCTGACCTATATTGCCCATAGGTTTCTTTGTGGGCTTTCCCAGGTCGCCAGGCGAATGCTGGATAAGTCAAGTACTCCCGCGAAATTCCTCTCCCTCCATTTCATCTCCTTTATCATTTCATATCATCTCTCATCTGGTGGTCTCTTTCAGAGTAGAAATGTGCAGTTATGAGTCTCTACGCTGAAGTGGCAGAGCGTCCTCTCAAACGTCGGCGGGAAGTCCTGCTGGGTAATTTCGGCTGTGGGTTATATAGTATTCCTTTGCATCCGACGTATGCACCCTTTTAGACACCTTATACGACGTACGTTACAGGAACACACGTCTTAGTCTCAAGCCACCAGGTTTTCGCTTCCGGGAGCTCCTTAGGAGACATGCTTTTGACATGCCTGGGATGTTCCCTAAGGGTGAAAGTTTGTATCTCCCTTGGTTGTGTGCAGCGGCTCCCGTAGATCTTCGTATGAAGCTGCATAGCAAGGCTACGGCACCCACGAGTATTATCCGCATCGTATTTTTGGAATTTTTATTGGGGTATAAAAATTTTAACTTAATTTTTACCAAGGGGTCAAAATGCTCTAGCGGTGTTGGAAGCTTGTGTGTCCATGGAGCCGAACCGTTTACATTTGATCTCCATGGCAGCACTTCCATATACAATGTAGAGCTCTATGCCATTTACCGAACCATTTTACATGTTCACTGCAGAGTTTTGGGTAATAGCCTTGTCCTGAGTGATTCCCTTAAAACACTCCACCGCCTACGTGCGCTGTACAACCACCATTCTATGTTACATCGTATCCGGGACGACATCCACACCTTACACTCCTCAGGCGTTAGCGTAGTGTGCGGAAGGGTCCCTAGTCTCGTGGGCTTGCAGGTGAATGAACTTACGGATTCGGCAGCCAAGACGGCAACAACACCCCCCAGGTTTTTATCCGACTGGTCTTCACGGAAGATTCTAGCCTTCAGTGCGGAGCGCTGCGTGCTCCTCCTGAGCCGCAGAGTGAGCCCATCTCCGCAGAAACAAACTGATATCTGTAAAGGCACTTTTGATTCCCTGGGTGACCTCCTCCGTTCCTCTCGTTGGGAGGAAGTGAATCTGGCTCGGTTAAGAATTGGCCACTGCTGTTTTACCGCTAGTTTTAAATTCACAGGGGACCCTGCTCCAGCCTGCCCAATCTGAGCTGGCGCTCTATCGGTCCCTCAGGTGCTTTTGACCTGTTTTAACCTTGAGGATCTCTGCCAGTCTCTCCAGCTGCCTGCCAGATTGGCAGATATATTGGCGGATGACGAGCAAGCAGTGGCCGAAGTTGTTAACCTGTTTCTAAGAGCTAGTTTTAGAATTTAGATTTCATGCTTTTTAACCCTTATATGCTTTTAGCTTCTTTTACCTCTTGACTACCATAGTGTTTTGTCATTTTGTCTGTGATTTTATTTAGAAGGGTTGCTTTTTTTAAGGTTCTTTTATTCGGTTTTTAGCATGATTTGGATTTTACGGGCGCTGGTGACCACGCTGCCATCTGGAACTGTCGGCGGGAGTCTAGGCGGTGCATAGCAGGATGGTATTGCCACCCGAACATCGGTATTTCCGATAGAACCAGCAGCTGGCAGGTAGTAGCCAGACGGGAAGCATTGAGACCACTCCTACCCATTTATTTTGTAGCGCTAACGAAGGGGATGATTAAAAGGGCGGCACGAGCCCTGTATCGTCTCTTTCCCCATCCCTGACTGAAACCTTCGGAATGATTCACTGAACCGCGAGACTTCCAGAAACAGCGATCTTCCTATAAAAAGGGACTGCAGTTTGCGAGTCAGTTCAGTTCTTGGCGAGCAGCCGGAGGTGCACCGTGCTAGTGAACGGATTGGAAGACTTTGTACGTGCATCGGAGGAGTTGCGAGTGCGGAGTGGACCTGTGACAGACGAACTGGTGATTTGTAATTGTGTGCGCTACGTAATTCTATGTAATCGGCAAGTGGTCCAACTGTAATTCGGTAGAAATAAAGAACATTTTGAGTTTGTGCAATTGGGCTTTTAATTTCACGAACTCATAAAGTTACAATATTCTCTGAATAAACCAATTCCTCCTCCGGTGGGACTATTGTCGTGTTCCGAACCCAGGTCTCAAAGGCAGCCTGGGTTCGATCCCAGGCGACCGCAAGGTGAGATTTGTGATGGACAACACGGCGCTGGGGTGGGTTTTCTCCGAGACCTCCGGTTTCCCCCGCCATCTCGTTCCACCGGTGCTCCATCTTCATCTCAGTGTCACCGCCTGCGGTGCCTTATGTAATAAAAACGTGTGTTAAACACTACATACACACGCATGACCCACATTCTTTCCGAATGACAGTAGTGAAACACAATTATCGACCTCACGATGATGCTACGCCAATTTATAGCGGAGATCTTGCTTCAATCTCGAGCTGAATGCGCTCTCAGGAATGCGTCGGTGTGTGATAAAAGTAAGGATAGCACTTGAATCGAAGTTTGAAACGTTTAATAACCTTTTAAGTCGTATACTACGTGGCAATACGTGATTTCAATCACTGAGGCAAGAAATTTCGCCTTATTCAGCTACATCTTGCTCCATCAGCGAAAAGTCCTGAACTGTTCAAGATTATGCATAGAATGTCCTCCTCAGCTACCAAACTTCCTTTAAGCTTCCCGCCCCTTCTGCTGAGAACCCACTGATAGCTTCTAAAACGTTACCACTTCATTTCTATATTGCTGATAATTTGTTCTTTCCATCCCACCATAAACCGAATTAAACAAACAAAAAAGAATAATAATAACAAATATGAACAAAAGTCTTCCTATCAAATCACTTCAAGAAATGCCAATAAAAGTACTTACACCAAACCTAGTTCCATTTGCTTATAATATTATATGTAAATTGATTTGTAGTGAGATAGAAGGAGACTCGTGGTTAATGAGTAGGAAGAAGTGATAGCATTGTTGGTAAATTGATTCAGACAGAAAGTATAAAAAGCTACGAAAACAATGTAAAAGAATGGAAAGAAGAATCAACAGCGCTGAGGGAAAGAGAACGCCCTACTTAAGTCTTCCTAAATATAATTGAAGAAGTTTTGTTATAATTGCCAATGTGAGGAAGACCACAGAAGGTAGTTAATTGGCATTGCTACAACCGTGGAGGTAGGAATATCCCACTCAGGCACTTGTATCAAGTGTAGAAATTCATAAATGTCTCATCTCTGACAAAACAACAACGTTGGAGGAGGAAAATTACAAAGAAAAAAAAAGACGAACGTCGTGTAATTTTAAGCTCCATGGACCAAGGACAAATTTCAGCATCATTACAGCCATGTCATTCACCGTCCGATGTGACTCAACGTTGGAGGGCGTAAATTACAAAGAAGACAAACGTCGTGTAATTTTAAGCTCCATGGACCAAGGACACATTTCAGCATCATTACAGCCATGTCATTCACCGTCCGATGTGACTCAACGTTGGAGGGCGTAAATTACAAAGAAGACAAACGTCGTGTAATTTTAAGCTCCATGGACCAAGGACAAATTTCAGCATCATTACAGCCATGTCATTCACCGTCCGATGTGACTCAACGTTGGAGGGCGTAAATTACAAAGAAGACAAACGTCGTGTAATTTTAAGCTCCATGGACCAAGGACACATTTCAGCATCATTACAGCCATGTCATTCATCGTCCGATGTGACATAAGAATGGAGCAGGAAAATTACAACAAAAAGACGAACGTCGTGAAGGTTTAAGCTGCAAGTACCCAGGACACATTTCTGCATCATTACACCCATGTCATTCAGCGTCCGAGTAGACTTAACGTTGGAGGAGGAAAATTACAAACAAACAAAGAAGAACGTCGTGTTGTCTTAAGCTCCATGGACCCAGGACACATTTGAGCATCATTACACCCATGTCATTCATCGTCCGATATGACATAACGTAGGAGGAGGAAAATTACAAAAAAAAAAGACGAACATCGTTTTGCGATAAGCTCCATGGACCCAGGGCACATTTCTGCATCATTACACCCATGTCATTCATCGTCCGATATGACATAACGTAGGAGGAGGAAAATTACAAACAAACAAAGAAGAACGTCGTGTTGTCTTAAGCTCCATGGACCCAGGACACATTTGAGCATCATTACACCCATGTCATTCATCGTCCGATATGACATAACGTAGGAGGAGGAAAATTACAAAAAAAAGACGAACATCGTTTTGCGATAAGCTCCATGGACCCAGGGCACATTTCTGCATCATTACACCCATGTCATTCATCGTCCGATATGACATAACGTAGGAGGAGGAAAATTACAAAAAAAAAGACGAACATCGTTTTGCGATAAGCTCCATGGACCCAGGGCACATTTCTGCATCATTACACCCATGTCATTCATCGTCCGATATGACATAACGTAGGAGGAGGAAAATTACAAAAAAAAAGACGAACATCGTTTTGCGATAAGCTCCATGGACCCAGGGCACATTTCTGCATCATTACACCTATGTCGTTGTCCGCCGTTGAGGCTTAAAGTTGGAGGACATACATTACAAACAAAAAGACGAACGTCGTTTAGCTTTAAGCTCCATGGACCCAGGACACATTTCAGCATCATTACAGCCATGTCATTCATCGTCCGATGTGACATAAGAATGGAGCAGGAAAATTACAACAAAAAGACGAACGTCGTGAAGGTTTAAGCTGCAAGTACCCAGGACACATTTGAGCATCATTACACCCATGTCATTCAGCGTCCGAGTAGACTTAATGTTGGAGGACATACATTACAAACAAAAAGACGAACGTCGTTTAGCTTTAAGCTCCATGGACCCAGGACACATTTCACCATCATTACACCCATGTCATTCACCGCCGTTGTGGCTTAATGTTTGAGGACGTACACTGCAAACAAACAGAGTTCCGTTTGACAGCGTTCAGCTTCCTGTAGTCCACGCAGAAGGGTTGCTAGCCATTCTTCTTCGTCACCAAGACTACAGGGGAACACCAAGGGCTGTCAGACTTTTCAGTCACTCCCCTGGATCTCATGTCCTCCCGCATGACTCGTACCGCCCCCTGCTTCACCAGCGCAACGCGTCTAGATTGTTGCCGAATAGGCCGGGTGTCCCCGGTGTCGATGTGGTGAAGCACTTTGTCCGTACAGTCGTAGTCACTGGTACCTTGGCTGAAGACGCGCTGGTATCGTCTCAGCAAATTTCGAACTTTCTCCAGCTGCTCTTAGGTCAGGTGGTCGGCCACCCTCTCCAGTAGGCCTTCTAACCGCGGCACTAGGTGTTGCTTTGGCACCGGCTCCTTTTTTTTCGATTGCTGTTACGATTATCACGGCCTCGCACGTTCCCAACTCCGTCCCAGCCTGGACGTCGTGATCGGTGTCCGTTGGATTTAGCAGTCTTACTGGCACCTCCTTATGGCATTGCAGCATTGCCCTGGCTACACATAGTACATGTACAGGCGTCTTCTAGTCCAGCATCATGTTCCTGGTTCTCTGGCTTTCCAGTCGCGCCCTCACCACCACCTCGCTCCTCGCGGGGACAACTACGTCTTCGTTCAAGACGACCCTGCAGATTCCAAGGCACTCTCCGCGTTGGTGCAGTATAACCTCTTCTGCGTTGAGTCGCAGGACCTTCCTGCCGACGTCGACCGTCGCCTCGTGGCTCCTGAGGGCATTCAGTCCCAGAATCACCTTCTCAGCCACCTTCGTGACGAACACCCACAGACGCACGGCACTCCGTCCCAAGGTCAGCTTCAGCAGGACCTCCTTCTACACAGACAATGTGTCGCCCCATGCCATCATCAGCTTTTATGGTCGGCTCGGCTTCCTGGATGGCAAACCCTTTGCTTTGTCGGGTCTGATGATCGTCACGGCCGCCCCGGTGTCCACCAGCACGTGGCATGACTTCCTTCTCCACAAAAATCCGCGTTGAGGCTGTCATCCATCCACCGGCTGACGGCGCGCACTGTCACTAGATGGGATGGTGGTGATGGCACCGACGTGTCCCTCTCCACGACGGCCCTCAGTCGTTTCCCGGCTGCTCTCCCTGGTGTGGGCAGTCCCTCTCCAAGTGTCCCGGCTCTCCACATCCGCAGCACCGGCCTCTACGTCTTCGCCGGCGTTTCCCGGCTGGTCTTCTGTCTCCGGTATAGCGGACACTCCTCGTTCTCGACGTCGAGGTAGCCTTCACCTTGGCCGCCTCCATCCTCAATGCTGCCGTCAGCGCCTCGTGTATGGTTGTGTAGTAGCCAAGTATTACGCGCTGACGTATCTCGGTGTCTCGTACCCCGTCGACAAAGGCGTAGGCGGTTTCTCGGGATACGAACTCCGGTGGAAGGTCAACCAAGGCCTTGCTAGCCAGCTGCTCAATCGTCATGGTAAACTCCTGCAGCGTATCCACTGGCTGTTGGGACCTTGTCTTCAGCTGACTGCGGAAGGCTGCGGCTAGGCTGTGGTCCCCGAAACGGTTTTCGAGGGCCTCCCAGATATCCTTGGGAGCCGCCGCTGTCTGGACCACGTTTAGGACCTCCGTGGCCGGTTCCTGGAGGCTGGCTATTAGCTGTGCGGCCTCTTCCTTCGGTGACCACTTTTTATGCTTGGCCACCGTGTCGAACTGGACGCGGAGGACCTCGAACGTTGACGCGCCATCGTATTTCGGTGGTTTGATCCGCGCCGATATTGAGTGACGTCCCGGCGTGGTAGCCTTCAAATCCTTCAACCTCCTGCCAACGACGTCCTCCACCATGGCGTTCAGGGACTTGACGCTGCTGTCGGCCTTTCCTTCCAGCTCATTAAAAGGCTCGCCAGGTCTTTGACGCGCTCGCATAACTCTGTGGCGTCCTCTTTTACGCCGGCCAACTGTTCTTCAAACTTTGCGGAAGAGCCTTGTTCGCCGCCTTCATTTCCGTGGCTAGACTGCCGTTCGCTGCTCTCATTTCTGTGGTTAATTCGGGCTGCATTTCTTCCAGCTTCTCGGTGATGTTGTCGTTAACCGTCTTCATTTGTTTCAGTTCCGCGGCCAAGTTATTATTTGCCGCCTCCGTCTTCGCTGTTAATTCGTTCATCTTCTCCAACATCTTTTCCAATGCCGATACCATAACCGTAATATTCCGCTCCGTGACACCAGTTGTGACTTTGTGGGTTCGTGAAATCAAAAGTCCAAGTTACAAACACAAAAAATTGTACTTTATTTCCGTAGAAGTATGCCTCGTACACATACACGATACAACATACAAGCTCAACAAAACACAGCGGCTTACAGGCCAGCGTTCAATTACCGACTGACTGACTCTCTTTGGCAGGCCAGCTGCCTTTTT
This sequence comes from Mantis religiosa, assembly GCA_030765055.1. Lineage (NCBI taxonomy): Eukaryota > Metazoa > Arthropoda > Insecta > Mantodea > Mantidae > Mantis > Mantis religiosa. The sequence continues at coordinate 91,114,108 of CM060950.1, forward strand.
ATACTTTTTCTAACATTCCAGAAGTTTCTCGAACAATCGAGGCCGGCTAGAACAAAGGCAAACTCTTGCGAAATCCATCTGCTCCCGCCCAACATTTCGACAAGCTTTTGTCTCCACACTTCACTGCCGTCTCTTTGATCATGTTACCCGCGCTGCCAACAATCAACAATGACCTGGCGACAGTATGAACAACGTTCCTTCGTCCTGTTCAACTCTTTTTTACAGTGTGACCCATATGAACCTGAACCATTACAATAGGCCATATCATTTGAACCAATAATAGGACACACGTGCGATTTTGGGAGAATATAATACACAATTGGGAGATTACATTACATTATTTATATCTCAGAGAAAATTTTGGAAGTGTCCTCCACCAGCATCTATACATGTTTACACAAGTCTCACCGTATTTTCTGCAGTTTTACAGAGAGTAACCTCGGTAATGTTACTTATTTCGGTTCAAATGTATTCCTTAAGAACGTCAATTGTCCGTGGCCTATTCCTGTACACTCTATTTTTAGATACCCCCACAAGAAAATATCCGGTACGGTTAGTTCAGGGGATGTGGGGGCCACAGACCTTTTGAGATTATTAAACCATCAAACAAACTGGTCACAAGTTCCATAGTGTCATTATATGTATGGCACGTTGGTTCTTATTGCTGGAAATAACATTCTCAATTAGATATCATTTCGGTAAAACTTCAGAGAATATGGGGATACGAGTGTAAACATGTATAGATGCTGATGGAAGACACTTCCATCATTTTCTCTGAGATGTAAATGGTGTAATGTAGTCTCCCAATTGTGTATTATATTCTCCCAAAGTTGCACGTGTGCCCTATTATTGGTTCAAAAGTTATGGCTTATTGAAATGGTTCAGGTTTATATGTATCACATTATATTAATGAATTCCATTTTAAAATGTCACTGCATCAATCATTTGGCTATTTTACAGAAATGAAAGAGTGGAGCAAGTTACAGCCGTAGTCCGGCGTGTGATCCCGAACTGGGAGGATTCCGGGTCTACTTCGTGCCACCGGAGGGCTCCAGGGAGACAGAAATATGCTTCCCAGGGATGATATCTCTGGGTTTCCTTCAGTACTGCGGCGCTCCATTTAATGCTTTGGTAAGTATTTCTACTGGAGAGACAGTTGATTTATTTGACATAATACTACAGCATGTAGGGTTACCCGCTTCGATACCTCAGGGTGGATCTGTTTATTTTCGAAATTTCAAGAAACCATAATTGTTACTTTGCAGTGTTATATTATCCACTTTCATTGCACCACCATTTAATCTAAAATAAATACATAGTTGTTAAAATAGGCAAAAAACAAACGTCTGTCTTTTCTTTTCTCTTCTTGACTGTATATAAATGTTGGTTTCTGAGATTGCAATTTTAACTAACAATGTAAACAATGATACTTATGATTACTATCCCATATAAAAAGGAATCTAACCTCAATGAACAATATAGTAATTATCTTAATGAATGTACATCTTCATCTGTCTTTGGTAAGTTATCTTGAGCACTAATTAACTACTAATCCTCTACATTCTCCACAAAATAAACGGACAATGTATTTTCTAAACGTACTTGTACACCTCATACTTAAAACCGACTACACCGACTTTCACATAATTTTCTCGACTTTTTCGTTAACATACTAATAACTGCCTCGCTGGCAGCACGCGTTATATTTCCTGTGACACATGCATTTGAATTAAATTCCTTTAAAATTTTTTCCCAAGTGACATCTTTCACTTTTACATTCACCGCATCTGTCCTCTCATTTTCCTCGACATCCTTACACTTCGTCACCAATTCAATTAACAATTCTTTCTCAATCGACGAGAAATTTGTCTCACGGCTTTTGTTTACGATTTTGTTCACCCGCCATTTTTTCAGCTGTGTGCAGATGAAAATGAAAACAAAAGCGCATCGAAGTACGTTCAGAAAATAATACGGCTCATTCATAGCCTTATATAGCTGTAATATTTACAAGTCTCTTTGCGTTAACACATTTTTGTTAACATTTTAAGAAAACAGGTTAGTGAAATGCAAGAAATTTAACAGCATTGTTAGCGCTGTGACAGTTGTTATGTCACATTAGTTAACGTCGATGTTAACATCTGTTGGTGAAATGGGGCATTAATGTATGATATGCTATCTTTACTAAAATCATACAAGCTAATCGGAGTCTTACTGTAATAGTACGAAAACCAAATCAGAATCATAAGCAATGATATCATACGTACTATCATTTATTTATTATTTTTACTGTCCTCTAATGTTAAGTAATATGGCACAATGATCTTCGGGTGCGCCAGGGGTACATAGAGGTTAGAATTACCTGACATTCATCTTCCAGGATAAGAGAAAATCCCGGAAAAACGCCTTATACAGATAACTACTCCGACGGAGACTCGAACTAGGGACCTCTTCAACGTGATACAAACACGCTGCTACCTATGCTACAGAGGCGGGCATGCGCACACACGCGATTATAAGTGAATACTGTTGTAAGCAAGTATCTTCCAAGTATTTCAAACAAATATTGCGGAAAAACTTCCCCGACATACGATTTAACTGGAAAATGATTCATTACTTATTTTATAAATGAAATTCCATATACTACTTATAATACGTGGAAATTAAAATGTTTATCTTTAGTTTTCCGCAAATACTCTTTAAATTGTTCCTCATTCTAAATGAATATTGTAAACCTGGTAGACAAATTTTACCTTCGTCTTATTCATATATACAATTCATGTCAATTACTTTAGCATTAATCATTTCTAAGATATCTGTTGCACTTGGTTTGAATTTCTCCAATAATAAAATATATTTTTGAGGTGCTAAGTTAGCACTCATTTGTTTGTCGATAGAAACGTAAGCTTCTGTATAAGATATTTACAATAACGTATTAACTGAAGCCTTACACAATCAGGATGATGGATTTACGACGTAATTGAACATGCAATTTTCTATTAATAAGAAACAATGGAGCGTCACATGTTGCTGACATCAAGTGTGAACAATGTTCATAATTGTGTTGACCATGGGTTCCTCTCTGCTGGAGATCGGTTCGATTCCAGTTTTGTATACGGTGTATTGGTGCGCGTATGCACCTGCGGTTCCAGACCTGTGGTCCGGGCTTTGAGACCGCCTCCATGTGTCTTGTACACATGTAGCTATCACATTCATACGGTATTTGTATCGATATAAACCATTCTTATAAAACCTGTATGTGGATGATTTAACGGTAGGAGTAATTTTTGTAGTAGGTCTACAAAAACCAATAGAGGCAATTCATAGGTTTTGCGCTGACTGGGGATTAAGAATAAACACAAGAAATAAAAAATAATGGTATTTAAAAGAGGATTGATACTGGGGAAAGGAGAGGAGTGGTACATAGGAGATCAAAAGGTAGAAGTGCTAAAGGATTATGACTATTTAGGTGTAAGGATGTGTAGCAGTGGAGGGTAGGACGATTTATCATGATCCTCAAAATAACTTTTTACCACATCAATGACCTCCTCGTTGCTGTGAAATCTTCCTTCTCCAAGAATTTTTTGAGGTTCGGGAACAGGTGGTTCTCACTGGGTGCTAGTTCTGGCGAATAGAGTAGATGTTCAAGCAATTCCAACTTGAATTCGCACATTTTACCCATTGAAATAACTGAACGATGACTAAAGCATTGACGTGAAGAAACAAGTTTCTTTTCCTTGCCAAATGAGGTCTTTTTCTTTTCACCTCTACACTCAAATGTTGTAGTAAGCTTGCGTAGTAGTCAGCAGTGATAAGTTTACCCTTTTCCAAGTAATCAATAAAAATAGTTCCCTCTGTATCCCATAAAACACTCGTCATCATCTCGTTAGCTGAAAAATATGACAGCACTTTTTGGATTTGGTTCAGTGGCGTAATCCACTGCTTTGACTGCGGTTTACTTTCTAGAGTATAGTGATGTATCCAAGTTTAATCCATGGTATCAAAAGTCTCAAAAATTCACTGGAATATTTAGGGCAGAGCTCCAAATTCTTAACAGAAGTAGTTTTTCTTTGCAACTTTTGATGAGGTGTCAACAAACGCGGCCCCCATCATGCATAGACCTTGTGAAAGGCCGTAACATTACTTAAAATATTACCTACACGTTCTTTTGATACTTTTGCAGCCTCTGCTATCTCACACAGCTTTAATCTGCCGTCTTCCAGTACTAAAGGATGAATTGTTTAAATGATCTCTGGAGTTGTGACTTCTACAGGACGTCCAGAGCGAAGCTCGTCACTAGTGCCCGCATTTCCTATTTTAAACACTAACACCCACCTTTTAATTATTGTATATGAAGGGGCAGTGTCTTTCAATGGACTCTCCATACCCTCCTTGAATTCTTTAAGCGTTAAACCTTTCAAATGGAAGTATTTAATCACTGACAGTATTTCCATATCCTCAATTTTCGTGAAACTTCTACATTTTTATTGTTTAAAATGCTGTCAATCAAAAACTAAACAAACTATTGACCTGTAACTATGGATACAAGCTAGTCTATGGTGCTATCCGTCAAACTGGCCCAGTGGCTTCATCTCTATGTGAGGCCGGGAGCTTATAAGTCAACACTCGAAAGATCCAGTCAACATTTCAAATTTGATGCTGCACATCATTGCATTTAAAAAACTGCAAATTAAGTAAACAGTCAAATATATATATATATATATATATATATATATATATAATTTTGCGACTGTCAACAAGGACCCGAATATTCAAAACAGCGGAAATGGAAACCTACCTGAGGAACTGTGTACCAAAAAGATAGAATAAAGGGTTTGAAAATCGGATGCAAAAAGTCCTCAAAATTCAAGAATTCCTGTTACTTTTTGATTCCACCTCGTAAATTCTCGTTCTCAGATGCCTACAAGCAAATATATAATAGAGCAATTTCTACATATGTTTTGGTTAGCGTGGATGAATAGAGTAAGAGAATTTTAAAAAGAATGTTCAAGAAGAGTAACTAAACCCAGGTTGGGTGTAAACGCCTTTCAGCAAGAAGATGTTGACCTTAATGAAGGAGAGACTCTGCTCGTTTTTCTCCCCTAAGCCAGCCAATCTCGTTCGTGCAGAAAACTCAAAGCTTGTCTCGCAGGCAAATTTTGCAGCATTAAGTTCGCAAGAGGCTGGGCCAGATAATAGGATTATATAAAATACCACACGCTTGTTATTCACTTTTATCTCTCTAGGGGTTAGAAATTTTACTTTTCAACTCTCCAGTCTGCCGTCACACAATTACTGTCGGAAATGTAACATTCGTAAGTAGGAATTAAATGTTGCAGCATTAAGTGATATACATTGTTATTTACTGCATTCGGCTACTGTATAGGATATCTGTCTCTCTTCCCCTCTTCTGTATGTTTGCAATTTACATAATATATCATAAATATGATATAATTCAAGTAAAGGATCTCATTGCTAAGAATTGCGTTGACGTATCTAATTAATATACAGGTGAGTCAGCTGCGCCTTATTTTTTGGAAGTTAGGCCACCCATCAAATGGTATGTGAGTCTTAGTCCAGTTTTGCGCTTATAAACTGTATTGCTTGACGTTCTTAGAGACATTCTGTATCGCCTTGTGGCAATAGCCTTTCCCTTATACACAACATCAATAAATCTAATAAAAACATATTTGCTAACACTATACCTGGCAAAGTAATTCAGTAAACGCTTCAAAAAATTTGACCTATCATATGAGTACACTAACAACGGCAGCTAAAAAGAAAATGGCGGATTCCTCTACTTAGAGCAGGGGTTGGCTGTCAACAAATTAGGAAAAATTTAGAGACACGTCTCATTCACCATGTACCGTAGAGTCAAAACGGCCATATTATTAAATAACAGTTTATTTACATTTTTTCACAAACTTCGTCTCGTGTATCTCAGTTCACATGCATAAGAGCTTTTACCATTTATGTAATGATATTAAAACACCCAGAAAATGATTAAAAGTGTCGTAAAAGGCTAAATCAAGCACGAGAACTCGCGAGGTGGCAAAGGTATAGCGCCACGCATAAAAGTCCTACTACTGAACCCAGAACGTGCTTTCAGGCAAGTCTCGAAATAGCTCAATGAGATTATGACGTCTCCTGTACCCTAACACCCAGTGACACAGGCCCGAGCCTCAGCAATATAAATACTCTCCTTTATGTTCATCAAAACTTGGAAACAATTCAAAACAATGTAATTGTAAAGTTCCTGAGGGCGTGCATTATCCAAGAAGGTCGTCAGTTCGAGCACTTGCTTAGTTAATATACCAATTAGAAACTATATTTTTAATAGCACAATAATTCTATGCCTGCAAAATGGTGTTTAACTTCCATATTAAACTCTAATACTGTAATTTCCTTATTTTTGTGGTAATTTTCAACCGTTTTATAGGGGATATTTTGTTTCATTGTTTCAGCAATTTTGAAATTCTTCTTGGTCAACATACCTACTTGGTCATTCCTAGTGTGATGGAATCCATTGGAAAACTGTATGTTTATTTAAAATTTGTAGATGATTAATCATATTATGTGTTTGATTATTTTTTCGTCTTAGGGCAGTCAGTTTAAATAATATCCTAAATGACTGCTTTGGAATATGATAAGAAAACTATGTCAGAAAGATTATTTGTTCAGGCGAAGAAATTTTGTAACAAAGTATAAACTGCATTACTTTCTCCATGAAAGCTTGCTCCAGCATGCTTATAGAAAGAAAAGGATTTAGTGATAGCTCCTGCTCCAAAATATTGCTTCTAAAGAGAGTTATCTGTATAGATGTCTGTCTGGATATCTTACATGTATGGCTTTAAATATATATAAATAATTAAAGGATTGGCTCTGATTTTTTTGCTTTTCTTTGTAAGTCTCATAACTTAAAGTCCACATGCTTATTCAGGAGGTTCCATATGTTAGGGAATCATCTCATCCTGTATCTTTCAGTCTTTAGCCATAATTTAAACTCTAATAAAGTCGGTTGCTCGAAACTAAGGCAGTAATGGTAGAAACCAAAAGTCAACCATATCAGTGGGTGCTCAGTTGCTCCCTTCTGGAAGTTCCATGCTAACAAAACTGAGGTTATAGAATTCTCAGACGTTATCCCAAACGTGTGTCCCGTCTGCTGCTTGGTCCATTTACAGATGTCACGTACCATTACGCAGCTGGTTATTCTATGGAGTTGCGTATCTACGTGTCCACAATGTTTACACCACGGCGCAGACACTATACGGCGTTTATGTTTCTTAGCTTCCGTGGGAACGATTTCGTTTACAAACTGATACAAGGTTACTTTCCAGTCCAATGGTACAAAAAGATAGCCGAAGGGTTTCCATATATTTTTCCAGGGAATATTTGGATATTTGAGAACAATCGCCGGCACTGCCAAGAAATCGTTTACTAATTCCTTATATGTGACTTTGGAGGTTAACTTCGTTGTTGTCCTTGCAGTTAAAGGCAAAACTCTCTCATAATCCCTTCGCACCTGCCGAAAGGCTGCAGGAGCTACCATATGTGCGCCAATCACTTGTTTGCTGAACTGTATATCCTGTTGGCTACCTTGGCCATTGATGGCTCTCAGGATAGAACGCAATAACAGGGCACGGCACTTCATTTGCACATCCACCAAATTCCATATGCCACTGTTTATGTCCCTCCGCAACTGTGGTCGAGCAAACTTGTAGTACCGATTATTCCAAATGTAGCAACCTGTCACCCGTTCTAACCTTCTGAGTACTGATGGGGCATCGGAAGCACCTGTGCCACGTACCACAGTTTCGCCAGCACAAAGGTATTCGCCTGCCAAATTTTCTGCACAAAATTCAAATTCCTCGTCAACTGTGAGGTCAATGTTTATATGCAGTGGTTAACAATTCTTCTCCAGTTTACTGCAATCAAGTCCTCCAGGCCGGCTGTTAGAAACGGACCTAGAACCTTAATTTCGGACAGATGTGTAAACCGAGTGTCCTCCATCGTCCAGTTATTCAAGGTCAGGAGATGCGACGTACTGTAATTGATCAAAGCCCCTGACGCACTCTGATATTGTAATAACGCTGGTTCAATTGCTGTGAAGTCACCAGGATCCGTGAACACGAGTGTAATGTCATCCGCATACGCAAATACTTTCTCAAGAATCAAGAGGTTTCTTCTCCTGTAGAGTACGGAGACTATGGCTCTTATTAAGGGTTCTACGCACATCGTATACAGGATCATCGACAGTGGGCATCCCTGACGGATGGACTGTTCTATAAGCACTGGCTGCGTAAAAAATCCATTTACTTGGATTTTGGAATATGCCGTTGCATGGAGCCGTTGTAGGACATTCAAAAATGAGGGGGAGAATCCACAGCGCCGTAACACACTCCATAGATAACCGTGATGAATTCTGTCAAATGCTGTGGTAATATCCAACGCCAAGATTGCTACCGGTTCATCAGGTGTGTGCTCACATTCAATAATGGTATCTCGCAACGTCATTATAATATGCGTAATCGTCCTATCTGAGATTTCACAGGTCTGTCCTTTCCCAATAATGTCAGGCAGGCATCTCTTCATCCTGTTGGCGATAATATTGGTATATAACTTGTAATCTGCATTTAAAAGCGTGATTGGGCGGCAATCGTTCACATCTATGGCTGCCGCGTGTTTGGCAATGAGCACAATGACGCCTTCATCAAATGCAGAGATGATTCCCGGACCTTGCTGTAACTCCAACATTACACAAAGCAAAGTATCTTTCACTATATTCCAATTGTCGCGGTAGAACTGATACCCAATTCCGTCAGGTCCCGGTGCAGAAGTCATACTGGCCGACGCTAATGCCGTGCACAATTCTTCTTCCCTTATGTCCTCAGTCAAGGACACATTCATCTCCGGCGTTACAAGTGTTTCAATTAGCATGTAAACATAGTCCTGTGCTGCTCTGTTGACATCCAGTGCAGCAAATCTGTGGGCAAATGCATCCTGAATCTCCGTTAAGATTTCTCTTGAGGTCAGCAGTAAGTTTCCTCCCGACGAACGTAACTTGGAAAGATATTTTCGTGTTCCTGAGTACTTTTCGGACGCTAAATGGTACAGGGAAGTTCTCTCCTCGTCCTTCACCGAGCGATTGCTCGCCCGGATCGGTGCTCCCCGGCAAAGTTCCTCATGTAAACAACAAAGCTTTTTTCGGACGGCAGCAATATGTTGCGTCACGTTTCGGCCATCACACTGTTGCTGATACAAGTCATTTAGCAGGTCATAGTAATAATTCAACCGTTGACGTCGCACCTTCACTCTCTCAATATCTTCACCTTTATAAAAATTACGGATGGCAGGTTTGAACGTATATAATCACTGTTGCAGCAAACTGGGAGTCCTGCTTTGGGCAGTACGCTGCCACCTCGTCCACGATAGCCGAAACTTTTCTCGGATTGACTCATCCTGGAGAAGCTTACTGTTTAGTTTCCAATAACTTCTGCCCATTGTCGGTGTATGTGGTATTCACCAGCGTCACAATCAGCGAATGGTGGTCACTAAAATATACAGGTCGCACCCTCACGCTGCGGATCTGCTGCTTCGTGGTTGTACTAACATAAATTCTGTCGATTCTGGAAGCCGTAGTATTTCGATGAAAGGAATATTCAACACAGGTGTCATAGAGATGTTCCCAGGCGTCCTGCGGCTCCAAGGATTTACAAATAATGTCTAACATAGGGAACGGTAGGTAATGTCCTGTTTGGACTTTTGCACTAAGCACACAATTAAAATCCCCTCAAAAAATCAATTTGTCGTACCGATAGCGCAAAAAGAAAGGCAACTCTTTGGCAAGAGAGTCTTCCCTTTCCTTACGTCTGTTGGAACCTGACGGTAAATATACGTTAACTAGTAAAAGATCATTATCGGTTAATAAGGAATTAATTCGGCCACTCGCATGTTTTTCCGTCAACTGCACCCCCAGAGACGAGCGATAAACTATGGCGGTGCCCCGTTGCTCCTCACCCACATTGGAAACAAAATTATACCTTGGGCCAAAAATGTTTAAGTGGGGTTCATTGTTCTCTTGCATAAATAAAAACTCAAGGGCGTGATCAAATGTAAAATCCCATACCAAGGCTTGTTTAGTCCTACTACTTAAACAATTTACATTCACCGTCGTAAATATCCGAATAATCCCTAATATAAGGAGGAACACTGAAGGAAGCAGTGTTTCACCACGTACTCAACCATCCAATCACTGTTCTACAGATGTATGAGTCTTCTTAGTTTTACGCACTGTTGTAGTCTTTTTTCGTTTTTCCAATCGCGGATCACGTCGACTCGCTCCGCCACTACGTAACGTACCCCTGGACTCTAATCCACGCTCAAACATTTAATCCTCAGAGTCCATTTCAACTTCCGAAATCTTCGGAGACGGTGGTATGTCAGTTGGTGGTGAAGCAGGATCTATGGCTTGCAGTTGGACCTCCACAGTTTCTTCGTTCTCCAACTCGGGCACTGCACATTCCTCTCCTATCGCCTTGGTAATCAGAGGTGACTTCACACTGGTGGGAGAGACTACAGTAGACACTGGCGCAGAGTGTTCCAAAGTTACAGCAGACACTTCCGAACTACACTTATTTTTTCCGGACTGTTTGAGGGGTGGAAAGTCCGTTGCCACAATTGTCTGTTCACCTTCCTCCTGCTCTGTGCTTTGGGTCGGTAATTGGCGGTCATTATTAATTGTCTGTTCCTCTGAGGTCAGCGGTATTCGTGGTGCTGGCAAATTTCCCGTTACCAGCTTGGCCCACGTAGCCGGCTCCGAAGCAGTAGTCGGTGTACTAGGAACAAATCTGTGGGGACACTGATTGCGCAAATGAACAGCGGCATGACAAATGGCACAAGTGATGGGTTGGTCAGGGTAACTCACTAATGCGGAGTAACAATCAATATTCAAAAACAAAGGAAAGTTCTTTTTAGGGGCGTAGTAACGGAACGAAAACCATTAGAAACCTTATAGCAAAATGTTTCATTCCAAACATCTTCCTTCACCTGTAACACCGCACCGTATGGCTCCAAAGCTACCATCAACTTCCTACTGTCGAAATTGAAGGGTAAATTGTACACTTTCACCATCGGTCGTCCAAATCCAGCTACATCAGTAATCACCTTAGTGCGCTGCCCATTTGACAGTACAAAACTAGCTTCCCCATTTGATTGTGTCAGTACTCTGGAGACGAGCCCTGACGTTGTGCATTGAATAACAATTTGTCTAGAAATTCCATTTACCTGCAAACCTGTGACGTCAGTTTCATCTAATTTTAGTGTGTCAAAAATCCACTCATGAATTTCATATGGAGTCGGTCGAATGATGTCACGTTTAACAAAGCTAACAACTAAGGCGTTGGTCGGTTTTCCATTATTATTGCTGTCGTATGTAGTAGTGGGTGTCAATATACAACGAGACTACTATTACTAGCAGTATTCGAAGAACACAAACAAGACCTATCATTCGGCAACACATATGCTGACGTAAACACGCTTAGCAGCACCCGTATGTGACATTCCCTCTCGCCAGACAGCGAGCAACTGTGTTCAAATGTGTATAAATGATCCTTATTTCAATTGCACCTACCTATAGGTGTCTTTAAATAACTACCTGCTTGTAGTTCACCAATAAAGAAACAGCAAACAATGCCATAAAACATAAATAAAACATAAAAATAATAACAGTTTTCAGAATAATACTTGTGAATTACACGGTATAAAAGTTAGTATATCTAGAGAGAGGATTCGAATGACCATCACAGCAGACAAATGAGATCTGTGTTGTTCCAACTGAGCTATCCAGTAACGTGTGAGATAAACATTCCGTTTAACATATAGTATTCGCTAGTTCCAGTGAACATTTGCAGACGTACAAATGTCAGCTGTCTAATTACGAATATATTACAGGGGATGTGATAACATCTATATTAGTACTAATTTTATTGAGTGTTTAACATCCATGTTAAATACGCGGGTAGAACCTAGTAATGGGGTCGATGATTTCATTTGGGAGTATAAAACACGGATTGCATAAAACTCGAGAGTAAAGGGCAGCTGCTTCACCTGGTATTTAAAGGAAAATTTTAGGAAAAAGTAAACAACTTTCCAGCTATCATTCCATACGGTGTGAGGTCATCAGCACATTTATCTCTTTTAGTTGCTTATAAAATTACATTTCTTTGCCACCAAATACCTACTTGGTTTCAAATTTTCTTGAAGATACTGATGCGGCCTCCTTAGAACATGATGATTTAACTTCCTCCCCTATCGAGTTGTAGTGTATCATTGATCGCGTAGTGTCTTACAAACTACAAATTGAATCGCTTGGCTCAGAAACCCCTCATGTCCATATTTATTAGATATCAGATATGTTGATAAAGCGATATTACGAGGTGAGTTCAATTTGTAACACCTGCTAATTTTTTAAGGACTGGGACCAGATAGGAACTTCTGTTTACTTTTTAATACATTTACACTCTTTGTGAATGCGTGACAAAGATGGCGGCACTGTACAGTGCATAGAACTCTAATGGGCCCGACGAGAGTTAGGACTGTTTTTGATGCTTAAAATGTTGATGTTTTCATTGCAAGAACAGCGTGTAATAACTCGTTTTCTCCAGTTTCGTGTGTGACACCTATTGTAGTTCATCGTCAGTTGACTGAGGCATGTGGTGATGGTACCATGTTTGTGTCTAATGTGCGTTCCTAGGTAAGACAGTTCAATGAAGGCAGAACACCGTGTGACAACAAACCAAGACAGTAACGGCCTCGCACCAGTCAGTCTGACGACGTGACCCAGCGAGTGGAGAACGTTGTTTTGGAAGTTCCCCGATTCAGCATTTTCAGATCTTCGTGCAGGATTGTGTTCACAGATGTCACAGAAATGCCAATTTTGGAGTCAATGTCTGCAACGCTACAAAATTTCTATACCAAATATATGTATATCCACTTATATGTCTGAAGAAAAGTAAAGTAAGGTGTATTGGACAAAACTGTATACTAATGTAATTGCTTTTATATCTAATGCACTCTCTAGTCTAACGTTATGTGCTAGAATTCATTTTCAGAAGATGGCATAAAAATGTATCATTCATTTTCGCATAGTATCTGGAGTTTTCTTATTTTCTTGAAGAGAGCTTCATTCTTGATGTATATTATCTTATTATCTTGAAATTTTGGTCCTATGATCTTTCTTAATATGATCCACTCTTTCAATTCGAGCTTCTCTATCTGACCCTTGAAATTCATGTTAGAGTGTTTCTCATGCGTACACTGCTTCTGGTTTAATCACTGTTTTATAATGTTTAATTTTGGATCTCTATGATAGTGATTGCTTGTTATAAGTATCTTTGGTAAGTTGGAAAGCCAGTTCAAGTTTATTTTTTCCATTGATTTATTTTCCTTGGTATTCCAGCTAATCCGTCCTCCAAGATATTTGAACTCTTTTACTATTTCAGCCTTTGTTCGCAGACTTTGATGTATTTACGTGGGTGCTTGCAGTTTGTCGTGATTTTTCTTTTTTCGAAAGAGATTTGAGGACCTATTTTACCTGCTTGTTTCCCTAGTTCCAGGATTTTCTCTTTTTCATCCTATAATGGTTCATATAAGAGTTATAAATGCTTAATTTTGTTGCTAGTGAATCAACCCGTATTTTACCGACTAGTGGAAGGTTTGTTAGTTTCCGCGAGTGTATAAATAAGTCTTGTACCATACAATGTTTTATTCAACACTTAAAAAGCCTTACTACTTTTTAATAAACCTATAACAAAACAGTAAAATTATTTGTAATTTTATTTTCTGGCTGTTAATATGAGACATTCGATGTTGGCTAGTCGTCTCTATGTTAATTTGTTTTTCATTCAGAATGCTACATTGACTAATGTATTGTCAGTATAATGTGAATATATAGGAAAATATTTGTTAATTACTGAATGAATACAAGTTTTAGTTGTACATTTCATTACTAAGTGTTAAAAGTACAATAAATATTATACTTGAAATGTAGCTCTAGTGATTGTATTTTATTGACACTGTGGTTAAAGTGAAATTTCATACATCCTTAATATTAAACTGTTACTTTAGTAGTTTCATTTATATTATTAAAGTATAACCTTGCAAGTTATTGCAGCATAACATAAATGCTAGTAAATTGCGGATTGGTAGGACACAGCTCTTGTAAGTTAGTGCCGCTGTAATGGTAAACACGCCCTAGATAAGACGCTGTTCATTATCCTGACAGACGTGCTGTATTGGAATAGACTTACCTGCCACTGTACATTTAGCTGAATTGCCAATCGTTCGATGCATTTTGAGGATCTCCCTTTCAATACACGCAAATTGACTGACATCCCTTAATGGACGTAAAAGCTACATGCAACCCTTTTATTTTTCAGGTCTGTGCTGTGTGTGCGCTTTGAAAGCCGTAAATAGGAATTAACATTTTATGATCATGAATGTGTCCCTTTTTATAGGCTCACCATTAGATGACATTACGGCCTATAGCTTATGGACGGTCTTTCAAAGGCTCAAGTAACCATGGATGTGTCTACTAATACGTCAAATGTCCTAAGGTAATAAATATGTATACAGTGTTTCAAAACGACACCGAACGAACATATACAAGTAGTTGCTTACCTTCTGTGTGGCAAATATACATAGTTTTACCGCCAATAGAGCCGCATAAAATGCTCCAGAATGAATGTGGATTAGGCAGTGACAGGAACAACGATGCGTGCCTCACGCTGTCGGAGTTCGCAGGTACAGGTCATACGCCGTGCCGCGTGCTGTAGCTGTTTGTAAACATACCGGCATGCTCCGCAGTAGCTTGCTACTATTAAAAATTTCTCTGGCTTATGAAACCGCAATAAAAAGCTATTGCTTTATAGTTGCTTATGAGTGCTTAAAGTGTTCCAAAATTCTGTTATAGCAGTCCATAACGGCAAATAAGCTGGTGGACATATGCAACTTATACTTTTAGGGAGAAGTTAATGTTAGTGAGGTTAAGGATGAAAGCATTAAATGATAAACAGAACATAAAACAGAATCAAAGATGAATTAACCAAAACTAAATGCCTTAAGCACTGAGACGAAAATTTTATTTCAAGTGTTTGATAATACTAAATAAAGCATTTCTAACTGAAAAGGAAGATGATGGTATTTATAGTAAGTGCTAACTAAACTTGGAAGCTGCGACAGCGAAATTCGGACTAGTTAAATTATAAACTTCGCAATGGCTGTAATCTTTCGGTGTCGTTTTGAAACAGCCTGTATAAAGTAAGACACTTACGTTAAAATCCCCTAGCTCAAAGTATCCTTTAAATACAAATTGTTTCTTATTTTTATTTACCTGCATGTCTATTTTTATTAAGAATGCACAGTAAATATCTTTAGTACTTAAAATAATTTTATATACTCAATAATCAATAATTTTGTGCTGAATCTTAAAAAATTTAACCTTCAGTTGTTCCCATAGCTTTGGAATAACAACCGCAGTCCCACGAGTGGCACTGATCCCGGGTAGCATTCCGTATCAGGGAACCAAAGCATGATGTCTCAGCCCACTACGCCACAGCGCAGGGCTAATCAGAGAAACATGCTCATTTGTTCTGAAAATGCTCTTTTTCCCTCGTGGGGATTCATGGTACCTCAAAACGTGTATCTGTGATGAAAATTTCCGTATCTATCTACTACGTACTTGACAAAGTAAACATTTTATATGTAGATCTGAGGTGGTGAAATTATATATTGTAAAATCTGCATTGCTGCCATCTGTGGTACTGCTCTCAAACTCGCTCAAAGTGGGTATTGAAATTGTTGCTTTCTAGCGCTTTGTCGTTAATTGTCAGTGGTGAAGGACATATCAGAGTTGTGTGTACAGTGTTGGAGATAACCGCACGTGTTATCTAGATGTTAATAAACTATCCAATCAGAGAGATTATCTCCTGTCTGAATGCCGAGCTCTGTGTATTGCGAGTGTGGAATAAGAAGAATAATTGTTTTCCGAGAAAAAATCGCCACAGTTGGCCGATGGTCACAATGTTAGATTGTGATGCAGTACCTGTGTTGTGAATATTGCGTGATAGTGGCTTCGCCCCCACTTCCTGTAAAGTATTAATTCTAAAATAATGGATGGGATTTGAATTTTGATTTTAATTATGGAAGTACATTGGAGTAATATTTCATACTTATTTGCTTGAGTCGCGGGAGGGAGGTTGCGGCGTTTCAAAGGTTAACATGTTTTTCCTTCTAGGTTCGGAGTGCTTTGAAACTGTTTTATGAAACGATCAACCTTCCAATGCTCTTATGCCGCTGCATAAGTCGTTGTAATAAATACCAAAAAAGATGCACTTATGTGGACGGAAACCGTGTTACATTCATACGAAATTCCCTACTGATACTTTTAGCGCACATTTTACTTGTCTACCATGTTAAACGAGATAAGCTATCTAGTGGCACGGTCAGTTAGCTAGTTACTCTTTAAACTTCAAAGATTATTTATTTAATTCATCTCCACCATTATTTACAGAATTACTGAAAAAAATTATCTAATATCTTTTGTCTATCAGGCACATGATAAATATATAAGGTATTTGATTCCACCCAAAATATTTATATGAAGATTTCAACTGAACTTCAATTAAAAAACACCAATTTTAAGGAAAATATTTTATTGTCTTCTTGTATGTACGAGGATGGTCTGAAAAGTTTCCAACCTCAACAAAAAGATAACAACACCCGTAATTAAAAGCTAGTGAATTTCGTTGTTCATCTCTTGACAGTTGCTCACAAAAGTTTCAGCCATTTTGGACGTTCAGTTGTTATGTTACAGTCGTTTGAGTGAGCTGATGTGGGTATTTTTATGAAAATGGACAAAATCGAGTATCGAGCTGTCATTAAATTTTTTTTGAAAGGCAATATGCCTACGCAAATCAAATATGAGTTGGATTCTGTGTACGGGGACTCTGCACCATCATTTACCACAGTGAAATTTTGGGCAGCTGAATTTAAGCGTGGTCGTAAGAGCTTGGGACACGATGAACTTTCGGGACGTCTGAAAACTGCAAATACCGACGAAAACATCACCAAAGTTCACCAAATTGTGTTAGACAACCGCCGAATTAAATCGAGAGAGTTAGCACAGGCTGTAAACATGTGAAAAGAACGTGCTTGGCACATATTAAATCAACATTTAGACATGAGAAAGCTGTCCGCGCATTGGGTACCGCCTTTGCTCACGTTAGACCAAAAACATGTTCAAATGAACATTTCCAACGCTCTGTTGGCGCAGTTTAGAAGCAATAAATCTGAGTTTAGGCGCTGATTATTTTCTGTAGATGAAACTTGGATACACCACTATACGCCCGAAACAAAAGCCCAATGCAAACAGTGGACTGCAAAGGCGGTAGCGGCTCCAAAACAAAAGCAAATCCTTTTTTTCGACTGGGAAAGTGATAGCGACTGTATTTAGGGATAGTCATAGAGTTATTTCAATAGATTATCTTCAAAAAGGAAAAACCATTATTGGAGCATGGTACTCATCATTTCTTGACAAGCTGAAGGTAGAAGTTGCGAAAAACCGCCACACTTGCAGAAAAAGATAATCCTGTTACACCAAGACCACGCGCCGTTTGGCAGCTCAGCGATTGCAATGGCGAAAATTAGCAAATTACGGTTTGAACTGCTTGTTTCACCTGATATAGCCGCAAGCACCTTCTTTTTGTTGCCTCATCTGAAAATTGGGCGCGGACGACTGAGATTTTCGTCAAATGAAGACGTAATCATCTTCGTGAACAATTATTTTGCAGAGAAAAAGCCTAGTACTATTTGGACGAGTTACAGAGATGGGAGAATCTCTGGGAGAAGTATGTAGGGTTACAAGGAGACTATGATGGAAATAAAGGGGGAAATATGCCGAAAAAATGTCTTGTACCTTTATTGGTTCGAAAAAATTCCAGGCCATCTCTGTACGTTTCTGTTTCACTTGAATGTATTTGTTGGGTTTTAATCTGTCTTAAACTACCCAAAAGAGTTATAACAACAGGGATACAAGAACACGTGCTCAGTTGTGCCTGAATAAGGAACAATAATTTTAGAATCTGCGATACAAAGCAATCACACTGTTCTTATTTGACTTAAATCACGAATGTTCATAATATTGTTTAGGTTTCCATATCGAATCAGCCATGTTTAAAAATGGTGTTGAAGTGAGCAAAGCGACACGCGTGGCCGTGTTACAGAACTTCCCCATTGCGTTGTACAAACAGAAAGCCGTATTTCATTAATCCAATACTGCAACACCATTCCGTTTATGTATGTTGCACAGGGTTAAAAGTTCTACACCAACAAATATACGCCCTCAGGACAAAATAAATAACAACTTTGCGATAGATATATAACACCAACTTGTTGGCAGCAAAGATGCGGAATGAAAATACGAGCAAATAAGCTTGTCACAACTGAATACAAACAACTCAAACAAAAGTGCTATATTCATATAGTGGGTGTGTTTAAGACAGCAAACCCGTAATTTATATAATTATTGTATTTGGTTTTCTACATATCTGGATAAATATTTACCGAGGAAAAATAATCAATATTCATTTGATTTCAATAGGAGGTATAGCGCCTTCATCTGGAAGAGTGACGATGATTAGAAGACTAATTCTTGTTTACAGACGGTAACTCTATGACTGCGCAGGAAAGTCGAAACGAAGTTTAAGCACTTGCATTGGAAATATGCCCACCTTTGTAGCAGAGGCAGTGGCTCATGTGCCCAGTTCAATAGGACTCGACTTTAAATCCTGATCAGGGTGAATTACTTGGGTAGCTTTATCTGTGCCTTAATGTTGGAGGCTCTCTCTTACCTGAAAGATAAATGTCTGGTAAGTCTATGCTCTGTGTACCATGTACTCAAACATCATTTCTTTCATGGCCTGATATGACTTAACGTTCGAGGTTTTCTCTTATCCTGAAAGTTTAATGTCAAGAAACTCTAAGCTCTATGTACCCTGTACTCATTTGTACAATATTTCATTCATCGTCCGATATGACTTAACGTTGGAGGCTTTCTCTTACGCTATAAGATATATGAATGGTAAATCTAAACTCTATGTACACTGTACTCATTTGAACATCATTTCATCCATCGTCTAATATGACTTAATGTTGGAGGTTTTCCCTTATGCTAATATATATATATATATATATATATATATATATATATATATATGGCAACCCTAAGCTATATGTACTCTGTACTTATTTGAGCAACATTTCACTCATCGTCCGATATGACCAAATTTTGGAGGTTTCCTCTTATCCTGAAAGATGAATATCTGGTAACCGTAACCCCTATGTACAATGTACTCATTTGAACATCATCACGCCTCGGTAGCGTAGATGGTAGCTTGTCTGCCTCAGGTTCAAGGGGTCCCGAGTTCGAATCTCGGTCGGGGTGAGTTACCTGGATAAGGTTTTTGCCGGGGTTTTCCGTTTTCCTTCGAGGCGAATTTCGGGTAAATGTCCACCGCCCGATATGACTTAATGTTGGGGGACGTAAATTCAAAAAAAAAAAAAAAAAAAAAAAACATCAACATCATTTTATTCATCGTTCCATGTGATTTAGCGATGGAGTTTTTCTATTATACTGAAAGATGAATGTCTGGTAAACCTAACCTCTGTGTACCGGGTACTCATTTCAGCCCCAGTTCATTCACAGGCTTATATGACTTAACGTTTGAGGTTTTCTCTTATCCTGAAATATGAATGTCAAGTAGCTCTGAGCTCTATGTACCCTGTACCCATTTGAACATCATTTCATTCATCGTCCGATATGACTTAGTGTTGGAGTTTTTCAATTGTCCTGAAAGATGAATATCTGGTAACTGTAAGCTCTATGTATGCTGTACTCATTTGAACATTATTTCATCATCGTCCGATATGATTTAATGTTGAAGGTTTTCTCTTAACGTCAGGTAACTCTAAGCTCTATGTACCCTGTACTCCTTAGTACATCACTTTGTTCATCGTTCGATATGACTTAACTTTGGAAGTTTTCTATTTTCTTTGAATTATCTATTTTAATTTTCTATTATCCTTGAATCTATTACTATGACTTAATTTTGGGGGTTTTCAATAATTCTGAAAGGTGAAATTCCGGTACGTCTAAGTCCTATGTACACTGTACTCATTTGAACATCATTTCATTCATCCTCTGATATGATTTAACTTTGATCCTAGGAGTTGCCGAATGCGAGATCGCACTTTTTCACTATTGTTGTTTCTGATAATATTTCATAATGCAATTTTATGTGCAGTGAAACATCTCCTGTTGTTGCTTTACAATATGACGGGAAATAGCGGATTTGTGGAAAACACAACTCCTCTGTGTTAATATATATGTGGGCTGCAGATTAGTTAATCATTTTGACATGTAAATTTAGCAGTAGTTCTAACAGAGTAATGGAGTCATCATTTTTGATGGAGTATTTGTGTTCTAAATGCTCAGTTTTATTGCACTAATAGCGTTGCTCTAACAGAGCTCTAAATGGATTAAGTGGTGTGTGACTTTTATGCAGTTTGGTAACGCAAGATGACTCCAGATAAACACCGCTGCCCAAAATAATCTCAGGGATTCCATTTTTAGTTTATTTGCTTTATAATTGATGTACGCACATACTTATGTGTTCAATAAATACAAACTTTTGAAGTTCAACAACTTTCAA
This sequence comes from Mantis religiosa, assembly GCA_030765055.1. Lineage (NCBI taxonomy): Eukaryota > Metazoa > Arthropoda > Insecta > Mantodea > Mantidae > Mantis > Mantis religiosa. The sequence goes on from CM060950.1 coordinate 91,134,870, forward strand.
TAATGCAACGTAAGTATTTCATAAAAATCTTCGTTGAACACAACAAGGGGTTCACTTTCAAAGCACAACTGCACGCGCTCGACTATCAATTTCCCATTAGACTCTGTCTACAGCTCTACCCTTGCTACTCCCGATAAGCTAGCCACGGCTTTTTTATATCCGACCATTCATGACTCCAGACCGTTGTGGAATGTCCTCTATCAATCAAGATGTCACTAGAACTCTCTATTTTTCTATCTTTATCTGTTTCCATATCCTTTTATCTCCGCACGGCTTTTTCTGTCCCTTATCCGCATGCTACACTATCTGCCCCTTTGTGAGCGTCAGCCGCGCTTATCGAAACAATGGGCTCGCGTAAATATTCTATGCTAAATCGAAGGTATATCTTGAATGATTTGAACTACGTTCATTCTGAATGACATTTGTACAATTGTTAAACAATAACAGATAGGCAAACTGTTACTGCACAAATATAAGTTAACCACTGGCACGACAGCCCCACGAGAACCAACGCCTACCAACCCGACTGCCGGCCTCACGCCCATTTATGCACGGCAGAGGTGGGCGATCATCCAATCTATACGGGGGGGAGATGTCAGTATCTCGGCATCGCCCAGCCAGAATGCTGGTTTTCGTGACTAGGGCCGCTTACCTAGCGTAAGCTACTCACTTTCCTCACGATGCAGAGTGTGCACCTCTTCTCTACGGACTTAATATCCGTACCCCATGGGTAGGATCGAACCCCGACCGCTTTCCGTGGTGAGGGACCAAGCTTTAGTCCGCTACCTCACGGCGCAGGACACAAATATAGCTATTTTAAACAGAAACTTCCCTTATCTTAAGAAAACGGTGTACATTTTGCTTAATAATTGATGAGATCGATTTCATAAACATCTTCAGCGATTATCTAACTTCGGTGTCAACGATACAGTTAGAGATTACTATGTTTTTGTCAGTACTACTAATATCTGAAAATGAAATAAACTTAAAAACACAATCGACTGCTGATATTTCAAAATTCATTACGCGATGTTCATTTCTTTAAATATTTTTTCCCAAACCATTAAATCTATCGGACCATTTAATTGTTTTACTAATTTAACTTCTGGATTTATTTAATGGTAAAACATCCAAAAATGATCTGCTACGGCCGGTTTATCAGTCTGTTTATACTTAATGTTCTGAAAATGTTCCTGCGTTCTGTTTTCGAAATTACGTTTTGTCTTTCCAATGTAAACTTTATCACAATCTAAACAGTTAAATTGATAAATAACAGATTTTTATTATTAGGAATTTTATATTTTAGATACATTTAGTATATTTTTAATACTATATTTATTTCGAGGAACAAAGATTATGCCAGACTCTTTAATTTTTTTTTGAAAATGTTTATTAACCCAAGGATGGCAGGTAAATTATAATCGTCTTTTATTTTTTTAAATTAAGGGTTTACAAAATCGGTCTCATCAATTAAAAAGAAAAATGTACACCATTTTCTTTACATAAGTGAAGCTTTTGTTGAAAATAGTTATGTTTGTGTAGTATTTGTTGCTTCACTGTAACTAATTTCATTTTTATGTAACTCTTAGTGCATAGTTTATATCCAAATACATTTTTGGAATTAAATATTTCCCATATATCCACTATGGTTGCTTTGAATTTTCAATGACATACTTTTCTCAAGTATTAAGTAATTATTTTTTTAATCTTCTGACCATGAAAAGGGTGCTGAACTTAAAAGACATAATTTAGCAACCACGTCTTAATGTTTATTTCTGGTAGTAGCGAAGGTAGTAGTGGAAGTTTGGTTAATTTCCGCGAGTATTTAAATAAGTCTTGTACCATACAGTGTTTTATCCAACAATTACTCTAATTATTAAAAATATTTACTACTTTTAATTAAACTATAATAATATAGTAAAACTATGTGTGATTTTATTTTCGGGAATATAGAGCTATTTAGACCCAGACCACCTGTTAATATGAGACAATCGATGTTTGCTAGTCGTTTCTAGGTTAATTTGATTTTCCTTTCAAAAGCTACATTGACTAATGTATTATCAGTAGAATGTGAACACAAAGGAAAATATTTCTTAATTACTGAACGAATACAAGATGTAGTTGTACATTTCATTACTAAATGTTAAAACTACAATAAGTATTATACTTGAAATGTAGAACTAGTGATTGTATTTTATTGATACAGTGGTTAAGGCGAAATTTTTTACATCCCTCATATTAAAGTATTACTTTAGTAAGCTATGCTGTATTATTAAAACAGAAGTTTAGAAGTAAGTGTTAGATAGAAGCATTACACCTTTCCGTGAATAGAGCCAGACTGAAAAATTAAATGCCATAGCCGGGACTTGAACTACGGATCTCCCGCTCTACGTGCGGTTGCTCTAAACCACTGAGCTACTATGACCAACATGCCGACATATAAACTCAAGGTATTTACCAGGGCAGATCCTCACAGAGTGAAGACTGAGCCCCCCCCCCTCTGCCGACCAGGAAGTTACCGAAAGGGCGACCGGTACCTCCGTGGGGTTTTCCATAGAGTAAGACCTAGAGACTAGTGAGCCCCCCCCCCCCCCCCCCGGTGGGGCCGCCTGCTGATCCAGCATACCTTCTACTAGCTATGCTGGCTAGTCTGCGGAAATATTATGGCTTGCCTCAAACCCGTCCGGAGACGTAAAAGATCTCCCACGGGTATCGGGAACCACTGCCCCCTCGAGTCCAACCCAGTCCGAACAACTCCCAATTAGGGAGAGGCTCGAATGTTCGGCCCAAGGATCCTCTAGTAAAGTCAGAGCTACCACGAGTGCTAGGTTTCCGCAGTGCCCGCACCACGGCAGCTGAAGGACATGACATTAAATTCTGCAACTGACTCGTACGTTTCCCGGTAGACCACTAGGGGTTCTCATATATAATGAGACACGTACATTTTGTGGTGACTTACTAGGCTGTAAGTACTTAAGTCCCGGAGTTCATAGTTAAACCATTGTGTAATTCAGGTAAATTGATGGAAATAATCATTACTTCCACACTAGCCGTGTTTAGGCTAAGGTTTACATGAAGCGGGAAATCCATGGTGCAAATCCCGATTATGGCATTGAATTTTTCAGTCTGGTTGTATTCATGGAAACCTTAGCCAACACGCAGCTAGTGCGGATGAAACTTCCATTAGACATTTCGTTTCACACATTTTAAAACTATTAGAACTTCATGTCAAGCATTTTCTATGCCATAAATTTAGTTGATTTATAAAACACTGTTAAGTATCCACTATTATTGTATAGATTGTGTTGTCTAGTAATTCACAGACAAGTGACAAACGCTTTAAAGCAAAAGAGGTTCTCGTAGTTGAAGCCGATTAAAAAGCAGTATTCAGTTTCGATTATTATCGAACAATAGCATCAATCTAAACGAATAGATAATATTTCACGGACAAATGAATGCCACTTGGAGACAGATGTAAATGTCAATATAGAATTTGGTCGATACATAATCCGAGGGTTGTCATTCAAAAAGGATTACACGATGTGAGCTGGTATTACTCGGTGTGTTACTGTTTCATCATCATTTTTAAATGTTGCAAGATTACTCACTTGGCTGTAATTGTACCTCGTAGTTCATTGCCTCCAATACGTAAAGTGTGTTAAAATTATTACATAATTTTTACTTAGTTGCTAACAAGGAATACACTTATACTGAATGTTTAACTTTAAACATTGCACTGTAAACTTCACATAATTTATATTTCAAAATATTTTCTTATACGTACGAGGGGAGCGAGGCAAAACAATTGATTTAAGCGAAATTCAAATATCTTACGAGCTCATCGATATGTTATAGCTCTGAAATTCCGTTATTTTCGCACGGCCTAGAGATTAAAGGGAGGCAAGATAAAGTTTGAAGTTGAAGAATTAATGGCTATTGGACAATTCTAGGAGGTGCGTTCAAGACCATCGACCTCCTTTTTCAGCACTGTGACCAGAGAGGAAGTTATGTCTTGTTTTAAAATTTACGTGGACTCTTTGTGAATAAGTGACAGAGATGGCAGCACTGAACAGTGCACACAACCCTAGCGGTGGCGACGAGAGTTAGCAATGCTTTTGATACTTCAAATGGTGAACTTTTTATTGTAAGAACAGCGTTTAATCAATATACCTGGTGTGATACCCATTGAAATTCATCGCCAGTTGAGTGAGACATGTGGTGATAGTACCATGGATGGGTCTTATGTGCTTTCCAGAGTGCGCCAGTTCAATGGAGGCAGAACACCGTGTGACAACAAACCAAGACAGTTGAGCGAGGCAGGTGGTGATGGTACCATGGGTGTGTCTAATGTCCGTCCCTGAGTGCGACAGTTCAATGAAGGCAGAACATCGTGTAACATAAAACCAAGACAGTTGAGCGAGGAATGTGGTGATGGTAACATGGGTGTGTCTAATGTCCGTCCCTGAGTGCGACAGTTCAATGACGGCAGAACATCGTGTGACCACAAACCAAGACAGTTGAGTTGTCATATCGGAAGATGATTGAATTGATGTTCAAATGAGTTCAGAGTACATAGTGCTTAGATTTACCAGACATTCATCTTTCAGGATAAGAGACAACCTCCAACGTTAAGTCATATCGGGGGATAAATTAAATGATGCTCAAATGAGCACAGGGTGCAGAGAGCTTAGGGTTACCAGACTTTCATCTTTAAGTTTTAGGTAAAGCCTCTAATGTAGTCATATCCGACGATGAATGAAATGATATTCAAATGAGTACAGAGTACATAGAGCTTAGAGATGCCAGACATTAATCTTTCAGGGTAAGAGAAAACCTCCAACGTTAAGTCATTTGGGAGGATGAATTAAATGATGTTCAGAAAAGTACAGGGTACAGAGAGCTTAGAGTTACCAGACATTCATCTTTCAGTGTAAGAGGGAACCTCCGAAGTTAAGTCATATCGGACGATCCATGAAATGATGTTCAAATGAGCGCAGGGTACATGGAGCTTAGAGCTACCATTCATCTTTCAGGATAAGAGAATCCCGCCTGAAAACCCTATCACGCTGCGCGAGGTTGGAACCCTGGAGCTCTTAGAGATCATGCAGGCCGCTATCACCTACGCTACTGAGGTGGCCCCAGGAATGTTTAGCTCCAGAAAAATTGTGAAAGATTTCGCTTTGACAATAAGTGCGTGTTTCACTGTAGTAAATTTTGTGACTTTTACGTTGTATGAGTTATTCGAAATTTGCACAAATAGAAGACTACTTCCCAAATTGATTTTTTATTTAAAAATGTTAATCATGTGGTATGTTTATTGAAATCGTTAGGCTTATTTGTTAAGACACCAAATTTTTCAAAAGTGAAGGAGAGAGAGAATTTGTTTTAAAACGCCTTTGTATTCAGGGACCTCTAAACATGTATTTCCGGTTTTGTATGTTTAGGTCGAATTGAATATTTCCTTTGTTTGATGTAATATAAGAAAGAGACAGACAGTTATGTGTGGAGAAAGTAAAGTGAAAGTAATACACGAACGATTTCTGTCCAATAATATCCCGCACAGTTTTTTCAACAATATTTGTGGTATTTATTTCTGAGTTCCAAAATAATAATGTGTTGAAGATGTGTTGAAGGAAAGCAAACAGCACCTACCACCAATAAATTAAGTTCTGCCACTTGAGAGAACGCCCTCAAGTAGTTGTGGTTTAATAGCTTCCAACACCTGTGGTAGCTTTTACTGAAAATTTGCACAAAATTTGCGCCCTGCCGTCAGTCCTGTAATCTCATATATAAATAGCTGAGGTGGCAAAGATTACATCAACACCGTTCATTAGAAACACAACAAGCAAAGATATCGTGTATCTAGTACTCATAACAGCCAGTTAAATATACACAAGGTGCCTTCACGTTATAGCACTTCCAGGGATCGGTAGTAGCCTATTGTTTTTAGATACACGTGAACTCTTTGTGAATGCGTCACAGAGGTGGCAGCACTGTATAGTGCACAGAACTCTAGTGGCAGCGATGAGAGTTAGGACTTTTTTGATACTTAAAATGGTGGAGTTTTCATTGCAAGGACAGTGTGTAGTCATTCGTTTTCTCCATTTTCGTGGTGTGACACCTATTGAAATTCATCGCCTGTTCAGTGAGGCATGAGGTGATTGTACCATGGATGTGTCTAATGTACGTTCCTGAGTTCGACAGTTCAATGAAGGCAGATCATTGTGTGAATACAAACCGAGACAGCTTGGTGAGACATGTGTTAATGGTACCATGGACGTGTCTATTGTACGTTCCTGAGTTCGACAGTTCAATGAAGGCAGATCATTGTGTGAATACAAACCGAGACAGTTTGGTGAGGCATGTGTTAATGGTGCCATGGACGTGTCTAATGAACGTTCCTGAGTTGGACAGTTCAATGAAGGCAGATCATTGTGTGAATACAAACCGAGACAGCTTGGTGTGGCATGTGTTAATGGTACCATGGACGTGTCTAATGAACGTTCCTGAGTTCGACAGTTCAATGAAGGCAGATCATTGTGTGAATACAAACCGAGACAGTTTGGTGAGGCATGTGTTAATTGTACCATGGACGTGTCTAATGAACGTTCCTGAGTTCGACAGTTCCATGAAGGCAGATCATTGTGTGAATACAAACCGAGACAGTTTAGTGAGGCATGTGTTAATCGTACCATGGGCGTGTCTAATGTACGTTCCTGGGTGCGACTGTTCAATGAAGTCAAATCATTGTGTGAAAAAAGGCCAAGACTGTATAGTGAGGCATATACTGATGGTACCATGTGTGTGACTAATGTGGGTTCCTGAGTGCGACAGTTCATTGAAGGCAGAACATCGTATGACAACAAACCAAGACAATTGAGCGATGCACGTGGTGATAGTATTCTGGGTGTGTATAATGTACGTTCCTGGGTACGAAAGCTCAATGAAGACAGAACATCGTGTGTTAACCAACAAAGATAGTTCAGTGAGAAATGTGATGATGGTACCATGGATTTGCCTAATGTGCGTTCCTGGATGTACCCCATTTCATTCATCGTCCGATATGAGCTAACGAGGAGGTTTAACCTTATTCTGAAAAATGAATGTCAGGTAACTCGATGCTCTATGTATCCTGTACTCATTTGAACATCATTTTATTCATCGTCCGATATGACTTACCGTTAGACGTTTTCTCTTATCCTAAAAGATGTCTGTCAGGGAACTCTATGCTCTATGTATCGTGTACTTATTTGAACATCATTTCATTCATCGTCCGATATGACTTAACGCTGGAGGTTTTATCTTATCCTGGAAGATGAATGTCTGGTAACTCTAAGCTCTATGTACCCTGTACTTACTTGAACATCATTTCATTCATCGTCCGATATGACTTAACGTTGGAAGTTTTCTCTTATCCTGAAAGATGAATGTCTGGTAATTCTAAGCTCTATGTACCCTGTACTTACTTGAACATCATTTCACTGATTTTCCGATATGAGAACTTTGGAGGATGTAAATAAAGAGATGGAGCAAAACTTTGTTATTGAATTTGATTTACAAATATTCATACATTTTAGAAAATGAGGTCTTCTACGTTGTTTTATCTGTTAGCTATGTAAACAGAAGTAAATGTAAAATGTGTAGTAAGCGTTTTATTTCCTAAACAATTTGACCATTTCTTAGTGCTATGGATTAAAATTTATATTAAGGGTATTTGTACAAAAATGAAAATGTCAACTTTTTGTTCGGTGGAAATTGCGCTTAATGTTGCATAACGCTAGACTTTAGGCGATCGAGGGATACATTTTACAGAGTAAAAAGGTCTCTTTAAAGCATACAATGATTAAGTGGCATCAGCGTTTTCTGAGGAATTTCTTATTAATAATTAGTTGTTTCTTTCAGTTGTATCATTACTTTCAATGTCTGTGGACATTTTATTGTTTCTCGAGTCAATGCAATGGGTAGGTGAGAATTTTAGGATCAGTTGTTGAACGTTTCACTATAGCAATTATGTTTATATTTATAATGAAATGTGTAAAGATAACTATTTTTTCAAAGATTTATCCCTGTTAAATTGAAGTAGGTCCCTATATTAACTCGCTTAAGGATAATATGTATAGCTATAAATAAATGAGAAGAGCCAAGTGCGCAATCCCTTCAATAGTCATTTGTTTTAACAACAAATATGGAAGTATAAACAAAAGAAGACGTGTTTATAATATCACAGGAAGTTTTTTTGCCTTTTCTTTTTTAGAGGACATAAATCACAGCACCAAAAGGATCTATTAAAAATTTTAAAAAATGTGTAGCAAAATGAGGCTTAAGTTGGTTTACTGTAAGTAAACTCAAACTGAATTACGTTCCCAAATTCTGAAGTCTTTAACTTCAGTTCTGATACATTTGCTTATGTATGATTCCATTCCATTTATCAAGATTCCAATCAACGATACCAACCTTTAATTCGAGTTTAATACCTACTATAATCTGCAATAATTCAACTATTTACTAGCAATTTTTTGATCATCTAATGAAAAGACTTTCAACATAAGCGCAACTCCTTAAATAATGTCCTTCATAACTGTATTTAAAATGTGTGTCATATTTGAGAGCTAAATAAATGATAGTTTTGTAATTCCAGTTTGCACTGTAAGAGGAAATACAAAGCAGTTTTGAGCAACTTCACTGCTAGCGAGTAGCTGTGTGTGATGCTCAGCTGTGAAAAGATATATATGTTGTTGGTTTTAAGTTAATATTTTATCTGTATGTCCAGATATTCTAACTTGGTGTTAATTAAATAAACACTGTATATGTTTTTTTTTTTTTTTGAAAGAGAATGCATATTCATACATTTTTAAGCTCTATCTTTTTTAAGAGAGAGAGAGAGAGAGGGAGGAAGAGAGGGAGAAAGAGGGGAGGAAGGGAGGGAACCTATTTATATCTTTAATTTATTTTAATTTGTCTCACTGTCTTACATGGAGGGGAATGATGTCAGAAAGAGTTATTATATTGCCTATATCTCTTAAACTTGCAGTATCCACGGATTGAAGGGTGCCATTTTCTTAAGCTGGATCATTGTCCATCTCTCATCGCGTAAAAATCATCTGAACGGTGATATCGAACAATCAGCTGGCGTGTCAAATGTGCTTATCCAGGTAAATGTACCCATTATCAGCCAGAGCAGTGCACGTTCTAATGAAGGGTTCAGCTTAGGAAGATTAAAATGTAATATATCATCATGTGAAGCAACCCTTCCGGCAGGTATCCAACCATTACATTTATATAGCACCCACTTCCATATCCAAGCTTTTCCTGAACATACCATTACTCGATACGGAAGTGAATCTCCTGTCGAGCAAATAGGACATCTCGGGAAGTTAGCCATTCTGTGGCGGTACAGTTTTTTTTTCCGTTGGAAGAATTTCATTTACAATTTCGTATGTCACCTCTAACCATGTGGTGTTCAGTTGCTGAAGGCCAAAACATTTCCATATTCGCTGCCAGGGCAGCTGCGGATATTTTATCTGGACCTGCGGGGTAATTTTAACTGCTTGACGAAGACAAGCATAAATGATCTTCACTGTGCACTTATCACCATTTATTGAGTGCTCCGGGGGTAACCGCTCCAAGGCGTAATATGTATCTCGTAAAATCCAGGGTACCTTGCCACGTTGTCCTTGGCGCCAAAAATTCATGTGCGTGCGTTGTATCATGATGTCCACGGGATTGCTTTGATTATTTAGGGCAAGCAGAAGCATTTTAATCATCAAGGCTTTGGACTGGAGAGCCACCTCTATTACTCTCCAACCACTTTGCCCCTTCGGGAGCCTTAGTTGAGAGCGCGCAACACGGTAGAGCTTCCCTGTCCAGATGAAATAGTCCAAGATTTGTTCCATCCTCTGGGAATGCCGCTTTGTTGGTGGTAGCACATGTGCAAGGAACCAAATCCTGCTGAGCGCGAAACTGTTACAATATCGTATACGTTGTACCAAATTCAACATCCTAAGTTTCGGCTTATACAGCATCCCACGCAATACTTTAATCAGGGTCGTCCAGTTATATTCCCTCCTGTCCATCTCGCTATCACTAACGTAAACCCCCAAAATCTTGGTACGCCGCACCATAAGTATTCCTAAGATGGATGTGTCCGGCGGATCTGGTCCAATGGCTAAAATCTCGGACTTCTGCATATTAAATGTCATCCCTGTCGATCCCTCGTAATCTTGTAAACAATCTCTTAAGCGAGGACTGTCTTGGGGGGTGGTAAGTATTACCGTATTATCATCTGCGTAGGCCCTCACAACAATTCGCTGCCCATATACCTCAAGGCCATCAAGTGTGGATTGCAGCTGTCGGAGTAGTGGGTCAACATACAGGAACAATAACATCATGGACATGGGACATCCTTGTCTGACTGAGCGTTTAATCGGTATAACAGACGTTAAATAGCCATTGCAGAGAACTTTTGACGAGGCACCAGCATACATGGCTTGAATCAGGTTGCAGAGTATAGCAGACACGTTTAATTACATAATACGTCTCCACAACCCCTCATGAACAACGCTGTCAAAGGCCCTTTTGAGGTCCAAATTAATAATCGCTGCAGACTGATGTTCCTGTGCGCAATGCAATATACATCCTCTCTTGGCAGCCAACGTATTTTGCAGGGTCGCTCCTTTCTTTACTGCGGCCTGGAACTCGCTAATGCTATATGGTAGTATCTTTTGCATACGACCAACAATTATTTTAGCAAAAAGTTTGTAATCACAGTTCAACAGAGTAATCGGTCGATAATCTTGTAAGGAAGGACTTGGGTCTAGCTACCTTCGGAAGTTGTACCACTATCCCATCTGCAAATGTGAGTGGTAAATGCTCTATATTCCACATTTCCTGAAATACTTGTAATAATTCCTTCTGGATGTGACACCAATACTGCTTGTAAAATTCATATGGCAAGCCATAAGGTCCTGGGGAGGCACGCAATTTGGATTTTTGGATTATTTCAAGTAACTCTGATTTGGAATCTCTGGTATCTCCGGGATCTCTGGTAAAATTTTAACATATATGCCTCTACTTTGTGTTCGAGATCTGCGGGGCCGGTGAATCGTTTTGCGTAGAAGTTGTTCACTTCACGAATAATTTCGGCTGTAGTGGAAACTTCCCGTCCATCTATTACAGGTTGTGTGATTAGCTTCCGACGACCATGATTACGTTCCTTTGCCAAATGAAAAGATCTTGCCTGCTCCCCATGCAGCACTTCCTCCGAGTGTACTCTGGCGAAATACCCCTGAGGTTGTTGTGTTTTACGAGCTTTTATGTGTTCTTTGATCTCCCGCACAAGTTGCAGAATATTATCTCCTTGCTGTTGGCGTACATGCAGCTCGTGGAAGATTTGGAAGTAATATTCCATGGTTTCTCTTCTAGCCAGCGCTCGACGACCGGCAGCAGCCCGAAAGAAATTTCGTAATGTAGGTTTGGCTTTACGCACCCACCAGTCAACTTTGGTACACGCGCAAAGGATTCCCGCAATCGTGACCAGCAGTCCTGGAAGTCAGTCATCACTTCCTCATCCGTAAGCAAGGAGCAGTTAAGTTTCCAGTAACCTCTGCCTCTATTGCAGCTCGCCACCCTGCCCTCCGGTGCATGTATTAGTACGTTATGATCACTAAATGCCACCGGCATTATTTCTGTGCGATGAAGGCGGGGTAAGAGTTCAGCAGCAACATACATGCGGTCCAGTCGTGAAGCTGATTGTCCTCTCACGAATGTAAATTGTACTGCTGAGCCGTGCTTATGTACCCAGGTATCTGTCAGGTGCATTTGTTCTACTAGTTGTTGCAGAGTACTACACCCATTAACGGCACCCCGTTGATCTTTACCAGCTAAAGTACAGTTAAAATTGCCAACCAGGACGAACGGTGCACTTGATGGAATATGGGTCAAGATGTCTTGCCTAAAAAAGTTTCTCCTTGTTTTCGTTTGTTACTGCTTGCAGGAGCGTAAATGTTCACCAAGGTAATGCCTCATAGACTGCTGAAATGGCTCTACCAGAGGGATGGAGCACGAAATTGTGTAGTTGTAAACCTTGGCGATACACATGAGCCGTACCGGTACCTTCCAGCCCAAGAATTGCCTTGTACTCGTAGCCATATATGAAGTCCATATTACCAATATTCACCTCCTGCAAAAAGCAGATATCTATGTCATGATTTATCAAGAAGTCCTTTAAAAGTTGCTGTTTGACCACCTGTTGCAGACCATTAACATTAAGCGAAGCCCAGATTTGAACACCTATCGGCATTCAATGGGCGAGGAGCATATCCTTAGTGATGCCAGGATTTCGAAGAACCAGGAACCACTTTAATATTAGCTGAGCCTCTTTGAACAATGCTTGGGCGCCAATCCTGTATAGTAAGTTTAGCTGAACGTACTTCTTCTTCATACCCATCACCGTCATCCACTGCCGGCCGCTTGCCTGAGTCTATCTCTTTCGCTTGGATGGGAACCGGTGGACTACCTTCCAGGTGTAGCACATCCGGAGGTTGCTGTCCTGGTGGGATACTTTGCACTTCCATCCTCCTGTGCTGACTTTATAATCGAGGGTCGCGACCCGACAATGCAATGCCAACCGTATGTCTTAACTGAGCTATTTCACTAGCAGACACCTCTACCTCTTCACCACTTACAACCTCTATACCACCGTCCCGAGGAACCTCAGATGGAGCAGTAATAGCAGATCCTTCAGGGGCATCCTGTGTCTCAACCATAGCCATGATATCGCTGGCCACTGCGGACATTTCGGACTCCGCCGGTTCTCCCGTCAACTCCACTACTACCGGACCACTGTCTGCCTGTTGTGCAGGTTGCTCCGACTGCTTGTCTTCTGTTGATGTACTCGTTGAACCTGCAGCGTGCTCTCTACCGACAGCATCAGCATATGAGCTACAACCTGCTGCCGCACTGAAGGTCACTGGACGATTCCGTGGGTTGATGGGTAACCGCGTGGCACGAAGGGGGCACTCAGCTTTCAGGTGGGTAGTGGCATGACACAGATGACAAGCTTGCGGTTGTCCGATGTAACTGCCCTCAACCTAATAGGTATCGATAAACAAGCTAGAAGGTATGTGACGTATCAGTACCATCTTCACAGCAATCACGCCGTTGTTAGTCGGAAGAATATACTGGGAGCTCCATTGCTCTCTGCGTAGGTCATACACTGTACAGTATTGGCACAGCTGCTGCGAAAACACAGCGGGGTGAACCTCCGAGGGCAGATTGAACACCTTAACATTCACTGTTTGCTGATCACCCGGTGCAATGCGTAATTTTGCAGTTTCTCTAGAGGCGTAGGTAAAGATTTGCTCATTTTGATAACGGGATAGGAGATTATAGTACAATACCGCCATAATCACCTTCACATGAATAGCACGTTCTCTTGTGCGCAGCTGGAGTGTTTCAACTTGATCAACCTGTAAATCCATGAGATTTGCAAGCCACTGGTGGGTCTCTAATGCAGTAGGTTTGCTTGCCGTTGCTTCAAATTGAATTTTTAGTGTATTCACACGTTTGTACATCGCCATGATTAACTTTTAAACTCAAAACCGAGCAGGTATAAAATATACGCAGTTCAACAAACCTAGGCGCGAAGCGCCTAACTGTGCGCGTCGCAGCACAAACAAAACCAGCTCTGCCTGGCATTGGAAAGACCCTATCACGCTGTACAGGGTTGGAGTCCTGGAGCTCTTAAAGATCATGCAGACCGCTATCACCTACGCTACTGAGGTGGCCCCAGGAATGTTTAGCTCCAGAAATATTGTGAAAGTGTGTGCTTTGACAGGATGTGCGTGTTTCATTGTAGTAAGTTTGGTGTCTTTTACAATGCAAGAGTTATACAAAAGTTGCACAGATGGAAGGCCACTTCTCAAATTGATTTTTCATTTCAATATGTTAATGATGTGGTATGATTATTGAAATCGTTAGGATTATTTGTTAAGGCATCACATTTTTCAAAACTGGAGGAGAGAGGGGATTTGTTTTAAAACGCCTTTGTATTCAGGGACCTCTAAGTATGTATTTCCAGCTTTGTATTTTTAAGTCGAATTGAATATTTCCTTTGTTTGATGTAAGTAATATAAGAAAGGAACAGACAGTGCTGTGTGGAGAAAGTAAAGTGAAAGTAATACACGAAGGATTTCTGTCCACTAAAGTCTCGCACAGTTTATTCCACAATATTTGTGGTATTTATTTCTGAGTTCCAATATAATAATCTATTGAAGATGTGTAAAGGGAAAGCAAACTGCACTCACCACCAATAAATTAGGTTCCGCCGCTTGAGAGAACGCCCTCAAGTAGTTGTGGTTTAATAGCTTCCAACACTTGTGCTCGCCTGTACTGAAAATTTGCACCTTAATTTGCGCTCCGGCTGCAGCCCTGTAATCTCATATATCAAAAGTTCAGGCTGCAAAAATTACATCAACACTGTTCATTAGAGACAGAACAAGCCCTTCCTGGGACCGATAGCAGCTTCTGGTTTCTTAAATACACGTGGACTCTTTGGAAATGCGTCACACAGGTGGCAGCACTATACAGTGTACAGAACTCTAGTGGCAGCGATGGGAGTTAGGACTTTTTCGTTCTTAAAATGGCGACGTTTTCATTACAAAAACATTTGTAATCATCCGTTTTCTCCTCTTTCGTGGTGTAAAACCTATTGAAATTCATCGCCAGTTGAGTGAGGCATGTGGTGATTTACCATGGACGAGTCTAATATTCATTCTTGGGTGTGACAGTTCAATGTAGACAGAACATCGCGTGACAAAAAACCAAGACAGTTGCATACATCCTTTCCAAAATTGCCATTTCCGTGGAATCTGTGCACATAATCCTGCATGAAGATCTGAAAATGCTCATTTGGCGATCCTCCAAAACAACGTTCTCCACTCACTGGATCATGTCGTCAGACCGGCTGGTGGGAGGCCCAATGCTCCGTTCATGTTCGTTTATTCTAGTACGGATGGTCCTTCTGGTTTGTCATATTCACAAGGAAAGCCATACACTCCCAGAACTTGGAAGTCCAGTTTGCCTTTCACTTGTTTCAACGTTAATGCAAACACAAAGTCTGGAATGGCAGAGAATTGTTTTGATAACGACCATAGAGCCAACTTTCGGGAGAAAACCATATTGGCAAAATGCAAGTTCCTGGGAGCGGAGAGTGAAGGCCATTTCCTCCGAGAGGGGCACGCTTAATCGTGATGCTGGATTTAAGTTGTTTTCCTCTTGGAAACAGACTTTTTAATGGAAATCCGTCTACTTAAGAAGCATGGATAATCAATTTGATCATGTTAAGTAGTTACGTTTCTTTGACCCAATTAACTATCTCTACTCATGCCATCTCCTGGCCTGGCTTTTAATTTACTGAAAGCAGTCTTTTGTTCAGTGATGCGAGTATTGACAGTGCTTTTTTTTTCTTTGTTTATATTAGTGTTATATCCAGTGATTCTTTTGTGGTTATAACATTTATTAAACTAGAAGTAACTATGAGGAATATTGCCAAAGAAGAAGAGATGCTAACAAAGTATGTAAGAAGAAGAAACGAGAATATTGGAAAATGCGAATCCAAGAAATAGAAATATTGCACCAGCAGAGTGAGATAAGGAAACTCTATACAGCATTAAAACAAATAAAACAAGGGAAACTGAATAGAATGAGAGAATGTTTAAATAAAGAAGGTAATATTCTTGGATAAGATAAGGATATATTGCAAAGATGGACCGAATACTTCAAAGAGTTGTTAAATAAGGAGCAAACAATAAATAATCTGGAACAAGGAGGGAATGGAAATGAAAGAATACAAGAAGAAGAAGAAGAAGAAGAAGAAGAAGAAGAAGAAGAAGAAGAAGAAGAAGAAGAAGAAGAAGAAGAAGAAGAAGAAGAAGAAGAAGAAGAAGAAGAAGAAGAAGAAGAAGAAGAAGAAGAAGAAGAAGAAGAAGAAGAAGAAGAAGAAGAAGAAGAAGAAGAAGAAGAAGAAGAAGAAGAAGAAGAAGAAGAAGAAGAAGAAGAAGAAGAAGAAGAAGAAGAAGAAGAAGAAGAAGAAGAAGAAGAAGAAGAAGAAGAAGAAGAAGAAGAAGAAGAAGAAGAAGAAGAAGAAGAAGAAGAAGAAGAAGAAGAAGAAGAAGAAGAAGAAGAAGAAGAAGAAGAAGAAGAAGAAGAAGAAGAAGAAGAAGAAGAAGAAGAAGAAGAAGAAGAAGAAGAAGAAGAAGAAGAAGAAGAAGAAGAAGAAGAAGAAGAAGAAGAAGAAGAAGAAGAAGAAGAAGAAGAAGAAGAAGAAGAAGAAGAAGAAGAAGAAGAAGAAGAAGAAGAAGAAGGGCCGGATTTTTGGGATGTTAGAATAGCATTACAGATCTTGAAGAATAATAAAGCACCAGGAGAATATGACATCATTGCTGAGCTAATTATATATGGTGGAAATGGAATTATGAAGGCAATACATAAGTTAATAATAGAAATATGGAGGATAGAACAGATGCCTGAAAGTTGGAAGACAGGAAAGTTGGAAGAAAGGCATAATATGCCCAATATACCAAAAGGGTAATAAATATCAATGTCATAATTATAGGGGAATTACATTACTCAATGTTGTACATAAAATATGTTCAAGTATTTTAAATGATAAAGCTAAAACGCATATGGAAAGTGTATTAGGTGAGTACCAATATGGATTTAGAAGTGACAAGAGCACAATAGACCAGCTATTTGTAATAAGACATGTAATGGAAAGTTTCTACGAGCATGGTATAGACTTACACTTCCTGATTATTGACTTCAAGCATGCATTTGATTCAATTGATAGAGGAGCCCTCTATAAAACTCTGCAATGTTTTAAATTGCAACCAAAAATAATAAGGCTAATAAAAATGATAATGGAAAATACAAAAGCCAAAGTGGAAGTAATGAATAAAATGAGTCCATATTTTGATTATAATGCAAGAGTAAGACAAGGTGATGGACTGTCTGCAACTCTATTCAGCCTAGCCCTGCACAGAGCAATAGAAAAACTTCATTCTAAAGTTACGATATTCTTTATGTCCTGTCAAATATGTGCATATGCAGATGATGTAGTGATCGTGACAAGAGACAAAAAAACGTTAGTTGAAGTTAATGAAGAATTAGAAAGAAGGTCCAAAGAAGTAGGATTAGAAGTAAACGAGAAAAAAAACTAAATACATAAAATTGACAGCAGATAAAAGCAAAAGAATTATTTCAAATCCAGTAGTTAGAGACAAAACATTTGAAGGAGTATCCAAATTTAGATATTTAGGAGCACTTGTAACCAATGATAATAATTTAAACGAGTGCATAAAAGAAGGAATCCAATGCGGAAATGCAGCATATTATGCAAATTTATCACTATTAAAAATAGGTTTATTAGTAGAGGGACAAAATACAAGATTTATAAAACCCTGATAAGACCAATAGTAACATACGCTGCTGAAACTTGGACCCTAAACAATGCAGATGAAGAAATACTTCTAAGATTTGAAAGGAAAATGTTAAGACGAATTTTTGGACCTGTAAAAGAAAAAGATCAATGGAGAATAAGGTATAATCATGAAATAGAACAATTAATAAATTAACAAGATATTGTGAAATTTATAAAAGCACAAAGGATAAGATGGCTAGGGCATATAGAGAGAATGACGGAAGATAGAGTGCCAAAAAAATATTGAATGGAATATTGTATAATAGAAGAAAAAAAGGAAGACCGAGAACAAGGTGGTTAGATGATGTAATGGAAGACCTAAGAACGATCGGAATCAGAGGCTGGAAAGGTAAAGCGGAAGACAGAGATGTGTGGAGGGGGATCCTGCAGGACGCCAAAGCCCACCAAGGGCTGTAGAGCCAGTAGAGAAGAAGAACATTTATTAAAATATGCTGATGATGGGAGAGATGTACACTCCCTAAACGTCGATTTCTAATCGTCTTTTCACCTGTCTTGCTTCCCGGGGACAACTTGAGCATATTCATCTCGAGGAAAGCTTCAGGTTTTATTTTAATAAAAGCTTAGTTACAAATTAGTCAATTTGGATTACACTTTTCAAAAATTTGTAGAGTACGCAAATTGTAATCGTAAACTTCAAGTTGAAGCCAAAGGATTACAAAAGTACACTTTCAAGTAAGGTCCAGGGGTATTTGTAATAATTATGTTGGTTCTTGTTTATTATATGTCGAACTAGTTTAGGAATGATGTATTAATAATTAAATATTTATAAACATAGTCTCCCGTATTTTGAAGAAACGTGTTGGCAACTCTAGTTGCCTGTGTTGTGACCATTTGATCATATTTACTAACATTGAGCATATAACTGTATTTTAAATAAATATTTAAACACATTATTGATAAACTAATAAAATTTTCAATATAGAATGTTCACAACTATTTTGGAGACGCTGCAGTACTCGATTGGTTGCTGGCCTAGAAGCATTCCAGGACAAATGTCATCCCGTTTGAAGGCCATATTAATATATCTCTCATACGCACACTAATCACGGCCTTATAGCTTTCATTGCGTATTAAATTACAACAAACACTATAAACTAGTACGGTTAGTGCGTACTTGAGATATGTTTAGTGCATGTCTAAGTAACGTGAAGAAGTCATGGATGTAGAGAGTATGTGTAGCACTCATGCACGCAATCCAGGCCGGGTAATAAAACGGTCGCGTGTTCACTATTACCTAACGTTACGACTAGATGCCAGCTTCTGCAGTGAAGAGACACAACGTGTATATATCCAAACTCTTGGCTGACACGCATTTACTATTCAATGCTCGACCAATCTCTTTGTTTAGGTCCAAAACAATCTTCTATCCCACTTTATCCTTTCGTAGAGGGTGGCATCAACTTTATTGTGTATTGCCCCAAATTCAGTTCGCTGCATTTCACGGTCCGGCAAATTGATTTAAACAACTGAATATTCTGACACTGACTTAAATTGTTATAAACATTTCAACTAAAATGATATTGAAAGCTTTTTTCTACTGCAGTACAATATTATCTCTATGTAATTTATGATTTTGAAAAACGACCTTTTTAAATATTTTAATGCACACTGATTACAGTTTCGAATTTTTGTTAATATTTATTACATTTCTTTTATTCGTTGCTTAAATGTTTTACCCTTGATTGCATTCTTTTTCATTTGAAAAAACGAATATGTGTATTTAAACATTTTCTTGTAATGGCAATCTTGATTTGGAACAACCAATACTAACAATATATTTTGTGCGTGGGAATGCTACGAAAAAATGAAGTCGCTTTTAAAATGCGATTTGGACATATGCAATTAGTTTAATAACAATAAACTAACGATAAGTTTTAATAAGTCGTTCAAGTTTTCCAACATTATTTACATATAGTACAATACAGTCTGACCATCAGTACAGAGTACGTGTTACCTATCTGACCAACGAGTAGAGTTGTGATGAAAGAGCGCTCGGTTTAGAGAGATAAGAGAAAACGAGAGTATGGTACAGCACAGTCTGACCATCAGTACAGCGTACGTAATACCTCACTGACAAATGAGTATAGTTGTTACGGGAGAGCGCTTGGTTTAGAGAGATAAGAGAAAACGGGAATATAGTACAGCACAGTTCGACCATCCCTACAGCGTACGTATAACAAGTCTGCCAAATGAGTACAGTTGTTATGTGAGGTCGCTCGGTTTAGAGAGATCAGAGAAGACGGGAATATAGTACAGTACAGTCTGACCATCAGTACAGCGTACGTATAACCGGTCTGCCAAAGGAGTACAGTTGCTATGAGAGGTCGCTCGGTTTAGAGAGGTCAAAGAAGATGGGAATATAGTACAGTACAGTCTGACCATCGCTACAGCGTACGTATAACCAGTCTGCCAAATGAGTACAGTTGCTATGAGAGGTCGCTCGGTTTAGAGAGATCAAAGAAGACGAGAATATAGTACAGTACAGTCTGACCATCAATAAAGCGTAAATATTATCTGTCTGACGAATGAGTACAGTAGTTATGTGAGGTCCCTCGGTTTAGAGAGATCAGAGAAGTCGGGAATATAGTAGAGTACAGTTGACCATAAGTACAGCGTACGTGTAACCAGTCTGCCAAATGAGTACAGTTGTTATGAGAGGTCGCTCGGTTCAGAGAGATCACAGAAGACGGGAATATAGTACAGTACAGTCTGACCATCAATACAGCGTACGTATTACCTCTATGACGAATGAGTACAGTTGTAATGTGAGATCGCTCGGTTTAGAGAGATCAGAGAAGGCGAGAATATAGTACAGTATAGTCTGACCATAAGTACAGCGCACGTATTACCTCTCTGACGAATTAGTGCAGTTGTAATATAAGATTGCTGGGTTTAGTGAGATCAGAGAAGACGAGAATATAGTACAGTACAGTCTGACCATAAGTAGATCATACGTATTACTTGCGTGGCAAATGTTTACAACTGTAATGTGAGATTGCTCGGTTTAGAGAGTTCAGAGAAGACGAGATTATAGTACAGTACAACCTGACCATAAGTACATCGTACGTATTACCTCTCTGACGACTGAGAACGGTTGTAATTTGTGATTGCTCGGTTTAGAGAGATCAGAGAAGACGAGAATATAGTACAGTACTGTCTGACTATAAGTGCAGCGTACGTATTACCTGCGAGGCAAATGTTTACAATTGTTACGACAGATCGCTTGGTTTAGATAGATCAGAGAATACGGGAATATACCACAGTACTGTCTAAACATAAGTACATCGTACATATTACCACTCTGACGAAGGAATACAGTTATAATGTGAGATTGCTCGGTTTAGAGAGATCAGAGAGGACGGGATTATAGTACAGTACAGTCTAACTATAAGTACATCGTACATATTACCTCTCTGACGAATGAGTACAGTTGTAACATAAGATTGCTGGGTTTAGAGAGATCAGAGAAGATGAGAATATAGTACAATACAATCTGACCATAAGTGCAGCGTACGTATTACCTCTCAGACGAATGAGTACGGTTGTAATATAAGATTGCTGGGTTTAGTGAGATCAGAGAATACGGGAATATAGTACAGTACTGTCTGAACATTAGTGTAGCGCACGTACCTACGTGGCAAATGTTTACAGTTTTTACGAGATATTGTTTTGTTTAGAGAGATCAGAGAAGACGAGAGTATAGTACAGTACAGTCTGACCATAAATACAGCGTACGTATTGCCTGCGTGGCAAATGTTTACAGTTGTAATGTGAGATTGCTCGGTTTAGAGAGATCAGAGAAGACGAGAATATAGTACAGTATACTCTGACCGTAAGTACAGCGTACGTATTACCTCTCTGACGAATGAGTACGGTTGTGATGTGAGATCAGAGGACGAGAATATAGTACAATACTGTCTGACCATAGATGCAGCGTACGTATTACCTGCGTGACAAATGTTTGCTGTTGTTACGAGAGATTGGTTTGTTTAGAGAGATGAGAGAAGACGAGAATATAGTACAGTACAGTCTGACCATAAGTAGATCGTACGTATTACCTGCGTGGCAAATGTTTACAACTGTAATGTGAGATTGCTCGGTTTAGAGAGATCAGAGAAGACGAGATTATAGTACAGTACAACCTGACCATAAGTACATCGTACGTATTACCTCTCTGACGACTGAGAACGGTTGTAATTTGTGATTACTCGGTTTAGAGAGATCAGAGAAGACGAGAATATAGTACAGTACTGTCTGACTATAAGTGCAGCGTACGTATTACCTGCGAGGCAAATGTTTACAATTGTTACGACAGATCGCTTGGTTTAGATAGATCAGAGAATATGGGAATATACCACAGTACTGTCTAAACGTAAGTACATCGTACATATTACCACTCTGACGAAGGAATACAGTTATAATGTGAGATTGCTCGGTTTAGAGAGATCAGAGAGGACGGGATTATAGTACAGTACAGTCTAACTATAAGTACATCGTACATATTACCTCTCTGACGAATGAGTACAGTTGTAATATAAGATTTCTGGGTTTAGAGAGATCAGAGAAGACGAGAATATAGTACAATACGATCTGACCATAAGTGCAGCGTACGTATTACCTCTCTGACGAATGAGTACGTTTGTAATATAAGATTGCCTGGTTTAGAGAGATCAGAGAAGACGAGAATATAGTACAGTACTGTTTAACCGTTTGATACAAAAATGAAGATGGTGGGCAAAGGTTACCAAAACTCCACATTGTGCGCCAGTTTGTAACTCAAATGTTTATGGCGAGCAAATAAGTCGGTGGGCAATGAGGTTTCTCTCAGGGTATGCGTGGATGGGTGTGAGAAGGAGATTTTCACAACACTGGAATGCCCGTCTGCAAATTATTTATTCACTGCTTCTTCTTTTCAAACATCGAAATGGAAGCTGCCGACCGTGGGTTACCAATCTCGGTTTAGAGTTACTGAATGCTAATTGTTCATTACTGGATAAATTTTGATGACCCGACAAATATTCAAGACAGAACAAGTTGACCGCTCTAATAGGCTTCATGTCCCAGACTCCTGTCTCAGCGGCTGCACGCCGAAGACCCTTCTGATCGGCTTCATGCCGAAGACTGTTTATAATGGCTTCCCAGCCGCGAACTGTCCCCATCGGCTACACGCCGAAGAGTGCCCTCTAACCACAGCTGAACGTGTGTATATATAACTTTCACTCTCAAAATTCCTTTTCAAACAAAATCCCTTTGTGAATGTTTTGGTCGCCGTTGTAAATGATCCAAAGAATTCCCTATTCATACACGTCAAGTGACAATTCCTTTAGAAATCTTCTAAGGACACTGCTTCTTACATGGCTTTGTTATACACTTTCCCCAACTCAACTGGCCTCGCCCTTGTCGTAACAAAGAACCAACATTCCTTTGACATCTATCACGTTTCTTTGCTTCTGGCAAACCATAATTTCGGTATCAAATGCCCCCATAGATATTATTTTATTATTCCAATACGAAATAATAAATGTCTTTCCCGAATATAACGCAAAATATTAGACCTTTGTCGGCAACTTGCAATTCATTTTACAATTTCTTTTGACAACATTAATTTTTACATGACATTTCCTAAAAATTATTCACATGGTTATATAACAACAGTTCATTTAAAATTTACCGACATTCTGATCTGCAATTTTCAACTTTTAAATATTACTCGAAAAATATTTCAATCTACCTCATCTCTCTTTTTCTCCATCTGATCTACCTAAAATTAATTCATATTGTGGTTACACTTGAAACAATTCCTAAATATACACTCCCATGTTTAAATCAATGGTACATTAATAATATATTTGTATACAACATTTCTGAGTTCATGTTCTGGATTCTATATAAATATTCTTTTCAAAAGTCTGTCATTGTTCTGATTTTTTTTAACTGGTTAATTTTTTTTCATCCATTTCCGAATACTTCTTTAGGATTCTATATAAATATTATTTTTAAAAGTGTTTAAGTGTTCTGATTTTCATTACTATATTTTTTCACTTGTTTAGTTTTAAGTTTCACTGCACTGTCATGACACTGTATATACTTAACCTATACATTTTACACTACACTATTTGTACTTAGCATACACATTTTACAAGTTTGTTTCTTCTCCTTTTACAATTTGTTATGGCAATTTTAAATACTTTAGCCTAAGTTCCTACCATTTACAAGAAAATTCATCGTCCCACAACGTAATTCTAAAATGCTAAAGAATTTTGCAGACTTTTCCATGTACAAAGGACTTATTTGTTCTACATCCCAGGTTATTTTTCCATATCTAGCTTAGGTATTGTACATCGATATCTTGTCCTATATTTTCTGCACATATTCTGATGAAACTGTGCCCCTTGCCCGAAATATTTTAATATTTCTGTTTCGTTTATCCCTGGATTTTGAATGCTTTTCAATGTTTCTTTCGTCGCCATGATCTCTATTATTACCTCACCAATTTCATTTGTGGTTTTCACCAATTTCCTCGTCTGTTTTCTATTTTCCCACTCTGATACTTCTAGTCTACTCCTAGTTTCTTCTAACCCTTTTCTAGCCTTTTCTCTTTCTTTGCCTAATTTCTGTGCTATTTCTTCCCTCAGTTTTCTGTTTTCACTATCGGACCTTACATTAGTTAGATTCATAGCTTCATTTTCAGCATTCTCCGTCTCCTCACTAACATCTTTTCCTACATTGTCCGTTACCTGATCAGCTCCTTCCTCTTACGTTCACTACTTCCTGACTAACTTTCCCGAAATTTTCTAACCACTGACGTTGATTGTCTAACTTCTTTCCTGGTTCTATTCGTCCTACCTCTAACTTATGAACCCTATTTTCTAACTTTTCTTCTATCTTTTTAAAACTTTGATTGTTATCCTTCATCTCTTTTCTTAAATTTTTATTGTCATTCTTCATCTCTTTTCTAAAACTTTCATTGTCTTATCTTAAAGCTTGATTAGTATCCTCTATCGCATCTATCTTTTTACTTAAACTTTCACTGTCTTTCCTTAAACTTTCGAAAATTTCTCTGAGTGCCTCAAACGTAATCCTATCCATTGCTACATTATTTGGTACAGTTATACTACACTCTGTTATTTCCGCTTCCTACCTACTGTTATTACCATAAACCTCTTGAACTTCCATGTTTTCTACAATTTTTTACTTAAATCTTGAATTTTTACTCCTCAAATAAATTCACCATAGTCTAGTATATAATTCAACACTCTGTACCTTTGATTTTCTACTGGCTCCTGATGTCACTGAAGATGATGCCGGTCTCTCTTCTTTCCAGTAGAACCGTTGTAGATCCGCTTGTTGTCGCACGTCCTCGTGTCGAACCTACTTCTCCTGTTGAACCACGTCGTCGGGTAGAAACTCCTTCTAGGGTTGAACCTCCTCCTCAGGTTGAACCTCCTTCTCGGGTTAAATGTGCTGCTCGTCTCAAACCTCCTTCTCGCATCGAGCTCCGTGTTGGCGCGCCAGTTTGATACAAAAATGAAGATGGTGGGCAAAGGTTACCAAAACTCCACGTTGTGCGCCAGTTTGTAACTCAAATGTTTATGGCGAGCAAATAAGTCTGCGGACAATGAGGATTCTCTCAGGGTATGCGTGGATGGGTGTGAGAAGGAGATTTTCACAACACTGGAATGCCCGTCTCCAAATTATTTATTCACTGCTTCTGCTTTTCAAACATCGAAATGGAAGCTGCCGACCGAGGGTTACCAATCTCGGTTTAAAGTTACTGAATGCTAATTGTTTATTACTGGATAAATTTTGATGACCCGACAAATATTCAAGACAGAACAAGTTGACCGCTCTAATAGGCTTCACGTCTCAGGCTCCTCTCTCAGCGGCTGCACGCCGAAGACCCTTCTGATCGGCTTCACGCTGAAGACTGTTTATAATGGCTTCCTAGCCGCGGACTGTCCCCATCGGCTACACGCCGAAGAGTGCCCTATAACCACAGCTGCACGTGTGTATATATAACTTTCACTCTCAAAATTCCTTTTCAAACAAAATCCCTTTGTGGCTGTTTTGGTCGCCAATGTAAATGATCCAAAGAATTCCCTATTCATACACGTCAAGTGACAATTCCTTTAGAAATCTTCTAAGGACACTGCTTCTTACAAGGCTTTGTTATACACTTTCCCCAACTCAACTGGCCTCGCCCTTGTCGTAACAAAGAACCAACATTCCTTTGACATCGATCATGATTCTATGCTTCTGGCAAACCATAATGTCGGTATCACATAAGTACATCGTACGTATTACCTCTCTGACGAATGAGTACAGTTGTAATATAAGATTTCTGGGTTAAGAGAGTTCAGATGAGAATATAGTACAGTACAGTCTGACCATAAGTGCAGCGTACGTATTACCTGCGCGGCAAATGTTTACAGTTGTTAGGAGAGATCGCTTGGTTTAGAAAGATTAGAGAAAGAGAATATAATACAGTACAGTTTTACCGTAAATACAGCGTACGTATTGTGACTTTGTGGGTTCGTGAAATTAAAAGTCCGATTGCACCACTCAAAGATGTTCTTTATTTTCACCGACATACAGTTGAACACTTGCCAGTTACACAGAATTACGTAATGCACACAATTACGATTCACCAGTTCCTCCGTTATAGTACCACTTGCACTCGCAATTACATAAACTCCTCCGACGCAAGTACGCAGTCCGTCCCCTCACAAGGCGCTCCTCACAGCTCGCCAAGAGCTGACTTCCTCCGGCCGGCGCGTCGCTTATATAAGACCAAGTGGCCTATCTAGAAGTTTCAGGATTAGACGAAACACCCCGCACGTTCGAGAACCTAGGGGGAGGGCAAAGAGGCGGCTCAGTGGCCCGCAATCCCTCTCCAAATCATCCCTTAAGTTAGTGACAGGAGACAAATGGGTAGGCGCGGTCAGAACGCCCCACGACCGACCCCACCTGCGGCCAGCCCCACAGGGAGCTCCGACGTTCGGGTGAGAGTATTACCTGCGTGGAAAATGTTTACAGTTGCAATGTGAGATTGCTCGGTTTAGAGAGATCAGAGAAGACAAGAATATAGTACAGTATGGTCTGACCGTAAGTACAGCGTACGTATTATCTCTCTGACGAATGAGTACGGTTGTAATGTAAGATCGCTCAGTTTAGAGATATGAGACAAGACGACAATATAGTAGAGTACACTCTGACCATCAATACAGCGTACGTATTGAAATACCTGTCAAATGATTGGAGCTGTTATGGAGGTCGCACCAAACTGAGGTGAACGTTCTGGAATTTCAATCCCTTATCACTTGATGCGCAGATGTTTAAATTTTATTCCTAATTGCTGCTTTTGGCAGTTATTTTCGACATTTTTTTTCAGTCGACGTGAAAACGCAGTACACATTAAATCAACGACTCTTCCTTGTGAAGCAGTACTGGATTACGAATTCAATTACAGCTACTCAAAGGGCATACTAGAGAGAATTTGATGTTCGCAATCCTCCCAAAGGAAACACAATACTGGGACTGGTAAGCAATTTGGAAACAACTGGATCTCTGGCAAGCATCGTTCATCTAGACTTCCCACGGTTGTTAATGACGTAAGAGCATGACTGTAGCAGTCAGCCACAATATCATTAAGCCGTCTGTCGCAGAAGACAGGGTACACCTACTCAATGTGTCAGAGAGCTGGGAAGAGTTCAGGTCCAAAGCCATATACGGTTAATGTTGTTCATAAGCTACAGGAACCAGATAAGGATAAAAGATTGAATTACTCTCGTTGGTGGCAGACGGGGTGCAAAAGCCTGCCATATTGTCCATCACATGGTTCACAGATAAATAGTTGGTACTAGGAAATAAAAGGAGGTAGGCTATTTTCTTTGTGATGAATTTAGTGAAGGACGCCTATGAACTATTTTTACTGCTGAAAATATTGCCACTTTTCTTAAAATCTTGAAGAATCTCGATAGATATGTTATGAAGTTAATCAAATATGTGCGATATTGGGCATTGGAATGACTCCAGTCTCGAACATTTTACATCAGCAGTTGGAGGTGAGAAAACGTTGCCGTCAATGTACTCCAGAAAAACTGATTCCCGATCAAAAGCAATAACTCACCGATTTGTGCAGAAAAGCTCTAGAAACATTCCAAGTTGGTACTTCAAATTTCGTTCGGATTATCGTTTCTAGTGATTAACCTTGGATTTATTATTATAAATCTGAAAAAGAAAAGTCAATCAGTGCAATGGATCTTCCGGATAGAACCTAAACCGATTGTGGTTACCGCCCTCCCAAAGGAATGGATGCGTTGAAGGAACTACAGGAAGCTAGGGATCACAAAGGTGGTTGAACATCTCCAAAACTTTTGGATTCAAAGACCCGTCTCTCTGTGGCAGGAACTGCTTAGAGGGAGATATGAATGAGCTGCCTTTGGTGTCGAGGAATATATTTTTTTAAGGAAGTATCTGCGCTTTCCACACGACCCCAACATTCGCCATGAAAACAAGGAGCTTATCTGAAATATAAGGAAATGGAGGTAAGGGAAATGTAAAGAAACCTCCTCAGCATTGGCCCACTGACCAGGAAAAGCCATAAAAGCCTAAGGTCAGAATGGCCATGAAACCGAATGCCAACCTCACGCGTTAATTCTAACTAATCTCGCTCAGTAGCTTACTTCCATATATTTGTGATTCCGTTGCAACACTATTTAATTAAAAATTATTAATTTTATGACACATAATTGTTTCTTAGAACAATGATCTAAAAGCTGCGAATGAGCAGAAACTGAAATGTAACGACTGATGTTTTGTATCGGTAAGAAAATGTTTTTCCCTCGGAAGTTAGAGTGTAATTCATTTGTCTGCTACATAGCCACACCAATTAGAGGGTGCATTCTAGTGCACCCAAAAACTCCTTATCGGGATTTCGACGGTGATACGTGCTTTGAGAATCACTGAATCTAGGAAAGCAATTTTAGAAAAGGAGCCTCTGTTCTTCTGAGAACAGCTAGGTAAGTCAAAAGCGAGAAGTCGATTAAATAGTAATTTTGGTATTAAATTCAGCATTTTCTGAGAATGACACACGAACATCTACCAAGAAAGAAAATTTATTGAATGATTTATCTGATTGCAAAAATCAGTAATTCCCGATGTTTAAACAAATTCACCTATTTGCTTATATAAGTGAGTTACTCAAAATATAGACACATATTCAGGCTATAATAACAGAAATTGTAATGGTTTTCATGTTATTTGCAAGATTTTGAATTTCTTTTATACTTGATTACTATGACACCTTTCCAATACACCATCAAGATCGCCCGTAATAGTTTTATACTTAACACTAGGAGACTTCGTTGTAAGGTTTATAACAAACAAACACACACAAAATGTACTGAATAAAATATCAAATCAAATACTGTGTTTATAAATACCAATATTTTTGCGATTATTTGTAATTTATTTGTATTAAACACTCAGCGCCATCTTTTAAACGGTGCCACAAGTTAGACACAAGTATTTATTCTTATAGCTATTTATTCTAAAGCCAATAAATTAATTGATATTTTCATTTAAAAGTGATACAGCTTTCCTTATCTTCCGGTGTAATCAAATGAATCTTCATTAAGTTTCCATTAAGTGAATTACTGACCTTTTTCACTGCTACTTCGATGCTGTCAATGTCCAGAATCGAAGCAACAGAGATGGCGGGCCTATCGCGGCGCTGTTACTATTTATAAGTTACTATTTCACTATGTCTGTATTCACCTCACTTTTCAATATTTCTTACCTGTACATCAACCTACTTCTAGCAGTCAATTTCTCTATTCCAAATTATTTAACTTCAATAACAGTACTATTTACATTCCTTCTTCCATTTAACCTATCACTTCATCACACTTTCTCAACTCTCCTAAGTTTTTCATAACGCCGTTCTAATTTCTCTCCTCAGTCTGCAATTTGTACATCCGTATCACATTTGCTCATATCTCTTCCTCTACCTCACACGGTCCCATTCTATTCATTCCTTTCTGCAATTTACCCAATAAGCCATATTTTTGATTATCTGATACGTCCATACATTTTGATATCCCGTGCCTAATTCTCATCCCTTTCTAACCTCTTGTAGCCCCCCACTTGTTTCACCCTGCTGTTCCCTATCCCCTTGTATGTATCTCTACACTTATTTCGCTTTGCTTTTCCCTTGTATACCCACACTTGTTTCACGATGTACTTGCCGTAATGCAATTCCATGTTTTCTTATTTTCTTCTTCGCTCTATTGACAGCCATTTGTCACATTTCCCCCCTCTTTCCTTCCATTTGCACTGTTCATCACATCAGCTCTGTTAATGTGTACTGCATGTACTCCACATATTTTCTGGACATTTATACCAGATATCGAAGTCATCTTGAGTCTGCTACGTCAGCCCACGTATGCTGCATCTTGGATGTTGCCACTTCTCTGCTCAGTCAATCACTCATCAGTCCACAGTGTGCCGTTTCGTATAGATGCATTAAATTCTTGTTTCCTCGCCTTACTTCTTTCTTCGATTGGCATCGTTCTTTGTTCCCTTTGCTCATAAGATAAATCCATATTGATACAGATAGATGTTACTCATAGCTTTCCTTTATCTTGCAATAAAATTACAACTCTGGATTGACAGCCCTTCTCCAAGTCTGTTTCATATACTTTACCTTGTCTCTCTTTACTGTCATATGGTTAGCCACCTTTCATTGGCTGTTGTTCTTCTGGTACATCTGCTATGCAAAACAAATCTTTATTTGATTTGACTGTATATCTTAGTATATTAGAGGATAATTAGATTTATAATACACTAACACGCTAAACTAAATACCTTATGTAACGTATCATTTGTCCATGTTGTGACCAGTCCTACTTATAATTTAAATCAATGATCCTTCATGTTACCTGTTACAAATCAATAGTATTCCTTTTGCAGACGACACAAATTTTACTTTCAGAAATAATGATGAGAAATCAATAACTCCATTCCAGAATTTGAGAAATGGATGACAAGTAATAAGCTTCATATAAATATAAGTAACACAGTGACCCTTAAATTCAATCTACAGTTGGGAAAAACAATTTGTAGTCCTATTTTTTTAACACTTCATCACTTACATGTTTATATTATTGAGTTTTAGAAGCTGTTGCCAGTAGATAATTTGACGAAGACGTTTATAGCTCCAACACCAGAGAGAAGAAAGCAGATTAAAACATACAATAGTTCGATAGAGGTTGAAAATGAATGCAACGGCTTAATATAATATAAAAATGTAAGTGACGAAGTGTTAATGCAGCTTCAAAAGTCTGGATTGGCAGCGCATTGCTTTGATAAGGATCATAGAGCCAACTTTCGGGAGACTACCATGGCGAAATGCAACAGTTACTGGGAGTGGAGAGTTAAGGAGGTTCTGGCCATTTTATCTGAGAGGAGCACGCTGAATCTTAGTGCTAGATTTAAATTCAGTTCCTCTTGGAAACTGCCTTAATGGAAATCAGTCAGTTCAAGAAGCACGCATTTAGACAGATTGAACATCCAATTAAGCAGTAATATTTTATGCGAGGTCTGCCAACACTAACCTAAATGAATCACTCTACATTTTCGATCAGGTCCGTGGCAGCTACCTAGGCGGTCCATATATACCTGGTTTTTCACAGCTTTATTCTGTCATTATACTATATATATATTGTAATTTACGTCCTCCAACATTTAGTCATATCGGACGATGAATGAAATGGGTGAAATGATGCGTCCGGGGTCCATGGAGCTTAGAGTTACCCGACATTCGTCTTTCAGGATAATGGAAACCCCCGGAAAAAACTTATCCATGTAAATCACCCTGACCTTTATTCGAACTCGAGACTTCTTGAACGTGAGGCAGACATGCTACCATCTACGCTACCGAGGCGGGCATCCTGATGATGGGAGAGATGTACGGTCCTAAGGTGCTGATGGCTAATCATCTATGCACTTGACTTGAACCCTTAGAGAAACTTGAATATAGTGTGATATAAGTATTTCTGGACAAGGTTTAAATCAATTAAAACAACGCAGATACAAAAATAAGCTTTAGTAAGAATAATTTGTATACCCACCAAAATCATTATCAACACTGTAGAGCATGAAAATTTCCTTTAGGTGAAAATATGTGTTTCTTGTACAAGTATGGCTGAAAATAACGAATCTATGATTAGCTTTTGTCTACCACGCCCCATTTTTCCAAACACCCACATTTAGTTTATTAAGCATTTTTGCAATAAATTTGCGTCCTTGTTCATTTAGGTCAATTTATTAATAACCTGCTTATTCTATTCAAAATTTACACTGTAGGTATATATGTACACATATTAAACAATGGATATCTATATCAAACATTCACAGATTCCGACAAAAGGAAACGGTCAAAAAACACATTTTAGTGTATGTGTTTTCTGTACTCAAGCCTAGTGTTTTATTTCTCCGTAATCAATCTGAATAATTATAAATTAATTGTTCTTTCACACTGGCCGTGTGTAGGCTAAATTGTGGAAACGTGGATCAGACTGAAAAATTCAATGCCACAGCCGGGATTTGAACCACGGATCTTCTGGTTTCAGTCCAGCCGCTCTACCATTGAGCTACTATGTCCAACGAGCCGGTATGACATTAAATTCTCCAACTGACACGTATTTTCCCTGTAAACCACTTAGAACTCCATGGCCGCTATCCCACCTCCTAACACCAGTTGTGACTTTGTGGGTTCGTGAAATTAAACGTCCATTTGCACAAACTCAAAATAATCTTTATTTCCACCGAATTACAGTTGGTACGCTTGCCGATTACATAGAATTACGTAGCACACGCAATTACAATCCACCTGTTCATCTGTCAGAGGTCCACTCCGCACTCACTATTATGTAACACTGCACTCTAGAGCTGACTAAAAACTCTTCTGATACACGAACGTAGTCTTCCAGTCCGTTCGCTAGCACTGTGCTCCTCACGGTTGATCGCCAAGAACTGAACTGAGTCGCCCACTGCAGCCCTTATATAGGAAGATCGCTGTTTCTGGAACCTTCGCGGCTCGGAAAATCATCCCGGATGTTCCAGACGTCAGGGGTGGGGAAAGAGATGGTACAGTGCATAGTGCCACGTTCCTAACCTTCCCCTATGTTAGCGCTACAAGATAAATGGGTGTACGTTGCCTGAATGCCTCCTGTCCCCTACCCAGCTCCAGTTGGTCGTACCTTCCGATAATTGGGTGACAATAGTAACAATCACATGATTATAATTAGGTGTGGAAACACGTTAAATAAGTTTCAGGTAGTTCTAATAATACGAAGCGGGCACGTTTTATTTCCTAACCGCTGCTAAATAATCAGTTGAGGATGTATTATAGCTTTATAAGACAAATAATAGTGCTGCTCTTTAGTCTTATTCTTAAAATAATTGTTTTAAAAAGTTTTAGCAGTGTTTAGCTATGTTTTCATTATCAGTCGTTATCAACTGAATCGGAATATTGAGAAAGCCCACATGTCCAAAACACTAAATTTTTCAGGAGATCCAAAAAACTTTCTAGGTCTTAAAATTATATCTATAGTCGGTTTCATCCTCATTTGTCGTTGAAATAATGTAGAGGGGAGCATGCCATTGCTGTGTAGACATTCTTGATCCATTTTCTTGAAATTATGTTAACATTCATTTAGTGAAATTGAGGGCTTTCTTAATATTTTGTAATAAATATGCAAAAATTAATAATTAACTCACACCTTACGGCTGACAATGACAAAAAATATCAAAATATGTCAAAGATAACTGTTTGCCATTATATTCTACACAAGATTGATTCTTTTTTGACACAAGTTGACAAATTGTATATGTCACCGCCGAAGCTCTGAAAGATTTAATGTTTTGGTATGAATGACACAAATCTACGCAGCTTTTGCATTTTCTTCTCATTTATATTCACATTATGTTGATAAACCTGACATAGGATGTGGTGGATTTACAAATGTTTCAGCCAACTGGAATATGTGGAATGTTGGATAGTTTCGGGGACACAGTGTGTGTGTGTGTGTGTGTGTGTGTGTGTGTGTGTGTGTGTGTGTGTGTGTGTGTGTGTGTGTGTGTGTGTGTGTGTAACGACACAGAAAATCCCAGCACGTAAGGGGTTTTTCCACATTATGATCGACTTATATGTTGAAAGTATACTGTCATAGTTAACTCAATTTTGTAAAAACCTGGATATGTGAGGTTTCTCAATATCCCCACTTAATTAATACTCATATTGCTTCACTTTGTGTTTGCAGTGTACGTATAATGTTAATAAAAGATGTTGTATTGCCAAAAGTACCCTTCGGCTATGAACTTTTCCTTATGAGGAGAACAACTAGAAGCCCTCTCTGTTCGCTGTCAGTATCATCGTAACAATAAACAGAAATTCAAGGCATTCATGGACCAAACACCTGTTTTAGAAACGTAGACTATATCTTTATATAAGCGATTGTCTCGTTGCAGTGTGAAAATGGATTTAAGATTGTCATTTATTAGCCGCTGTGATGTTGCTCATAGGGGTCCACAGAACCGCAGTTGGAATCAGTTATGTACTTATTCCTTACTTCATTTTTGCGATATACTTTACTTAAATTTTATAAACTACATAAGGAAATAACAAATATTTTATTTTATTTTAATGCAAAAATGAGTGGCTAAATCAACTGAGATAAGCGCTCTGTTAGAGGCAGGTAAATTTATGCGGTTCAAAAGGTCGTTCAGTCGCAAAAGAGGCTTCCTCCCTCCTGCACTAAGAGTTAAGTTGAACTTTGTCTCTTAAAAAGTCGAATATGGGCTTCTTGCAAGTAGCGCACTTGTTGGAGATAATCGACATTGTTCATGGTGTTCTCGTTTCCCAGTTTGAAAATCATTTTATGGAAGAATGCCAGAAAATATTTTATTTGGACGATTGATGGTTTCACAATATAAACGTAAGCAAGTGCTGGCAGACACCAAAGTATTTAGCTGCAGACTCATTATAGTCAGAGTGGTATCTGAAACAGGCTTCAATCCAGAAGCACAGCCTATATTTCAGGTTACCATGTGCAAATTACTATCGATAATTTTGTGTGGCTATTACTTAGAAAAGTTTGCCGATTTGTTCCCTTCTTCCATCATTATGCTTGACAATACACCATATTACAGTGCAAAGTGGAAAGAAATCCTTCCAGGTATGACACAAAAGATGTCGTGTTACGCTGGCTTAAAGGTATTGCATGCGATAAGGGAATAAGTACGTGTATTTCCAATGGCCTAAAAGGCGAGAAAAGCTCAATAGGAAATCTATGTCCTGTTTATAATAGCAGTTGAAAAATGCCACACTGTAGCTTAAAAGCCATTCTACAGTTGTGACGTATATGTCACTATATTAACAAGAGCAAAATTAAAAAAAAAAATACTTGAGGGCTCAGCGTTATAGAAGATACGCCTCTTTCCGATTTACACAACCTTCTTCCGATGTTTTCTAGCAGGTTACAATTTGGAATTGAAAATGATAAGGATTATGTTAAACGTGCTTATGCAGATTATTGGACTAATGATGGGGTGATAGAATCCTGTAGGCGACCTTGCAATTTACATTGTTTTTCACTGCATACTTTCCCGATGTCCCCTTTCGCACATGGGAAGAAAGGCGAAACACCCCGCACGTTCGAGAACCTAGGGGGAGGGCAAAGAGGCGGCTCAGTGGCCCGCAATCCCTCTCCTAATCATCCCTTAAGTTAGTGACAGGAGACAAATGGGTAGGCGCGGGCAGAACGCCCCACGACCGACCCCACCTGCGGCCAGCCCCACAGGGAGCTCCGACGTTCGGGTGAGAGTATTACCTGCGTGGAAAATGTTTACAGTTGCAATGTGAGATTGCTCGGTTTAGAGAGATCAGAGAAGACAAGAATATAGTACAGTATGGTCTGACCGTAAGTACAGCGTACGTATTATCTCTCTGACGAATGAGTACGGTTGTAATGTAAGATCGCTCGGTTTAGAGATATGAGAGAAGACGACAATATAGTAGAGTACACTCTGACCATCAATACAGCGTACGTATTGAAATACCTGTCAAATGATTGGAGTTGTTATGGAGGTCGCACCAAACTGAGGTGAACGTTCTGGAATTTCAATCCCTTATCACTAGATGCGCAGATGTTTAAATTTTATTCCTAATTGCTGCTTTTGGCAGTTATTTTCGACATTTTTTTCCAGTCGACGTGAAAACGTAGTACACATTAAATCAACGACTCTTCCTTGTGAAGCAGTACTGGATTACGAATTCAATTACAGCTACTCAAAGGGCATACTAGAGAGAATTTGATGTTCGCAATCCTCCCAAAGGAAACACAATACTGGGACTGGTAAGCAATTTGGAAACAACTGGATCTCTGGCAAGCATCGTTCATCTAGACTTCCCACGGTTGTTAATGACGTAAGAGCATGACTGTAGCAGTCACCCAAAATATAATTAAGCCGTCTGTCGCAGAAGACAGGGTACACCTACTCAATGTGTCAGAGAGCTGCGAAGAGTTCAGGTCCAAAGCCATATACGGTTAATGTTGTTCATAAGCTACAGGAACCAGATAAGGATAAAAGATTGAATTACTCTCGTTGGTGGCAGACGGGGTGCAAAAGCCTGCCATATTGTCCATCACATGGTTCACAGATAAATAGTTGGTACTAGGAAATAAAAGGAGGTAGGCTATTTTCTTTGTGATGAATTTAGTGAAGGACGCCTATGAACTATTGTTACTGCTGAAAATATTGCCACTTTTCTTAAAATCTTGAAGAATCTCGATAGATATGTTATGAAGTTAATCAAATATGTGCGATATTGGGCATTGGAATGACTCCAGTCTCGAACATTTTACATCAGCAGTTGGAGGTGAGAAAACGTTGCCGTCAATGTACTCCAGAAAAACTGATTCCCGATCAAAAGCAATAACTCACCGATTTGTGCAGAAAAGCTCTAGAAACATTCCAAGTTGGTACTTCAAATTTCGTTCGGATTATCGTTTCTAGTGATTAACCTTGGATTTATTATTATAATTCTGAAAAACAAAAGTCAATCAGTGCAATGGATCTTCCGGATAGAACCTAAACCGATTGTGGTTACCGCCCTCCCAAAGGAATGGATGCGTTGAAGGAACTACAGGAAGCTAGGGATCACAAAGGTGGTTGAACATCTCCAAAACTATTGGATTCAAAGACCCGTCTCTCTGTGGCAGGAACTGCTTAGAGGAAGATATGAATGAGCTGTCTTTGGTGTCGAGGAATATATTTTTTTAAGGAAGTATCTGCGCTTTCCACACGACCCCAACATTCGCCATGAAAACAAGGAGCTTATCTGAAATATAAGGAAACGGAGGTAAGGGAAATGTAAAGAAACCTCCTCAGCATTGGCCCACTGACCAGGAAAAGCCATAAAAGCCTAAGGTCAGAATGGCCATGAAACCGAATGCCAACCTCACGCGTTAATTCTAACTAATCTCGCTCAGTAGTTTACTTCCATATATTTGTGATTCCGTTGCAACACTATTTAATTAAAAATTATTAATTTTATGACACATAATTGTTTCTTAGAACAATGATCTAAAAGCTGCGAATGAGCAGAAACTGAAATGTAACGACTGATGTTTTGTATCGGTAAGAAAATGTTTTTCCCTCGGAAGTTAGAGTGTAATTCATTTGTCTGCTACATAGCCAAATCAATTAGAGGGCGCATTCTAGTGCACCCAAAAACTCCTTATCGGGATTTCGACGGTGATACGTGTTTTGAAAATCACTGAATCTAGGAAAGCAATTTTAGAAAAGGAGCCTCTGTTCTTCTGAGAACAGCTAGGTAAGTCAAAAGCGAGAAGTCGATTAAATAGTAATTTTGGTATTAAATTCAGCATTTTCTGAGAATGACACACGAACATCTACCAAGAAAGAAAATTTATTGAATGATTTATCTCATTGCAAAAATCAGTAATTCCAGATGTTTAAAGAAATTAACCTATTTGCTTATATAAGTGAGTTACTCAAAATATAGACACATATTCAGACTATAATAACAGAAATTGTAATGGTTTTCATGTTATTTGCAAGATTTTGAATTTCTTTTATACTTGATTACTATGACACCTTTCCAATACACCATCAAGATCGCCCGTAATAGTTTTATACTTAACACTAGGAGACTTCGTTGTAAGGTTTATAACAAACAAACACACACAAAATGTACTGAATAAAATATCAAATCAAATACTGTGTTTATAAATACCAATATTTTTGCGATTATTTGTAATTTATTTGTATTAAACACTCAGCGCCATCTTTTAAACGGTGCCACAAGTTAGACACAAGTATTTATTCTTATAGCTATTTATTCTAAAGCCAATAAATTAACTGATATTTTCATTTAAAAGTGATACAGCTTTCCTTATCTTCCGGTGTAATCAAAGGAATCTTCATTAAGTTTCCATTAAGTGAATTACTGACCTTTTTCACTGCTACTTCGATGCTGTCAATGTCCAGAATCGAAGCAACAGAGATGGCGGGCCTATCGCGGCGCTGTTACTATTTATAAGTTACTATTTCACTATGTCTGTATTCACCTCACTTTTCAATATTTCTTACCTGTACATCAACCTACTTCTAGCAGTCAATTTCTCTATTCCAAATTATTTAACTTCAATAACAGTACTATTTTCATTCCTTCTTCCATTTAACCTATCACTTCATCACACTTTCTCAACTCTCCTAAGTTTTTCATAACGCCGTTCTAATTTCTCTCCTCAGTCTGCAATTTGTACATCCGTATCACAGTTGCTCATATCTCTTCCTCTACCTCACACGGTCCCATTCTATTCATTCCTTTCTGCAATTTACCCAATAAGCCATATTTTTGATTATCTGATACGTCCATACATTTTGATATCCCGTGCCTAATTCTCATCCCTTTCTAACCTCTTGTAGCCCCCCACTTGTTTCACCCTGCTGTTCCCTATCCCCTTGTATGTATCTCTACACTTATTTCGCTTTGCTTTTCCCTTGTATACCCACACTTGTTTCACGATGTACTTGCCGTAATGCAATTCCATGTTTTCTTATTTTCTTCTTCGCTCTATTGACAGCCATTTGTCACATTTCCCCCCTCTTTCCTTCCATTTGCACTGTTCATCACATCAGCTCTGTTAATGTGTACTGCATGTACTCCACATATTTTCTGGACATTTATACCAGATATCGAAGTCATCTTGAGTCTGCTACGTCAGCCCACGTATGCTGCATCTTGGATGTTGCTTATGCCACTTCTCTGCTCAGTCAATCACTCATCAGTCCACAGTGTGCCGTTTCGTATAGATGCATTAAATTCTTGTTTCCTCGCCTTACTTCTTTCTTCGATTGGCATCGTTCTTTGTTCCCTTTGCTCATAAGATAAATCCATATTGATACAGATAGATGTTACTCTTAGCTTTCCTTTATCTTGCAATAAAATTACAACTCTGGATTGACAGCCCTTCTCCAAGTCTGTTTCATATACTTTACCTTGTCTCTCTTTACTGTCATATGGTTAGCCACCTTTCATTGGCTGTTGTTCTTCTGGTACATCTGCTATGCAAAACAAATCTTTATTTGATTTGACTGTATATCTTAGTATATTAGAGGATAATTAGATTTACAATACACTAACACGCTAAACTAAATACCTTATGTAACGTATCATTTGTCCATGTTGTGACCAGTCCTACTTATAATTTAAATCAATGATCCTTCATGTTACCTGTTACAAATCAATAGTATTCCTTTTGCAGACGACACAAATTTTACTTTCAGAAATAATGATGAGAAATCAATAACTCC
Source organism: Mantis religiosa (assembly GCA_030765055.1). NCBI lineage: Eukaryota > Metazoa > Arthropoda > Insecta > Mantodea > Mantidae > Mantis > Mantis religiosa. Next base: position 91,174,273 of record CM060950.1, read on the forward strand.
ATTCCAGAATTTGAGAAATGGATGACAAGTAATAAGCTTCATATAAATATAAGTAACACAGTGACCCTTAAATTCAATCTACAGTTGGGAAAAACAATTTGTAGTCCTATTTTTTTAACACTTCATCACTTACATGTTTATATTATTGAGTTTTAGAAGCTGTTGCCAGTAGATAATTTGACGAAGACGTTTATAGCTCCAACACCAGAGAGAAGAAAGCAGATTAAAACATACAATAGTTCGATAGAGGTTGAAAATGAATGCAACGGCTTAATATAATATAAAAATGTAAGTGACGAAGTGTTAATGCAGCTTCAAAAGTCTGGATTGGCAGCGCATTGCTTTGATAAGGATCATAGAGCCAACTTTCGGGAGACTACCATGGCGAAATGCAACAGTTACTGGGAGTGGAGAGTTAAGGAGGTTCTGGCCATTTTCTCTGAGAGGAGCACGCTGAATCTTAGTGCTAGATTTAAATTCAATTCCCCTTGGAAACTGCCTTAATGGAAATCAGTCAGTTCAAGAAGCACGCATTTAGACAGATTGAACATCCAATTAAGCAGTAATATTTTATGCGAGGTCTGCCAACACTAACCTAAATGAATCACTCTACATTTTCGATCAGGTCCGTGGCAGCTACCTAGGCGGTCCATATATTCCTGGTTTTTCACAGCTTTATTCTATCATTATACTCATGGTATATATATATATATATATATATATATATATATATATATATATATATTGTAATTTACGTCCTCCAACATTTAGTCATATCGGACGATGAATGAAATGGGTGAAATGATGCGTCCGGGGTCCATGGAGCTTAGAGTTACCCGACATTCGTCTTTCAGGATAATGGAAACCCCCGGAAAAAACTTATCCAGGTAAATCACCCTGACCTTTATTCGAACTCGAGACTTCTTAAACGTGAGGCAGACATGCTACCATCTACGCTACCGAGGCGGGCATCCTGATGATGGGAGAGATGTACGGTCCTAAGGTACTGATGGCTAATCATCTATGCACTTGACTTGAACCCTTAGAGAAACTTGAATATAGTGTGATATAAGTATTTCTGGACAAGGTTTAAATCAATTAAAACAACGCAGATACAAAAATAAGCTTTAGTAAGAATAATTTGTATACCCACCAAAATCATTATCAACACTGTAGAGCATGAAAATTTCCTTTAGATGAAAATATGTGTTTCTTTTACAAGTATGGCTGAAAATAACGAATCTATGATTTGCTTTTGTCTACCACGCCCCATTTTTCCAAACACCCACATTTAGTTTATTAAGCATTTTTGCAATAAATTTGCGTCCTTGTTCATTTAGGTCAATTTATTAATAACCTGCTTATTCTATTCAAAATTTACACTGTAGGTATATATGTACACATATTAAACAATGGATATCTATATCAAACATTCACAGATTCCGACAAAAGGAAACGGTCAAAAAACATATTTTAGTGTATGTGTTTTCTGTACTCAAGCCTAGTGTTTTATTTCTCCGTAATCAATCTGAATAATTATAAATTAATTGTTCTTTCACACTGGCCGTGTGTAGGCTAAATTGTGCAAACGTGGATCAGACTGAAAAATTCAATGCCACAGCCGGGATTTGAACCACGGATCTTCTGGTTTCCGTCCAGCCGCTCTACCATTGAGCTACTATGTCCAACGAGCCGGTATGACATTAAATTCTCCAACTGACACGTATTTTCCCTGTAAACCACTTAGAACTCCATGGCCGCTATCCCACCTCCTAACACCAGTTGTGACTTTGTGGGTTCGTGAAATTAAACGTCCATTTGCACAAGCTCAAAATAATCTTTATTCCCACCGAATTACAGTTGGTACGCTTGCCGATTACATAGAATTACGTAGCACACGCAATTACAATCCACCTGTTCATCTGTCAGAGGTCCACTCCGCACTCACTATTATGTAACACTGCACTCTAGAGCTGACTAAAAACTCTTCTGATACACGAACGTAGTCTTCCAGTCCGTTCGCTAGCACTGTGCTCCTCACGGTTGATCGCCAAGAACTGAACTGAGTCGCCCACTGCAGCCCTTATATAGGAAGATCGCTGTTTCTGGAACCTTCGCGGCTCGGAAAATCATCCCGAATGTTCCAGACGTCAGGGGTGGGGAAAGAGATGGTACAGTGCATAGTGCCACGTTCCTAACCTTCCCCTATGTTAGCGCTACAAGATAAATGGGTGTGCGTTGCCTGAATGCCTCCTGTCCCCTACCCAGCTCCAGTTGGTCGTACCTTCCGATAATTGGGTGACAATAGTAACAATCACATGATTATAATTAGGTGTGGAAACACGTTAAATAAGTTTCAGGTAGTTCTAATAATACGAAGCGGGCACGTTTTATTTCCTAACCGCTGCTAAATAATCAGTTGAGGATGTATTATAGCTTTATAAGACAAATAATAGTGCTGCTCTTTAGTCTTATTCTTAAAATAATTGTTTTAAAAAGTTTTAGCAGTGTTTAGCTATGTTTTCATTATCAGTCGTTATCAACTGAATCGGAATATTGAGAAAGCCCACATGTCCAAAACACTAAATTTTTCAGGAGATCCAAAAAACTTTCTAGGTCTTAAAATTATATCTATAGTCGGTTTCATCCTCATTTGTCGTTGAAATAATGTAGAGGGGAGCATGCCATTGCTGTGTAGACATTCTTGATCCATTTTCTTGAAATTATGTTAACATTCATTTAGTGAAATTGAGGGCTTTCTTAATATTTTGTAATAAATATGCAAAAATTAATAATTAACTCACACCTTACGGCTGACAATGACAAAAAATATCAAAATATGTCAAAGATAACTGTTTGCCATTATATTCTACACAAGATTGATTCTTTTTTGACACAAGTTGACAAATTGTATATGTCACCGCCGAAGCTCTGAAAGATTTAATGTTTTGGTATGAATGACACAAATCTACGCAGCTTTTGCATTTTCTTCTCATTTATATTCACATTATGTTGATAAACCTGACATAGGATGTGGTGGATTTACAAATGTTTCAGCCAACTGGAATATGTGGAATGTTGGATAGTTTCGGGGACACAGTGTGTGTGTGTGTGTGTGTGTGTGTGTGTGTGTGTGTGTGTGTGTGTGTGTGTGTGTGTGTGTGTGTGTGTGTGTGTAACGACACAGAAAATCCCAGCACGTAAGGGGTTTTTCCACATTATGATCGACTTATATGTTGAAAGTATACTGTCATAGTTAACTCAATTTTGTAAAAACCTGGATATGTGAGGTTTCTCAATATCCCCACTTAATTAATACTCATATTGCTTCACTTTGTGTTTGCAGTGTACGTATAATGTTAATAAAAGATGTTGTATTGCCAAAAGTACCCTTCGGCTATGAACTTTTCCTTATGAGGAGAACAACTAGAAGCCCTCTCTGTTCGCTGTCAGTATCATCGTAACAATAAACAGAAATTCAAGGCATTCATGGACCAAACACCTGTTTTAGAAACGTAGACTATATCTTTATATAAGCGATTGTCTCGTTGCAGTGTGAAAATGGATTTAAGATTGTCATTTATTAGCCGCTGTGATGTTGCTCATAGGGGTCCACAGAACCGCAGTTGGAATCAGTTATGTACTTATTCCTTACTTCATTTTTGCGATATACTTTATTTAAATTTTATAAACTACATAAGGAAATAACAAATATTTTATTTTATTTTAATGCAAAAATGAGTGGCTAAATCAACTGAGATAAGCGCTCTGTTAGAGGCAGGTAAATTTATGCGGTTCAAAAGGTCGTTCAGTCGCAAAAGAGGCTTCCTCCCTCCTGCACTAAGAGTTAAGTTGAACTTTGTCTCTTAAAAAGTCGAATATGGGCTTCTTGCAAGTAGCGCACTTGTTGGAGATAATCGACATTGTTCATGGTGTTCTCGTTTCCCAGTTTGAAAATCATTTTATGGAAGAATGCCAGAAAATATTTTATTTGGACGATTGATGGTTTCACAATATAAACGTAAGCAAGTGCTGGCAGACACCAAAGTATTTAGCTGCAGACTCATTATAGTCAGAGTGGTATCTGAAACAGGCTTCAATCCAGAAGCACAGCCTATATTTCAGGTTACCATGTGCAAATTACTATCGATAATTTTGTGTGGCTATTACTTAGAAAAGTTTGCCGATTTGTTCCCTTCTTCCATCATTATGCTTGACAATACACCATATTACAGTGCAAAGTGGAAAGAAATCCTTCCAGGTATGACACAAAAGATGTCGTGTTACGCTGGCTTAAAGGTATTGCATGCGATAAGGGAATAAGTACGTGTATTTCCAATGGCCTAAAAGGCGAGAAAAGCTCAATAGGAAATCTATGTCCTGTTTATAATAGCAGTTGAAAAATGCCACACTGTAGCTTAAAAGCCATTCTACAGTTGTGACGTATATGTCACTATATTAACAAGAGCAAAATTAAAAAAAAAAATACTTGAGGGCTCAGCGTTATAGAAGATACGCCTCTTTCCGATTTACACAACCTTCTTCCGATGTTTTCTAGCAGGTTACAATTTGGAATTGAAAATGATAAGGATTATGTTAAACGTGCTTATGCAGATTATTGGACTAATGATGGGGTGATAGAATCCTGTAGGCGACCTTGCAATTTACATTGTTTTTCACTGCATACTTTCCCGATGTCCCCTTTCGCACATGGGAAGAAAGGCGAAACACCCCGCACGTTCGAGAACCTAGGGGGAGGGCAAAGAGGCGGCTCAGTGGCCCGCAATCCCTCTCCTAATCATCCCTTAAGTTAGTGGCAGTATTACCTGCGTGGAAAATGTTTACAGTTGCAATGTGAGATTGCTCGGTTTAGAGAGATCAGAGAAGACAAGAATATAGTACAGTATGGTCTGACCGTAAGTACAGCGTACGTATTATCTCTCTGACGAATGAGTACGGTTGTAATGTAAGATCGCTCGGTTTAGAGATATGAGAGAAGACGACAATATAGTAGAGTACACTCTGACCATCAATACAGCGTACGTATTGAAATACCTGTCAAATGATTGGAGTTGTTATGGAGGTCGCACCAAACTGAGGTGAACGTTCTGGAATTTCAATCCCTTATCACTAGATGCGCAGATGTTTAAATTTTATTCCTAATTGCTGCTTTTGGCAGTTATTTTCGACATTTTTTTTCCAGTCGACGTGAAAACGTAGTACACATTAAATCAACGACTCTTCCTTGTGAAGCAGTACTGGATTACGAATTCAATTACAGCTACTCAAAGGGCATACTAGAGAGAATTTGATGTTCGCAATCCTCCCAAAGGAAACACAATACTGGGACTGGTAAGCAATTTGGAAACAACTGGATCTCTGGCAAGCATCGTTCATCTAGACTTCCCACGGTTGTTAATGACGTAAGAGCATGACTGTAGCAGTCACCCAAAATATAATTAAGCCGTCTGTCGCAGAAGACAGGGTACACCTACTCAATGTGTCAGAGAGCTGCGAAGAGTTCAGGTCCAAAGCCATATACGGTTAATGTTGTTCATAAGCTACAGGAACCAGATAAGGATAAAAGATTGAATTACTCTCGTTGGTGGCAGACGGGGTGCAAAAGCCTGCCATATTGTCCATCACATGGTTCACAGATAAATAGTTGGTACTAGGAAATAAAAGGAGGTAGGCTATTTTCTTTGTGATGAATTTAGTGAAGGACGCCTATGAACTATTGTTACTGCTGAAAATATTGCCACTTTTCTTAAAATCTTGAAGAATCTCGATAGATATGTTATGAAGTTAATCAAATATGTGCGATATTGGGCATTGGAATGACTCCAGTCTCGAACATTTTACATCAGCAGTTGGAGGTGAGAAAACGTTGCCGTCAATGTACTCCAGAAAAACTGATTCCCGATCAAAAGCAATAACTCACCGATTTGTGCAGAAAAGCTCTAGAAACATTCCAAGTTGGTACTTCAAATTTCGTTCGGATTATCGTTTCTAGTGATTAACCTTGGATTTATTATTATAATTCTGAAAAAGAAAAGTCAATCAGTGCAATGGATCTTCCGGATAGAACCTAAACCGATTGTGGTTACCGCCCTCCCAAAGGAATGGATGCGTTGAAGGAACTACAGGAAGCTAGGGATCACAAAGGTGGTTGAACATCTCCAAAACTATTGGATTCAAAGACCCGTCTCTCTGTGGCAGGAACTGCTTAGAGGAAGATATGAATGAGCTGTCTTTGGTGTCGAGGAATATATTTTTTTAAGGAAGTATCTGCGCTTTCCACACGACCCCAACATTCGCCATGAAAACAAGGAGCTTATCTGAAATATAAGGAAACGGAGGTAAGGGAAATGTAAAGAAACCTCCTCAGCATTGGCCCACTGACCAGGAAAAGCCATAAAAGCCTAAGGTCAGAATGTCCATGAAACCGAATGCCAACCTCACGCGTTAATTCTAACTAATCTCGCTCAGTAGTTTACTTCCATATATTTGTGATTCCGTTGCAACACTATTTAATTAAAAATTATTAATTTTATGACACATAATTGTTTCTTAGAACAATGATCTAAAAGCTGCGAATGAGCAGAAACTGAAATGTAACGACTGATGTTTTGTATCGGTAAGAAAATGTTTTTCCCTCGGAAGTTAGAGTGTAATTCATTTGTCTGCTACATAGCCAAATCAATTAGAGGGCGCATTCTAGTGCACCCAAAAACTCCTTATCGGGATTTCGACGGTGATACGTGTTTTGAAAATCACTGAATCTAGGAAAGCAATTTTAGAAAAGGAGCCTCTGTTCTTCTGAGAACAGCTAGGTAAGTCAAAAGCGAGAAGTCGATTAAATAGTAATTTTGGTATTAAATTCAGCATTTTCTGAGAATGACACACGAACATCTACCAAGAAAGAAAATTTATTGAATGATTTATCTCATTGCAAAAATCAGTAATTCCAGATGTTTAAAGAAATTAACCGATTTGCTTATATAAGTGAGTTACTCAAAATATAGACACATATTCAGACTATAATAACAGAAATTGTAATGGTTTTCATGTTATTTGCAAGATTTTGAATTTCTTTTATACTTGATTACTATGACACCTTTCCAATACACCATCAAGATCGCCCGTAATAGTTTTATACTTAACACTAGGAGACTTCGTTGTAAGGTTTATAACAAACAAACACACACAAAATGTACTGAATAAAATATCAAATCAAATACTGTGTTTATAAATACCAATATTTTTGCGATTATTTGTAATTTATTTGTATTAAACACTCAGCGCCATCTTTTAAACGGTGCCACAAGTTAGACACAAGTATTTATTCTTATAGCTATTTATTCTAAAGCCAATAAATTAACTGATATTTTCATTTAAAAGTGATACAGCTTTCCTTATCTTCCGGTGTAATCAAAGGAATCTTCATTAAGTTTCCATTAAGTGAATTACTGACCTTTTTCACTGCTACTTCGATGCTGTCAATGTCCAGAATCGAAGCAACAGAGATGGCGGGCCTATCGCGGCGCTGTTACTATTTATAAGTTACTATTTCACTATGTCTGTATTCACCTCACTTTTCAATATTTCTTACCTGTACATCAACCTACTTCTAGCAGTCAATTTCTCTATTCCAAATTATTTAACTTCAATAACAGTACTATTTTCATTCCTTCTTCCATTTAACCTATCACTTCATCACACTTTCTCAACTCTCCTAAGTTTTTCATAACGCCGTTCTAATTTCTCTCCTCAGTCTGCAATTTGTACATCCGTATCACAGTTGCTCATATCTCTTCCTCTACCTCACACGGTCCCATTCTATTCATTCCTTTCTGCAATTTACCCAATAAGCCATATTTTTGATTATCTGATACGTCCATACATTTTGATATCCCGTGCCTAATTCTCATCCCTTTCTAACCTCTTGTAGCCCCCCACTTGTTTCACCCTGCTGTTCCCTATCCCCTTGTATGTATCTCTACACTTATTTCGCTTTGCTTTTCCCTTGTATACCCACACTTGTTTCACGATGTACTTGCCGTAATGCAATTCCATGTTTTCTTATTTTCTTCTTCGCTCTATTGACAGCCATTTGTCACATTTCCCCCCTCTTTCCTTCCATTTGCACTGTTCATCACATCAGCTCTGTTAATGTGTACTGCATGTACTCCACATATTTTCTGGACATTTATACCAGATATCGAAGTCATCTTGAGTCTGCTACGTCAGCCCACGTATGCTGCATCTTGGATGTTGCTTATGCCACTTCTCTGCTCAGTCAATCACTCATCAGTCCACAGTGTGCCGTTTCGTATAGATGCATTAAATTCTTGTTTCCTCGCCTTACTTCTTTCTTCGATTGGCATCGTTCTTTGTTCCCTTTGCTCATAAGATAAATCCATATTGATACAGATAGATGTTACTCTTAGCTTTCCTTTATCTTGCAATAAAATTACAACTCTGGATTGACAGCCCTTCTCCAAGTCTGTTTCATATACTTTACCTTGTCTCTCTTTACTGTCATATGGTTAGCCACCTTTCATTGGCTGTTGTTCTTCTGGTACATCTGCTATGCAAAACAAATCTTTATTTGATTTGACTGTATATCTTAGTATATTAGAGGATAATTAGATTTACAATACACTAACACGCTAAACTAAATACCTTATGTAACGTATCATTTGTCCATGTTGTGACCAGTCCTACTTATAATTTAAATCAATGATCCTTCATGTTACCTGTTACAAATCAATAGTATTCCTTTTGCAGACGACACAAATTTTACTTTCAGAAATAATGATGAGAAATCAATAACTCCATTCCAGAATTTGAGAAATGGATGACAAGTAATAAGCTTCATATAAATATAAGTAACACAGTGACCCTTAAATTCAATCTACAGTTGGGAAAAACAATTTGTAGTCCTATTTTTTTAACACTTCATCACTTACATGTTTATATTATTGAGTTTTAGAAGCTGTTGCCAGTAGATAATTTGACGAAGACGTTTATAGCTGCAACACCAGAGAGAAGAAAGCAGATTAAAACATACAATAGTTCGATAGAGGTTGAAAATGAATGCAACGGCTTAATATAATATAAAAATGTAAGTGACGAAGTGTTAATGCAGCTTCAAAAGTCTGGATTGGCAGCGCATTGCTTTGATAAGGATCATAGAGCCAACTTTCGGGAGACTACCATGGCGAAATGCAACAGTTACTGGGAGTGGAGAGTTAAGGAGGTTCTGGCCATTTTCTCTGAGAGGAGCACGCTGAATCTTAGTGCTAGATTTAAATTCAATTCCCCTTGGAAACTGCCTTAATGGAAATCAGTCAGTTCAAGAAGCACGCATTTAGACAGATTGAACATCCAATTAAGCAGTAATATTTTATGCGAGGTCTGCCAACACTAACCTAAATGAATCACTCTACATTTTCGATCAGGTCCGTGGCAGCTACCTAGGCGGTCCATATATTCCTGGTTTTTCACAGCTTTATTCTATCATTATACTCATGGTATATATATATATATATATATATATATATATATATATATATATTGTAATTTACGTCCTCCAACATTTAGTCATATCGGACGATGAATGAAATGGGTGAAATGATGCGTCCGGGGTCCATGGAGCTTAGAGTTACCCGACATTCGTCTTTCAGGATAATGGAAACCCCCGGAAAAAACTTATCCAGGTAAATCACCCTGACCTTTATTCGAACTCGAGACTTCTTGAACGTGAGGCAGACATGCTACCATCTACGCTACCGAGGCGGGCATCCTGATGATGGGAGAGATGTACGGTCCTAAGGTACTGATGGCTAATCATCTATGCACTTGACTTGAACCCTTAGAGAAACTTGAATATAGTGTGATATAAGTATTTCTGGACAAGGTTTAAATCAATTAAAACAACGCAGATACAAAAATAAGCTTTAGTAAGAATAATTTGTATACCCACCAAAATCATTATCAACACTGTAGAGCATGAAAATTTCCTTTAGATGAAAATATGTGTTTCTTTTACAAGTATGGCTGAAAATAACGAATCTATGATTTGCTTTTGTCTACCACGCCCCATTTTTCCAAACACCCACATTTAGTTTATTAAGCATTTTTGCAATAAATTTGCGTCCTTGTTCATTTAGGTCAATTTATTAATAACCTGCTTATTCTATTCAAAATTTACACTGTAGGTATATATGTACACATATTAAACAATGGATATCTATATCAAACATTCACAGATTCCGACAAAAGGAAACGGTCAAAAAACATATTTTAGTGTATGTGTTTTCTGTACTCAAGCCTAGTGTTTTATTTCTCCGTAATCAATCTGAATAATTATAAATTAATTGTTCTTTCACACTGGCCGTGTGTAGGCTAAATTGTGCAAACGTGGATCAGACTGAAAAATTCAATGCCACAGCCGGGATTTGAACCACGGATCTTCTGGTTTCCGTCCAGCCGCTCTACCATTGAGCTACTATGTCCAACGAGCCGGTATGACATTAAATTCTCCAACTGACACGTATTTTCCCTGTAAACCACTTAGAACTCCATGGCCGCTATCCCACCTCCTAACACCAGTTGTGACTTTGTGGGTTCGTGAAATTAAACGTCCATTTGCACAAGCTCAAAATAATCTTTATTCCCACCGAATTACAGTTGGTACGCTTGCCGATTACATAGAATTACGTAGCACACGCAATTACAATCCACCTGTTCATCTGTCAGAGGTCCACTCCGCACTCACTATTATGTAACACTGCACTCTAGAGCTGACTAAAAACTCTTCTGATACACGAACGTAGTCTTCCAGTCCGTTCGCTAGCACTGTGCTCCTCACGGTTGATCGCCAAGAACTGAACTGAGTCGCCCACTGCAGCCCTTATATAGGAAGATCGCTGTTTCTGGAACCTTCGCGGCTCGGAAAATCATCCCGAATGTTCCAGACGTCAGGGGTGGGGAAAGAGATGGTACAGTGCATAGTGCCACGTTCCTAACCTTCCCCTATGTTAGCGCTACAAGATAAATGGGTGTGCGTTGCCTGAATGCCTCCTGTCCCCTACCCAGCTCCAGTTGGTCGTACCTTCCGATAATTGGGTGACAATAGTAACAATCACATGATTATAATTAGGTGTGGAAACACGTTAAATAAGTTTCAGGTAGTTCTAATAATACGAAGCGGGCACGTTTTATTTCCTAACCGCTGCTAAATAATCAGTTGAGGATGTATTATAGCTTTATAAGACAAATAATAGTGCTGCTCTTTAGTCTTATTCTTAAAATAATTGTTTTAAAAAGTTTTAGCAGTGTTTAGCTATGTTTTCATTATCAGTCGTTATCAACTGAATCGGAATATTGAGAAAGCCCACATGTCCAAAACACTAAATTTTTCAGGAGATCCAAAAAACTTTCTAGGTCTTAAAATTATATCTATAGTCGGTTTCATCCTCATTTGTCGTTGAAATAATGTAGAGGGGAGCATGCCATTGCTGTGTAGACATTCTTGATCCATTTTCTTGAAATTATGTTAACATTCATTTAGTGAAATTGAGGGCTTTCTTAATATTTTGTAATAAATATGCAAAAATTAATAATTAACTCACACCTTACGGCTGACAATGACAAAAAATATCAAAATATGTCAAAGATAACTGTTTGCCATTATATTCTACACAAGATTGATTCTTTTTTGACACAAGTTGACAAATTGTATATGTCACCGCCGAAGCTCTGAAAGATTTAATGTTTTGGTATGAATGACACAAATCTACGCAGCTTTTGCATTTTCTTCTCATTTATATTCACATTATGTTGATAAACCTGACATAGGATGTGGTGGATTTACAAATGTTTCAGCCAACTGGAATATGTGGAATGTTGGATAGTTTCGGGGACACAGTGTGTGTGTGTGTGTGTGTGTGTGTGTGTGTGTGTGTGTGTGTGTGTGTGTGTGTGTGTGTGTGTGTGTGTGTAACGACACAGAAAATCCCAGCACGTAAGGGGTTTTTCCACATTATGATCGACTTATATGTTGAAAGTATACTGTCATAGTTAACTCAATTTTGTAAAAACCTGGATATGTGAGGTTTCTCAATATCCCCACTTAATTAATACTCATATTGCTTCACTTTGTGTTTGCAGTGTACGTATAATGTTAATAAAAGATGTTGTATTGCCAAAAGTACCCTTCAGCTATGAACTTTTCCTTATGAGGAGAACAACTAGAAGCCCTCTCTGTTCGCTGCCAGTATCATCGTAACAATAAACAGAAATTCAAGGCATTCATGGACCAAACACCTGTTTTAGAAACGTAGACTATATCTTTATATAAGCGATTGTCTCGTTGCAGTGTGAAAATGGATTTAAGATTGTCATTTATTAGCCGCTGTGATGTTGCTCATAGGGGTCCACAGAACCGCAGTTGGAATCAGTTATGTACTTATTCCTTACTTCATTTTTGCGATATACTTTATTTAAATTTTATAAACTACATAAGGAAATAACAAATATTTTATTTTGTTTTAATGCAAAAATGAGTGGCTAAATCAACTGAGATAAGCGCTCTGTTAGAGGCAGGTAAATTTATGCGGTTCAAAAGGTCGTTCAGTCGCAAAAGAGGCTTCCTCCCTCCTGCACTAAGAGTTAAGTTGAACTTTGTCTCTTAAAAAGTCGAATATGGGCTTCTTGCAAGTAGCGCACTTGTTGGAGATAATCGACATTGTTCATGGTGTTCTCGTTTCCCAGTTTGAAAATCATTTTATGGAAGAATGCCAGAAAATATTTTATTTGGACGATTGATGGTTTCACAATATAAACGTAAGCAAGTGCTGGCAGACACCAAAGTATTTAGCTGCAGACTCATTATAGTCAGAGTGGTATCTGAAACAGGCTTCAATCCAGAAGCACAGCCTATATTTCAGGTTACCATGTGCAAATTACTATCGATAATTTTGTGTGGCTATTACTTAGAAAAGTTTGCCGATTTGTTCCCTTCTTCCATCATTATGCTTGACAATACACCATATTACAGTGCAAAGTGGAAAGAAATCCTTCCAGGTATGACACAAAAGATGTCGTGTTACGCTGGCTTAAAGGTATTGCATGCGATAAGGGAATAAGTACGTGTATTTCCAATGGCCTAAAAGGCGAGAAAAGCTCAATAGGAAATCTATGTCCTGTTTATAATAGCAGTTGAAAAATGCCACACTGTAGCTTAAAAGCCATTCTACAGTTGTGACGTATATGTCACTATATTAACAAGAGCAAAATTAAAAAAAAAATACTTGAGGGCTCAGCGTTATAGAAGATACGCCTCTTTCCGATTTACACAACCTTCTTCCGATGTTTTCTAGCAGGTTACAATTTGGAATTGAAAATGATAAGGATTATGTTAAACGTGCTTATGCAGATTACTGGACTAATGATGGGGTGATAGAATCCTGTAGGCGACCTTGCAATTTACATTGTTTTTCACTGCATACTTTCCCGATGTCCCCTTTCGCACATGGGAAGAAAGGCAGCACTGGTTAGGTGCTCTGCAAGTCACCCTGCTGTGTAAAAAAGAGAGGGCAGTACGCCATTCCCCACCAAAATTTAGGACAATGCGCCTTGGTTAGATCCTTTGTGACTTATCTGACTAATGAACGCCGCTTAAAGCGATACCGGCACCATATGATGCTTTTTAAAATCACAGATAAAAGGTTACAAAACAAAAGAACAGCAACTTAACAGTTGAAGAAGATGTAAAATAATTGAGCAATGAAACTAAAAACAAAAGATATATCGCAAATGTGGAGTTTCACATATTTTTAATTGGTGTAAGGTGTATATTTTAACAAGAGCCATTTTTTGAATGGTAAGCTATTTACTACGATCTAAAGCTTAAACTTTATTCCCAGATTGATAAATTCATAGACCGTCTGCAAGAATTTTAAGATTTACATTTTACTCCTCTCGAAAATGTAAGTGCAGCCATTTTTTAAAAACTGAAAATCAGAAGACATTATCAATAAAGGGTCTTTTGTATTCCTGAAAATGTCCTATCGTATCCTTGAAGACGCAGAACAAATGGAAAAAGTGAAGCAAAGTATTCGAGTACAATTAAAACAATTTACCTGGATAGGAAAAGAAAAGCTTTCTACGAATGGCAAAATATTCTTTTGAATGGTAATGTATTAAAACGCTATTAAAAGACAAGGAATTCATACATTGTGTTCCAGTTTAGTGATACTTCTTTGATGAAACATTTTCCTTTATCACCTAGAAATGGATTCAAGTGGTATTGTCAGTTTTACATACCATGTATTTATGCTACTCTTGTATCAGCTAAGGTCGAAAGAATTTTTGTCGTACATTTGACTGCCCTTACCTATTCTTCTCCAGCTTACGATGAACCTCCGTCTGACAATTTAAATAAAAAACAGTCTTAAGCAGTTTAACTGCAAACTATACTGTACTTACCTGAAAGTTAAATCATTTTCTTCTCGTTTCACGTGTAATTTATTCTTACCTTGTCCTAATTACTTCACATGCAGCTGTTGACCGATAGGACTCGGAAAGTATGTTTTCGAATTTTTTTCGTATTTAGAAAGGTAAAAAGTGTACACCAACTTAGAAATCCCCCTTGACAGGGGTAACTTACTTGGTCTTGTAATTCTTCCTAACTACATTCAGTGATCTTCCGCTCAGGCTCTGATGCGCTATATAAGCGTTACACCTTGTTATCGATGTTTTTATCCATGTCTTACATTATTCTCACTAAATCATTACTGTTACACTTACACCAGAGCTATAACCAGCCATCAGTCGAGACGTGTCTTAGAGGCAACAAGAGAATTGCAACAAAAATGCTAAGATTGTAGACTGTCGTAACTGGTCACATAAAGGGCAAGGTATAGCGAGTATGGACGTATATGTTATCAAATAATAGAAAGATAGAAGACGTTCCTTTACATCACCTTAATAACAAGCTAAACAACTGCTTCAGTAATGAAGCAGAGCAATTAGTTTTCTTAAAACACATAGCACAACTGCAAAGAATTCAAGGAATGGTCCCTCATGAAAACAATAGCTTCAATTCGCACAGATAGCCAAGAAAAACTGTATTTATCAGAAATAATAAAAAGCACGACATCCTTATAAGACAAATGAGAGAAAACATAACTGAACTCCAAAACCAAGAATGGACAGTACCTCTTTCGTGGGTCAAAGGCGGAAGCTGGTGATGTGGGAAATGAATCAGCAAAGAGACTAGCCAGACAAACAGCTGCCGGTAAAGATTTACCAGATATATATCACCATACTAACTAGCACAATAAGTAAAATACTAACGGAAGCTAGTATGCAACTATGGGAAGTTGAATGCCAAACAACTAAAAATGGACGCACCACAAAAACATTCTTCAAAACAATACGGGACAGATTGAAGACCAAGCTCGAATTTAGCCATAATTTAACAGCAATGATTACAGGAGATGGAAAATGGGGGGATTACTTACAAGGATTTCAGATTGTGGAGCACTGTACATATGTCTGCAGAAAGTGTGCACAAACAGTTCAACATATTTTGTGTGACTGGGTAAGACTGAAAACTAAGACAGAAACCCTTAAGAAAGTAGGGTGTGTCAAGGGCCCATGGCCAATTGAGGACTGTGAACTTATAGGAATTTTTAAAAATCAATTCCTTAAATTTGTTAATAATACCTGTACACTTTCATATTTTACAACCAAACAAATAACTGAAGGTAAACCGGAGAACATTGTGAAATTATGTGTTAACACAGTATTATTTGGAAATCTAAAATGTAAGATAAGTGAACGCCATCGCATATAGTATTACATAATAATGTAATGGATCATGCGGCAATAAATAAAAAGAAAACATCCATACAACATTATTTTGGGATAATTTCCAAACGTTAACTAATAACCTTGGGAGTAGTTGATTGCGGTCACTCCACCATGTCATTAAGGAAGGAAACTAGTCGTAAAAATTCCCATATTCCAAATAATTTAAAACATAGTTTACAGAGAAATCTAGCGTGTGTTTGTTTCACAGGAAGATGAATCATATGAATGGTCTCAAAGCTGTACTTTTGAACTACCTCTTACAGAACTACAATAAGTTTCAAGTTAGCACTACATAAACGAGATATTATTATTCCGTTCGAAACAGTAACCGTTGCTCTGTTTACCTCAATGAAGTGCTACTTGATTGCAGCTGACCACTTAAGACATCTCATTGGAAAACTCAATAGCTAAAGGCAATACACAAACATGGCCGTGACATGACTGAGTGGTTAGACCGCTTGGCTCTTACCTAGGCGGCCCGGGTTCGATCCCAGTTGACCGCAACGTGTGATTTGTGGTGGACAACATAGCGCTGGAGTGGGTTTCCTTCGGGTCCTCCGGCTTCCCCCATCATCATTCCACCAATTACTACATTAACCATTCATTTCAGACTTTGGGTCGCCCCCTCAACCCTGATTTCATCTCTTAGGTCAGATGCTTCAGCTCCCTCGCTCTGAGGGAAACCAAGCGCCTCCTAACGCCAGCATTGGCGAGAATGGAAGAAAAAAATCAAATATAATGGGGAAGCGTTATCCGTTCTGAATACTGACACAATTATAGAACTTCTGATTTTGCTAATTGTCAAACTATAATTAATACGGCAAATCTTGTTTCAATATTGAGTGCTTTATTTTGTAAATCAATCAACTTTGATAAATATATAATAATGATTAAGAAGAAGATTTACTTACAGTACTTTACAATAAATTGTTTACAAACTTAATTTTCTGTTCAACATTATAATGCTTTGTAATTCTGGTAAGTTCATGTACTTATCGCACTTTTAATATACCAATCTCCTCTCTGTGCTGACAACCACAATAAATGAACCCTGTTTATCGTAGCTTTCATCTCATTGCTACCAATTACAAAAAATATACATTCTTTAAAATATCTATATGAAACAAATAAAATCTTCATATATGTTTACAGCTATGTACATATGTATAAAACACTTGTCCTTAAACAGTCCCTTCTATCATAAATGTTTATGACAT
The DNA here is from genome assembly GCA_030765055.1 of Mantis religiosa. NCBI lineage: Eukaryota > Metazoa > Arthropoda > Insecta > Mantodea > Mantidae > Mantis > Mantis religiosa. The sequence goes on from CM060950.1 coordinate 91,191,375, forward strand.
CACAATATTCTGGTAATTTAAAAAATAAATCTTAGTAAAAACTATTACAAGTATATGATACATTATAAAATATTTCCTTGCTTCGGCAAAATTAGTTACACAACACAACTTTCAAAATTACAAGGATTAGTAATCTTAATTTGCAATATTTAATTAATGAACAATGCCTTAAATGTGTCTTTCCATTCCCTGGTTTTTCTCTTTTACATTTTTTCAGGAAGCTTTTCAAGTTATTTAAAATCTTTTAAGAAATAACATCTTCAGCCTATTACCTATATTTCACCAAAAATTTTGATATCCATATACCAGATTTTCGTTTCCTCCGCTCCTCAATGTCCTAAATATCAGGATAAGGAGTTCAGGTCCATGACTGCTCTTCTCTTTGCTATTTGGTTGTTTCAGAAGTTTATATCTTTGTACTTTTATTCTCAAATTTTTATCATAAGGGTTAAGCTAGTAGTTAAGTAATTAAGTTTACCTGTGTAAAAGTTTTCCAATATTACAGAAGTTGACCAATTTGTTCCTGAGAGCAATAGCCATTTAAGGAAGCTTTCTATTGTTAATATAACAATAGCCAGGTATGGAGGCTTTCACTTGTTAATCCCTCCATAGCAAAACATACAAGGCTATAGCTATAGTATAATATATAGCTAAAATATTGAAATTTGTGTGTGCTGAAAACGTTGGAATCAAGCAACATGAAGTAAAGTTTAAAAAATCAGAAACGCTAATATTAAATTGCTGATAATGAAAATTTTCACTCCGTTTTGATAATAAATTGCGAATCGCAATGGAAAATAAAAAAATTCGAGGTAGTGGGAGTACAGCATACGAAATGATAATGCTATTGGTAACTTAAATTAATGGTTAACTTTTAATCCGTACTAACTGCATAATTTGAGATATTTCGTATGCATATGGGATCCATAGAACGTTTCTGAAAACTATTTCAAAAGATTTTGAAAGATGCTTGATCGTTGAAACGTTCCCTCCCTTTGAAGGGCACCGGACTAAAATACCATAGGTTAAATACGATTAAAAAGTCAAATGCAAAAAGATAAAAAATAAAAACTCTTCGTTAGAAATTCCATGGCGCATAAAATAACTATACTCCATAACGTTTAAATAAAAACAATGCTTATATTATTACACAAACAGGCCAAACAGTGTGGCTGCACTTTTGTGCAGGCATCTTAGAAAGTCCTGTATGTGTGTTAGCAGAAGCTGAATGCTCTTCTCGTCCAAATGTGTATAAGTCACCATGCTGCCCAGTTTTACAAAAAGCCTTAAAAGAGGAGATGCCCTATAAAATTTGCTCATAGGTGTATATGGATGTCCCTGGAGAATATCAGCATAATGGGATCCCTCAAATTTGTACATTTGATCACATTCACTTTGTCAAAACAAGCTTAATTAATGAATCATGTAAGTGTTGTATAATAATTGTTTGCAGAGGGTATAAGTAATAGCTAATGCATTTGAATTTCTCAGAGGAGCATCTAGAGTCAAATGTGAATGCCAAGGAATATGGATACATAAATATTAATTATGTGTTGACTTCGAGATGCATTTGCTTCACTTACCTGCACTTTAACAGAACATGATCCAAAATCGACTCATGATGTTTAATGTATCTGAACTGGCATCCCCTGTTACAAAAGAGTGTAACAAAAGCTGGGACCAATGGGTTCTTGAAAGTCGAGTTTTGAAGTATAATGAAGCTAATGTGCAAAAGCAAAAGGAACTTCAAAAAGCACACAAAGCTCATCCTCAGCAAAATAAAAAATCCAAGACGAGAAAATCGGGGAGTGGAAGAAAAATACATATAGCTGTTCATCCACTTCTTTTGCAGACAAATCAGCAGGTGTGAAAGCCAAGGCCCCCTCCATCAACACCATCTTCTTCCCAAGATTCATCTTCTGATGTTCCACGAAAAAAGAGGGGCAGGCGTGATCCTACTGTTGAGGAGCAGTTTCTCAACAAAGTGGAAGTCAAGGTCAAAATCCAGATGAATTGAAGCCTTGTTTGGTTGATGACTGGCATCTTATCTGAAGACAGAATAAACTTGTGAACCTGACAGCAAAGACCACAGTAGATGAAATAGTGGGAACTAAGTCAAATATAAAACTTATACGAAAAGTAGCACACCAAATAAAGAAAGCGCATTAACTTAGTTTACAAATGGCATAAAGGAGTACTTAAATGTGATGTTGGGAACCCAATTGTTGTACAAATTTGAGGGTCCACAGTATGCTGATATTCTCCAAACACATCCAGATACACCTATGAGCAAAATTTATGGGGCATCTCCTCTCTTAAGGCTTTTTGTGAAGCTGGGCAGCATGCTGGCTTATACACATTTGGACAATATGATCATTGAGCTTCTGCTAACATACAGGACTTTCTAAGATAACTACACAAAAATGCGGCACACTACTTACTCTGCAGGAATATGGCATTGCGCCTCAAGAATATCAACAGAAATAATATGAACTTTGGCCTCTGATTCTGAGGTGGAAGAGGATGACGTTACAGCACTTGGGGACTCAGCTGTTCGCCATGCACCTTCATTCCTCTGAATCTGAAGGGATCCAAAAAGTGTCCTCATTCTTCATCGAGCAAGACTTCTAACTTTGGAGTTGAGTTCTTTGTAGAAATATATTTGTTATTGTGAGTGAATGTTGTGTTACAGAAGCCTTAAGATATGGGCAAATTCAATATCAAAGTCAAGTTTAAAATGTGCTGAGTATGCTCTTTTTTAGGTTTTGATTACATTCACTTTGTCAAAACAAGTGTAATTAAGGAATCATGCAATTTTTGTATAATAATTGCAGAGGGTAAAGTAATAGCATTTGAATTTCTCAGATGAGCACCTAGAGTCAAATGTGAATGCCAAGGAATATGGATACATGAATATTAATTTTGTGTTAATTTTGAGATGCATGTACTTCACTCACCTGCAATTTAGAAGAACATGATGCAAAATCAGCTCATGATATTTTATGTATCTGAACTGGCATTCACTGTTCAAAGCCTAAAAGGTGGAGGCACGCGTGGTTTGCCACACTATTATTGCTTATAATAGGCATAGCACTTGCCATTCCAAATACTCCCTCTGCCTAACTATTACGGCTTACTCGTTATATTACTTCCGAAAGAAGCGGATTCCGAATGCTATTTATAGAAACTTCAAAATCTGCATTTAATTAACAATGTGATGTGCTGGATTCACATGCCTTTCTCTGCTCATTTACAAACTACTCTTACAAACGTATAACCTTTACTTCATGTTAAACCTGATAAATATTTGCAGCAATTATCTTATTGCCCATTTTCTTACGGGCGCAAGAAATGTGGGAAAACAATTAAGTCGTAAGTGGCAGCCAAGTTTTCTAATCAAACACCTACATGATGGCTCTATTTGTATGGCCAAGAGAAACGACACCGAAAGTTCTCCTAATTAAAAACTATAAATATTGGAAAATTAAAACAAATAAAAAGAAACGTATAGATAATGATAGATTTTATAACAAATTATTTTTGACAAAATGTGTATTTTAGCAAGATCTGCATTTTCTTGCATTAAGATATTTTCTAGCTCATATTGTCTGCTGGCTATGCAGAAGTCATAAAGAATAGAGAGGCTTCTGACGAAATTCCCAGAAGTTTTATGATATATATTTTTCTTGCCGGAATGTTTGATCTTTAACGAATGTTTTCTTCCAAGTTGAGCTGTTCATACTCTGCTCGCCCCCCCCCCCCACACACACACACACACACACTCACACACGCATGGACCTTTTTATAAAATTATCATTATGGATATTTAGAGCCAGCGAAACATATACTTCCTCTGAAATTTAGATAGCAAATTTGAGTGAAATACAGATTATCCTTATACATATAAGTAAACATTAGCAAAAATAGTGTGTCAAAATATAATATTGCTTGAAATACACTTTTCAACCTTCCTCTCGTATCCGGTATAAATTATTCTATTTTAATTTAATAAAGAATGGTTTATTCAGATTGGAAGTACTGAATGAATAGTGTACAAGGGAAAGGACAGAGACAAAAGCATCCTATAGCTATTCTTGGGTTTTACCGAGTTACTTGGGATGTGCTATAAGCCACAACCTTCCTCCTCATGTAAGTTATTAAGCAAACTAAATAACCGTTCCAAAACTGCAGGTTTTATCTCATTCTGCTTCTGCAGAAATATCGCTATTTCAGCCCGCACAGGTTTATAAAACCTGTATCGTATCATATACCTGGATGTCTTCGGAAACAATTCAATGAGGTGTCACTTTCATTGATTTTTCTCTTACCTTTCTCTTTCTCTCTCCTTGTATATATTTTCTTCGACAATAGAGGACGGTAAGGAGGGATACTTTTTCTCTTGTGGTTTCTTCAACTCCCATTCTAGTTTTTCTAGTTTTAGCGTTGGGACAGGAGAATTGTTAGTAGGCGACTTTGTTAGCATATCATAACCCGTGTCCCCGTTTTCCTCTTGATTATACTGCATGGTGCCGGTATGACGGTATGCTTTGCTGTCTCGTCCCTTATATCGTGAAGTCTTTCTGGCGGTGAGAAACCCGATATAAACATTTTGGCAGATACTGTTGGTTGCGTTGCATGTTCCTGAACATTTTCAACGGCTGAGTGTTGATAACTGATGCCAGAAAGATTACTGTCAACATCCGAATGTACAACAGGATGTGTTTCGTTTCCTGTCTGGTTGATGGGCATCTTCACAACGTGATGGTTCTCACACAGACCCTTGTTTCATAAAACCTTTATAATTTCATTCCCTCGGAGTACCCTTGTATTCACAGCATTTGTGATGGTGATGCTCTTGCTTGTCTTAGATGACGCTCCGTCAGGGTTTCCATAGAGCAGTGTCTTTGCTTACTGGTATTTTTTCTCACACAAGCGCTGCTGATAAGAGAACACATAAGCACTTAGACCTAGTAATTTTGTATTATAAAGGACACAACCAGGCTCAAAGTTCGAATTTGCCAGGTCCACTTTGGAAAGTTAACCTGGTATACCGTACCTTGCGTGAAAATCGAAGGACAGGTTGGTCGAGGGCTGCTAGCCCACCGTTCCTAATGTGTGCTACTTGCAGACTGAGTGATGTACTTGCTGGGTGGGCACCACAAGCAGGGTTGGCCTTCATCAGTGGAAGGGTCAACAACTAGGATGCCAGTTTGTGTAATCTCGCGGAGAGATGAATACCTGCTCCGTCTCTCTCTCCCCCTCTAGGGCTGTATACCGATGACTTCAGAAGGTTTAGTCGCTAAGTAGTGACCAACTCAACCTAGAAAAAGTTACGAGTTTTAACAACCAACATGTATTATAAAATCCACAAAAGTAATACATATTATATACGTATGTATGTACATATATTATATATGTATTCCTGTATTATACAATAAAAGCATATATATGTGTGTGTGTATATTCGGCGCAGTCTTAAAGAGAAGTTTATAATCACAAATATAATGAGCCTTTTAGGCATGTCTATACATGTAATTTGTAATATATATTAACGTATTAAAATAAAAATGTTACCATCCATATTTTTCAATAACCTTTCAATAACCAACCATCCGGGCTTACTGGCCGTGGTCTAGTCGGAAAAACTGAAGTTCCTGACGTTTCGCTCGTACGTGCGTCGAGCATCCTCAGAGGACTCGTGACTAGACCACCGCCAGTAAGTCCGGAAACTTCTACATATTACTGGATAGGGGTCGGACGTGAAAGCCTAAGTTGTTGCATTAGAAATAAATGTTTTATTGGACTAATTGCAAATTTAGAACAAACAGTATTCCTACGACATTACGAAAACAAACACTGCAGAAGCCAGGTAATGCAGAGAAAACTCTCTTTTGACGCATAAAAGTGATAAACTATTTTAAGGATGGATCAGAAGAGATATACTTCTTTTGGCCTATCCCCAGGGAATGTGTAATCCCGCAGGTTGTAAGGGAGCCGGTTGTACGAACCCCCAAATTGCAGTTTTGATCTGTAGCGTTTAGTAACTCTGACATCTGCTGTCATATCTCCTTCCGTCCGGCCACACTTCGTAACCTCTCGCTTAACGCTCCCTCCGTTGGGCCTTGGTAAAGAGTAAGCCTAAAGATCTGCGATAGATTGGAAGTTAAATCCATTGTAATGGTCATTGGGCTACATCTTAACCAACGTTACTGGAGTAAATTTAGTACCTATTTTTTTCCGATTACAACGGGCTAAATGTTATGGCATTTGAACTTTCGGCTAGGGCCAAAACACAACTTCATTTGAAAATACATCTCTGCCAAAAATAAATATGAAGCCACACCTAAAATATAGTGCAATTGGAAGCCTATTTTAATTTAGGTAAATAAAATAACAATTATAAATGATTAGATGATTGGGAATTAAGCATTTGAGGTTAAAAAATAAATAGGCTACTAAAAACCGTCGCACGAGTAATGTGGTTAACTCTTATTTCGGTGCCTTTCACAGTTTGCTACGAACTCGCTTATGCACGATGATTATAGAGATGTGGGGACCTCAAGCTTATGTAGTCCAAATTATTTAATTACCAACAGACAAGAAAAATACAAATACATTAAGTCACGCACATTAAAGGAGTAGATTACGAAAATGGGTTGCAATTGAGAGCCGACATAAATTATAGAATGTATTGAAAGGAAAGCTATAATGCTAAGATTTAAGACGATAAAAATCATGAAAAAAGTTTAAACACTTATGATTATATGTAATAAAACCACAATCCAAAATCTCCAATTAATTTCCGACTTGGTAAGAATAATTATAATACTTAAGCATAAATGTTGTCCACTGTCATATTTAAGATGGCTAACGTAAATTGAAAAAAATTATTCTGATCCATCCACTCGCATGATTTTCTGTACGCATTCATGTACAAGATTTTCTTCGGAACCCCTATTCTTCTATTTCAGGTTGTGATAGATGTTTACAGAAATAGCCTTATAGCATGTTCTCTCCCGGAAACAATAGGAATAGGAGAATACACTGGGCTTAAGCTATAGTAATCTTAAGCTTTTCTAAGTTATCAAATAGGTGGATAGGACGGGAAGATCCTGTGCAGTGGCCAGCTCGATCCCCAGTCTTGATGTCATTAGAGTTCTTTCTCTGGGGCACAGTAAAAGATAGAGTGTAGCAAGAAGCCCAACGACAGTAAAGGATATGCAACATCGTATTCCTGCGACGTGTGCGGAAATAACTGTAGAAACACTGCAATTTGTGGAACACTCTCTTGTTACCAGATTCGAAAGTTGTATTGATGCAAACGGGTGCATCTCCAAAGCCGGATTTAATGCACAAAATGAAGTTTCTGAGGGCTGTAGCCACTAGCAAATGCGTTTAGAAAAGCGGAACTATTGTGTAATCACTAATTTTAGCTCTAGTTGTCATGTTTCTAGATTTAACATACATGTTCCATTTAAAAAAACGCAACTTGGTGTTGGAAGTATTATTTGTTTACCTATATGGATTGTGCATACTTACTCATTGTGTGAGCCCCTAACATACGTACATTCCTGGCCAAATGTAGTTTTCATATTTTGTTTCATTTCGGAGATATTTGAGATGGCAGATGTAGGTGGGACACTATATATATATATATATATATATATATATATATATATATATATATACATCCCAGCGAAATTTCTACCGCTAATAAAAATTGTCTAAACTTATATTTATAAATAAAGTAATTACAGAATACTTAGCTATTTATTCTGCATTTGTGGGTGAAGTTTAAGTATAACACAGTTAAAATAAGCTATTAACTTAGAGATTTCTGATAAATATTATATTTGATATATTTTGTGGTGCGTAAGTATATAAAGGTAATGGCTTTCCGACGCGCGAACACGCGACACAGGGAAACTCCAGTTTGACTCCGCTAACTTCCAACGACTGACCTTGAGATTTATTTTTGTCATTGAAAGGCCAAATATTCCCCAATATTTGAAAATTGATGTGGTCAAATATTTATAGTCTTATGCGTTCAGAAATTAATTTTTTGCCTAATCTTCGAAAGGCATATGTCAGACTACATAAACAAATTTCATTCTTGATAACAAACGATAAACATTGTTTAATAAAATATGGTAAGTGAAATTACTTTGAAGATTTTGGTAAGGAGTAGAATATGTTTCTACTTTGTAATGCTTCTGTTTGTCAAAATAAAAGAAGGTGTATGTGTTCCATAAAACTTCGCGTGAGTATCTTCATATTTAGGTAATAACCGAATCCATAATCACTTCAGGATTTTTTTCTCACCCTTCAAAACTTCCATCGACTTATAAAAATATTACAGAACTAAAATTAGGCAAATCGATTCAGCCTTTCTCAAGTTTTTTAAGACTGTTGTTTATTTAACTTACAAATACTCATCTCAATATCTAGAATTGCTTTATTGCTTATTGATTAATTAACTATTCTACATTTACAGAAAAATGGTCCACACTAAGGACAAATAATATGGGGAACAGATGAATATTTTGTTCCATTAAGAATGTAGGACATAAAACACGTGTAACATAAAGTGTAGGTAACACTGATAATGTCACCTTTTATAGGTTTTCAGTAAAACTTAGCTGATATTTAGTTTTTTAATCAACACTTACATTCATATAAACAATTTAATTTTTCCCACTGTATCTCTTTTTGTTTCTTAATTATTAAGATTTATCGCTTACTTTATGATCGTATGCCTAACACAATAAAACCGTTAAAATATTTTATTTTTCTATTCCCCTAATTTTACCAGATTATAACGAATAAATTTTTCATTCAATTCTGTTTTACCAGCCTTAGTTCAAAAGAAAACATTTAAAATCTATTGCATTAAATTACTAAAATTTAAAAAACCTATATAACCTTAATTATCAAAGGAAAACTGATCATATATTTCATTGCTTGTACTTTTGAAATCTATATGGGTATTTTTAATTGGATTAAAAGTTCATTTTGGAGTATCAATTTGATAAAAAATTATTTCTAAGAAACTCTAATTCATTGTCAAACAAGTTCACACTTTCTTTTTAACTCACATTGAACTACATTAAACTACATCTGTAGAATTACAGTACATTGCTTCCATATTAAAGTGTGTAATCAAAAAAAAAAAAAAAAGGTACATGAACCGAAAATGGCGTGCAAATGTTTGTTGTGTAAGGACATCTGCGAAAGATATCACTTATTGAGGTGTAAGAAGAGGACAGAATCACTGGCGGAATACGAAAAAGATATTTAATACTTAACTACTCACATGCACGAATGTTAGACCTACTAATCATCAATTTTTAATCTACATTATATAGAAACACTTGTCTTTAATGTAAAAAGGCAGAATATAATTGCGATTTATAGACCCAGAGTATTTATACGGTCATGGAATACAAATGTCAATTTATTAAGATATGAATTGAATTACGTAGAAAACGAAGCTAGCTACAGTGAAGCAATCATTATTACACAAATATAACTATTTTTAACAAACACTTCACTTATGTTAAGAAAGTTAGATCAATATTTCGTATTAATTGTGATCGATTTCATAAACAAATTCCTCTTATCATCAGGCAATTATCATTTAATAAGAAAAGTTTATATCATTTTCTTAAGATAAGTGAAGTTTTTGTTTAAAACAGTTATATTTGCGTAATATGTATTGAATTTCAATGTAATATTCTTTTACGAATATACCTTGTTGATAAATTTTATAAATTCTGCTAAAGCTATAAATACATTTTTGAAATCTCTGATGTATTACTTATACATCAGGTCATCATGTAAACAAAACATCTCCACAATATCTGGAATACTTTTAAATTTATTAATTGTTTAATTGATATATACAAATATAATAATTTGTAACTTAAAACTTCACTTATCTGATAAGAGAAGTTTCATCATTTCTTATAAGATAAGTGAAGTTTTAAGTTACAGACTATTATATTTTTATATATTTGTTTACTTCACTGTTAATAGCTTCACAATTTGCGTATTTATTGTTTAATTGATGTTTGTAATGGTAAGGAACACTGACACATAAGACTAACAAAACTAAACTTTTACTAGTATAATTATTTATTTTGACTGACGAATATCTGGTCAACTGTTTCAATTAAATTTTGTGATTCTGTACTTCTGGAAGATAAAAGGTATTAACTAATCAAAAACAATGTCTTTCGCTATTTTTGGTGTTAATTAAATATCAAATAAATATTGCTCAAATAATAAGTGATGAAGAAAGTGTATTCCTGACTCTTTATACTTGAAGTGTTTTACGCTTGTCTGGAAATTTTGAGGTAAGTTTACTAATGAAGTAATCTTAAACTACAAGCGAAATAATGCACGAAGAGGACTTCGTAACAACGATGATTTGTCAACCACATATTCCATTATGTTGTTCAGTATACATACTAGCAAACTATGTGATGAATTCCGGATGCTGAAGTGATGTTTCATGAGGAAAGCCATTAATCTGGTTTAATTTTTACATAAATATGCAACAAATATAACGAAAATCTTTGAAAACGGTTTAATCACCTTACCTTTTTCTGCTACAGTTGAGATGCTTTGAAATTGCTCTCCTTCAAATAAAACACATCTACACCAGCAGAAAAAGGTGTAAGTTAAATCGCTATGTTTCCTAAAGATACAGGAGATTATCACAAAAATCGATAAATAACTACACAAAAGTATAAAATCACAGGACAAAACAGCAAAAATATATTCCTTAAACTACAAATCATTAAACACAAATAAATTAACACAGAAGCTTATATAATCCACATTGAACGCTTTTATATCTGGTAGCTAAATATTGGTATTGAATTATTACATTGCGAACGTTTACATATATACATTTGCTATTATAACTCACCTAGAAGTTCTTTCACTGTGATAGCAAATTATTATGAATACTGGTTACATATATTTACTCGAATATATTTTAGGAATACTCTTCAATTCTATCCGAAATGTTCCAGGCCTTTCCATCTTTACAGTTTGTTTATTCTTTGCTGTTACTAGACAAGGGCTATCGTTTGTTTTTATTTTCATATTTCTTTTGTTATTTTATTTGCTATATCCAGTATGCTCCTTTGCATACGTTATTATCTTAAAATTAAAAATATCACTAATTATAACATAATAATTACAAATACAATGTTCCACACCCAAATAGAATAGAATTCTAGAAATGAGGCCATCCTCGACTTTGAAAGGCCCAAGTTAATATCGTGGCCTCCACTACGTTGTTCATCAATTTGTTATCTGCGAGCCGTATGACGTTACAGTGCTTTGGCTGATTAACATTACACATATTGATAATTGAAAAACCTAATTTTAATTTGAATATGTGTGGTGGCATTCCTGGCAGATCAAGGGAGTTGAAAAGCTCCAATGGGTAATTAACTACTTCATCTGCTTCAACAATGGTGTCTATGGAATTATATATTGCAATTTCTTCACTTTGAATGCTGGATTGTGTAAAATTATTAAGTTGGTAGACATCTTTAGACCTCACGGCAAGGACAGCGTGTTCTCTGAGCCGGATCTGACTCTTATAATTAATTTGAATATTAGGTAATACTTTTTCAATAAATTGTTCTGCCCGCCCCGGTAGTGTAGATGATAACGTGTCTGCCTCACGTTCAAGAGGTCTCAAGTTCGAATCTCGGTCGGGTGAGTTATGCAGTTAAATGGTTTTCCAGGGCTTTTTCTTATCCTGAAATAGAAGTGTCGGGCAACTAAGCTCCAGGGACACTGGGCTCACTTGAGCTTCATTTAATCCATTCCATTCATCCTCCGATATGACTTAACGTTGGAGGACGTATATTAAGCAATAAGAAAAATAAGCTTTTCTTTCGATGTTATTAAATTACAAAAATTATGAGTAGACGATATTCGTCTTGTCTCATCTATTGGCAGCTGTCCGTTTCCAATGTCCAGTAACTGTCGTGAAAATGCCTCGGTTGATTGATGGTTTTGAAGCTGGACACACATAGTCGGACACACTATAACGTTGCCACAATGTTAAATATTTCAGACAAGCGTTTAATTCGTCCGCTGATGTCGATCGAGAAATTAAAGGCAGTATTTGTTTAAAATCTCCTACATTCAATGCAGTCAATCAATGCAATCAAAATCAATGCATTCCCTAACGGGTGAATGTTTCCACGCAAATTTAGTAACGAACGCTCCAGAGCTTCAAGAGATTTTTATGTACCATTGTGCATTCTTCCCAAACAACGACTTTACGTTTTTGTAATACTTTTCCTATACCAGACGCTCTGGAAACGTTGCACGTGGGATTCCCGTAGATGCACGGGGCATTTTTATTGAAAAGTTGTAAAAAATAATAATTATTAAAAAAATTTAGATTTTGTCTATATCTCATACAAAAAATAACCTCTACTTACAAATGACGAACGGCACAGCTCAATCATTACACGATCACACAAAGGCAACTAGATTAAGGTGAATATCGAAAACAGTTTGCGGTTTTTAATGTATCAAAATAAGAGAATTTCTAGCAGCAAGACTTTATTCTCTTCGTACACCAAGATAACGAAAAAAAAAAACATAAACAAAACCTATCTAATTCAAATTTCTCTAGGAGAACAAAAGAATATTGTCAGGAGTATTGTTTCATCGGGCGCGGCCAGCGAGCACAAAGAGACATAAAGTAGCGCAGAGATAAAACTTGCCGACACAGAGAAAGAAACAGACAGATGACTAAAATGTTCGTCTCTCTTCCGGTGCGCTCTTGATTATTAGAGAATATTCCACAAATTTCTAGGACAATGAGTGGAGCTTTAATAGAAGTCGCGGATCGCCAGTTGAGTCAGTCGTAATCGGAACTGATAATCGTATGCTTGCAGTTGTGATTTGAAGGTCAGCTCTTTTGTTTGTGGTCGAGTGGCAGACGACCTTGAAGGTTGTATTTGTTTATATTATGTAATTCGACTGCTCAGGGCTGTACAAAAGGTGTCTTTCTACTGAAATTAAGAGCATTTTGAATTTCTGCAAACTGGACTTTTAATTTTACGAACCCACAGAGTCACAATTGGTGCCAGAAGTGGAACATACGACAAAGGACGCTCCATTTGTGAAAATTCTAGAAGAGCTGAAAGAAATGAGAACAGCGCATGACAACCTCGCTGGGAGGATGGAGGCGGCAAATATCAACTTGGCCGGGAAGATGACCGAATTGACCACGGAAATAAAAGCTGTGAAGAATGGCCTGGCAACCGAAATGTAGGCGACGAACAAGGCCCTTGCCGGCAAATTTGAAGAGCAGTTAGCTGGCGTGAATGAGGACGTAACGGAGCTGGGCAAGCGGATTGGTCAAATGGACGAGCGCGTCCATTGAGGACCTGGCGAACCGCGTTAACGGGCTAGAAGGAAGGGCCGACAGCAACACCAAGTCCCTGAACGCCATGTTGAGGACATCGTTGGCAGAAGGTTGAGAGATTTAAAGACATACGCACCGGGACGCGACTCAACTTCGGCGCGCTTCAAACCACCAAAGAACAACGGCGTATCAACGTTTGAGATCTTCTACCAGCAATTCGATACAGTGGCTAAGCACAACAAATGGTCACGAGAGGAAGAGGCAGCTAACCTAATAGCCAGCCTTCAGGAGCGGGCCACAGACGTCCTCAGACCTGACGTAGCCAGGGGTTTGTCGTCGAGAAACCAAGCCACCATACCAGCTTCTGACGGCATTGGGCGACAACATCCGCGTGGAGATGGAGGCTCTGCTGCAGTTGACCTTGGGATAGAGTGGCGTGCCTCAATGGGTGTTCGTTGCGGAGGTGGCTGAGGAGGTGATACTGGGACTTGATGCCCTCTGGAGCCACAAGGGGACGATCGACGTCGGCAGGAAGCTCCTGTGCCTCAATGGAGAAGAGGTGATACTCCGGCAACCCGAAGAACGCCTTGGAATTTGCAGGTTCATCCTGAGGGAAGACGTGGTTGTCCCCGCGAGAAGGCCGGATGAAGTCCAGCGGACGAAAAACATGATGCTGGACCAGAAGCTGCCTCTGCACGGACTCTGTGTAGCCAGGATATTGGAGCCGTGCTGACAGGAATTGCCTCTGAGGCTGCTCAAGCTAGCAGGGACCGATCACGGCATCCAGGCCGGGACGGAGTTGGGGCCGTGTGAGCCCGTGGGGAGCGTAATGCTAATCAACCAGACCAATGAGTCAGTGCCGACACAACACATGGGACCCCGGCTGGAAGGCTTACTAGATAAGGCGGCCGACCACCTGATGGCGGAACAGGTGGGGAAGTTTCGATAACTGCTGGAAAGTGAATGGCGCATCTTCAGCCAAGGAAACAACCACTAAGGCCGCACGTAAAGGGTGCATTGACCCCTGAGATGCCGGGCCTATTGGGCAAAAACCCGGATGTGTTACGCTGGCAAAACAAGCGGCAGTACAGGACATGCTTGAGGACATGAGATCCAGAGGAGTGATTGAACAGTTACAGCCCGTGGTGCTCCCCTGTAGTTCTTGTGACGAAGAAGAATGGCGAGCTACGCTTCTCCGTGGCCTAAAGGAAGGTGAACGCTGTCACCAGGAAGGTCTGTTTTCCGTGACCCCTGATTGCCGACACCCTCGATACGCCTTCTGGTACGCAGTGGTGCTTGACCTTGGAACTGAAGTCGGGTTAATGGCAGGTAGCTCTAGACCCGAGAGACAAGAAAAAGACCGCATTGACTACAGGCCAGATATGCCCTTTGGTCTCTGCAACGCCCCAGATATCCTCCAACGCCACATGGAGTCAGTGATGGGAGGATTGACTTATGACGCCTGTCTGCTATACCTGGATGACATCATCATCGTCGTCGGCAAGACCTTCGAAGATCATCTAGACAACCTGAGCAAGGTGTTATGGAGACTGCGGGCAACCAAATTGAAGCTGCACGGGAAGAAATGCCAGCTCTTTCGCAAGGAAGTCAGCCAATTGGGCCACATAGTCTCATCAACTGGAGTAGTCACAGACCCGGCGAAGACAATGGTAGTAAGAGATTGGTGTCGTCCGAAGGATAAGCGGGAATTGAGCAGTTTCCTGGATCTGTGCAGTTATTTCCGCCGTTCAATCAAGTGGTTCTCCAACATCGCAAAGTCCCTCTCCCACCTGACAGAACACCGCCTTAAGTATGGACGGAGGACACCGAAAGCGCTTTCCAACAGCTGAAGAACACACATTGTAGTGCTCCTATTTTGGGATACCCATAACCAGGTTGTGCCTTCACTGTGCACACCGACGCCTGCCACCAATGCAATGGAGGCGTCCTATTCCAAGTCCAGGAGGGCTACGAGCGGGCATAGCCTACTACAGCAAGACCCTCTCCAAGGCACAGAAGAACTACTGCATCACTCGTCGAGATTTACTAGCGGTAGTAGAGACCTATAAGCACTTCCACAAGAACCTTTACGGTCAGCCATTCCACCTGACTGACCATTCCGGCCTAACCTCGTTACTTAGCTTTGGAAACCTGGAAGGCCAGAAGGTCCCTTGGATCCAGAGGTTGCAGGAATGAGACTTCACCTCTGAATATCGTAGAGGGAAGAGCCGCGGCAACGCCGACACTATCTCCCGAAGACCCTGCCCAGAAGGGTGCAGTCAATGCTCAAGAGGGGAAGTGAAGGAGCATGCCGCAGCTTCAGAGTAGTCACGGCAGTGTCTGGGGTCGGTTGGGACAGTGAAGTATGAGAAGGGAGCAGCTGACAGACACCGACTTGGGGCCACTCTTGAGAGAAGTGAAGGTGGGGACAAGACCGACCTGGGAGAACATCGCACCCAGAAACGCTGCGAAAAACTAGCACTTGGCCTAAAGGGACTCATTGGAGACAAGAGAGGGCTTGCTGTTCCGTGTATGGGAAATACAGGTTGGGAAGACGCAGAGGGAACATTTTGTACTTTCCCGAAGTTAGGTCTGGGAAATCTTGGGGGAAGTACACGCCGGTACTTCAGGAGTACACCTGGGAGCATACCTAACGCTTGACAAACTCCAACCGCACTACTAATGGCTGAGGCTCCAAGCAGACACTGAGAGATTGTGCCGTAAATGTCATGTGAGCGCGGTGAGGCGATGGCCCCAGACTAGGAACCAGGGTCGCATACAGCAGTACAGCGTTGGAGCGCCATTCGAACGCATCGCTGTCGGCATAGCTAGACCATTTCCAGTGTCCGTCCGAGGCAGCAAATACCTGATGGTGGCTATGGAATACTTCACCAACTGGCCGGAGGTTTTTGCTATCTCGAAGTAGCTGGCGAAAGCAATCACGGACTGCCACCTGGAGCAACTGTTCAGCCGTTTTGGGGTGACATTAGAGCTCCTCGGTGATCAGGGCCCCAATTTTGATTCTAACCTGATTAAGGAGGCACTGGAAAGACTTGGGGTGAACAAGATCCACACAACTCCCCTACACCCGCTCTCAGACGGCATGGCCGTGGGTACATCAAGACAGCAGAAGAACACATGGGAAGGTCGTGGCCAGACGTTTGAGAGACTGAGACGTCAAGGTGCCACTGGCCCTGCTGGCCTACCATTCGTCAACAGATGATACCACTGGGATGACGCCAGCCAGCTTAATGTTCAGCCGAGAGTTACGCCACCCTGTGACATGGCTTTTGGAAGAATAATACCAGAATAAAAACAGCCAGCAAGGGAGTACGTGGAGAGCCTCGTGGATAATCTCCATGACATGCATGAGATGGATCGTCAGAACATCTAAATGGCGATGATGATCATGATGATCATGATGATGATAATTTATATAAGGACGCTCAACTACGGCGGTCATCAGCGCCCTTTTAAAAAAACTGGTCATGGCAAAAGCCAGATATAAAAATTTCTAAAAACTAAACAAGTGTAAGTAAACCTATTAAAACTACACCTACATAGAGACAAATCAATCTAAACCCACTAAAAATTTATTTCAATAAATCCTAAAGTCTAAACTAAAAAAGGCCCTAAAAACTTTCTTCACTACTGTGTTATCGTCCGCTAGCATTTCAGTAATGCTGGCCGGAAGCTGCAGAGATGTCCTAAGGTGTGCTAGATAAAAACACTCTAGCAGCACGTGTCGTAGAGATAACGCAGATGGCGAGCCACCGCATGAAGACGCGGTATTACAGGCAAGCCAACAGCCAAGGATTCAAGCAAGTTGTCCTGGTTTTACCGCAATATGTGGACCAAGGGGCGCTACCCGCATCTTCGACAACCATGTCAAGGACTGTACTGGGTGGTAAATGGGATTAACGACGTGCTGTCGTTAAGGCACCCCGAGGGAAATTGTTGGTGGTACACTTGGATCGTTTTCCCCGCTACGATGATGCTGTACGGGACAACCAGACTTGAGGAGGCAGTAGTGTCGCAAGCATTGTTGCGTCCGGCACTTCTAGCGCGCACAAAGAGACACATAATGTAGCGCGGAGATAAAAGCTGGCGAAGCAGAGAAAGAAAGAGACCGATGTCTGGAATGTTCGTCTTTCTTCTGCTGCGGTCTTGATTGTTAGAAATCAATCCACATGCTTCTAGGACAATCAGCGGAGCTATAAAAGGGGTAGCGGGTCGCCAGTTAAGTCAGTCGTAATCGAACTGATAATCGTGTGCCTGCAGCTGAGATTTGAAAGTGAACTCTTTTGTTTGTTGTTGAGTGGAAGGCGACTTTGAAGGTTTTATTTCTGTATGTTATGTAGTTTGACTGCTCAGGGCTGTACAAAAAGTGTAGCTCTACGGAATTAAGGTCATTTTGAATTCCTGCAGGCTGGACTTTAATTTTACGAACCCACAAATTCCAATATAACTAAAGGCTAGGGCCAGACATGGTATGGGCGTCCTCAACCTCCATTTTGACCGTTGATAAAACTTTATCTTTGCTTTTGCAGGTATGTTACTGACGCAAGACGGCGTGGCAAGGAGCACGTCGGTGCCGCCTACACCATCTTTTCGAGTGACACTGCGCGCCGTCAGCCGATGAATGGATGACAGCCTCATCACAGACGGTCATGCCATGCCAAATCAAGCTACTTTCTTCAAGGCGGGTTATGGTATCCGTCAAAAATGTAAAATTTGATTTAATGAAAGCTAATTTACCTTAGATTTGGATATCAGAAAACAGATCCTGAGTGTTCTCAATTGCCTGAGAATCTAACCTATCAAAACTATTCACCACTTCTCTCACTACATGAAAATTGTCACTGTGCACTTAACCACGTATCACAGGGTGTCAAATTGGTGCCAGGGACAAATCTATATTAGGGGATGTATCTTTCAAATACAAAGTTTGGGTTGGCGCTTTCAAAAATATTTCATTTACTGTGTAAATTTACTTCTGGAAGTTTTGATGTGATCTGTTCCGCCATGGTGAATGCGATGAAAAGCATGGGCCAAAAACGTAACATGCACCATCTTACTGTAAATTAATTGGATCGATTTTGCCGCCTTTACTATGTATGCCACCGCGTCTGTTAGGAAGAGGAGCACGTTGTTATGCTATATTCCGCTAAGCCACACTAAACTCATGGATTTATCGAACAGTTTGCATATCTGACAGTGGCTAACAACTTCCATAACCTCTAAGGTTAGAAGAAACATTTGTCCGGCAATTGTTGCTTCTAGCGTACCATTAGCCATATAACGCCCCTCCGAATCAGTTGTCTAATCAACTGATACATGATATTTTTCCCATTCACACAATTACGTATTTGGTATAACGTGTCTTCATTACATTTTTGTAGGTAATTTTTACGCAAAGTTTATTCATTTGGAATTGTGTGAACAGTATGACATTCAAAAAATCCCTGAATTTTGTATTAATTTTCCTAGCGGAATATTTGCACTAACAAACATTCCACATAGTTCTTTATGAAAGGAAGATGACTTGTTACTTCACGTCGAAGCCGTTTCTTTTAGCAGTAACAGAGACGCTTTTCCTTTTCTCATACTTTGAAGAGCTGGAAAATGTTTTTTTGTAGTTGCAATCCGCACGTATTGCTAGATGTAATCAGCGATTCCTCCTATTGAGTCCATAAGTACGCGGAGTCCATAAGTACGAGGCATGAATTTCCTCTCACCCAGCTTTCCGCGATAAGGCTGTCATCCATCCGTCATGTGAAGGCGCACACTGTTGTGGTGACGACGCTAACGTGCCACTTGCTACGGCGGCCCTTATTGGTTTATCCGGCTGCTCTTCGTGATGTGGGCAATGTCGTTCTACAGTCCGGCCACTCTATCTCTGGCTCTGACGTTTTCTGGCTGCAGGAGGTGGAGGGGGAAGGTTAATAGTACCAACATATAATAATGAGTAATTGAAAACATAACGTCAGAATTGTCTTTATAATGGAAGTATAGCACTGTATTAGCTTCAAAACATTGAAATCGAGCTTGTAATTTCATTATCTTGCAAGATATTCTTTACAACATCACTCTATTCGAATATTTCGTTCACACCTTTCACGCACAACATCTGCTTCTGTTGGTAGTACTGGGAGTCTGTACATCCAGTGTCGTGTTCAGCAAGTTAAAACTGTCTACTAACGCCAATCAGCGTTGTCGCGTCTAGGCGTGGCTTGCAAATCCAACACCGAGTTGCCGCTGCAATTTTGTGTGGAGCACGTGGCTCTTAGTTGCTTTTGGATCCGCGCTGTTGGTTTGTTTAATTTTTTGTGTGTGCGTGAATTCCGATTTGTAGCGTCTGTAAGTCTTATTGTTATCACTATTATAGTAATATGGCTAGTGAATCGTCACAATTCAAGAAAAAAATCGGCTCTTATAAGAACCAAAGCCGTGAATTTATATCAGGCTACGTGAGTACTGCGAGAAGGAGCGGGACAATGGTGGACATCTACTACCTGTTACCAAGGTGCTGGACAGAGTTTGTGACGCCTGGAAGGTGGAAAGAATGTGACTAAGGATAAGTGCCAGCTGATTTAAGTTCGCCGTCTGCGGTTCTGCGTACACCGGGAAAGCAAAGGCAACGAGGTAGTCTTAAAGCTCCACTTGATGATTTTCAAAAGGATGCTATAAGGCGACATGTATATCAATATTATATGAGAAAGGAATTTCCCACTCGTGCGAAATAGCTTTCTGTTATTTCTTTTCCAGTAAATGGTATATTGTCTCCATATGCAACTATTCTGGGATCATGTATATACACGTTGTCCACGTTCATTTACGAAGTTACGATCTCCAAATGCGTGAGATATTTAAAATACACATGTTCCTCTGCTTGAAATTCCCGCTAAAGGACTGGCAACAACGCGCCTCCTCCTCTCGAGAACTGTCAGAGCCGGAGATAGAGCAGCCGGACTGTAGTTGTCCCGGCTGGCCACACCCCCAACACACGTCACTTGGTCTTCGCTAGCGTCCCTCGTCTGGTATTCGGTCTCCATTGAAGCGGATAGTTCTTGTCCTCCAAGTCGGGGTAGCGTAACCTTGGCCGTTTCCACCCTTAATGTGGACGTTAGCGCCTGGTGGACTATCTTGTAGTCACCGAGCATTAGGTGGTGACGTATCTTGATGTCTCGTACCTCGTCATTGAAGGTGTGGGTTAGTTCCCGGGTTACGAATTAGAGAGCGAGAACGAATAAGGCTTTGCTGGAGAGCTGTTCGATTGCCAGGCACACTCTCGCTGCTGCGACCCATGTTTCAGCTGTCTGCCAATCAGCGCTCATTTCCCAGGGCGTCTCAGATGTGCTTGGGTTCCGATACTGTATGCATCGCGTTCACTACTTCTACGGCTCGTCCTGGAGGCTGGCTATTACCTGTGGGGCATGTTTTTGAAGTGGAAACTTCTGTAGGCGCGTTTAGCACTTTTTGTGGGTAGTGAATTAAACTGAGCCGTCACGCTAGGATATGTGCTGCTGATTCGGGTGAAGTCGGCTCGAGTCGGCTCATTCCGGACTAACCCGCCCTCACTCATTCGTTATTTGTCTTATGTTGCCCATACCACTATATACGGTAGATTTTCTGTCGCATTCAACAGCGTATCAACAACACGCATCCAGGTATGTTTTAACATATGTCAAATAATATAAAAAACTCAGAAATCCTACAGGAGTTTTATTAAACAAATAATTGTCTTAGGGCCTTTATTACAAATGCCTGTCAAGTGCCGGTAACCTTGTGTCATTTAACAAGTAGACATGTCAAATTCCACTTTAAACAACAAAAATAGTCAAAAGAAACGGATATCACCCAAGTTCGGTATTTGAAGAATTAAAACCATAATAACGAAAAATAAAACGAGAGTGGTAATGGAAAATAAAAGTGTTAGGAAATGTGAATGAGATGTGTCATTTAAGAATTGGTTACTCTTATTGACAAATTCTCTTTATTGTGAGTAGTAACACATAAAACATCAATAAGTTAAAATAAATTAACACGTAAATAACAAAATTACCACGTATTAAAATGACGTTTTGCCACTATTACCACTTCGCACATGAATGTTGTATCCAAAAGTTCACAATCAGTAGGATATTGTTTATATAAGGTTTCATTTTTGTTTATTTTATAATAAACAGGCACATTTCAAACATTGCCCATTTAAATATGTATATTAAGTATAATATTTCCAAGGACTTCTTCTCTTATATTAATGACCTTATATATAATTTTTCAATATTTGCATTCATTTATTGGTGTTGGAAATTATTAATAACAATATTTGCTTCTTTATCTTTATCTTTATTAAGGAATATGGCCTGGTGCCGGTACAAAGGGCTCGGCTTACAGGCTAAAATTTACATGTGTTTATAATTTGTTTTAATGATATTTTTATTGTCTTTGTGGTTAATATTGAACCCATTCGGCGGCCTTATCACGACCGGCGAGAACAGTTTAATTATGTCTTTTTTTGATGTTTTAAAATGTTTTGTTGTTTTTGTTGTTTTTTAATATAAATAACTATATACATATATACATGGGGGTTTATTTCAGCCCCTTACCTTCACTCACACACACACACACACACACATACACACACACACACACACACACACGCACACACACCTATACACAGGCACACGCACTGTCACTCGAAACTAAGGGTTACACTTTGTTCAAGGGGAAGTGATCCAGTTGCCGTGACTGCGGCCTCTGCCTTGGAGATTGTGCGGCCATGGGCCGAGGGATGCTGAGCGCGCTGTTTGGGCGAGCCGCCGTCAACTATAGGATTTTTATTCTTGCATGTTTCCGATGCTGCGGCGCGCCTCTACCGATGTTGTATATTGTAGGGTTGCTGTGTCCCTTAATGCGCGCCCATGTGGAAGAAGCCCGTTTTAGTATGGCCTCATAAATGGCAGGGATGCAAGCTTCCTGGTGGATTTTTGCGTTGGTGGTGAGGAGAGGGGTGGATAGGATCTTTCTTAATGAAAGGTTTTGTACGGTTTGGAGGTATTTCAAGGTAGATTTGGAGGCGTTGGCCCAGGCCGCAAACGCGTACAGGACCAGCGACAAAATGAACGCTTTATACAGGACCAGTTTGGCCTTCAGCTGGACCTGTTTACTGCTGAAAATGGGGGCGCATAACTTTAATCGCTGCCGCCCTTTGTTGGCGGTATCTTTGATATGGGTGAACCAGTTCGTAGTGCGTGATAGCGTCACAACTAAGTATTTTACGTGCTGACGGCAGTGCGATGTTTGACCACCAACCGTTAGGTCCATAGCCAAAGGGTGCCGCTTTGTGAAATGAATAAGCTAGCATTTGTTCAGGTTAATCTTGAACTTCCAATCATGTAGCCATGAGAGGAACCGGTCAATATACCGCTGCATTTCCAAAATACCCTAACGATAATTTTTGTGGTGGTTGTAGATTGCAGTATCGTCAGCATACATGGCCACTCTGCATCTGGCGTCCACAGGGTAGTCATTAGTGAAGAGTATATACAAAAACGGCGACATGATCGCCCCTTGTGGTACGCCAGCCTGCATAACTCTCTCCTTAGAGGAGGAGTTACCCACCTGGACGTAGAAGTGCCGATTTTTTAGAAATCTGTGCAGCATGGGTGTTGAAATTTGGAGGCCGGGAAAGTTCCGGTGCATTTTATAGATGAGGCCGTTGTGCCAGCACCGGTCGAAGGCGGCCTCTATGTCCAAAAATAACGCCAACGTTGAAGCTCCATTGTTAAATTGCTCGGTGACGTCATCAGCTAACCTTAAAAGTTGTAGTTCTGTGGAATGTCCTTTTCTAAATCCAAACTGAGAATTTGTAAGTTCTTGGTCCGAAACTTTTTTTTGTAATCGAGAAAGTATGATATTTTTCGAGCAATTTACCAATAGTAGACAAGAGACTAATGGGGCGGTAATTTTGTGGTTGCCTGGTGCTTTTCCCCTGCATCGGTAACATAATCACCTTGGCTCGCTTCCGCCTCATTGGCGGTGCTGGTGTTTGAGGAGACCTTAAATGCCTTTAATAATTTCCATAAACTATGATCCGAATGGGTGGTACTTAGCATTTTGTTTTCCCACTACTCAATTTTGTTTATTTTAATTTGTTGCCGAATGATTTTGCTTAGGCATTTTGCTAGCGCTTTAAACTCAGGCTGACGGGTGTACCGCCACAGTCGGGTCAAACGTCTGCGCCGGGCAATTAGCCGCTCCACCTCAGGGTACATACAGGAACTGGGTGGACTTGTGGTGTATGTGGTAGCGCTCCTATTGGCCGTATGCAGCGAGGCGGTGAAGTTTTCAATGGCGGCATCTATGTCCGCCTCGCTGTGGTATGGCAGTCTGGGTTGCGCCATCCTATGCATATCCATCGTATAGCCTGTCCAATTGGTCTCTGCTCGCCTTCGGGGACCGGTCGTACCGACCGTGAGAGAGCCGCAGTTCTCGAAATGCACAGGTAAATAGTCGGAATCCAGGCTGTGATACACAATGAGCATTTTTTGTAATTACGAAATCCAAAATTTCAGGATCGTGTCCTGACTTATGCCAAAAGGTTGGTTCCTGTGGGAGGTGCACCTCGAGATCGTCATTTTCAGTTATAAGTTCAACCAGGAGATTTCCAGCCGCGTTTGCTCAACGAGAAAACCACCACGGGTGTCGAGCGTTGGAATCTCCTGCAATTATAACATGGTCCTCTAAAGCAAGGATTTGTTCGAGGTCTTGCATGAAGATAGGGGAGTGGTGAGGCCGGTAAAGTGCTACCAACATCACCGTCCTGTTGTTTACACGAATTTGTAGAGCTGTGCACTCCAGCGCTGCCAAAGCTGGCAAGGTAACAGGAGCATCAGCAATGGTGTTTTTTAATAATATGGCGGTTCCCCTCCTTGTCTGCCAAATCTGTCAGTCCGAAATATGGGAAACCCTTGGAGCTTAAAAGTGTACTCCGGCTTTAACTTAGTTTCGCAAATGAATGCGATATCAATTTTGTTGCGCCGCAGGTAGTTTTCAAGTTCATAGCGCTGCCTGTGGATGCCGTCGGCATTCCACAGGAGCGCGCGAGTTAAAGTAATACCTCCCCTGGCTGGAGCCATTTATTCCAGGAGTGTAGAGATGGCACATATGATAATTTCGGCTCAAGTGCTCTCCCAAGTGCTGTTGCAGCTCTTGAATTGTTCAATAAAAGGCCGCAGCTTGGTGAGTAGGTTGGAAAAGTTTAAATCTTTAATTAGAGAAAGTAACTCCTTGAGTCCGCCCAGGTCACTCGTAGGTGCCTGTGAGGGGGGAGAGGAAGGAGGGGGACCATCTGGTGCTGGCACAGGTGCCGTTCGTCCTCCGGCGGCGCCTACAAAAGAGACGCCTTCTCTGACCAGAGCCAGGCGTGCGATGGGTCCTGGCTGTGGTTGCACTGTGGGAGTTGCCCGGCTATGGCTGCCAGTTGGCGGCGGTAACGTTCGTTTCTGAACGTTTCACAACCCCTGTAGCTGGCAGGATGCGTCTCCCCACAATTAGCACAGTGTGGTACCACGTCCTGCGTTGCCTTTTTGGACAGTCAGCTAGGCGGTGAATGCCACCGCAAAGGACGCACCGAGAGGTCATGTTACACATTTTGTAAGTATGGCCTAATTGTTGACAATTGAAACATTGTGTAATGTTGTTGTTGGTTTTGAGGACCTCCACAGTGACTATCATATGGCACACCTCTCGTTCTTTTAGGATCTCGTGGTTTTTGGTGGTCCTGTCTAATGTTACCTGATAGTTCGGCAGAGGTCTGCCGCGGGAAGTCATCTGCCGTACCTGCAGCCCGGTATAGCCCATTTTCTCCTGTGACTCCTTGACGAAATCCTCCTCGAGAAACATTGGGAGCCGTTTGATGACGACCCAGAGTAGTTGCTCACCTCTGGGCGTGAAACTGTAGGAGTCCACGCCGGCGTCCTTCAAGCGGGTCATCGTCGGTATGGCGTCCTGTGTCCTTGTTAGGAAGAGCTTCAGGCAATTCCTGGTGTGCTCTATTTTATAAGTGTTGGTTTGTAGGGAGTCCCGGAGAATGTGAAGCACCTTGGTAGCCTTGCGAATGTCTGGGATTATGATTCTTGGGGGTTTTTGCTCTTGCTGCACTGACTGCGTGTTTGGCACTGCGGTGGAAGATGTGGTGGCTGAGCTGGAGGCCGGTGTAGGGGAGGGAGGTTTATGTGGCGGGGGTGTAGGTTTACTGAGCCTTTGAGGTTTCGGACGGACGTATCTCGGGATCACTGCAGGGTTTGCTGAGTCGGTCTCCACGCCCGAGTCTGTCAGGATCTGGAAGCGGTTGCAGGTGTTTTTTGGTGGTGCCTGAGCCTGTTCCAGGTGCTTTGTCTTGTTTTTCTTCTTACCAGCGAGCTCTGTACCGGATCGCCCGCTGTCCGAGTCGCTTTCCCAGCCACTGCTACGGTGTGTGGGCGCTTTTTGCTGGCTGGCACTGTATGCCATCCCTCTGACAGCTGGACCAGATGTCGCTTCTTTAGAGAATGCTCTTGGTAGCACCCGGCGAGGTCGTTGGCAATTCTCGCGAAGTTCCGGGACTCCGGTTCCATGTTTGTCAGCATCTCCTGATAATACAGGATTTTCTGGCGGAGGTCTTTGACTTTTTTTCCAGCTTTCGAACAGCTTTTGCCTGTCGCTCTTCCTCAATACTGGAGGTGTCCATGGTTGCTGCAGTTGTCATCGTGGTAGCCAAAGTTGGCGTGGGAGGAGGGGCGGAGTTGCTGGAGGCTTGCTAGGCTGCCGCTGTAATAGTGGAAGCTGCTGCGCCAGTTGAGAGACCGGCAGGCTGAGGCTGATGTGTAGCTGCTGCACTTTCCAGTGCGGCCGCCGCCATATTGGAGCAGGACGTGCTGCACGACAGCCGCAAAGGCTGCGGATAAGAGATGGTTTTGCTTGGCTTGGGGACGCTATACCTGGTGCGCGCAAGAGCAGCACAGAGGAACGCGTCCTCCACTATTCCCTTTCGTTCACTATATGTATATACGCACTATTCACCCACTTCACATTTTACAGTAAATCACTGTTGTTGCACTACACTCTATATCACTCCGTGCCTCGTGCCTCGTGGCCTCGTGGCTCACACGTCTATGAAACACTTTCACGTCAAATTGTAGGTTAAGCACAACTACACAAATACACAAAAACACTGGAGCGAATCTGCAACTTCCCAATCTAATCTTCCAATCATCCAATCTTCGTCATATTCCTAGAACCATCAATATTTGCTAGATGAAAAACGGGTCAAGATAAAAAAAGTTTCAAAGCCTTGCTTCCTTACATTTCAATATTTTTTTTCAAGTTATCGCTGTATTCACTGAAGCTGCCCTTTGTCTTAAATTAACAAAGAACAATTAAATCTATGCGTTATCTGAAGAACATACTTATAATATGTTGTAAAAGGTGGATAATAAATACACATAATCTGTTTCAGTATAAGATATTTATTACCTGTGGCGCTATCTCTGGAGAGCGACTCCAGTTCGGTTTCTACTTCTCCTGGCAGATAATTTAACGTGTTACACTGTCACTCCGCCCTAACACTAAGGCTCATTATTCCATCCGCTCCAAATTAAACAAAAGTAACATATACAGAAGTGCTTCATTAGTCATTTTATTCCAGATACAAGAACACCGTGAAACATAGGGCCAGCTCATTTTAAATTGTAGTGCTTTTCTTACAAATTTACAAAAGTAAATTGGCTTTGTTAAGATATAAAGGTATTAGATACTGAAAAGAAGAACAGAAAATGTCAAAATCATTAATTAAATGAAGTTTCCATATATTGTTCTTTTCAACAAGATTTATGTTTGAATGAATCTCAGCCTATTCATAGAATATTACAGATGTTCATTCCGATTTTGTATTAAACATTAAATACTTTGATCAAAACATTAGAGATAAATCGAAAAATAATATCTTCCACAAAATAGAGAAAGGTTTTTAGAATTTATCAAGATCCGTTATTCGAGATATACCGTTTGAGGCGAC
The DNA here is from genome assembly GCA_030765055.1 of Mantis religiosa. Lineage (NCBI taxonomy): Eukaryota > Metazoa > Arthropoda > Insecta > Mantodea > Mantidae > Mantis > Mantis religiosa. The sequence continues at coordinate 91,218,845 of CM060950.1, forward strand.
TTACTATTGTAAATAAATGAGTCCCAGAATTCTTCATTTAACTCTCATTATTTAACTTTTAATTTCTCAGGTTCACTCTGGTTTTCAGGTTTGCGTAAAAGCTTAGCCTATATACGGCTAGTCTGATTTTATTTAATTTACGTCCTCCAACGTTAAGTCATATCGGACGATGAATGAAATGGATGAAATGATGCTCAAATGAGCCCAGGGTCCAAGGAGCTTAGAGTTACCCGACATTCGTCTTTCAATATAAGAGAAAACCCCGGAAAAACCTTATCCAGGTAACTCACCCTGACCGAGATTTGAACTCGGGACCTCTTGAACGTGTAGTCTGAAAAATGATTAGTTTTCATCAATTAAATTTAAAAAGTAAGCGCATGTTTTTCCAGTATCATCACAGTGCTAAAAGTACCGTTAGAACATTGTTGTGGTGTTTGATTTCAATTAGGTCCACAAATACAGCAAAAGATGAAATCACAATCATTAATTGGAGCATAATTATTTATTCATTATATTTCTATTATATATATGTACAAAAACGTTATTCTATATATATAATAGGTTTCATTCTCAGTAAATTTCAACATATTGTCGCGGGGCATTGTTTCGATGGGCACGGCCAAGGTGTGCAAGGAGCCAGACAGTTCAACGCGGAGATAAAAGCTTGCCGAAATTGATAAAGAAGGATTGATTGATTTATTGATTTATTGATTGATTGATTGATGGATTCATTGATTGATTGGTTGATTGATTGATTGATTGATTGATTGATTGATTGATTGATTGATTGATTGATTGATTGATTGATTGATTGATTGATTGATTGATTGATTGATTGATTGATTGATTGATTGATTGATTGATTGATTGATTGATTGATTGATTGATTGATTGATTGATTGATTGATTGATTGATTGATTGATTGATTGATTGATTGATTGATTGATTGATTGATTGATTGATTGATTGATTGATTGATTGATTGATTGATTGATTGATTGATTGATTGATTGATTGATTGATTGATTGATTGAGTTGATCTGAGTTGAGGGCGCTCAACTGCAAGGTCATTAGCGCCTCAACAGAAACGATGGTAAAAAAAGGCAGGGGGACTTACCAATAAAAACGATTGTAAAAGTCAGGGGGTAAAACAGCGCGCTAAAAGGTTAAAATCACGGTAATGGTCGCACAGCCTCAAGTGAACAACTCACGGAGCATCAAAGAAGCGTGGTAGATAAAGGAGTAGAGTGTACTTAGTGCCAGTATTACCTCACCCTATAGCTAAAATCTAAATATGCAGTGTGAAGAGTATCTGCGATAGGAACTTAAAAACCTTTTGGACAGCTTGGGAGTCATCCGCCAGTACAGCTGCAAGACGGTCCGGCAGGTTCAGGGTGGCACAAAGGGGTCCTAGGGAAGCACACTCCAACAGTTTATTACGGACTGACAAACTGTCCCCGCATAACGGGCAAACTGGTGGCGGTATCCGCTTTAAAAGGTATGCATGTCTAAAAGCGCAGTGTGCAATGCGTAGCCGGGCCATTATCACTTCTTCGCGACGATAAGAACGCTTCGAGGTCCTCCAAGGAGACGGAGTTTCCTTTACCTCTCGTAGTTTGTTACAACGACGAGTCTGCCAGTCCTCGTACCACCACAAAAGCACTTCTCTCCGAATAACTAGCCTGAAGTCTTCAGAGGTGACGTAAGCAGCACGGATTTGGGGAGCTGTGGTTGCTGCCTTTGCCGCTAAATCCGCCTGCTCGTTGCCAGGCAAGCCAACGTGCCCAGCAATCCAAGCACAGACATCACTAACGCAAGAGGTGCTGAGAGCGCGAATGGCGTCCTGGACACGCTTTACAATTGGATGATAGTTGTACAACTCATGCAAACACTGTAGGGCACTTAGGGTGTCACTCAGAATCAGGCAGTTACCCAGGTTGCGGCGGCGGACGTGTAATAGGGCCCGGTAGATAGCATAGAGCTCCGCACTGAAAATGGAAGTGCTACTAGGTAGACCGAAGGTGTACGTGGCGTTTCCGCAGAAAAATGCGCTTCCAACACAATGGGTACTCTTGGAGCCGTCAGTGTAGATTAAAATTCGGTCACCCTAGCGGGAATGAAACTCTAAAAGGCAGGAGCGGATAACAAACGCCGGCAGCAGAGATTTCCGAAACTCCAACATCCCAATATCGATGGCGGAGGACGAACGGAGCCAAGGAGGATAAAGCCTCTCCTCCATAGGAAAGAGGCGAGGCAGTTGGAGAGCATGCTGCCGCAAAAACTCCCGGAAACGAAAAATAGCAGGCTTGGGGTTATCCAGGCTATGCGTATAACGTTGATCCAGCACTGCGTCGAAAAAGGAAGCGAACATGCGGTGCGTAGGCACACACCTTAACCCACAGCCATAACTCCTAAGCAGGACTGCTCGTCTACAGGAAAGAGGAAGTTCTCCTGCTTCGGCATAAAGGCTAACGACCGGGCTAGTTGGGAAGGCACCGGTAGCCAGACGAATGCCCCGGTTATGGACGACGTCCAAGGATTTCAACACAGATGGACGGGCGGATGAGTAAACGACAAAACCATAATCCATTTTGGATCGTACCAATGTGCGATATAGACAAGCAAAGTTGTCCGATCCGCTCCCCAGGAAGTGCCACACAGTACCCGCAAGATGTTCAGCGATCGTACACATCGCGCCCTCAGGTGTAGAATATGCGAAGACCAGCTAAGTTTCCTGTGGAACGTTAGGCCCAAAAAGGTGGTCTCATCGGCAAAAGGAAGAATGGTTGGACCGAATCGGAGCAAAGGTGGTAACCGTCTGCAGCGACGCCAGAATTGCACGCAGTGGGACATTTCTGTTGAAAAACGGAAGCCGGTTTTGCGGCTCAATGCAAAAAGATTGTCCAAACATTGTTGCAGTCTGAGTTCCAAAAAAGGCGTGCGCCGAGATGTGCACTAGACGGCGAAGTCGTCTACGAAAAGACAGGAAGAAACTCCGGAAGGAATGCATTGTGTAATGGAATTGATGGCGACAGCGATGAGGGTAACGCTTAAGACCGATCCCTGTGGCACGCCATTCCCTTGAACAAAGAGATCCGAATACACCGATCCGACCCTTACACGGAAAACGCGGTCTTTCAGGAACTCTTGGATGAAAATTGGGAGGCGCCCACGCAGGTTACATGCGTGCAGGGAGCGAAGAATGCCCGCTCTCCAACATGTATCGTAGCCCTTTTCGAGGTCCAAGAAGATCCCGACGGTTTGGCTGCGCTCAAGAAAGCCGCTCAATATTTGCGTCGACAGAGACACGAGATGATCGATAGTCGAACGCCGTCTACGGAAACCACACTGGGTATTGTTCAAGAGATCGTGAGTTTCTAGCCACCATACCAACCGTCCATTAATCATGCGTTCTATTACCTTGCAAATGCAACTGGTAAGGGAAATGGGACGGTAGCTGGAGGGAACATAACGGTCCTTGCCAGGCTTCAGTAGGGGTATAACGGCGGCCTCCCACCACATATCGGGGAAAGTGGTGTCAGCCCAAACACGATTGCAGAAATAGAGCAGGAAAGCCTTTCCTTCAGGAGAGAGCTGTTGCAACTTGTGCATGTGAACGCCATCTGGTCCTGGTGCCGAAGATCGAGAAGATATCAGGACATGGTCTAGCTCCGTCATGGTGAAAAGGCGATTGTAACCCTCTAGATTGGCAGAACGAAAGGAAAAGCCTTGGGATTCCACCTGAGCCTTCATATCAAGGAAGTCGGGCAGATAGTTATCGGAGCTGGACACTTTAGCAAAAGCACGGGCTAACGTGTTAGACACATCGAATCTATCCACGACAGCTCCGGCAGCGGTCTTAAGACCGGCGATTGGCGTGTGGGCAGGTTTCCCGGCAACTCGCCGTAGATTATCCCATACCACAGAAGAAGAGGTATTTTGGGTAAAGGAGGAAACAAACTTTCTCCAGGAGGCCGTTTTACCTTCATTTATGATCTGCCGAGGCTGGGCACGCATTTTCTTGTACGTTACCAGGTTATCCAGTGTTGGGTGATGCTGGAAAATTCTGAGGACACGTCTGCTGGAGCGGATAGCACGGCGACAGTCATCGGTCCACCAAGGTACGGGCAATCTTCGGGATGGCGCTGACGACCGAGGAATGGAGCGCTCAGCGGCGGAGAGAATGGTCGTTGTAAGATGGTCCACCAGTGCATTCACAGAGTCGGTTTCATGATAAGTGAGCACACCCAACTGAGAGAATAGGTGCCAGTTGGCGTGATTGAAGCGCCATCTAGGGATATATGTGGAATTGGTATTAGGGAGCAAAAGATCTAAAGCACAGGGGAAGTGATCGGTACTGTATGGATCATAAAGAACAGACCATCGGAAGGAAACTGCCAAGGGCGCAGAACAGACAGCCAAATCAAGGTGTGAAAAGCTGTGGTGGGCGTCAGAAAGAAAGGTAGGATTTCCGGTGTTCAGGACCGTGAGGTAATGGGTATCCAAGAAATCGGCTATTAGTTGGCCTTTCGCGCACGCTGTGCGAGAGCCCCAGAGTGGGTGATGGGCACTGACGTCTCCAAACAGCAGAAAAGGAGGGGGTAACTGGGAGACCAGATCCTGAATATCGCTGAGCGAGAGGTCGTCAGACGGAGGCAGATAGATATTGCAAATGGTGAATTTGATGGAGGGCAGGGTAAGACGGACAGCCACAGACTGAATATCAGACTGTAACGAAACAGTTTCGATGAAGAGATCATTCCGGAGGAGTAGCATAGTGCCCCCTTGGGTAGCAACCCCTTCGTCTGGCAAACGGTCACAGCGTAGTACAGAGTACCGCCTGATCTGTAAAGAGCCCTGTGGACGGAGTTTCGTTTCCTGAAGACACACTACCATAGGCGCATATTCCTGGAGCAGAAGTTCAAGCTCAGGTCGAAGGCTGCGAAGTCCACGTAGATTCCAGTGTAGGATATCCGTGGTTAAATGCACTGGGAGAGATCGTGATCAATTAACGCCACTAGGTCGAGGGTAGCGGTGGCCGGATCAACTTGCCCTTTTTCTGAGGTGTCGGGCTTACACCTTTCGCGGCAGGTTCCTCTTGTCTTTTTTAACAGCTGCCCGAGCAATGGCAGCTGAATCCTCCTGATCCATTTCCTCCTCTTGGGGTGGCCCCTTTCCTACAGAAAACCGAGGTTCGAGGAGCTCGAAGCGGTTGGAACCCTAGAGCTGCGAAGATGGCAATGCGGATCTGAGTCCCTCTCAGAGGACTCTTCGGACGATCCCCGAGAAGACACCCGTGGATCACGGGGAACCTTGGATTCTTTAGGAGTGGAGGGTAATTTCCTCCGGGAACGGCCACCTCGCGGATCAGATGCATCAGTTTGGACTCCTATCGACACACGAGAGGGAGCACTAGAGCACGTTTGCACAACGGTGGCTTGTTTCGGAACAGGCTGTCGAACTGCTGCAGAATAGTTTAGGGTAGTAACAGGATGTAGCTCATGGTAACGTTTCCGTGCCTCACGGAAGGTCAGGTGTTCTTTTACACGAAGCTCTTGTATGGTCTTTTCCTCCACAAAACGAGGACAATCGAGGGACGTCGATGGTTGCGCACCGCCACAGTTGACACAGGTGGGGCCCTGAGCGCACTGGGAGCCATCGTGAGCGTCGCGGCCACAGCGGAAGCAAACTGGCGAGCCTGTACACCGTTGCGGCGTGTGCCCGAACCTCTGGCAGCGGTAACAACGCATGGGGGCTAGGAATATAAGGACGTACTGAGGGGCGTTCGTAACCACGCAAGATGAATGTTGGGAGAATGGTACGTTCGAGCGTCAGGAAGACCGTACGTAATGGTAACGGCTGGTCGTCCTTCTTTCCCATTAACCTGAAAGCTGCAGTCACCCCTTGGTCTGATAGACAGTTCACAATTTCTTCTCTGGAGAGACCGTCGAGGCTGGCAGTAGTGACAACACCGCGACAACTGTTCAGGGTCTTGTGTTTTTCCACCTTTACAGGGTAGGAGCCCAGCAGACTGCTTTTCAACAATTTCTCGGTCTGGGTGTCTTTGGCTATCTCAATTAGCAGGCTGCCATCCCTACACCGTGTTGCATTTTTCACTGGACCACAGATCTTATCCAGTTATCTTTGAATATAAAAAGGGCTCAAGTGTGTCATACTCCTGCTGTCACTATTTAACTTCATTACATAAAATCGTGGTGTTGATATAGAGGAGCGCAGAGGAGCCATGATTATAGGTCCCCCTTCCGGAATCGTCAGCGTCAGCCTGGCATCCGGGGGATAAAAGGAAAGACACCTAAATCTTCCGGTCTGTACCGGCCCGAGGTACCCACCTGAGGCCCGATCTCAGAGAATACTTCAGAGGAGTTACCCTCCGACTATCACTACTTACCGGCGTACGACACTTTCACCTTAGGCAGGCCCGGCTTTATGCGCCTACCACTGAGATAGCCACGGAGCCAGCGTGGATTCAGGGGACTTGTGGTTGTTTACACCGGGCCCCAAGTAACGGTAACACGTCGAGTCCCCCCGTGCACCCCAGCGGCACACGGCCGCTGAGATATCCGGGGAGACTCGGCCCCTTTGGAGCTACGTGGGTGTACGTGGTTATGGAACGGCTCCGCACCTAGTGCGGCACAAAAGGGGTAGTGAGGAGGGTCCACTCAACCTTCATGCTTGAGACCTCCGTAGAGCACACAAGTTGAAAGCTGCGCCGAAACCGTGGGACAGGAACCACGGAGACAGGAAATATCCCTGTTGGTGAGACAGGTGTTTGTAAACAAAAACACTTAAAGCCTACAATATAATAATAAACCTAGAAGGGGAAGAAACTTAGAACTAGGGGCGTATAACGTGGCATATCCAAGATGGGGTGAGAGGTTGACGATGGGGATGATGATTGGCTAGGGTACCCCGGGGTCGCCACACCCGTACTCACAGAACGTGAGCCCCTGGGGGAAGAGAGAAAGAAGGGGACGGATACATGTCTCGAAAGTTCGTCTCTTTCTGGTGCTGTTTTGATTGTTACAAAACGTTCTACTAATTTCTAAAACAATGAGTGGAGGTATAAAAGAAGGCGCGGCCAGTTTGTCAGGGTACAGTCGTTATTTAGGTCGATAGTCGTGAGATTTGTAGGTGAACTCTGTCGTTTGCGGTCGTGTGGCAGACGACCTTGAAGGTTTTGTTTATGTATGTTGAGTAATTAAATTTCTCAGAGCTATACAAGTGTCTTTCTACGGAAATGGGGAGCATTTTGAATTACTGCAAGCTGGACTTCTGATTCTATGAAATCTCAAAAGCACATTATTTTCGTTTTATTTTATGCTTATATGATTTAAATAAATGTATTAATTTATATACATTTTAAATTAAGTTTCATTTTAATTTATTTTATAATTCAGTTGGTAGAATTCTGATATTACCCATTAAATGTGTATATTATAATATAATATTTCCAACGCTTTCCTCTCAAACTTGAGGTACATTAGTACTGCTTATCATGTCTTCTTACAAACAAAAATTGCGTTAAAATCCTTGACACAAATGAAATGCCTAAGAAGCACACATTTTCAAGTGCATTGATCATTGCAGATATCAGTCCCAACAGAGTTCCAATATAACTTTTCAATGTCTCCTGGATGGGAAGACGGTCAAAAGAAACATACTTTCAAAGACTTCCTTTCTTACACTGTATTTTTTTATCGCTATATTCACTGAAGCTGCTCTTTGTTTTGAAGCAACAAAGAACAATTAAATCAAAGCGTTATGTGAAGTACATACTAATAAAATGTTGTAAAACTTGGTAACTAAATACACATAATCTGTCTCAGTATAAGATATTATCTGTGGCCCTATCTCTGGACAGCTATTCCACTTCGGTTGCTACTTCTCCTGGCGGACAATCACTATAAAGATAAAAAATCGGGCCACCTCACTTTAAATTGTTGGTCTTTTCTTACAAATTTACAAGAGTAAATTAGCTTTGTTAGCTTTGTTAAGATAAAAAGGTACTGGATATTGAATAGAAGAACAGAAAATTTGAAAATCGTTAGCTAAATAAAGTTGGCATATATTGTGCTTTTAACAAGATTTGGCTTTGAGTGAATCTGAGCCTATTTATAGAATATTACAGTTGTACATTCTGTTTTTATATTAAACATTAAATACCTTGATGAAAACATTAGAGATAAATAGAGAAATAATATCTTCCAAAAAATAAGGAAATGTTTTGAGAATTTATCAACATCTCGTATTGGAGATGCACCCTTTGTGTCGACTTACTAATGTAAATACTTAAGTCCCAGACTTCATCATTTAACTCTTGTTATTTAACTTATTGAAATTTTGAGGTTGACTCTATCTGTGGAAGGAAGGAAGGAGGGAAAGAGGGAAATAGAGCAGGAGGGCAGGAAGGAAGGAAGGAGGGAAGGAAGGAGGGAGGGAAGTAAGGAAGGAAGGAAGAGAGGAAGGGACGGAGGAAGGGAGGGAGGCAGGGAGGAAGGAAGGGAGGGAAGGAGGGAGGAAGGAAGGGAGGGAGGGAGGCAGGGAGGGAGGAAGGAAGGAAGGAAGGGAGGGAGGGTAGAAGGGAGGGAGGAAGGAAGGAAGGAAGGAAGGAAGGAAGGGAGGAAGGAAGCAAGGAAGGAAGGAGGGAGGGAGGGAGGAAGGGGGGAGGGAGGGAGGGAGGGAGGGAGGGAGGGAGGGAGGGAGGGAGGGAGGGAAGGAGGGAAGGAAGGAAGGAGTACTGTTAAGTGAAGCAGCTTGTCCTTTGAAGACCACCATGACAGAATGGTCGAAACGTTAGTTTTATTTAACATGACAGAAACTGGATAGCCAAGATATTAAACGATGTGTAGTGTGTTCTGTCCAGCAGTTCGTCCTTTGAAGATGACCACGACAAGATGGTCGAAACGTTTGTTTTGTCTATCGAGATACAAACTAGATAGCCAACATGCTAAACGTTGTGTAGTGTGTTCTGTCCAGCAGCTTGTCCTTGGAAGACGACCACGACAAGATGGTCGAAACGTTAGTTTTATCTATTATGATAAAAACTGGAGAGCCAAGATATTAAACGTTGTGTAGTGTGTTCTTTTAAGCAACTTGTCCTTGAAAATGACCACGACTGGATGTTCGAAACGTTGGCTTAATCTAACATGACAAAATTTAATTGCCAAATGCTAAACGTTGTGTCGGTCTCGGAGGTCAACAGAATGGCAACCGCTTAATATAATAACGTTTATTTGCTTCATTCATGGCATCAGCAACAAAGTATTTTTATAAACATTGATTCTGTCCTTTTAATATTAAACGCTTTAAAATAAAGAGTAATGTTAATTTAACTTAATGCGCCTCTTTAAATGACAGTATTTATTAATGTCAGTGGCATGATGTATATTTGTTTCTCATTTCCTTGTTAGCAATAAGTAGTAAGTAGGGATGATTACGTTATCAAAAATCCGATATTGTACGAAATGCTCATAAACGCCGGAATATTAATACTTTAAATTTTCCCGAGCTGTAAATCATTGGATTTGGTTAACATAGGAAGTTGGTACTTAAAGCCAAGCCAGTAGAGTAACAGAAGACTGTGCCGTCTTCTACTGGCTTGGCGGGAAGTACGAAATTCCTATGTTAACCAAATCCAGAGATTTAGAGCGACTGAAACAATGGGACTACCATTCTTATCGCCCTTATAAAATATAGAACACTGATAATTTATGTGTTTCATGTTTACTTAAACAAGCTTGCAAATTTTGTCAGATAAGTAAACATTTTCTTTAGAAATAGGAGAACTTCGATTCAAACATGTAATGTTCGGAAATATGGATAATGTATACGTTGGAATTTAACGGTTAGGGAAGAGATTAAAACTTGGCTGATAGCGCTTATAACATTAATTTAATATTGTTAATTACCCTGTATATTTACATCATTATTATCTTTTTATAACGTTTAATTTTTCAGTATTTTTATTAGAAACATTTTCTAAACGTTTCGGTTGGAACAATGTTGAACAAACCGAAGATGCTTTTGCCACACTTCTTTGATATGATTTTTGTTTTAGTATTTTGAGAAACCTTATTTTATTGATACCTACTCGGGTTTAGCTTTTCAGCTGCACAATTAAATGACTTTGTATACCAACATTTTGAGAGGAAATGTGAAGATGATGTAAACTGCTGTAGTTACAACGTTGAAGTGCAACATATTTCTTTACAATACACTGACTGTTTTTGAAACACAAATAGAACATGTTAAAACACGTTTAATGATGTTCGTAGCAAATGTTCGAGCATTCGTGTGGAAGCAGGTCAGAAAATTTTACCCTTCTATTTATGTTATATAAAACCAGTTAAGCACTTCAGTTATTTGATTGCTGATTTTGATGTAGGTTCAAAGGCGATATGAGAATACAATAGCTTTTAGCCGTTAGTCAAACTGTTGGTTGCTGTTGAGACTTCCGGCAGGACACTTCGATTGCACTGCCGCTGAGGATGACTGCCGCAGCATCAGACGAAACGTCTGGGAAGATGAAGTAGACCGCGGCCCACAAGCCCGGCTAATACTTTATATTATAGTAACAAAGGCCGTGAAAGCTTGCGAATTTTTATTAAAATTCTCTTTTTTACTGAGTTGGCCATAAAAGGCCTACATCGGTTGATAAATCAGCATCGAATATTTGGATGAAATATATTACCTCTCCTTTTTATTATATATGGCAGAGAAGGCAAAGATATAAAATAAATGTAAAGTTTCAAACTAGTTCCAGGCATTTGAAAACACAAACCAGTACAAAGGAATAGTGTGGAAACTGATCATAATTTTTTTGCAAAAAAAGAAATAATGGTACGATTAGTAAGCTTAGGTAGTTGAAATGCTGTACAGACATGTATGTATGTATGTATGTATGTATGTATGTATGTATGT
>CM060950.1:91232286-91637286 GCA_030765055.1 Mantis religiosa
ACTCCCTCCTCAAAGCTGATCGTCACGAACAGCACCATCGAAGCGGGCCAGACTATCCAGGTGTACTACCAACATCTTTCCTTGGGGCACTTTCTGGATGCGGTAGACCACGTCGTCATTACTGTTCACCACTCGGTACGGTCCTTGCCACGGCTGTGAAGTTTCGGGCAGCTTCCCTTGGTCCGGGTAGGGTGGTACAACCAGACCAGGTCACCTTGCTGGAACGCTTGGCTGTTAGCTTGCCTGTCGTATCGGGTCTTCATGTGGTCGCTCGCCTTCTGGATGTTCTCACGAGCCATCTCATGCATGTCGTGGAGATGGTACACCAGATTCTCCACATACTCGGTTGCTGGATGTTTTGCGTCCGGGGGGCTCCCGAAAGCCAGATTACAGCGGAAGCGTAACTCTCTGCCGAACATTAAGCTGGCTGGCATCATCCCAGAGGTGTCGTGTGTTGACGAGCGGTAGGCCTGCAGGAACAGTGGCACCCTTACGTCCCAATCTCGCTAATGGTTGGCCACGACCTTCCTCAGGTGTTCTTCTAAGGTCTTGATGCACCATTCGATCTTTCAAACGTCTGTTATCGCTCCCGCGAACCCTTTTAGCGCGTACGCCGCCAGTCGTAATAATGGATTCGCTACAATATTTTAGTGGTAAGTAAAGTTTATGTCTTAAATTTTCTGGAAATCACCGTAGAAGTCCTCTTCATTCTGTGTAACATTTGTATAAGTGATCAACTGTTGTATTTAGACAAAGTCTTACTGGACAAACAATTTGAGCTCCTTAAAACACAAAACGTATATGTCATGAATATTCTGATAAATATTTCCAAGATAGCGTTTCTTGGTGTGGTTTTAAAAGTCTTTTCTGAAATTGTAAGTTATTATTCGTTTTATCTATCTCTTGGTCATAAAAGGAAAAATTTAAAGAATTAAAACTGCAATATATACACGCTGACCCTACAGACGTCGTTCTATCAAAAGCCATTGCACTGTGGCAGTCCCACAAATTTACATTTTTTGTTAAATTCTGGTGATAGAGTCGCTTATAAGGTACACATATAATGATGACTTCTTTAGTTTTCATTAATCATCACCAGAACAGATAATATACGATCCAATTATGTAATTTAAACAAAAAATTAATATAAACTTACTTCAAAGTAATCCCTTTGAGTATCAAATAATTATCCTAATGTCAACAATATATTTGCATAATGTTAATTTGCTTTTATATGTCCTTTAATGTAATAATTAGAAGCAACTACTTACAATAATCTGATATCATTATTCACACGCTACAATATTTTGTGATATTATGTTATATATTTTCATTGTAATGCTTTAAGGTACACGATATATTTTGTTTGATTACCTGGCGTGTAAAGAAATCTAATGGTGTTCCAACACGGGAGCAGGAAACATACAATTACCAATGCGAGAAACATGGGTTTTCAAGATTAATCCCGCAAACACTCAATGACTGAGCTTGCGATTTCAGCGAGTTAAAAAAGTTTGGGTGGATAGCTGACGGCATCATCTTGGTTTGCAGCAGAATCAACTGATTTGTCAGATGAATGTCTTGTGTCGATTTGCCATGACAGTCGTTTGCAGGAATTTCTAATTTCCATCTGACACCGACAACAGCGAGGCTACTCGGTGATATATTTGGCCTTGTATCTGCAAATAAAAAATACAGGTTTATTGCTTTTGTTAAAAAATAAACAAAGCAATGAAGGGGACAGACCTGTTATATGTTACCTTTAAAAGTTGGCATAAATTTGTCACTAATTACACGTGTTGCGCCGAATGAAGTCATTTGGAAGCAGTTGTTATATTTTTGTATATTTGTAAGGAAATGTGTGGAATCCGTTCCTGTTCCTAAAACCAATGAGTACACTGAGTTGACTGGACCAATTGCACTAATTTCACCTTGCCATTTGCACAAAATAATCCACTAGCTTATTTATGTTTGTATTTCAATGCCTTGCAATCTTGGCAAACTGGGTTCATAAATCCAATGACAACACATTGGAAGGCACAGTAGTCAACTGAAACATCGTAACTGAAAGCAGCTCTTTTCAAACCTGTAAGACCATTAGCTGTACCATATATTTGTGATATCCTAGTCCTTTCAATTTCATTGCACTCTTCATGTTGCTGTACAGTCCAATTAGACCGAAAATCAGCTTGCTTTATAGCATTTCGAGTTCTTTGACCTAAAGTGCTCCGCCTGCGTCTTATAGGCGGCATGAATCTTGAACTGAATATAATAAACACATAAATTAAATAATTAACCAGAGACAAATATAGGAACTTTGAAATAACATGCATTAATTGAGAGCTCGCAAACAGTTAAGCATTATACCGTAGAAAAAAGTGTTAAAATTCCGCCTGCATTCAAGTAGTTTATATTAACTCTAAGGCTATGCTCATATATTATAAAATTTCCAACTAAATTTCAACTATACATTCTTTATATTGTAATTTGGTTCTCTTTGTTTTCATGATTTGCTTCTCTTTTGTTTTAACCTTCCACATAACCTTTCTCAGATTGCATATCCATTTCGAAAAAGAAAAATGTTTATCCGTTTTCCTGCGCAATTTTACCGTTTTTTTTTTCTCTTCATAAGAACTTCCCTTGCACTTAAACTAATATTTTAAAAAGTTAAAGAACTAGCCAAATTGGTCCAGACGTTTCGAAGTTTAGCGGTTAAAAGAATTTACAAATTCATTTTTATTATACAGATATGGCAAGTGAAATAGCTTTGAAGTCTTTGGCAAGGTGTGGAATATCTTTCTACTTTTAAATGCTTTTTTTCGTCGAAAATAAAAGAAGGTGTATGTATTCCGTAAGAGTTTGCGTGTGTACTTTAATATTTAGTTAATAACCCGGTCCATAATCACTTTTGGTTTTTTCTCACCTTTTAAACCTTTTTGGGTTTATACAAATATTTCAAAACAAAAATTAGCCAAATCGGTTCAGCCGTTCTCGAGTTTTTTCGGTACTAACAAACGTCAATTCATATATAAGATATATTCGGACATGACTTTAGGATAAGTTAGCTTGATACCTACAATTTGTAGGTAATTTGTGAGTGGCTGTCAGTGCCTGGGAGGGGTGATGTAAATACTGAAGCTCTGTTTGCACAGACACAGGTAACCATTTTCCAGTCAGAGTACAACGAAATAGCAACCGTGTCTGAAGCTTGTTTATGACTGCTTCCTATATGACTACACTATGAGACAATGCAGAGGACATGATAAATGCAGCTAATGTGCTCAAAATTATGAAACTCGTGAGTGCACAATGAAATACTCTACAAGTTTTGGAGATGGGAATTAGCACATCTACATCTACACTGATCTACAGAAAAGATGTTTAATGCATAGGCTTTATTAACTAATTTAGCATAATAGTATAAACTCAACTTTATATGATATGATGTACCGGAAAAACAATAATATACCTACACCACAAGCATGAATTTTGCTCGACTATATAGTACTGTTGTTACATTATTGTTGTAGTCTAGTTATCGCACAATATGCATTCTGTTATTTCATGCTATATTATTTAAAATATGGTGATGGCCTATATGAAGTAACTGTACGAGAGCAGTATATTACGTCGTGAGGGAAAGAATTTCATGGCGCGTAATGCACAAATATTTACCTCTGTACCATATATGTACACTCGTGTTGCGTTCTAGTTAGGTGATGGGTCACATAAATAAAAGCTATCGAACACATGTGAACAGGCGAGTCGAGAATCAGCACAAGTTCTTGTTTTTGTGTAAATGAAAATCTGATGCGTTACATTCAAATAACATTCTCTGTTGTTAATCAAGCAGCTCTTCAGAATATACATTCCTCTATGCACTTCACGATAATCGTGATAGCCCCTTGCAGAAATAATCTTACTGATCATATTGTTGTAGCTGCAAAGGAATATAGCAATACAGTAGGCTTTAAGTGATATTAAAATCTTTTATGCTTGGTACTATGTGACAGTTATGAAAGTCCGTTCTTTATGTATGGTCAGGAGAAAAACTGAAGAATGACATAAATGATTTGTTGTAACGAGCTAGACCATTTGTGTAATAAGAATTTATCTCTTATGATTTATACGTTATGCAAAAGTCATCCTGAATGAAGACCTCTGAGAACGTTGCCAGAAAATTTAAAATATAGTTTTCATTGTCATGAAAATGTATTATATTTTTTTAGTGAAAGCCATTATAGCCATTAATCTGAGAACGCGATTTTCTTGAGAATCTACGTGTAACATCTTTGGAAGTTCCTGAACGAAAATACTCGTACTAAGTTTGGTTTTTAAGCTTGGGTTTTAAGTTTGGTTTTGAAATATGTTGTTCCCCCCAAAAAACAGATCTTTTTCTAAAATCACTCTTTTACGAATAAGAGGGTTACGAGAAATTTATTTCAGGTGAAACCTAGATGCCCAATTTTTGTTGGGAATACAATACTAACCGTACTTACGATACGCAGTAAAGAAATGAATCATTTAATATAGTTAACTATAAAGTTAATTACAGCTCTTAGATGCACTACAAGGGAAAGAACAAATAATATATATAAAAATTCGGAGAAAACACTATGGACGTATGAGTAAAGACAATTTGAGTTAAGAGGCGGTTTCACTTGTGTAACTTTTACATAACTACCACAGGCGTCAACGCCCGCCTCGGTAGCGTGAATGGTAGCGTGTTTGCCTCACGTTCAAGAGGTCCCGAGCTACGGATAAGGCCTCTTCCGGGGTTTTCCCTTATCCTGATGGACGAATGTCAGGTAACTCTAAGCTCCATGGGCCCCGGGCTACTTTGAGCATCATTTCGCCCATTTCCTTCATCGTCCGATGTGACTTAACGTTGGAGGACATAAGTTAAAAATAAAAACAGGCGTTAATGTACTTTATAATCATTATTTGGAGATAAGTAAGGTATAACCAACATAATTATGGTCAGCATTCATTAAATAGCTATTTTGTAACCAGGATTTATAGTATTGCCAGGTCTTAGTATAATCAGCTTCCTAATATGTCCCGGGAAAATTACAATAGTAATTGCCATACATGGAGCAATTTTTTTCTATGTCTTTATGTAAAGATGACCACATGGCGCATGCTATAATGTGGTTAATGTGTGTATAGGAATGGGATGACAGTGTCCTGGGTTATCAAAACTTAGCCTACTTTAGGTTTCGACACCTAGGTTAGCGAACATGTATATGAACGGGATGAGAGGGTCCTGCGATATCGGAGAGGCAACTTCTACTCCTGACATCGACAACCAAGTATTAATTAACCTCTCCATTTTTGGAAATTGGCCCAAGTATAATATTTTAGACAAATTGGTTTAACTTGGTACCATATATACATTTTAATTCTTTAACTACTTTGACTACTTAAAGTTTCCCCTGTTATGACCGTTCGTCCATGCAACATTCATTCTTACTTTGCACTTGCCCAATAGCATCATTATGTTTCCTTTGATCCATTCATAAGTCAGTATAACTATCGCATAAACATAATACAGTTACAAACATAGAAGAAACGAATAGCTAAAGAAGGACCTCCTTACTCAATGATCGACGTTAAAGGGTTCAGCAACTACCACATGAATTGGTTGTTACTTTGTGAGGCCGTGAAAAGGTAGAGAATTGATCTTATGTTGGCAATGTTCAAACTAGGGTAATCTTTCTGTGTGGTTTTGCAGGCATTACGTGAAAAGAATAACTAATCGTGTGAGATGGAGTGGAACTTTGACATTAACTTTCTCTGTGACAAAGATTATTAGTGTCGAGTTTGGTTGAAATCAGAAGAAACGTGACATATACCAGGTGTGTCACCTGCCCATATTCATTTGTTAATTTATGCAACGTGCTAGGCAACATATGTGTGACTTACGCCTTTCTTGAATGCCTTCTAATGGCCGATTTGCATATCAGATTATGAGGAAGCGTAGATAACTCAGGGCATAAGTATTGTATGGTATAGAAAACAATCACTATGTATATCGGTTCCAAAAACATCATACCCAGATACAGAAAACGGCAGTAATAATTTTAGACGACTTTACAAACTTTTATTCATTAGCGTACGTTCACATACACACCATTAAACACGTCCTTGAAGGAAACATCTATCACATGCATCAGTTTACAATAACATTGGAACACAAAATGGCAGATCTACAGAGTGGGAACAATTGGATTTAAATCTTTAGCAACCAGCTGTTTTCGTTGTACAGTTACGTCAAGAAAGCTAACTGTCAGTTAGGCAGTTTTCGCTTCTGTCACATATTGCTACAGTTTTTAGCTGATACAGATGCAGTTTTTATATTTGTCAAAACTACCCAAACGAGCTCAAAACACATTAGGAGGCTGTAAATAGCTTGTAAAGATTCGAGCTGGGTGATTAGGTCTGCGGTTACATTTTCGTAAAGGAACCTTCCCTCTCGAGGTAGCGTTGGCTGAAGGGTAAGCAATACACAGGTCACTTAAAGACTCTGCTCCTGCAAGTTGCGTTCAAATCCTTCGTAACTAGCTCAAAAATTGTATTATCCTTATTATACTTCTTGGAGCCTATAATTTGATATTGCAATACAAATAACATCTTTATAACATTATAGGTAAACACTTATAAACCAAAATGAAATAATAGCCATGTTTTCCACCGGCAGTTAATTATAATTACAATTATAAATGTATAGTTCATAGTGGATATTTTATTAGTCGATATTTGCTTGACCCATTCAACCAGGTCTCAAACCTTTCAAAATTGCTAAGTGAAACATAATATTTCCATATGAAACAAAAATATTAGATTTAATGTCGTCGTCAAGCTTTAAAACATGAAAGCCACCTACGTAACATGGTTTACAATAACACATACGGTACAGACTATAAGGGCCACAAAGTTAAACATGTTCCCTAATTAAAAAATAAAGATGGCCCGTGGTTGACCTTTAATCAGTAGTTTTGTGTTAATTTCTTTAGGTTGCTCACTCTATTAGACTAAATAATCTAAAGTTTTTCTAGAAGGCAGGTTATCTGACAAACATTTCTGTAAAATTAAAGACTCTAACGGTGATTTTGTATTTTAACATTATGATTTTGTTACTATTGTCTATAATTCTACGAAGATTTTCATGACAAGTAATTATATAAATCCTCATTAAAATTAAAGAATTTTAAAGTGGAGGTATCGAACAGGAGAGAACTTGGGTTGAATAACGGTGAGGGAGGATTTCTGTGGAACTGAAGAGCATTAAGCCTAACCATTATGCTTAGCACTTGCTTTTGCTTGAAGTTTTTACTCAGATATTTAAATTTTGATTTTCCTAAACAAGTACACTTTCAGTGGTAAAAGTCACATGTGCCCTATATGTATCTAAGTTGCTCTGTGTCAATGTTTGGCAGATTGTTTTGTACATAAAAGCGAAGCTTTAGATTATATTATTTATGTTAGGCTATATCTTACACTGTAATAAAGTGCAAAGGAGGAAAATCTACAGCAGAAAATGTTTGACTGCATAGGAAGCGATTGTAGAGAAGAATGTGTTACAAATACATTGAAAATGACAGAAGATGTATTTAGAACAATAGGCAAGAAAGAGTGTGGATCAAATAAAGTAATTTAAAACTCTAGAGCAGCCACAAAAGAAGAACGAACAAGGACCTTAAAGAATACAGTGATTATGTACCCTTGGCGTTACCAGTTCCACAGCGAGCGAGCGAAGGAGATGGACGATATATCTTCTGTGTCTCATTGAATCCGCCTTGAGGGTAAACAGAACTGCGTTATCGCTCCAATGCATTGTATTTGCTATACAAGCATGTCCTTAAATTCTATCCAGTAGCCCACTCACGTTCAAGGGGCTCCATGTTCGAATCTCAGTAAGAAAGAGTAATCCGGATAAGGTTTTACCGGGGGTTTCCCTTGTCCTGAAAGACGAATGTCCGGCAACTCTAAGCTCTATGGTCCTTGGTCTCATTTGAGCATCATTTCACCTATTAAATTCATCGTCCGATATGACTTAAAGTTGGAGGACGTAAATTTAAAAAAAAAATTCTAGCCAGAAAACAAAACCTCTTCAAACATAATTCTTCCTGCAGTAAATTTTGTTTAACCCAGGTTTCATCCAAATAAAGAATGAGCCTAGAATAACCTGTACTTTTATCGTTGTGCTTTTTGCGCAAAATTTTAGTCTTGCGGCAACAATATCGCTTTTCCAAGCAGAAATTTATGACCAACATTGGTTCCCATGAATTTGAAGTCAAGAGATTTCAAAATATTATACATAGCAGATACATAGCCCGTATATTCTACTTCATACCTCATTCAATTGGTTAGCCTTTTAGCAGTTGGATATTCACCATTTTCGTATAAATTAATAACTGTTCTACGTAAAATACACTTTTGAAAATAATCTAATTTGGTAGCACGTTTTTTCTCACGGCTCGACGTTTTCCTGAAGACCTAAATACGGGAACTTGTTATAATGTAGTGAACTTCTTGCGTTCTTTAGTAATGTTTGTCAATGTTTTCACTCACGCGACAAGCTTATGCCATTAATTCTTAACTCTGAGCGAAATATTTATGTTCGTAAACTTCTGCAATTCACAGCTGTTTGAAAAATGAATACACGTGAATATTTCTAGGCTGCCTATGTAAAATCCTAAGAACTGTCTAGTAGTCACTACTAGGGACACATGTATGTACTAGGCTTGCTAAGCAACAGATTTACCAACTTTGAAGAGCACGCTGCACTCTTAAAACATCACCAATTTACTGAATGTAAGTCCGAAAATGCATCAGCACTTGTCTATGTTTCTTCACAGATCGTTAATTCTTCTTTTATTTCTAGTTAGGTGTCATATCTTTCCCTATTTCCGGAACCAGATATTCTATAAATTTGCCTCTGAGGCAAATACTACCTCGCAGCAGCGGAGCTACAAAAGCGACACCTATTTTGGCCCCACTAATAATAGCGGGAATTTGGCCTGTTAACTATATCATTAGATTAAGGGGTGCAAATTACTGGCTAAACAAGGAAGAATATGGGAATGTTTTTAAAATGACGGTAAAAAGATGCAGTACTAAGAAGGAAGTGAAAAATTAGTAATTATAGAAATGGCCAGAAGAGTGGGACAATACACACTTCCGGATATTAAAGAGAGGCTAAAATTGGAACATATAAAACCAAGAAAAATATTTTTTCACTTTTTTACAGATTATGGCTCATATAATGTATATTTAAGAAGAATACGGAAGAGGAACTCATATTTATGTGAGCAATGTAACTGTTTAGATTTGCCTGAGCATGTTATTTTGAGTGCAATAAATATAGAGAACTAGTAGCAGACAGTCGAAGGAAACTTCAACGAAAATGTGTATGAAACATCTTAAGAGATGCAGAGGATAATGCACATTTAGAAAATATGTATCAGATATCTGATAAAGCGTTAGAGGAATATATGACCCACGACAAAGTTCTTCAAGAAAGAAATGTAGGAACATTTCAATCTATGAAAACAGAATGTTACTTAAGGGATCGTCGGAGGGAAATAGGACCAAAAGAAACTGAAGATACAGATTACCAGACTTGAAGGCCTAATTTAAGACGCACAACCGATAAATAGAATACGCCAGTTATGGATATCGGAAAAAAGGGCAGAAACCATAGAAAGAAAGAGAATCCCAGGAGAACCAAGGGAGATATATGCAGAGTATCAGAGCGGACAGTCACAACTGTTTATGCAGAAGAGGAAAGATGGCAACCCGGATATCTGGAACTAGCTCCATCTACTAATGCCAGTCCCCTTAGGAGATGGATGCCAGTAGGAGGAAGCTTTGGATACCA
Source organism: Mantis religiosa (assembly GCA_030765055.1). NCBI lineage: Eukaryota > Metazoa > Arthropoda > Insecta > Mantodea > Mantidae > Mantis > Mantis religiosa. The sequence continues at coordinate 91,242,170 of CM060950.1, forward strand.
GTTGCAGAAGAGAAAATTTTAAAATTTGTAGGAAACAGTCTTTCGTAGTGTGTTATCGTAAACAATGCTGTAGTAAAAATGTAGATTTTATTTATATTATTTTTGTAGAAGTAAAGTGGAAGAAAGACTGTTTTACATGGATTAGATGAGTAGATTTGTAAAGTTACTGGAATCCAGTAATCTGTAGGTTTAGTTAGTTCATTAGGGTAGCAAGTTGATTATATCTTCAAAATATGTAAACTTTTTATGTAATTTGATTTAAAAATGAACAAAGTTAAAAATGAATTTTGCATAGTAAGTTCTGGTATAGATTTGAGAAACCGAGGTATTAGATATGCACATATTATTTTATTATATTATATCTTTTTAAACCTATAAATATAGGGTTTGAACAGTCACCCTCAGAAACTATAGCTCTGTGATACTGGAAAAACAAAATAGTCGTTTAATTAGTATTTCTTGAACGCTCAAGAAAATTAGCCGTTGGCTTCGGTAAAGCGAGCCAGTACCTGTGTGTGTTTAACATTGCATTCACTGTACTGACTAACCAGCAATAGACCAGTCCCATCTGGCCCCTCCATGATCATTCCTATTTGTAGTTACCTACTCTAAATGAAAATGCACCTTAAAGAGAAAATACCACAGTTGGAGACATAAATAATGATAAACAGATGCAGTAACACTCAGCCTAAATACCATAAACACTACCGAGAGATAGAATATCCTGAAAGCTTACCTTCTTCCCGTCTCTCGGACTATTTAGAAGTATGAAGACAATTCTAGCGGTTATTGCAAGCGAACATTTCTTTCGAGTGAGTCAGTTAATAAGTGAAATAATGAGTATGTTTCAGCTGCATCAAGGATGGTTCTACGAGGGAGTTGTGATGACTAAATGTTCAGTGAGGTCTACCCGAAAGTCCTGTTACCCGGGAGCGATGGAAAAATCCGGGGGTCTTTCCTTGGGGCAATACCTTGAGTCTAAAAAGCCCCCCCCCCCCCACATCGACAACAACGTCAAGACGGGTGGAAGTGGATACGCCACTTACGGGCGTTAACCCCGCAGGGAAGACTACCGAATAACCTCGGTGGTGCCGCCTGGTTATCTAGCACACCTTCTACTAGCTCAGCTCTGCAGACTAGTACCCGTGACATTTTAGGCAACTCTCTGTCCCCTCCGGGCGGCCGAAGCCTGGCCAGAGGCACCCCATTTCCCGCGGGTAACGGGAACACACTGCCAGCTCGAGTCTAACTCAATCCGAAAAACTCCCATTCAGGGAGGGGCTCGAAAGTTCGGTCCCAGGTTTCTCTAGTCACGTCAGAGGTAACACGAGTGCTAAGAGTGCGCAGCGCTCGCACTTAAGCAGCTGAAGCGGACGGATCCCCAACTGTTGGACCCTACAGTGGGTGCTGTTACTGCAAGGGTTTAAAACGCTTTTGTATTTGACTCAAAGGATTGACTAACTAAACAAGAGGCTGCTTCGTTCGTATTTCATTACGCCAAGTGAAGTAACTGTGATATCTGAACTATATCACTTAGAGAAGAGTCAGAGGAACTTATGGAAGAGACAGTGGACACTAGTCATGTTACAGTAGTGTCAGGATTTTGTCAGCTAAGAAAATAAGTTACCGTTCCCTAAAAGATGCGGTTTAATAATCATCAATACTACTGGTAAGCGCAAATATTGATATACATCAGGTCAATATGCTGGCATATGTTTCTCTCGTACTGCTTTGGAAGTAGAAAAGCAAATTTGTACCTACACTTTTAAGAACGTATTATTTAATATTCTCTTTTAAAAGCTAGCAGTAATGCAAAAAATTCTTTGCTTCTGTATTAAAATACAAAGTAATTAAACGAATACTCTCATCTGGAAGTCATATGTACAGCGTCTCATTTACATTTCGCGGATATATAAATTTCAATACATGGGTAGCTCCGGGAAACTTAATCCCCCTTAGTTCTCAGTGTCTTGTCATCTGCCTAAAAGAGAAGCCTGCCGCAGCTCTTAGTGGATGTAAATATTTCACACAGATATTGAGCTTAATATTTTTATGTGTTGTGAGAGACCCTAGGGTGTTTAAAGTGAAGTTCCCCCCTTACTTAACTTTTCTTATCTTTTCTCCAACAAACATACGCACACACAAACATATTTTTCATCTTCCCCTTCATTTGCGTTACTAGAAATACGTAAAGCATGCCAGGAAGTTAAGGGAAATTTTAAGTCACGTTAATTCCTTTTTCCTAGTGCACTCTTCCTGATGCGTTCTACTTACTAAGGGACGGGTGACTGAGATGGGCAGAAGAGAAGAAGCCTCTAAGTTTCTCTGTTTGCCTCATTTCTTCCTGTTTTTTAAAATTCTCATGAGACTGTTCATCCCCTCTTCATAATTCCACCCTTCCAGCAGGACAGAATCGAGCATTTAGCTGCCCCGAGTCACGAGTCACCCTCTTTCTCTCCGAATGGCCGTCTCTGTTTTCATCTTCTTCCCTTCCTTTTTTCTTCCCTTCCTTTAGTTTTCAATTCGAGTCCTAATTTGGATTATCACCTCACGTTAGCGCGTTTCCTTCTTCGACCGCGTAGCAGATCCTGCCACAGTAGCATCCTTTTTCAGCCTCACCTCTATCTGCCTGCCCTTGTGAACGAAGGGAACCTTTCCTGCAATTCTTGATTATATTACTTTGTATTGAGTTTATCAGAGGTGAAATGCTAACAATTAACCTTTTTATTTAGAAAGCATAACTAGAATTGCGGAAGAACTAAAGCTTACTCGGAAGAAGAAATTTATACTATAATGTCATTTGTCCATGAGTCTTGAAATTATGTTATTTTATTCCACTTGTGAATCTTAGCTAACTTTAATATTGGGAAGACGTCTAATTTCATTTTTACTATCTTTACTGCATACCTATGTGAAGTAGACGAAATACTGTATTTCCCAAGATATACCGGAAATATGTGTTTTGAGGTTCCCCGAAAAAGAACAAATTTAGAAGAAGGTCACTTACGGGTGCATGTGCATATCTTTTTTTGAACAGGACAACTGAAAAAACGGAAATTATTTGGTATTTTAACTTCAGCACTTTGTAGAGTTATGCACGTTACCTTGCACAACGATATATCTCGAAGAGGATAGCCCGAAGATATTTCGTGCCGTTAAGTTGCCGCTAGCCTGTTCGGCTTGGCCAAGCGTACCTCAAGCTACTATATAAGGCCTCTCTCTCTAAGCCAAGACATCTTATCTACGATACTGGGCGTAGATTCCCTTCCCATATCCTTCACACCTATTCCGGAGTCCCGTATGTTGTGGACGTGGTGCGAGAGAGAACCCGCACCATCTACAACAAGCTAGACTCCCATTCTAATTACCTGGTGAACACCCTTGGCCGTTACGACCATAGGGTTCTTCGCCGAAGACCAAGCTAGTAACCTAATCTGAGCATGGCCACTTTCCCCTGATACCTGTACCCCAGGTCCAGAATTGGGCTTGGTATAATCAATACCTTTACCCTGGTCCCTTTCCCTCTAGCCTGTCAAGCGAGCAGTGCTCAGATGCCTCACAGGCAGGCGGGAGGGTGCAGCCAGCACTGGGCACACACACCCTCCGGGGGCGCAATATATGGCTAGGTATAGTACTACCCAAGAAAACCGCATGATTACACACGACTATTCTATTATACTGCCCAGATAAAGCCGCACTAAGCGGCTAGGTGCTGGGCAGCAAACACACCGCCCAGGTAAACCTGAGTGACTCGTATCTTCTGCTGGTCTGGTGCCAAGACATCATTTCGCCCAGTACGGACAGGCAATTAGGTCGTCAGTTCGACCAGTAAGGGCAAGTAGTCCCCACGTCAGTACGCCAGTACGGGCAGATAGTCAGTCCCAAATGTCACTAGGATATGAGAGTCTACGACTCAGAGCCATACTACACAGTGGGAGTTACGTCGGAAGTAACATTGGTACCATGAAGGTCCAAGACATGGGAAGGGTCTACTGTTTCATCTGTGTTAATTAAATGCAGGGTGACAAAATTCCAGACTACTTAGTTCAGATATTTATTTGAGTTTTACTCGCGTTTTATTGGCAATTAAGTTCAATAAAATAATCACTAGATGTTTCTTCTGAGCCGTTGGTAATGGTGGACTGAAACCTTATTGGTGCCCATAACATAGTTGAATGTATCATGTTAGGCGAAGTTCTGATATCCTTAAACGAAGTGTTGATTCACTCAAGTTTGGCTGTGATCGTGGGTATTTACTCTTATATGGTTATAGAATTATTATCATTGTCACGTCAGGGACGATCAATAGAACCTTTTCTTTAATTGTTTGAATCATTGTGCTTTATGTGTTATATACAGTTCTGTAGTCTTAAATATATTCAAGAAAGCTTAAGATGTGTATGTGACTGCAAGCCCAATCCCCCCCCCCCCCCGATCCTCGATCCAGTACAATGTTGCTAGGTCACTCATCTATGCAAGTAGAGGGGGAAGAGAAAGAAATGAATGAGTAGCATAGTGAGTTGCTATGTATTGTAAATTAAACAGCAAAACTTAAGCGACAACTTCCAAAGTTATCACAAGAAGGTTTTCAATAAAATCCCTCATAAGAGGGATAAGGAGAGGGATAAGAGGGGGAACCTTTTATAACAAAGAAAATTGTTATGTTAATTTCTCCAAAGTTCCTATATCGACGTTTAGTAAGATGTCGCAAGCTTAAGGTTGTAAAGTAATTTATTTACTATGTGGCGCTTTAACAATTTCCAAGATGAACTTTATTAAGCATTGAAAGTTTGTAAGAAATCTTCTTCGTAACTTTTCAATTTAGATTCGTTAATTTTGTTTTATGTTGACTAAGACGATGATTTCCGAACCATAATAAGCAGATTCTTGTCTGAAGACGTCCTCCCGCACAGATGTCTTTCTCTTCCTCAAGAAATGATTTACAAGGAAAATGTGTTTTTCTTCAGCGATATAAACTAACCCGCTTACATACATCTTTCACGACAGTCAGACTTATTCTCCTCTCGTCCTTATAGAAAGATCAGTGATTTTTCTCCACATAACAACCACACGTTTCTTTACAACTACGTTATCCCTAGCAACCTATACACGCCTCTTATTTATTTTCCCCCTTGCACTTCCTAAACTAAATTGAAAAATTATAATACATTCAAACATTTTAATATAATTTTAAATTTTAAATAACACCATAAAACAAATTAAAACATTGATATTTTCTTTCAAGGCTGAATTCAAAACAACTGTTACAAGATATTTGCAACAAAACAGTGGGTAAAAAAGTAAGCTTTTGCAGACTGTACATAACTTTCACTTTTGTATAATTGGTAAATCGTAAGAGAAACGCAAAATCTTGTTACAGAAACATTATAAAGCGTTAAAGTATCCAGTTTACTCATTTACTACTTTAAAGACATTTTCTCCTATTTGTTTAGGTAATCAAGGGCATAATGCGTTTCGATCAGTAAATCACAACTCGGTTTTTCTCATCATGTAAAGAACATCGAATTTAAAAAATATTAGCGTCCCGACATTATATTCTGACGTCGCTTTAATTTACTGCATACTTAAACCATGTAGCTAGCGCATTACCTTATTATGAAGAAGTAGACGGAATAATAAGCTTTTGTAAGAATAATTTGTAGAAGTGCGAGTCGAGAAAATCATGGGAATGCAACCCATTAGATTTGTTAGAACGTGTATTGTATTTTCCACTGCGACCTTCGAAGGGGCCATGCGGTGTGTTGACCTTGTAGCTTTTACCCCGAGACATAAGTGCTTACGCATATTAGCTCCAATGCTAGGATATTAATGATAAAGTTTTCCTTTAACCGCCGTCTCCGAAAAATGTTGGAGCATGGAGATGTGTATGAGTATCACCAGTAAGCATAGAGAATACCTCTCATCTCGATCCAACATTATCAACCCCAAGAGAAAGGGATGAGGGCAAGGAACCGTAGGAGCTATGGCTTGTAAGCAGGCCGGACAATAGCATAGCGTAGATGTTTGCGATCATTACAAGCTTGATAAACTAGTCACAGAGGCGGGTTCCTCAGAGAAGGCTTCCCTCTGGTGGGACCAGGAAGAAGTCCACCAATTTGCGGCTGCTCAGATAAGACTGCTTTCTGGTAGAATCGAGAACACTTTTCAAGATCAAGCATCTGCACTATCATCAAAACAACTTTTAAATGATGAAATACGGCAACAATTAAAAATAGCAGAATTCAGTAAAACAATAATAGAATATATAACCAACTGAACGCAGCATCTAAATAGAATGGGAGAATATAGAACTCTTAAAATAGTATATAATTACCAACCGCAAGGACGAAGGAATCTAGGAAGATCGAGGGAAAGATGGAAGGAGTAAGATTTCCAGAACAGGTTAAATGGCCTAAACCGTGTTGTAGAAGAAGAACAACAACATTTACAGTCATTATTATATAGATTTAGCTATAAAATGCAGCTAAACATGTATATAAAATGGAAAATAAATTTTATCGATAAATATAAATAAAAAGTGCACAAAAGGTAAAGCTGCTAAACGCTGTAAACCATTACTGAACTACTTGCTGGACACCAACAAACACAAGGCTGATCCATCTATTCCAATATTTATCGAAAATTGCAAAACTAACTTTGAGCCTTCATGAAGCATAACGATAGGAAATGAGAGGTCGAAAATTCGTGGTAGAAGAGAAACCACCCCCACATTCGCTTTACAACCAGGGAAAACCACCAAAACCTACCATCAGTACGGCCGGCCCTAGTAATCGAGCCCAAGGACCGGCTCCCACTCGGTGGGACCATGGCGACTGCGCATGACCAAATCAGACGTAAAGGCTTGAATATGGGCGAAATAAAAGCCGTTATTCAGGGGAAGTGAACTACAAATCTTCATTATAAGGGTCAAGAACAAAACGACGGACCAATCTCTACGCACAATAAATTGCAGAAAAGTTGGCCACTTAGCTAAGCCCGTGAAGTGTCTGTCTGCTGTGTAGAGGGTCCTGAGTTTGATTCCCGGTTTTAGTGGTTCTGTTCCTCCAGATTAATCACTATCCTTCCTCGGGTCTGGAAGTATGGATTGGAGTGTGAGTATTTGTGTGACCTATTGTATAGAATCCAAATATTGTAACTTCATGCAAACCAGTGAATACCATTAAATACGTATAAGCTATGCGTTCCAAAGGCAAAAGGCTACCGATAAGACTACTGAAATTAATAGTGGTATGTGAGTGGAACAGTAAGAAATATAAAGGAAAGATGACTTGGCATGTTATCATGATAGTTAAAATAGCTTATGAATGATGAAATTTTTTGGCTCTCATTTTAAAAACGAGAGCGGCGGGCTACATGTGCCTATTATAGGGCTATAAATTATGTTTAAAATCTTTATAAAGCTTACAATTAAATCTAACTTAGAATTATATTTCAGTAATAATGAATAAAATGTAATACTTGTTTAATTTAACATTACTGCACCTTGACTTGAAATTATATCTAATGTCCAGGAAATAATAAAAAAGTATATTTTGGTTGAAATGACATCACTTCTAATCATCTATAAATGCATATGAGAAATAATAACACTTAATATGGTGTAACTGTTCTTTAAAATATGTTTTCTTGTTTATTTTTTGTTTTCCAATATCTTTTTGGCACCGCTATACATAAAAAGATTCAGAAGTACACCTGAAGCAAACGGAAGGATAGGGATGGAATTTGCCTAACGATCAGGAAAACCACGGGTACGAAAGATTAGACCGGCAAGCTTTTAAAAAATATTCAAATTGTTCTCACTATTCGGTTAGCATGGCGCGAAATGAAGGGTGTTAATGTAATGCGTGTACACTTCTCAGAAGACCAAAGTAGATTATCACTGCAACTTGTGACTACTGAGATGAACCTAAAAATGATTTATCGAAATGCCTAGTATTTTTATCTGTAAAACAATCCTCACTTTAGAGAATATATACTGTACGAACTAATAGTAAACGTAAACTCCGTCTTACTCATTTAATTTTTATATTATAAATTCGTTAAACAGTAATGGTAGCAATGGTAATTAGAAACTATAATGTTATGGGTATTAATGTCGGTGATATAATACAATAAGAAAAAAACTTGTTTTAAAACTTTATCTTGAACTATAAGATAATGTTCTTCTTCTTAGCTCGGTGGTAGCGCTGCTGTTTACCACAGGGGCTTGATTCTCCGCACCGGCGTGAGGATTTTCTCCCGCTGGGAAATCTGGTCAGTGGGGTCAGAGCCTTATTAGCTCCATTAGGGGCCAATTGATGAAGAAGTAGCGGCCCTTGGTTCCGAAGATCGCATGTACTTCTCGGGAGCGACGGAGCAATGAACACATCCTGTCATCCAATACTGTACCCCAGTCATTACATTCATGTAGGGCAGAAGTGAGTGACGCAGCTACCGGTCAGCCGTGAATTTGATTGGTTACTATAAAATAAAATATTGCTGAACCCTAGAATTCTCAGCTCAATCTGTATAATGTACTTTTCCTGTATCATTCAATTTTAACCGTAACATTATATACATAATTATTCAAAAGTGATTCCATATAATTATAAAGCATATCAGCATTAATTTGTGAGGGAATCGTAAAACAATTAAGGAAAATTCTTTCTTTTGGGAAACAGTGGTTCCTAGAAGCAGATTGAATCAGCCATGTTGGGGTTTTATTAACTCTTATAAAGGCTGGTTCATGCTGTTTCGCCTTTTTTTCTGAAATGTTGAAAGTGTTGCGAGAGTTCTGCTCTGTACATGTAAAGTGGTTTCTATTGCTTACATTTTTACCTACTATAAGGCTTAACTATAGGAAGTAGAAGGGATATCAAACCCCACACAGATATTCCATATCAACAATTCATCGGAAATATATGAATAACAGTAGTTTTAGAAGATCCGTATTCGTGTGCTAGTTAACTTATAACTCAAGCAGGAAAAATTTGCTAAATTTCAAAACACTTATTCAATCTCAGTATTTCCAAAGACTGCGATATGTAGCTGTTTAAAGATCATCCCCCTCATATCATATTACCCTTTACATGGAAAGCGTTTTTAATATTTTTGATTATCCCAAAAGTGACTTGCAACTGTTTTAATTAAACTACTATATTCTTAAAATACTTGAATAACAAAATGCACAACTTAAATTCTCTGCAAATTGCCGCAAAACTTTCCTTCATTCTCAATATATCTCATGTAATTGATAAAGTATAAGAGATAGACAAAATCTTAGTACAAATTTTATGCGTGTTTAAAATATGCAATTTATAATCAAGTAATTTATAATTGTTTTCCTGAATATTTAGCAGATAATTTTTACTATTGGTTCGAAATTTCAAATACATGGTCATTTTTGAAGTGATAATAAATAAAAATTCCTTTTCTCTTTTGTCATGGAAAGAGCATGAAGTTTCAAAATTCTAATATAACGACACTCTTTTTAATATCCTGGCTACCGCTTTATATTATTTTATCCTTATTTTGGGTACAAAAATGTATATATGTGTGCCATTAACATCTATTCCCCGTAACAAAAGCGTAAGATTAAAGAATAACATTTTGAAGGAATATTTTGTACATGAATGAGTAGAGTAAGTCATGGACATGCAAAATTACACTTTTTATGTAAAACTGTAAATGTTTTATGAGAAAAATATTAGCAGCCTCTATGGTAAGTTTGTCTGAGGAAATTCTGAGATATTTGTCTTCAGTTATACATTTCCGAACCTTTTTACTTCTTAAAAAAGCCTATTAAACTACAAATATTCAATTATCACAAATTTATATTACACAATTTATGTAAATAAAATTTTTTCTAAAAAGGCTTATTGATATTTTGCTAATAAAAAAAAGAAAATACGAAATAAAGGTTATGAAAAATTTTTCTTAAAATATTTAACACTTTTACTTAAAATCCCATCGTACCAAACTGCTGAATTATCTCACACAAATACGAAATAAAAAACAAACATCAGCTTATTCTTTATATGCAATGGAGTTATTTCTGAAATAAGATACTCTGTTGGGCTCCGCCGTTGAAGTGAAAAGCTTGAGCAAGAGCAGACGGCTGCAACTACTTCATCTCTTCCATATGACAGATGGTATCTCAAACTCGTGTTAGGAGGGACAGAGAAGTAGCGTGTGCTTAATCTTTGTTATACTGTATAGGCGTATTATTCTTCTTCTTTTTGTTTTATTAAACTGGTAGTTATTGTGTGCTAGAACTTTAGGTGCCTTTAATTTGTATAGTCAAAACAAATGCGTTTAGTATAATTGTTTCCATTAGACATTCCAACTTGTCATGCCTTGCTGGATACAGATTTCTGTAATTGCTTTGGATCCATCTCAATTTTGGGTGTAGTGTAATAACTATAGATAGTCCATAAATAGGGTAGGTATATTCATATTCCTAGTACCTGAGATACTATGTAATTTGAAAGTCTGAGAGGTGTTTCACACCAAATAGTTTCTCCTTTGAGAGAATTGTTCCTCTATAAGCAAGTAAGCATAGTTTCAACAGATAGTTTTTCATCGTAACTTGATTTAATTTTAATGTATATATGCGAACCGTAAGGAAACTGATCGTTTATATATTTAAAAATAATGAGATAAATTATATCATAATCCAAAATATTACACGCTTAGTAAATCACGCTGTCGCCGGTATAGAATATACCTAAGCACAAAATTTAATGCTCTGTAAACTACTTATTGAATGAAAATGTCTGATAAATGTATTTCCCAAGAGGTATGCATGCTGAAGAGAATGACAGTGATTCCACAACAAATATTATATCTATATGAATAGCTGATGGTTACATTTCACAGGTAGAACATACTAAAAAGTTGCGGAAATTACAGTTGTAATGGGTTCCATTCATTAATATTCCCTGGGAGCTGAACATTACCATTAATAATGCCCCTTGACACAGAGAACTGACATTGCGCTCTTCTGTTGAATGATTTTATAACTTAAAGTCATAAAAAACGTCTAATCTCATTTTATACGCATAAAATTCGCACAGAACCAAATACAACCTTAAATGGTCTTTTTCATAGCAAATTGGTAGGTTTCCATTTATTCCTGTTTCCCTAGCCTTTAATTCCGACATAGTTTTCATTCTCAGTGCTGTAATTTTTAACATGATTATCTCATAAGCATATCTTCCAGTGCCACTATCATTGTTATTTAGTTTTCACATTCCCTCTTCCGTATTATTCTCAACCAGTTTTCGGACAGGTCTGTGAAATAATCTGCAATCCCAAAACTGCATGGTTCATGTCCATGAGAGAGTCAATCCCCTAGCTGCAGAAGTAGATCCCTGGTTCAGCTGTATTTATCATGAACTAATGATGAAATTATCACTGAAAATTTTAGCGGCTCTACTCATAATTTAGTGCAATTCTGAGCGTATGTCTACTGAAGAAATTGCATGCAACCACCAAAAGATAAAAGAATTTTATTAAAATGTTACATACTGAGTACTTTTCCATATCAATGAAATTTAATTAAGATTTTCGAATCCTTTATAACAACTGGAGAAATTTATTTTATATTGAGGTACTTACAGAGAATATTAGCTCACCTAAATTACACCCGTGTTAAATGTGATTACAATTATCTATGTACAATTCTTTACAATTTACTACAGTGGTTATGATCATTAGCTGCTAGTTTAAGTACCGAGATATGGTTGGTGACTAGTAGTGAAGCATGGCTGCTAAATTCCTAAACAATTATGGCATTCTACTAGTAATGTACAATAAGAGATGTGCAATAAGTGTTACAATCGCAATTTGATGTATTAAGTCCTTGTTCGTTGCACTGAATAAAAAGAGAAGACAACTGCAATAGTTGTTTCAGAAGTAGTTTTAAACTGTTACTAGAATATTATTAGAAGAAGAGTTTAATCAATACGTTTATAGATTTATTTGTTAGTGAAATTTGAATAGGTAATGGAGGAAACTAGTAATCCTCAATAAATGAACAAAGAAGCTTAAAGTAATTGCATTGGGTCTTGTTTTATCTTGTGCAACAACACTAATGTCGATCGGATTGATTTGCTTTTGTATTACCTTGAATGTTACAGTAGTTCCACAAAAAGAGCATTTCTCGAAGTGATCTCGTTTCCACGCCCTAACGACTGTACTGCCACAACAGTCGGAGCGAATAGAGGAGAGAAAAACAGGTCTCCAAAGATAGGATTTTTTTAAAACATTTGGAACTGATGGCTGATGTGACCTTCCTTTCTCTCCCGGGGAAGGGGGGAGTTTTCCTTCACCGTGACGCAGGGGACTACTCGAATCAAAGTAGCAACTAGTCTGATGTAATTAAATCTGTCCTTCCTGCAGAGGAACCGGGACCCAATAGAAGCTGCTAGTCCGCCAGCCAGCCAAGGCTTGTGACTGACACAAACCTCATCGGGTATTTTTTTCCTCGTCAAACCCAGTATAATGAAAAACAATTTTTCAGCAGTAAAGTAGCGACGGGAGAATGAGATGAGGCAGGAGGAAGGATTGGTGGACGTGAGATAAAGAGAATATAAGAGAAAGAAGGGAGGTCGAAGGAGGAGAATTTTTTTCGTTATTGGAACAGGATGGTGGGAAGAGCAGAGCAAGACCATCAACAACCTCGACACCCCTACCCTTTTAATTGTTACCCTCCCTCCTCATCACGGCTTACATTGATGACTGAGACAAAAGCCTGATAATCAGGTTCCAGACTATGGACTGACACATTTCCTCATTTGAGGAAGCTACAACGGATATGGCAAGGGATGTTAGGATCTAGAACTATATACCCTGAAAGCTTTAACTCGCCCTACTGAACAATAACGAAAATTAACAGAAAATTGCCGACGCGATTCATGTCTTGGGTGTTGAGTCAATTTGAACATCTCGTCTTTTTTATTATTTCATAACATGAACATTTTGTGCACGTCATCCTTTTGTTAAGCTTTCCGATTTAAGTGAGCCAGCTCACCGGCTTGTAATATACAACAACGCAATAGTAGTTTATAAGATGGTGCCTCCTGTATTATACGCTTTTCTTAAACTAATTGCGCCTTAAAAGGAAGTGTCCTAGATATGGAAATCAGGTCTTTAGAAAACCGTGTTGATGAAACGTTACTAAAAGCTTAATGGTAAGCTTATTCCATTCCTACAAGATAGAGAAATTCGAAGCTTATACGTCCATCGGTTATTATCATATCTTTCAATTCTTACGGGATACAGGAACCTAAATTCTATAGGCCAATAAATAACAATCTAATCTTTCAATTCTTACGAGATATACATGCCTCAATTCCATACTTGTGTGTCCTGGCAATCAAATCTTTCAGTGCAATCGATATGTAGAAGCTTCAACTCTATAAGCCTATACCTAGGAAACAAATCTTTCAATTCTTACCAGATAAGGAACCTTGCAATCAAATCTATTCTTAGGAACGGTTAGACCTCTCAACCATTATCATCATAATTATTCATTTACTCATTTTATTTGTGTTTTGTTTTGTTTTGAAATCCCTAATTGTTACACCCACAGTAAAAGGAAAGGAAGTTGATATGGTACTTTCTTTAGTATGAATATATAAGGCTTCTTTTTTATTAATACATTCCTCATTAAAATAATATGGTTTCTTTTACAATTTTCCTATGCTAATACATCAATAGAAGGAAATATTTTTATTTAAAAAATTAAGTGACGCTTGAAAGTTCTGCAGTGTTACGCAAATTCAACTTAAGATGCCGAATGTGGAATAGAGTTTATAAGAGATATTAAAACACAGGATCTAGGAGATAATGTACCAAAGTACCAAAAGTGGAAGACTGAAAATTTTCGTAGGTATGCAGTTACATTTACAGTCATGTTCAGACATTCCAGGTTGGTATACCACTATTATGTAATTGCATAAAAGTAAAGGTACATTTGGAGAAGCGGAAAAGGAAAGGGTAAAATGAAAGTACTTCGAAGTCCTAAGATAGAAAAGGGATCACGTGGTAAAAAAAACATAAGAATGAAGAACGGCAGGGGAAAACAAGAAGAAGAAGGAAGGTAAAATATAAAAACAAAAAAATTACACCTACATCTCGCAATAAATTATTCACATAAACAAGAGCTCGAAAAACAATATCCTCGTTCAACTTGCGATTACGAGCAATAAAATCTTAGAGATATAAGGCGACACAGAAAGTCCAAAAATTAAATTCCGCAACAATGATCTAGAAAGAGTAGCCCTAAATTTCAACTGTGACGCATAGGCAGACGCAAGTTCACCTGTGAACATTTTTTAGGTTGGACCAATTGTAAAACGTATCATGGATCCAGGTTGTTTGAAAACTGTTGTGACCCAACATTTAATGATTTTTTTAAGACTGCTAAATCACACTACAAAAAGGGGTACGCAAGAAACTCACATTATAATAATTTTATAATAGCTTCGGATTATCGCAAAGCTACAGAAAGCCTGAGCCGATGGATTTGCTTGCCAGTAGAATTATTAGTAATCAATTCTGAAGGATATTCCAAGTTTTCTCGGGCTTCAAGCCAGGTGTAGATGTGTTGATGCACTGACGTTTCGGGAGCATACATTGTTACCGTCTTCAGGATATGCTGAATGAGTTGAACTAGCGAGAGGTGATACTTGATACTAAACGCCGTGTTGTTAGGTAGTGAGGACATTATGGTGCAGACTGTGCCATCCTCGACATCAGTAACTCCACTGGTCCTTTAGCAACATCTTTGGAATCGGTGGCAAACAACAGCGCTTCACAATTGCTAGCTCATTGGACCTGGACTGTGGAGCACCGCAAATCACCAGCTACCCCCATTCTCCTAAAATTACACGTGGGTACTTGAGTTGGTTTACTTATTAATCGTGCTGTTTGGCGATTTTAATTTGTTTTCATTCTCTGTGTTGGCCTTATGGTTTGCACGTAACTTTTAATCCTAAGGTGAATCTCACAAGGGCTGAGAACATCAATAGAATTCATTTTCTTACAAACAAAATTTTTCAAAATATCTTGATTTTTAAAGATTCTAAAACAGACAGTGACGTTTGACTTAGTGACGTAGTTACTCTGCACAAAATTTAAAATATCATGTATAAAAATGTGAATTCTAATTCCAGCCTCAAGTTTTTGAAAATAAAGCAAACTAGATCTTAGTTATTATTTACATAAGGTTTCCACCACACTAAACGAGATCATTGATAAATTTGGAACAACAAAATTCACAGGAATGATTTATACGGAAAATACCATTTTCTCATCAGTAGCTTTGAGATCCATAAACCTTCATAGGATATATTTAATAAAGCAAACTTAACTGACGATTATAGGTCCTCACCTCCTAATGTATTACTGGAACATATAAAAATTGCTAATAATACAATCAGAAACCGCCCTCAAATATCACACCCAACGATTTCTCCCTGTATTGTAAGGAAAACGACGGGAAAAAATGCGATAATGGATCCATAAAACTGCTGTTTGTTTACCCATTAACCTATTTATTTGTATTATCTTAAGAAGATAACGCTAGGCACTCAGGCTTGTGAGGTCTTGTGGTTTGTACTGGATTGGATTATGTCACGGAGGGGACTCGGCACAGAGTTCCGGTCTCCATCTGTTGTACCTATGCCCCAAGGGGGTTACCGCCGGGAGGAAGAATGAGGGGAGAGGAGAGAGAAGGCAGCGATCACAAGGAGTCACCACAGTGCAGAGTGCAGGGTCCATAAAATTTCCAAGTTGGAAATTTCCTGACAGGTAAGTACAGCCTGCATCCCAAACACCGTGGTACGGAAACAACCTACTAGACCGGCCCGGAGACTTGGAGATCGTCCTCAGAAGGAGTAAGTGTTTCCAAGGAGCATATCATCGTGCCATATAGCTCCGAGACATCCGCCGACATTTTTACTATGGAAGATACCTTCAGAGGAGAGATGATGCGAAATAACAATGGAGATGAAATGGAGGTTCAGGAAATTCGGGGGATGTAATTAACCTAAGCAACATTTACTTGGCGACCCGGGAAAACCCCGAGGTAGCCGGCCACAGGAATCGAATCCGGGTCTCCCGAGTGTGGGCCACAGACGAAACCGCCTGAGCCATCCCGCTCGGTTGAGGTGCTGAGGTACACATTGAGGACGTGCCTCGTAGAGCATAGTGTCACACCCTACATTAGAATAGATTTAATATTTATTAGCTTTGGGGGGAATCCGTAGCGGTAGAGCTAAACTATCTCAACAAACACTAGTTACACCACGCGGTAGGGTGGACATGTTATTTTACTGATAACTAGCTTACCTGCATGGTGGTGAAAGGTGGAAGGTCCAGCGAAGGAAAACTCACAAATGCATTTTAAAAAGAGGTTTAATAATCCCAGACAACTTACATTCAATGAGGTTTGTGTTCCGGAGGGTTGCTACAAACACATCCTCTCACGCTGGTGGCGGCCGGTCGTCTGCGGAAGAGGAAGCCAACCCCCTCTCCAGCGCAACCAATGAACAAAGATCAGCCAGTGGCGCCAGGTCTGACAACCCATACAGGGTTGCCACACCTCCCCCCGGACCAAAAGCTGTTGACCCAGGGTCAACAGAACAATTAATAACAAATGAAAAGAAACTCGCTCGAGTGATGGAACAAAAAAAAAAAAAAAAAAAAAAAAAAAAATTAGCATACAAACATCACAAACAGTATTACAAACATAAATCTTCTCTTGACGTTACACATTCGTTTCTTTACTCCAGTGTCTGTCTATAACTTTAATTAAAAAGCCCTCAAAGAAAAATAAATGAAGTTCAGCACTTTTCACCACTACTGCACCAAGCAAAAAAAAGTTTCACAACCTGCCTGAACAGTACATTCCATTCCCACTGGTCTCACAAATGTAATAAAAAACTTGAAGCTTGCACTGCAGTCACTGATGAATAAAGACCACTGAATTGAGCACAATTGTACTTGCTCTACACTGAATAACAATGTGGGGCATTAATAGTTCTTCTGCCCCCAACACAGGTACGAAGTGACAGCACTAATAGCTGCCAAAGCTCTGACGAACAGTGGTCATAAAGGGCGGACCAAAGCCCGATGACACAAGGCAGTGTGGCAGGTTTAGCACTCCCATGGTGCAAACAGTTCGGTAGGAACAGTGTGGTGCAGCAGGAACGCAGATAAATAGGGCTGACTTGATACGTATCATCATACTACAACATTATTTCCAAAAATATAAGTGTACGTCAATTACAGAAGACAACTACACCATTAAAAACAAACTTCACTTCTGAACAATAATAAATAATAAAAAAAAATTAGGTGCACCCCATCTGGGTAGCAAGATACATGATAAAACTAAGATAATTTCCATCACTCGGCAATATATATAGCTTACAAATTTTGACAAGATAAATCAAATAATCTTTACAAAATAATCTTCACAAAAGAATACATAAAACGTAGGAATGTCACAATCAAGACTTTACAAAAACCCCTTAGGGTAGAAATAATACAATACACACACACACACAAAATAATTTGACCTTCCAAAACATTGAATAAAAATATTACAAATTTTCAAAATACCAAAACTTACAATTAGAGGGGTACCCCAAAATATTACACGTGGCCATAAACTTTTTAACAAAACTGACGTGTACACTTAAACAAAAATGAGCTCAGTTTTTCTCTTTGTTTTACCATTATAATTTCAATCATATTTATTATGTGCGCGCACTACTTAATATCATCAGTACTACTACCTTTCAAATCAACAAAACTACTTACAATCTACTAACATCAACATTTTGCATGCCAACAAAACTACTGTCACATTACTACACCAACAAAAAAAAATCGTTCTACAACACAATACATAGAACAAAACTGAAAGAAAAATTAAGTTCTGGGGCCTCAAAATTTCACATCCTAGATACACAAAAGAGAAAATATAGTATCATGTCTTAGCCTATTCTAAAAACTTTTGTATACATTGAAGGGTACTTTTGCTTTTCAACATAAAACTTAGAATTCAATAAACCATTAAAGCATACTGGTAATCACACAACTCCAAAATATATATCACTCTTAATCCAAAACAATTTTATCAAAATGTTCAAACTATTAGCATCCTGCAATAAAGAGACAAAGTAAACATCTGTACTAGTAATGTGCTATCTCACAAATACCTGGTAACTATGGCGAGGATGACAAACAGAACATCCCCAGGTCTCAGCTTCATAACAGTCATTCACAAACCTCTCTGTGATTCAGGTTTTCCTCATCATCTTAGCATGCACATTTCAGCACCAATGCTAAACAAAACTCAAAAAATACACTTAATTACTTGCATCGATAAGCACATTTCAGCCACTTCATCGAGCCTAAAACACTGGATTAACGGGCACATTACAGCAACCCCATTAACCAGATAAACTTTACCTCTACATCTTTCACATAATCACACATAATTTCATTCATCCTTCTTATCGAGGTAGCACAGCACTATTCCAGAATGTAAACTTAAAATTAATAAACAAAATTTCAATTTTCTAATCATTGCAAAATTTATCATAGAATGGGGTTATTCAACTCAAAACAGTTATTAGGGAACATATACTTTTAATATCAATTAATTGTGACTTTCAATAATAACAATAGTATGTTCAACTTTTGACATCTAATTCATCAAACATCTATCCAAGTATTGCCATTTGCCAATAATATACATCATATTCCAAAACAAAATAGCTTAGCACACTATACACTAAATCTCAAAATTCCCACTCAGAAATCAA
Organism: Mantis religiosa; assembly: GCA_030765055.1. Taxonomy (NCBI): domain Eukaryota; kingdom Metazoa; phylum Arthropoda; class Insecta; order Mantodea; family Mantidae; genus Mantis; species Mantis religiosa. The sequence goes on from CM060950.1 coordinate 91,261,012, forward strand.
GAGGCAATATACTTTACATACAACCTTCTTACATTTAATGTGACACAAAAGAAAAGAAAAATGCATTTACAGTCTATATGGTCCCACAGGATCAAAATATGGGAATATCCTAGAAACATGTACTGATTGTTCCTTAACTCTAGGAGCATTTGGTCGACGAACCACATAAGTAACAGGAGTAATTTGTCGAACAATTTCAAAAGGCCCAAAATATCTATGAAGCAATTTGGTACATTTTCCCTTTTTCCTAATTGGAGTAAAAATCTTAACAAGCTGACCTACTGCAAAATGAGTATCTCTATGCTTAGCATCATATCTTTCTTTCTGTTTAATCTGTTGCTGATTAATATTATGGATGGCTACTTCACGAGCTTTCTGAATCTCTTCCAAAGTTTGCCGAACAAATAAATCATTTGAAGTGGCCTGAAGTTGCACCTGATTTGGTAAGGAAGGTTCACGACCATATATCAAATAGAATGGTGAAAATTTTGTAGTTTCCTGAACAGAAGAATTGTATGAAAAAATCACATATGGTAAAACATTAGACCAATTGCGCTGATTTGAATCCACAAAATGACTAAGACAATTTAGTAAAGTCTGGTTAAATCGTTCAGTAAGGCCGTTGCATGCAGGGTGGTATGAACTAGTAAAATGAGGGGAAACTGACAAAGCTTTCAAGAGTTCCTGGGTTACTTCACTCAGAAAGACACTACCACGATCAGACAGTAACATGGCAGGGGCCCCATGCCTGCAAATAATCTGATGTAAGATGAACTTAGTAACCTGGGGAATGGTAGCCAAAGAGAGAGGGGCAGCTTCAACCCACCTAGAAGCATATTCTGTAGCAACTATGATATACTTATGACCCGACGTAGAACGAGGCAAAGGGCCTAACAAATCTATTCCCCAACGTTCTCCAATAAAGTTAATTGGAATAGGCTGCAAAAGACCAGCAGGTTTTTGATTCTTAGGTGCCTTCCTAGACTGACAACTTGGACAAGTTTTCACAAAATGCTCAATATCTTTTTTCATACCTATCCAGTAGTATCTTGAATTAATCTTACTAAAAGTTTTAGAAAAACCTAAATGACCAGATAGTGGATCATCATGACATGAGGACAAAATTTCATGCTTTAACACCTCAGGAATGACTAGTAAATGCAAGGGACCAGTAGAACCCGAATTTTTCCTGTACAAGACATCATTTTTCAAAATATAGGTAGAAGCTTGACGTTGAACCTTAGCAGGAGCAGATTCAGGATCCTTAAGGGCATTAATAATTGGAGTCAGAACTGGATCATCATTTTGTTTCTGAGCAACCTCAACTGGTGATAGCAAACAGGTAATTAGCTCATCAAGTTGTTCAATTTGATGCTCTTCAGGCTGTAACACAGGGAACCTTGACAAAACATCTGCATCATTATGTTTCTTACCAGATTTATAACATATATCATAATCAAATTCCTGTAACTTTAGACTCCATCGAGCCAACCGGCCTGTCAAATCCTTTAAATTGTTCAGATAACAAAGGGAGTGATGGTCTGAAATAACATGCACTTTATAGCCATACACAAAAGTCCTGAAATGTGTTAAACCAAAAACGATTGCCAAAAGCTCTAACTCTGGTACACTGTAATTTCTTTCACATTTTGACAAAGTTCTAGAAGCATATGCAATAGGTCTAAGATTATCATTTACTTTCTGTAGTAAAACACATCCTATTCCTAGACCACTAGCATCAGTGTGTAATTCTGTATAGGCTCCAGGATTATAATGAGCCAACACAGGGGCAGAAACAAGAGAGTTCTTTAACTGCTGGAATGCTGTTTGCTGATCCGGGCCCCAAATCAAACTTTGACTTTTCTTGGTCAGCTGAATCAATGGATGGGCAATGTAAGAGTAATTCTTAATAAATTTCCTGTAGAAATTGAACAAACCCAAAACTTTTCTCACGTCTCTAACATTCTTTGGGCGTGGTAGTTCTTTGATCACTGTAACTTTCTCAGAATCTGGGGAAATTCCATCTTTAGATACTTCAAAACCCAATAACTTTATCTTTTCCATAGCAAAGAAACATTTCCCAGGTTTCAGTTTAAAATTATGCATTTCCAAACGTTGAAAAACAGCTTCTAAGTTTTCTAATAATTGTTAAAAAGTTTTGGCAAAAACAACAATATCGTCCAAATATGCTAAAGCTTTCTTAAATTTCAAGTCTCCTAACAATTTCTCAGCATCAAAACTGAAAAATCTTGGTGCATTAGCAAGCCCAAAAGACAAACGTTCAAATTCATACTGCCCTTCATGAGTAACAAATGAGGTATACTTTTTACTATTCTCCTCTAAAGGAATTTGAAAGTATGCTGACAACAAATCTAAGGAAGCAAACCATTTAGCTTCTCCAAGGTAACTAAGGAGGTCATCAATAAGAGGCAAGGGAAAGGCTGAGTTTACTGTAACCTTATTCAGTTGACGATAATCTACACAAAACCGCATAGAGCCATCTTTTTTCTTTACCAACACCACAGGTGATGACCAAGGTGACTGAGAATCTCTAATAATACCAGCATTTTTCATTTCCTCTACTTGTTGGGAAATAATCTCTTTCTGCTTAGGAGCTACCCTATAGGGTCGTTGCTTAATAGGTTTTTCATCCTTTACCTCTATTTTAAATTCCGCTACATTAGTTGAGCCTAAATCTTGCAATGAAGTGGCAAAAACATGTTCATATTTTAACAACAGATTATGAAGATCTGACTTTTGAGCTTCACTTAAGTTGGTATTAACATTAAATTCAAACTTTGGAGCGTTCAATGGAGTAACATCCTTAGGTGAAACTGAGTTACTTTGAACAAATGCAACTTCATGAGCATTAGCTAATACAGTTTTAGCAAAAAGTGTTTGAGGAACAGCTGAATTATTATGTACTGGTATCACAAAGTCCTTTGAAGATTTGCAAACTACAGGTGGAATAGAAATATTCTTCTTATGCATAATACTGGTAGAAGGCTCGAACATAACCTCATTTGTAATATCAGCTGAAGGCTGCACTGCCACAAAACAAGTAGTAAGCGGTGGCAATTTAACATCTTTTACAACAGAAACTTTATTAACTATCTGTACCTCATCGTTCAATGGAATCACAGCAATATCTGTAAAGGGACCACCATATGTTGTTTCAAAAGGAATATGTACCATTTCTCCCTCATGAGTTTGAATCTTAACTTCTGCACAAGAATAATCAATGGTAACTTTATGTGAAGTTAGAAAGTCATTACCCAAAATGAGATTATGTGCCAAGTCTTTTACCACTAACACATCTTCCTGAAAAACAAAGTCATTAATTTGAAATTTCAAATTTGTTTGATAAGGCGCATCTAATAACTTGTTACCAGCTGTTTTAAGCAAAATCTCGACAGGTTTCATTTTAGAAATGTCATTGATATGAGCTGCATTCACAATGCTAACTGCACTTCCTGTATCCAACAAAATTGGAAGTTTTGACTCCCCAATGGACCCCAAAATTTGCAAAATTTGACCTGGAAGAGAAACAACATTAGACACAGGTGAACTTACTTTGGGTACCTCTAGGTTATGTCGTTGGAGGCTGGGCCTCTCGAGTTTTTTGAAGCAGATGGTGAAGTCCAGCAATTACGTGCCATATGACCACGCTTGTTGCAATTGTAACACACAATAGGTGCCTGCTGTCTCTTTTCATGATGTGGAGGTGGCTGCACAGTAGATGCAGCAGCAGTGAATTGAGACTGAAGCTGTTGCATTTGGGTAGCAAGTTTAGTGACCTGTTCACTCAATGTGGAAACAACATTAATAACTGGTTCAGAGTGATTTACACTTTCAAACCGTGATAAAACAGGTGCAGATGACACAGGTGGAGAAGTGTAAGTTGATGTTTGTGCTTGTACTAAATGTTGTCTATGTTGCACATAAAAATTAGCTTTATCAATGCTTTTAATAATTTGTAAAACCTCCTCAACTGTTTGTGGATTTAATGGGAGCAAAGCTTGCACATACTGAGGTTTCAATCCTTTCACTAAGTTTTTTACCTGCTCCATTTGTGTCATTGCAGCGTTAACTTGGTCACACAAGGATAATACATCATAAATGTAATCTAATACAGGTTCATTTTCTAATTGTACCCTCTGCCTAAGTTTAATTTCGAACAATTCATCTTGATTGGACATTTGAAAAGCTGCCAAAAACTGTTGAGTTAGAAAATGCCAATCATGCTCAGGGTGTCTATGGCAAAAAGTTCGGTACCACAGTGCTGCTGTGTCTCGCAAGTAACATGGGAAAAACTTCAACTTATGTACATCTGACCAACCATTTGCTGTAGAAACTAAGTTAAATTTTCTCAAAAATTCTGAAGGGGATATCAGTGCTATCCTGTCAAAACAGGGTGGATCAATAAAAGGCCGAGAAACTTGCATTGTCTGAGTCTGATTAACATTAGGTGCCATGGATACTTCTAAATTACTAGGTACATGTGCACTTTGATTAGCTAAAGCAGAAGTCGAAGCTATTACATCATGTGAGTCCATTGTAACTGGCACATTGGATGATTGCCGCGTTTTCTTAGGCATTTTGACTTACTTTTAAGTAACACTGGACACCAGAATAAAATAAGCAGAATTACCAACTGGAATGAACACAAAAATGAAGTGCATACTTCACAAAAACACCAAAAAAAAAGAAACTATTTACTTTGAATTTTACTGCCAAAACTCACACAGCGTCCCTTGAAAATCAGCACGTGACCACGTGGTGTCCATTATCAATTTCCATGTAGTTATAAAAAAAATTTTAGCACAATATTATGAAATAAGTTTACTATTGAAGAAATCAAATAAAAAACAGACCAAAAGTTAAAGGATTACGAGACGATGACCAGATTAGAATTTCTAACTAATTGAACACCACGCGGTCGGCCATGTTTCCTCCATCTTTCACCACCGTATACATTCAAATTTTTTTCATAAAAACCGGACTAAAGCAAGGAGAAAAAAAAAATTTGAGATCTTACCCGCCTCTCCACCAATATGTCACACCCTACATTAGAATAGATTTAATATTTATTAGCTTTGGGGGGAATCCGTAGCGGTAGAGCTAAACTATCTCAACAAACACTAGTTACACCACGCGGTAGGGTGGACATGTTATTTTACTGATAACTAGCTTACCTGCATGGTGGTGAAAGGTGGAAGGTCCAGCGAAGGAAAACTCACAAATGCATTTTAAAAAGAGGTTTAATAATCCCAGACAACTTACATTCAATGAGGTTTGTGTTCCGGAGGGTTGCTACAAACACATCCTCTCACGCTGGTGGCGGCCGGTCGTCTGCGGAAGAGGAAGCCAACCCCCTCTCCAGCGCAACCAATGAACAAAGATCAGCCAGTGGCGCCAGGTCTGACAACCCATACAGGGTTGCCACAATAGTAACTGCTACTGTCGCTAAGCCACCCATAAGCGGTAAGGGACATCTGGCATGCTGACATGTCCTTTAATATAGTATACTCTGTCTACTTATCACTTGACGATGAAGCCAAACGATGCAGCGGTGGTGCGGTAATTTTGGCTGACTTTTGGCTGCCAAGCGACAGAGACAGACATAGAAAAATTGGGAGTAATGCGAAATGTTGCTACCAACATTTGTAGCCACAATTATTTAAAGGTATTATAAGGGATACTAATTTTAAAGCCTATATGGTGCATCGGCCTTTAATTACGGAAATTTTACTAGTACTTTTCCTGGCATTTCAGGGTGAAAGGAGCGATTCATTGATTAACCATGACTGCTTTATATAGTCTAAAATTTACATTTTGGTTTAGAAATCTCTTTGGGAATATATTTGGCAACTGTTGCAATGAACTGTGTTTAGTCTATGAGAATTATGATGTGCAGCATAAACAAATTTTACATTATAATACTTTGTATAAAATAATTTTGCGATTTTACTTAATAATACCGCGGTTTTCATTATATGGATAAAGAACGTAATCTTTGAAACTTAATATGATAAAATACGTTTAGAAGGTTCATCTATTCAGACAATGACAGGTTCTAGAACACCTCACCAAGTCTGACTTTCTGCAATGGACTTAATGCATGTGTATTGCATACTATGTTTTCGGCGATAGTGAATAATGGAGAGACTTTCGCATCGTCCCAAAAATGGATCTCAGCTAGCGCTTAAGCGCTGGTGATCGATTGGTCACACCTGTTTTGTTTTGACCATTCCTATCGGTACCGAGGGAGAGCTGGCTGCCTGCACCAAACGCGCTTTATTTAAATTCTGCATAGATTAAATCGTAAGTAAATATTAAAATATAAGGGAATTAATGACATGAAAATTCATGGCAAAAAAACTTCGGCTTCACATACAATTTTCTTGCATATCTGCAACAAATATTACATAGATCACTGGCTGGAGCATTAAATGCACTTTCTTAACATCTCCGGTACAATGGACGATGCATGGAGTTCACAAATTGCAACTTCTAAACTCAAGTTATTTAAGAAAGAACTATCCTCAGAAAAGTGATATAACTGAAATTTAAATTTGGCTTGCTACTTTAATATTATTGAAATTTTATTATTTATATGTTAGAAAATTAGGCACTTTTTCAGCAGTTTCCTTTGGTTCACATAAATCAATCAGGATTATATATATATATATATATATATATATATATATATATATATATATATATATAGGTGACAAATAATAATTATTATGCGCACTGTGCACAAGCAGGTCATAGTTCCTAAGCTACATTTCAATTTAGATTATCTTAAGACTATATTTTGCTAAACATATCTGCAGAGGGCCGCGGGTTCTAATCTCACCTCAGGCAGGGGTACTCTGTGCTTTGTTTACGTGTACCAGTGGAACAGAAGAGGAAAACACGGAAAACAGTAGAGCTTTGAAACATAAAATGGATAAAACTATGAAAAAGAAGCATTTTTTCTATGCTAATATAGGTTAAAGCCGAACTTTTCCAGCAAGATTGTTCCAAGTGTTCGCGCATGCCTTGAAATATTCATGATTACTTACGTTAGTGTCCCTACATCTACACATTTATTCTTATATAATAAAATGTTGGGATAGGACAGAATACTAAATTAAAATAAAATATTAATTCATTGGGTTATTTTTTCTCTTAGTTGTCAGTAAAATACCCTTCATTTAACTGATTCCGTGATTTTAAAATTTACTTCTTTTCGCATTTTTAATCTAGACTACTGCATAGACTTCTACCTATTCCTTCTAAGAAAATTCTAGCCTATTAACGATGACTTCCTCCTACCTCAACGCAGCATATTTTCGATAAGATAACGGAGTATTTAATAATCTATAAGCAATAATGCCCCCCTGCATTCCTATTCCCTAACTGTCCTTTAAGAGATAGGTAAGTGGGCTGTATACCTCACACTGACAATACGGAATATTTCAGCGCTTTAATTAGACGTGTATACATTCTCGAGAAGCCATTTGTACCTGAGATTCTTACTAAGTCTCCGACATTTAATTTCCTTGCATTTCTCTTCTCCTTCCGGAAACCATAGGATGAAGCTCATTGAGCAAATCGTTGTTACGGCGTCAAGAGCCTCATGGAAATCTTCAAAGTGTAAGTAATGTTGTAGGTGTTACTGATTCCTGGAAAGAGATTCCGACATTTATTGGAACTTCTGGAGAATAGTCTATGCATAATATCTTTAACCTATCATATTAAACGTTTGACAGCAGCGCTCCTTATGGTATGTACTTTATGGCATATAAGGCACCGTACCGTTAATTCCAGGTCAAGACTTTTATTGTCAGGAGTTACTCTTGTAAACTTGCTTACCGTTATCGGATGAAATATTCTGAGGCAGTAAGTCCAGATCAGCAACAAATAACTCTTTGCTTCTGTAACATTAATTTCGGTCTGGACCATCAGAGATCTTGCAAACGACATACTAAAGTAAAAATTAGTTCAATAAGAATGTGCTTAAAGTTTCTATGCTGTTTTGCATGTGCAATGATATAATTAAGGTATATTTAGAGTGGGATGTTATTACGTCAGTGGAATGTAATTCTTCAGCGAATCCCTCTGATCATGCTGGGATTTTGGAGATTTTCTGTTCTCTGATGACTTGTTGAATTCCGAATGAATGATTATAATTTTTCTGCTTCCTCGACGCAATAAGTTACCTGACCCTGATAATCAGAATGCTAGGGCTGATCTTAACCGGTTTTACTAATAGTTATAATTAGACCACGCATTACACAGTTGTATCTAAATCATTTGTTCGATCTCAGTCGATCGCCTCTTCTGTGAAAGAATCTGAGAACAAATATCCAGAAGACCTTCGGTATAGGACGAGCTTCGATCCTACTGGTTTGAACATACAACCCAGGACTAGCTTCATATGCTTCTTCTCGTTTCTGAATCCAATCTCTACAAATATATTATTTTGTTCTCTAACTTATAGCCTCCAGTTTGTAGTGTGTTTCAAATGTTGTGCCCATATTGCTGACGCTTAGCTATATAAAAGTTCCACAGATAATGTGTAAGACCATTCGCCTCTTCTTTTCTTTCTTCTCCCTTATTTTGTGGATGAGGTAGAGGTATTTCATTTTCATAATTCTTGTTGATATCCTTTAAAGGATTGGTTACGGTTGGAGCACTTTAGACGTTATACGCTGAGTTGCAAATGTGTAGCCTTTCAGGGATATAACTTTTGCTATCCTCCTTTCTGTGTCCAGCAATATATTGTGTAAGTCTGATATCTTGAACAGCCTTTTTAAAATGGGTGAGTAATTAAACCGATGACATCATAGGAAATCTTAAATTCTGTACTTAAAATATGACCATCATATTCCCGATTTTCTTAGGCAGTAGAGCCTAATTTATCCCCTGCTGGATAACCTTTAATTAGCTCACCATTTATAGCAAACATTGTATCTGACCCCATGTAAGAATGTATGATAGGATCATACTACAGACCATCACCCCTCTGTTTTCAGACTACCTAGGTTAGCGTATATTGCCAGCCGCCACCGTGAGGTTCCAATTGAAAATAAGCTGTCCTCTAATTTGCTCTAAAACAGCATTTATAAGATTAACTTGCAATCTAACAATATTGCCGCGAAGACGTGATCTACGATAGCGCGGCTAGTGTACACAAAGAGCTGGCAAATAACGATAGCTCCGATAAATAACAGAGGGATAGTGTATTACGGAGATAAAGGAATTGCCGGCACAGATAGGATTTCACGTTTGGAAGGTTCTAGTGATATCCTGATTGACAGAGAAAACTTGTTTTCTTATTTGGTCCAGAAACCCCTCGAATTTATCAATGTTGTATTTAAGAGAGCAACAACTCGCCAAGGGGCAGTCGTGAGTGGTAGTAAATAGCTGCGAAATGTGTAACAAGAGTGTTTCAAACAGAGGTAATCAAAACGTTTGTTATTGTCATCGATCTTGGTAGATTGTGATGTGTATGTGATGCAATGCGACTACTGTAAGAATTGAACAGTGAATTTCTACGGAGATAAAGAACATTTGGAATATCTGCAACTCGGACTTTTAATTCTACGAATCCACAAAGTCACAATATTAATTATCCATTTTGAGGTTAAATTTACCACAACTGACGGTCTGACGGTTTACCACAGCTGCAGTGATAGTTTTAAGCATAGAAGCTGAGGTTCTATAAGTTGGTTAACCTCTATTGTACGCTTTTCTAGGAAAGTATTCAACAAATATTTTGGTAGCCGCCTCTTCCTAAGAATATTTCTTCTGTGTTAGATATACGGTATCGACATTGCTGTGCCTACCAGTGCAGAGTCACGACACTTTCTTACACTATTTCTCATTGGCTTTATAAAATATTGAAAAGTCTCAGGACTCAGGAGTTTGAGACACTTTTTCGCCGTCATCAACGCATATACTCGCAAATCGTGTAAGGTCTTTTACAATTTGATGTCTCACTAGCAGATAAGTATTCGTTTCCCGTTTAATGGTTCTGAGTTTCGCAGATAATCACTAGGAATTTATACTTAGTAGCGAGTTTGAACTTGTTCTCATTAGATATAAAAATTCGCAACAAACCTACTGTTATAAAACTAATAGCGATTGAATGCATGCATCTCAACTTTCCGATTCCGAGAGGGTAGAGAAGTTCAAGCTTAAGTCCGATCAATTGCTGCACCTTAAATTTTGATTCTTTCTTCATATTCTACCTACAATTCCATCAATAAAGCTTTCACCTGTAAAGTCGCAAAGAAGTAACATGAATTTGGAATTCTTAAGTTCTAAATTTGCATCTGTATATGCCAGTATTTTAAAATTCAATGCTCTTACTACAGCAATGCTCTTACTCTTACAATTTTGAAGAGAACGCCTTTCCAAGAATGCATCTCCAGTTGTCCTTGATTGGTCTCAATAACCTTAGGAGATCGTGACTGGAGGAGTTAACACCAATTTGGAATCTCAAACATCAGAAAACATTTCCCCACCAATATTCAATGCCTTGGCCGGGATTTGAACCACGAATCTCCTGGTTTCCGTCCAGTCGCTCTAACCCATTGAGCTACCTTGGCCAACGTGCCGTTCTAACATTGAATTCTCCATTTGACTCGCCTATTTCCCCGGTAGAACACTATGGTCTCTCGCATTCGAGATACACCGTCTGTGGTGACTTACGATACTGTGCAGGAGTTCCGTGGTTCAAATCCCGGCCATGGCATTGAGTTTTTCATGTTGGCTCTATCTAGGGTACGTACTGCTTCATACCTCAACCTGCTAATCCAGGAGATTAATATGTCACTGGAAATACAGGTTTTAAGGCCCCTAAAGCTAAAAAAGAAGTCGTTTTAGAGAAGAGTCTGTATGATTTTGTGCGTGTGTGTGTGTGTGTGTGTGTGTGTGTGTGTGTGTGTGTGTGTGTGTGCGCGCGCGCGCGCGCGCGAGCGCGCGTGCCTGCATACGTACGTGTCCGTCTGTGATCAACATCACTAAAAAAATCTGTTACATGCCAAATTTGTTATTTAAGTTTAGTATTTTCCCAAATGTAGGTATCATGGAAATGTTCAACAAAACCCCTCAACCCTAACTAACCTTTATATGAAATGTTTTTCTGATGTTTTGATCTTCTCAAGAACGGCTCTAACAATTTTCCTTAAAATGCTCCATGTTTATATTTTCTTAACTGATGAAAGGCATACCTTGAATTTTTTGGAGTGTCCTTAGTGGAGTAACAAGGGAAAAGGTTCCTAACAGGGCAAAAGTTCAATAGCTGGAATTTTGGTGTTATGATTTTATGTTGGCAACGATTTTGTGATAGTGAAGGCGTCTAATATCTTCTGTTCAGCTCATGTAATTTCGTTACTCTTGTAACAAAACGGTTTCAACAATGAGTATGTTAAATTTTTAAACCATTAGATATAATTTTCTACCTTTCGGGAAAGCTGCTTCCCTCCTCATACATGATGTTAGATAAATAAATTTTATGTGGCTCTAAAGTATTGAATATAAGCTTCGCATTGCAATGGTTGTTAATTTCCTGGCGGACCACTTGATGGTAGCACAACTCAGAACATGAAAATCGAGCAGTCGGAGTAAAAGTACGCCTGCAGCTTGGGGCAAGAGTTTGGAGCTGTTTGAGAAATCTTGTTTGAAGAGTTGCACTATTGAGTAAACTGTGAGAGCTTTTGATACCTGTGGAATAATGCCCATCGACAGATTCTAGTTCAGCGATGAGGATTTTCTGCATTCATAGGTAACAGACCAGGATACAGCTGCTTATAATGAGCCACAGGAACAAAACAACTAATGTCAGGAAGCGCAGCTAACATTACCGTCAGCTTGTGGGCACAGCAATTTCATAGAACATCTCCACGGCATAATGGGAACGCAGAGGCCAACACTTTTTATCACTTCCCGTCATAAAACGCAAGTGCAGAGGAAAAGAATGTCCGAAAGCACAAAAAAAAAACCGAAATTGTCACATCATCACATCATTTCCATACAATGCGGCTCTTGAAACAGCAAGAAAAATCCCAACAGCAAGTAGAAAGCTTTCTTTCCCTTAGATCCATCCCCCTAATGAAGACTGGATGCAGTGTAGCTCCTGTAAAGGGTGGTGGCATAAAAACTGTACAGCATAAGACGGAGGTTAGTTTTCCTCCTTAAATGACAAAAGGTTTCCGCATTTCAATGGACTAAACAATCTGAAAGGTTTATATTTTCTCCTTTTTTTTGAGATTTGTATTGTTTCTACAGGAACGAAGGTCTTTAACAGATCTACTGAACTAAATTAAACGAATTTTAGGTGACAGTTTATTAGTGCCCATTAATACCAAAATGTCAATTTTCGTTGGCTTGTTTTTTTTTTTTTCTAAATAAGACTGGCCATTATTTCTGTTAACCATTTTAGTATTTATGAAAATATTGTTCTGTTTGTATTCAGGTTGCCATTTATCAATGTATTGAAATAGTTTCTTAATCATTATTTTATTATGTTTGCTAATATATTTTCATGCTCTCTGATATATTGGGACTTTGCCCCACACGAACAGTACTTTTGCCCCATGCTAGGAGTAAAAGTTCGAATGTAACACAGTTTAATTACAGTTAATTACGACCTATTAATGCAGTACATAAATGTTGTTTCGCCTTCTTAGAGAACAAACATGTAGCATACCGCAGAGCAAAAACCAGAGGGATCTATCACTTATAGGGAGAGCAATAGACGTTTATCCAAAAACTGCGGATTCTTACCCCTTGTTACTCTACCCCTTTTGAATCTGGATGACTTCTGCATAACTCGTAAACCGTAACTATACAAAAGCGTAGAGCTCGTTTGAAAACACACAATTTATATCTGGCTATATATAGCCTACTGTATTTTTAAATTTCGCTTGAACCTATAAAATAATTAGCAAGAATATAAGTTCTTATAATGTTTGTCTCGGTAACATGAAGCAGGTAGAGAAATAAGTCCTTGTAAGAATAGTGTGTACTAGAGTAGAGAAAGTCGTGTGAGGGAAAACATAAACATTTTTGATATAATAAATAATGAAATACAAATTTAAATATCTCAATATTGACTTTAACATAAATCTCCTTAACGCTTTTCTGGACCTCCTACCTCTAACATCCTATGAAGTCATTGACCTATGAACTTCATGCACTTGAAGCGGAGGAATTTCAATGTATGGAATTAGTCTTCACTGTCTGTTGTAAATGTCTTGTTTATACATGAATTCACAAGAGAAATTTCATTCACTCTATATATTCTTAACCAATATCACCTTCTAAGCAAATATTGTATTCTTACTGCATGAAATATAAGGAATCTACAGTCTTTCGGTTACGTTTCACTCATTACTATACTTTCAGCTATAGTCAGCTACTTCTCTTTTTTATCTGTACAAATGTTTCGTCATCTCCTAAGATATAAAGTGAAGGGAGTACGTAATGCAGTCCGATATTCACACTGTCTTTGGAGCTCATGAAGAAGTCCAGCATATGCCCGCCTCGGTAGCGTAGATGGTAGCGTGTGTGCCTCACGTTTAAGAGGTCCCGAGTTCGAATCTCGGTCAGGGTGTCTTACCTGGATACGATTTTTACCCGGGGTTTTTCCTTATCCTTCAAGACGAATGTCAGGTAACTCTAAGCTCCATGGTCCCTGGACTCATTTGAGCATCATTTCATCCAATTCATTCACCGTCCGATATGACGTAACGTTGGAGGCCGTAAATTACAAACAAACAAAAAGTCCAGAATGTACCTATACATTATTTGGATTAATCTACCTCGGCCTTTTATGAAATGCTCATAGATGAATACATGTTGTCTGAAGCAGTGTCGTTGATCTTCTTACTGACAATATTTGACTTGTTTTCCTTCTCTGGCTTCTAATTAGACCTGTAGACACATATGTGCATGATATTTCTTTTAATAATGAGAAGAATACAATATATTTTACACTTAACTTTTTTGTACTCATCTTACTTCATCTTCAAAGCATTCTTTTTCGTCCAAATGCTCGATGCCTCTTTCAGACGCAGGCATCGAAGAATCCATATCCTGGTGCGGAGGCATGACTTTGCATTCATGTTTTCTTGAAATACACCATTTTACATATTGTATCTATCTTCCGGTAGTAAGCCCTATCACGTACCTAAGTAGTTACCATTTTAACTTGCAATACACATCGCAATACTCTCCGCAACAGAAGAGTGTGCTCATTTCAGAAAGATACTTAAAAGGGAAATGTGGTATTGCCTGTAAAGGTTTACTCATGCTTATCGATGCCCGTCTCGGTAGCGTCGGTCGTAGGGTGTCTGCCTCAAGTTCAAGAGGTTCCGAGTTCGAATCTTGGTGAGGATGAGTTACCTGGATAAGGTTTTTCCTGGGTTTTCCCTTATCCTGAAAGACGAATGTCGGGTAACTGTAAGCTCTATGGACCCTGGGCTCATTTGAGCATTATTTCACCCAATTCATTTGTCGTTCGATATGTCTTGCAGTTGGAAGACGTAAAATTAAAAAATTAAAATTAAATTAAATGCTTATCGCTACAATGCTGCTTCATTTTGTCGTACTTGGGACCTTCATCCAATAGACGCTTCTGCTCTCGAATGCGCTTCTGTTTATTATTTCACTATTCACCTTGACGGCAGCCATCTGTGCACACTAATCGATGCTACCTTCACATATTGTGCTTAACTAGATAGGAGAATATTAAAACACGCGTTTTCCTGCAACGGAAGGAGAAGTTTTGTAAATCAACCTTCATCTCATCTTCAAGTTAGATTATGCATAAAGCCTAACTTTTGTTTTAATAACTCATTGCATTAACCTCAATGATCCTTTGTTTCTTCTGATACTTCCAAAACCGGCTGCCTGTAATAATTCCTACTACTTCTACTTCTACTACTACTACTACTACTACTACTACTACTACTACTACTACTACTACTACTACTACTACTACTACTACTACTACTACTACTACTACTACTACTACTACTACTACTACTACACTTGATGAAAAGTGTACTAATTCTAGATCTTCAGTAAGTTTCTCTTATATGTGTACCAGTCGTGTTATTGTAACTTTTGAAACTTCTAGCACAATTTTATTTACAAACCTTGATTTCACTCTTTCTAGGTCGTCTAAATTATTCTTACTGCTTAATTATATAGCTTTTGCATTCCATTCCTCGACACCACGATATCACTAGGCACGTGCTGAATATATCAGAAGGATTTTTAGAAGGGCGCTCTATGTATGTGTCTGTGTGTGACCGAAATAAGTATAAAACGATAAGCCGCTTAGCAACAATTCCATAATTTTGGGGTTCTAAAACATGACTTTGGTGATTTTGATTAAAATGTTTAACAAATTTCTATTAAAAATAAAATATATACCCATCTTCGATATTTTGGGAGTAGTTGTTTTAAGTGGTACACTTTGAAAAATATACATCTCAATAAAGCATATATTCCTTTAAAACACAGTTTTTGTGGCATTAAACATTTCGGAGATATTCTCTGTTATTGGTATAGATTTATACATATTATATTTTTTTCCATTTGATAATAACTGTTTACTGGCAATTTTCATGGTCATGTAAGGAGTGTAGGCTTTCACGGTCATCATAAAGGAAGTTAAAAGCTTCTTCAAAATCTGTCACCTTGCTTGCTGTATCGTTCTCTGTACCTGAAACGATATGTGTATATTTGTAACTAACAAAATGCATATAAAGATAATAGCCTTCCTTATAGGTTATTCTGTTGGAGAGAACAGTGAAACTCATGAGAACGTAACAGATGAGATTTTGTTTAAGGTATTCCCAGACGAGGGCTGTCCAAAGATAGGTGTAATTTTGATTTGTGGATTTTGTGATCTGCTGAGGGATTGGATTGGATTGCATTTTTCGGAGGAGATTCAGCATCTCGATCAGACTGGTCTTTTGTACCTATGCCTCAGTGGAGCACCCAGGGGAGTGAGGATGAGGTGAGAGGAGATAAATTCAGACCGACTCAAAGGAATCACCACACTACAGAGGGTGGGGTCCCTATCCTTTACTGGATGGAAACTCCCCGGCTGTCCGGAACAATCGTCATCCCACTTACCGTGGCCCCGAAACAGTCACGAGACTATTCCGGAGACTGAAGGCCCCCCCCCCCCCCCCAGAGCAAGGGACTCCAGGTAGGCTTGCACAACTGGCATCCCGTCAGCAGCGTTTCTGAATCGGCCCAATAGGCTGACTCGGATACCGCAATACGTCCCGCCAAAGGAGAAATTGGTCGCTCAGAGCATATCATCCCGCCATGCACCGCCGAGACTCCCGCTGTCACTTCTACTCTTAAATGAGCCATCAGATGAGAGACGATATGAAACAATAATGGAGATGAAATGGAGTGACAGGAAGTTCTGGGGATATAATTAATATATTCGGGAAACCCCGAAATGAATTCTGGGCCAGGTAGGTCGGCCACGGGAATCGAACCCAGACTTCCCAATGTGGGCCACAGACGAAACCGCCTGAGCCATACCGCTCTGAGGGAAATTTTGTATAGTCCCTTGAAGTTGTTGCTCACTATTATGGCTGCTGTAGTTGTTTAATTTTCTACAAGGAAAGGTGAATACTAAATATTAGAACTGCAGTACAGGTTCTATTCTCCTGTATAATATACAGCGTCGACTTTGTCAAGTTTGAGAATAAAATTATGTTCGAAAATAGAGCGTGAAGCATATAAAGCACTGTTTTAAAGACTAAGAATATATAAAATATGTATGCGTTAGGATTAATGCGAGGATGTGCATTGCTAAAATAAAATCTAGGTTTCTTTGAGGTTTTAGAACTTATTCGTCTTAAAGTCATTACTCCAAAGCCAACAACCAACAATAAGCTAAGTCATGCACTACAAGATAACCACTTGAGCTTATGGTGAGGGACGAGATGGCGGTAGTGTGGTCAGCCCCACAATCCGGTTGGATGTGAACTCGCGCAAGTGTTAAATACCTCACTGATAAATTTTGTGGATTATTCGAAAATAAACCAGAACCCGAACATTCTCTATCGGTCAAGAAGTAACTAGAAATTTCCTTTTATCTCAGTTTGTTTGTTTCGGCAGACCTTTATCTGCATGTTATCTTTGTGTGTCGGCTGTTGGTTTTCTCACTGACCGCCTATAATTTACTTTTGTGTAAAAAACAAGCCGCACGATCATATATACGGGTTCGCGGCAATATTTTTACGTTAATGTAATGTCTGAGAGTAGCTTCTAAGAAGTTCAATATCTTCTCAGTATAATATGAGCCTTTTTTTTTTTTTTTTTTTTTTTTTTTTTTTTTTGCTGTGCACGGTGTGCTGTCCAATAAATGGCATTTCCTGTTAGCAGACGACAAACAGTTCTCAGTATCACCGACCAGCCGGATGCAGTGGTGTCAGTCTGTTTTTGCAATGCTTAGTTGTTATTTCAGTGCGAATGATGATGTCACTGTATTGACTTTGTTAAGTGTTACATTTCATCTTGCTTTCGTTGAATTTGTGAACATTTTTCTCACGACTTCTAGCTTCATACTATGAAGACATGAGTCTTAAATTACAGTTATATTTATGTAATTTGTAACAAATGTAAATTTTTCTTTGCAGACTACAAATAATAGAAATTTTATTTATCGCTAAAAAATATTATTCTCCAGAAAAGGAAAGCTTCGCGAAAAATCGTTAAAAAGAAAACTTCTTGCCTCTGCCTATAACTCAGGTTAATTTGGGCTTTAATTAAATAAAATGTATTCACAAATAATAAGTGGCTGCGTAAGAAAGCTAACTAACGGAGTTCTCGAAAATTGGGCTTTGTTAAGTACTTTGATTTAATAGCATCTGGATAGAAGTTGCTAAAATGTAAATTAAACTTTATCGAGTTAAATCTGTTGCCTTTATTTAATGTTGAGAGCTTAGCAAATGATATTTTTAACCACACCTTGGTATTAATTAAATGCTCAATCAAATACAGGTGACGTAAAGTGCTTTACAGAACTTATCTTGAGGATACTTCATGGGCGCTAGTCAAAAGTGAAGACCCGGAATAGGACCGACTTACAAGTCGATACTCCATAAGAGGAAATCCGACCACCGACCCTTAGCACAAAGCAACTGAGTTACCTCGTGCTCTGTGAAATCTGTGGCTTTTAGAATAAAAATACAACAAGAATTAGTCCAGTCTTCAAAGAAACCTCTAAATGAATATAATATTAGGTATAATCAGTATCTTCCTTGTCCCAACTTTTACGCCCTGTAATACCTTAAATAAAAGTCCCTATCAAGAAGGTTATTCCAAACGAAACTGGAACTTTGGTCCCTTCGAATCAAGTGGTAGATGCCCTAGCCGCACATCACCAAGAATCATTTCACCGTATTGACTCAGGCCTCTCCAGGATGTTAATGTCTCAATTGGCCTAGCCTGCGTCTTAAAAAATAAAGCGCCAAGTAATTAAAAACTTGGCTTCTGCAGTACACTCACACATATAAGTAAAAATGGAAATTTGTTGCCATCTAGATTGAATTGGACTTATGGGTGCTTTGTGCAATTCTAACTTTGATCTGTGTTTGAGAAAATAACTCGAGTCCTTGTCACGACCAGTAATACTGGAACAGGGACTCCTATCTGCTAAACCAGACATAGGTCTGAGAGCTTAAGCAGTTAATTGTTTCATTTTTAATTTTCTGTACCAGTGCAATGCTGGTACATAAAATTAAAACTATAAAACCCGGGCCTTAAAGTACTTACAGCATAGTAAGTCGCCATTAAGGTAGTTGTCTCATGTGTTTATGACAACTCCTAGTGGTTTACCGGGGAAAACGCGAGTCAGTTAGAGAATTTAATGTCATGTCGGCATGTCGGCCACAGTAGCTCAAATGTTTCGAGCGGCTGGACGGAAACCAGAAGATCCGTGGTTCAAATCCCGGCTATGGCATTGAATTTTTCAGTCTGGCTCTACCCTTTCATAGTGCGTCCTGCACACGGCTAGTGTGAAAGAGCAATTAATTTCCAATAATTGTACCTAATAGTGGTCCGAACTATAAAGCCCGGGCCTTAAAGTACTTACAGCATAGTAAGTCGCCATTATGGTAGTTGTCTAATGTGTTTTTGAGAACTCCTGGGGGTTTACCAGGAGAAACACGAGTCAGTCGGAGAATTTAATGTCATATCGCCAAGTTGGCCATAGTAGCTCAAGGGTTAGGGCGGCTGGGCGGAAACCAGAAGATCCGGGGTTAAAATACCGGCTATGGCACTGAATTTTTCAGTCTGGCTCTACCCTTTCATAGTGCGTCCTACACACGGCTAGTGTGAAAGAACAATTAATTTCTATTAATGCCTTATTGCTTACGTAAAATAGCTATAGAAGCCATTGTGCTCAATGAAAACCGTGATAAAATATTTGCCGTATTTCTATTTTCTTTCTGTCTTGCTTACATCTTTCTATTTCTGTCTTTATTTCTTTCCTTCTTTCTTTCGAGACGTTAGCACTCGCTTTTACTTAGACACTGATTTTGCATGAAAGGGAAATGAAATTCCGGGAAAATAAATTGTCAAGTCATAAGCTTGGGGTACCAGCAAAATAGATGTAATTTTTGTCTGAGGGAAATCTGGGGAGTACCTCAATCTTGGGAAGGGTCCCGCCGTGACCTTAGCTGCAGACTCCCGTCCTACCAAAATTGTATCTCCTTGCATGTGTGCGTATGGTTTATGTTTGAAAGAGAGAACAATATACATAAAAAACCAATTTAAATTAAGTAATGACTATATATTTAAGTTACGCAAATTATGCAGGTGTAGCTTTAAGACGTTATGAGATTCCTTTAAACTTAGTTATGCCTTTGAATGCAATAACGCTTGCTTAATTTGCATTAAATGGTTGAAATGAAGTGTCAAACATAACCACTGTGGGATTATAAAATACTAAAGGCTATGTATTACCTTCACGAAAATACTGAGTCCTTTGAACCAGGTGTGAAAGCTACTGTTATTCTTCCTTTCCATTCCTTTCCCTTCCTTGTGTCCTTCTTCCCGCCCACCCGCCCCTCCACCCTCCCTACCTTCACCCTCTATCCCTTCCTCCCCTCCCTCCCGCATTACTCCATCCCTTCCGCCCCTCCCACCCTCGCACACTCCCGCCCCTTCCACCTCTCCCTCCCTCCGTTCCCTTCCTTCCTGCTTTCCATCTTTCTTTCTTTCTTTCTTTCTTTCTTTCTTTCTTTCTTTCTTTCTTTCTTTCTTTCTTTCTTTCTTTCTTTCTTTCTTTCTTTCTTTCTTTCTTTCCTTCTTTCTTTCTTTCTTTCTTTCAGCCTTTCTTTCTTTCTTTATTTGTTTGTTTCTTTCTTTCTTTCTTTCCTTCTTTCTTTCTTTCTTTCTTTCCTCCTTTCTTTCTTTTCTTCTTTCTTTCTTACCTTCTTTCTTTCTTTCTTTGTGTGTGTATATGTGTGCAATAAGGTGTTAGATGAATATAAAGTTACTTCACCTTTACTGAGTTTTGTTAGATTTTAAATAATTACATTTAGGAAGACAAAAGTAGCTTAAAGTTTACATATGTGAAGTCCTAAATATTTATTGAAGTAAATCTGATAAAAGAAACGTTTATTTTATTGTTGCACTTTTCCGAGTTTAACTTTTCGCTTATAGGTAATCTAATGCATGTTCACTTATTATATTAACAACTACGTACTCTATATTTTGTACGCCATACATTAATTAATTTCTAAATAAACATTCACCATTTACTTGAGGTGGACGGAAACATTTGTTTTTCGTGAGTGTAATGAGTGTAATAAAGACATAAAGAGCTTCGCGTGAATTAGTAATTAACATAGTAAGTCCAGTAAAGTTTATTCAGGCAGCTCAGTTATAAAAAGAGATACTGTGATTTATTGGACATTTAATTACATACTACACCATGTGAGTAATTTAGCATGACCAAATGTAGGTAAAGTTCTATAATTGTTACTCTACCTCTCCTTCTCCTATTAAACTCGAAATAGACTATGGTTTTATAAGAAATAAGATGCATAATTATCCTTTTATTAATAAGCTAATCCAAAATATCAGTGCACCAAAATTTTCCCTACAACTATCTCTCCTAGCCTTTTTAACGTATAGAAAGAATACAAAGAAAGGTTTATCAAACAGAACATTCTTTTTTCACGTATCACCGTTCACCTAAGTTCTATAAAATATGTAATGAACTTATTGAGGGTTTATAATAAGTGTGTAAGACGTAAATTTTAATATAAAGGCCTGTCCTGAAAGGCTCAATGCATTAAATTAAGAACTGTCGAATACTATTGAGCCGACCGCTCGCTACTTTGCCGGCCGGGCTCTCGAGGAGGGTGTCGCCGTGTTACCTTTTTAGGCTCTTGCTGGCGCTGAGGTGCTTGACCAGAGCTTTGCTCATAAGTAGCTATGTACCCTGAAGTGGGTTCGACGTAAGCGGGCTCCGGCGGTACGTGGTGAGCGGTTCTTTCTGCCATGGTATAATTTTGTATCAATGTACTTCTTGTTTCTGGTCTGGCGCCTGTGCTCATAACTTTCTGCTCTTGGGAATTTAATATCCGAGAGACTGAACTCCTGGTTAAGGATGGGATAAAGAGAAATATTTATATAAGCCTGTATGTCATGATAGTGTAAAATAAATAATTCTTAGAACAGATCCACAAATTTTTAGTTAGGCATTTCTGCAAGGGCCAACCCTTCACCTAGTGTTTGGTATTGCCGCATACCTTCAGAATTTTCTCCATCGGTACCTCGTTATCTACCTGTTTCCCTGTTCAATAGCTTAAGTTTGCACCTTTACCTCTGATGAGGATTGGCGCACTATCGTTGTTGAAATGGGAAAATGTTTATGAAAAAGGAGCTGAAGCAAGTGATCATGAAGTTTTAAATATACCTCATAATGGATTTTTCAACAATGTTTCCAAAAACTCATTAGAATTTCAAATTCCTTCGAATTTTGGTTTGTCATTCTTCCTAGTTAAAAGGATAGGCGTGGAATTTTGAGTCATTACATAGAATTTGGAAAGCTTTCTGTCTCTTACTGATTGGATCTCTATCAGTGAAACGTGTACGGTTTTAACATTAACGCTTGTTTATATTGTGACTTTGTGGGTTCGTAGAATTAAAAGGCCGAGTTGCAGAAATTAAAAATATCCTTTTTTCCGTAGAGATACACTGTTCAGTTATCACGTAACAACATTACTTCACATAATAACACAATCTTCCAAGGTCGATGGCAATAACAAATCGTGACAACTGATTACATTAGCTCTCGTTACAACAAAACTCTTGTTACACAACTCCTCCTCTTTGTGAGCCGCCACGTCCTTAAATACCCAATTCGTAAATCTAGATGGTTCTAAAGTCACCCAGAATCCGAACAATCTCTATCAGTCTAGAAATTTCCATTCCTTCTATCACATTCTAGAAGCGCAACTTAATCTATGTCGGCGAGTCCTCAGTTATCTTGCTTGCGGGCGTTTGTTTACAATAGCCGCGCTATCATTATCTGCTTAGTAAGGCTCATTATTACCATGAAACTTTATCCGCCAACTGTTTTCTCATTTGTGCCGAAACTTTTGTGCTTTTTTTTTTAATTTACGTCCTCCAACGTTACCTAAGTCATATCGGACGATAGTCAGTGGGCTTGGGGACAAACTTGCTGGGTGTTTTAGGGGACGACCCAGTGGCCGTGGTTTAGGCACTGCGGTTTGTCGCCCAAATCGGTTTTAATAAACGGGTTTAACTAGCATTTTATATATGTTAATTATATAGATTTTATGTTGTCTTGGGATGGGTTTTTATGTACTTTTAATAGTTGAGAGTTTTTATTTTTATTTTACATTTTAGCTTAATTT
Source organism: Mantis religiosa (assembly GCA_030765055.1). Classification (NCBI taxonomy): domain Eukaryota; kingdom Metazoa; phylum Arthropoda; class Insecta; order Mantodea; family Mantidae; genus Mantis; species Mantis religiosa. The sequence goes on from CM060950.1 coordinate 91,283,940, forward strand.
GTGTAGCTTTTAGTTTTTAGTGTTGACTTCGGGCCCAAATGACCTTGTTGTCGACGGGCCCTAAAACACCACACACTCACTCACTGGAATAGGTGAAATGATGCTCAAATGAGCCCAGGATCCATGGAGCTTAGAGTTACCCGAAATTTGTGTTTCAGGATTCACTAACTGTGACATCAATCATGTGAAGTGAAACCATGTAGTGAATATGTCAGGTAAGAAGTGCGGAAAGAACGTGTTTTGTGTTTTACCACCACTTAAGTACAAAGCACAACATACTCAGCTAGGCCTTCACTTAAAATAGCTTAGCTCACATACCAGACATTTCTGAGTTGTCTAGCAGAGAAATGATAGTAAGAAGAGAATTAATGTCTTACGTCACGAAGAAGTCACTTGACTTATACTGCCTTAAATAAATGAATAAAAGATTGAATGACTGAATGAGTGAATGACTGAATGAGTGAATGACTGAATGAGTAAATGACTGATTGAGTAAATGACTGAATGAGTAAATGACTGAATGAGTAAATGACTGAATGACTGATACTGAATGACTGTAACTAAATAATATTTAGTAAAGGAATTTTGGGAAGAAACTTCCAGGACGGTGCTGCGGGTGCCTCCAAATCTGAGTCTCACATGTTACCGCGAATCCATCTTGATGTTTATTCTGCTAATGTAAGTTAAGTGCCTTCAATCATATTTGAAAGGCATTCATTCGTCAGTGGAATTAATTATAATTCAGCAGCTATAATTGAATGATTCTACAAAAAATCAAAGTTTTAGGTATCCCTGATCCCATCACTGTCATGTGGCAACAAAATTCGTCGCTAATTTTTAATTCCTCAGTAAGTGGTTTCACAATTGAATATGCATCTTACAGACGTGTAATTTTATTCGATTTTATTGCGGTTGGTTTATGCGTGCCATATTTGAGGTCAGGAACACATCACTGCAACTTTAATTCCTTCATATTTGGACTACCTTTTCTTTCCTAAAAAAGTTTAATGCTTATGAAATGATGCTCATCTTACTGGTGCGAAAAAATTACATTTTTCGGCACACTTATAACAAGTTTTCTCTTCGACATATATATTTATTTTCACAGTCAGATAATTCGGCAGTGGGAGATTGAACAATTAGGGTATATCTGCAAAACTAAGAAATGAAAGTAATTCTACCAGCAAGAATCATTGACCTTTTCATTTTACTTTATAATTTCATCCCTACTAACCAAATCATTTAAGTATTGTCTTAAAAATGCTATAAGTTTCAACAATGTACCTTATGTTCGCTTTGAGATAAGGAACAACAACATATGAGTTCCGCGTCTTGAACTAAGGTAAATCCTTCATCTACGAGGGCTGTTCAATAAAGAATGATCACATTCTTTATTTGACAACGTAACTTTACTGATCCTCATAATTTTGATGATTCTTCTCAAAATAGTCTCCCCTGAATGCATTGCACTTGTCCCAACGTTTCTGCCAGTCTTCAAAGACATACTGGAAACCATTTTTGAGAGATCCTTCAAAATTGCCTCCGCAGCCGTCACCACTGCTTCTAATGATGGATAATGCCTCCCACGAAGGCGTTTCTTTAAGTTAGGGAATAGAAAAAAGTCACATGGGGCTAAATCCGGACTATAGGAAGGGTGAGGGATGCACTTCACGTTGATTTTTGCAAGATATTCAGCAACAAGTTTGGCAATATGCGGCCGCGCATTATCGTGGTGCAGCATCCATCCTGCTTCACGGAAATGTGTTCTTTTGCGCCTGCTATAGACTTGCAATATTTCAGGACATCCCTGTTGTATTGTCCAGTTACTGATGTGTGTTCAGGTACAACATACTGATAAACAATTTCATGAATATCAAAGAATCAGATGACCATAACGTTCTCAGCAGAAGCAACCACTTTTGGTTTTTTGGGAGTTGGTGATGTAGGAGATTTCCACACTGAGCTCTACTGCTTGCTCTCAGGATCAAAATGATGTAGCCAAGTTTCATCGGCAGTGATTACGTTTGAAAGAAGCTCCGGATCTTCCTCTAACATCAACTTTAACTGCATGTTACCCACATTGCAGTGGTAGGCGATACTGAACATATCTGGGCTTACCTGGTTCTCATAGGCGGGAACTAGGAGTACCAACAATGAAACTAATACGGCGTGTTTGTTCTACATTAAGCTAACAGTATATAATAAGATTGAATTTTAGTGCAAAAAATTAAGACCGTTCATTCTTTAATGAACAGACCTCGTACTATGAGCGTTTCTGCAATTCCATTTACAGACTACGTAGTACAGTGAGACAAAAAAATGTAACGAAACACACGCCGACTAATTGAAATTTGTTGTTTAGTCTCTTTATAGCTTTCAAAGTTGTTAATTATTGGCGACCACTGCGGTGGGTCAGGATTCATGTTGACTCGAATCCACATTATACTTTTCGCAGTTTACGGTCTTTCTATAAGTAAAAGAAATTTTAAATCTGATACGTTAAATTTATATGACTTTTCCTGTTCACTATAATTAATTTGTGTATACCTGGTACAAAGAATTCTTAATTTTGGTCTTTTTTAATTTACGGATACTCTTCATCTCGGTTGTCAACGTACCATTCTATACTGAGTGAGAAGACCATTTAATTTTGCTCAGGTGCCTTTTCATTATGCTTGAGGTTCTTTTAGGTGTCATAAATTTACGACATGCAACCATAGATTTTACTTCCCTTTTTAAGGATTTTTACGCTTAAAAGAATTCGTCGTTCTCAACTGGGTTTGAGCCTGCGGTCTCGAGAACTTGTTATACCTAGACCACGAAGGGCACGTGAAAACCTAAGTGGCGAAATTTGCAAACGTACAGGTAAAATGTTCAGGGACTTTCAAAAATACAAATACATCTGAGTGACGTTAAATTAAAAACGTGTACTGCATAATGAGTCCCTCGGGGGTCTGTTTCGCAAGCCACTGCTCAAGCGAAGGAAACCAGTATAACCAACAACAGCATTTCTATTCCCTCACCCCCATTACATCTATTATGATACGCTTACGAATATCTCCCAAGAGGTGGGCGTGGAGGGAAATGGTAAGGTGTAGAGAAAGGAAGATCTTTCTTCTTATTTTAGAAGGAAATGACTTTCTATTCCTGTTTTCTTAAAGGGTGTAAATCTTTTAAGAATCCAGTTTCCTTTTCATGGGAAAGTTTTCTTACACGGAGCATTCGTTAAGTTCTAGATACTGTGTTTTTGTAAACATGAATTTATGGTGTACGAGTGAACAAGTTTTCTTGTAACCTCTAGGCTGCTTATACATATTTAGTGAATCGATAAATGGTAGTCCGGAAGAGGTGAGCAAATACACATTACAGCTACGCGGTTTCAATTGGAATTCTATCTTTCCAAAGTTCTGGAAACACAATTCGATGAGCGTTGGTTAAACGTACTGCTGAAAAATTATCCAACTATCCAAGGACTCGAGATGTTAGTTCTAATTTTTGAGCAAAATACCGGCAGGGCACAGGAGAAGTATTGTATTCCTTAAATTCCACAAACAGATTCCACCGAAAATATGTCTTCTGATTTCGGATATTCTAATATATTATATTTACATAGCTTTCTCTACTTTAAGCTATTTTTGGTATTTTTAAAAGCGCATGTTTCTGATTATTTCAGTTAAATAAAGATGAAATTTTATAGAAATAGCTACATTATACATAGAGTAATAGACCGCGTTTCAAATGTCCCGCACATGTTCCGCTATAAGTAATTGGAAGAAGTTTATTGTCGCGGCAACGACATAAGAGTTTCGGTGCAAATAGATAACAGACGGCGGATAGTGTTTCACGGTAATAAAGAGCTTGCATAAGCAGTTAACGATAGCGCGGCTAGTGTACACAAAGAGCCGGCAAATAAAGATAGCTGAGGTAAGGGACTTGCCGGTATAGATTAAGTTACACTTGTGGAAAGTGATAGAATACTCGGTTTCTTTATTCTTCTGGAAGAATCTCGAATTTATCAATGAGGAATTTAAGAAGGCGACGACTCGCCAAGAGCCGGTCGCATACAGTCTTAAGTAGTAAACAGCTGAGCTGATGTGAACTGGTCGCTGTTTGTTATTGTCATCATCCTTGGTAGACTGTGTGGTGTATGTGACGTAATGTTGTTACTGTGAGTGTATTTCTACGCAAATAAAGAAAATTTGGAATATCTGCAACTCGGACCTATAATTCTACGAACCCACAAAGTCACATTATGTACAATTAAAACACACATTTCTAATAGAAACTAACCATTTTTAATATCAGTAATGTGCAACTTGTAAACAATTAGTTGCATTACCTGCTGTTATGAATACAATTTATATGTAGAAATTAACACAGCATAACAATATTCTTAAGTGAAAATGACAGAACTGTAAATTGAATGTGAATTGAGAATCGATGTATATCTTAATTCACATTGGACTCACTCCTTTTGTATGGCGAAGTGGTGACACCTCTATTTGCACAAGCCATATGGGGCCGTGGCAGGTACTATTTGGTACTGTTATGTTTTCTCCCACGTAAACCCCAGTGGAAGCCCTGCGTGCCTCTGTACATTTCTGATACGTGTCCAGTGATACTAGACATGAATTCACAGAGTAATGCTGCACTCTGTGTAGCTACAGTTACATTAGGGCAAACACATATAAACAGGCCTTTCGTTCCAGAAAATTTATTCATGAGGAATAATTGAAATTAACATTTTTGTTACTTTTCTACATATTCACTCATCTTTTCTATGCATTTGTTCCAACGGACAGGCAGTTCTTTAATGTCAGTTTTAAAGAAAGTACGAAGACGTGCGCACGAATTCTTTCACTTCCTCATTGCTTGTGAAACGATGTCCTCCAAGAGCTTCTTTGGGTGCAGCAAACATGCAGAAGTCACATAGTGAGAGGTCTGGTCTGTAGGGTGGATGGGGAACGGCAATCCAGTGCATTTCGGCCAATTTTGTTGGTTTGCTGTTGCGGTGTGTGGCCTGGAATTATCGTGCAGAATCAACACGTTTCTGATAGGGCTGCTGCGACGTCTTAAAGCAACTCGAACTTGACTGAGGTCACAGTAGTAGGCAACATTAACGAGCTGTCGTCGTTGTCCCTGTTGCTTGAGGAAATCATCAATGAGAAGGACACCTTTCGAGTCCCATAAAACTGTGTCCAAATTTCCGTCCTTCATTAAACTCATAGCACCAATGTTTAACTCTGAACAATGAAAGGGTTGTTTCCCCAAATTGTGGGAGTAACCGACGGCGAATTTCAGCTGTACCGACATTTTCATTGACAAGAAATTTGATTATTACTCGTTGCGCAACAGCTGGTGTCACCTCTCTCTCAGACATCTCGGCAGTAACTGAGGGACAGAGCCAAACGAGTTCCCAAGGCCACTGTCCCCTTCCTGGGACCTCACTGCAAGTGCTGTAAAAGCCTCGAACCCATACGGCAATCTATGTGTGCGCAATAAACAAAGGCCTGTTAATATTTGATTACCACTCGTACATATCGCTGCATTTCTCTTTAAAAATTTATTGTATAATTCTTATACCTAAAGTACACGGTTAAATAATTGAAGTTTCCTTTGAGTTATATGATTAATATTTGAGATGGCCTTGAAGTTTAGAGAGCACAAAAATATTACGAATGATAACAAAAGTACCTTTCACAGCACCAGCGGACTTACTACAGAACGAACTAAAGATGCACGCAGTAGAAGAGTTCATTAATAAACTAGCTTACGACACTTATAAGAACCCACAAAAGCACCACAACCCTCTAATAACAAGCTTAGGAAACTACTCAAGACATACATGCACTAGCACTATCTCGAGAGAACACTCACTGACCATGACGACGACGTACAGAACTTTCTAGACTACCTGATCAGAAATGACTGACACAGACAGTTAGGCTGTTACTCCCAACACTCCGATCACTAATCTTTTTCTTGAACTGAGTTTTCGAGAACTCTGCCCCCACAGAGCCCTCCAAACCTTTGACAACATTCATGGCGCCCGAGTGAGTCCCACCAGTGTCCTACAGGCGCAGTGACCTAGCGGGCGACTGCAAATGGAGTATGACTCTCCGACGACATAGCCAGGACAAGGAACACGACAATAGCGAACGGCCACGCCGGAACAGAGGACGACCAAACACATTGTTTTCAGTAAAATAATCCATACTAACAATTGACAAGCCTAGGAAACTAGGACATTAGTACAAGTAGGAAGAATAGTAACCATAATACCTTTAATACATGACTAACAGGTCATCCAGGTCATCTAGTATCAGAATATACTTACGCATAAATAATACTTATAAGTAGAATGAATAGTAAGCACAATATTTTTAATACATGACTAACAGGTCATCCAGGCCTGAGATCCAGATTCACTATATATTTACGCAGAATTAACACTTGGTGGTGCCCGAGTCTCATGGTGACCACACAGAAGCAACGTTCACGCGCTCGCATGTAACGCATGCCAGCTTAGTAGCTTCCATATAAAGTCTGTTTAGTTAACTCGTGTGCACGTCGGCAGACTCCTTTGACGAAACCTTATAATCGTTTTACAACACCGGCCCTCCTTGTCCCAGACCGTTCCGCAAGGTCGCCACCTTTCTCAATACGGCATGAGTATCGTACGAAGTTTCGTCTAAATACATTATCTTATGTCTATAACTGCGAAACTTCCCTACTTTTGACAAATATATATCGCCAAGACACAATTCTACTGGTTTCCATAAAAACACTCATTCAAAATGCGGTATTTGAAACCGTGCTGCTTTAGGACGCTGCGCAAACTGCAGTGCCCATAAGAAAAGTCACACATTTCTTGCAAGTGTGCAACAAATTTGTTTAAGGTGGGCGCTCTCCCCTTTGCATAAAATCTATAAATTTTTCAAAGAATTAAGTCACATGTGAAATTACCTAATTTAGAGAACCGTTTACTTTTGTTTTCACACTTGATCGGCGCCTTTGTTATTGCTTTCGTCACAATATTTCTTACTGTATTTCTGTGAATACCCAGAATTTATCATCAGGTTCATTGCACGGCCCCTTATCAAGATAATTTGTCAGCACATATTTATATGTGTTCAAAACAAGCGCTTGAAATTACTTAGAAAGAGTTCCCGTTATAACTTTGTTTTTCTGAGGCTCTTCCAGTAACATAACTCGGCCCAGCAACACCTTCCAATTTATTCACACTATTTTCATCACTTTGATGATTTACACTTGACTAGAAGTTATCTAATACTTCATGTTCATTCACCACTGCATTTCCCTACCACGGTCTCCACATCGTGCCACACAACGAAATTCTGCACCTAATGAAACAGATCAACTGGAAGTTGGAACTTTGGCAACTGAGACTCCACGTGGAGTAAACAGGCGGCTGTCATTTCAAAGACATCAGTGTTGCTATTGGTCCTCAACGACAGTGTTCCATTTCTGAAGCGTGGAGATAGAATTATGACGGTCATTAGTGGGCAGGTGGGTAGTTTCCTTTGAGTCCGAACTGCACATCCGTTGACTAGACAGACTTTACTAACCGGGTTTTTATGCGGGACCCGACTAAGAAGCATGATGATAAATGCACGTATACAAATATAAGATGCATGAAACTAACACGTGGAGGGGCTTTTAGTGGAAATACCTGGCCCCCTCAGGGCACAGGGACCCTCACACTGTGGCCATTGCACTTGGAACATCGCCTGTAACTGCGTTTTTCCCCTCCACGATAAAAAAAAGCAGACCACATCATCAGCTTGATTTTTTTTAAGAATCTCGTCACATTAGCTGGTACTTAACGAACAATATAGCATTGTATTAATGGATATTGTCACGAACCCGATCGCGATAGCGCGGCTTGTGTACACAAAGAGCCTGGAGATAAGGAGTATGCCGGAACAAATAAAACTAGCGCAGATAAATGACAGACGGATAATATATCACGGAGGTAAAGGACTTGCCGGCCTAGATTAAGTTACGCTTCTGCAAGGTGATAGAATATTCGGTTCCTTATTATTCAGAAAATATCTAGAATTATGAATGAGATATATAAGAGATTGTGACACGCCAGCGGACAGTTGTAAAACAGTCGCGAGTCGTTAGTAAACAGTGAACAGCTGTGAACAAATGTTGTGTAACGAGAGCTGATTGTGGTTGTCACCGACCTTGGTAGACTGTGTATATGTGATGTAATGTTGTTACGTGATAATTGAACCGTGTATTTATACGGAAATAAAGAACATTTAGAATTTCGGCAAATTGGACTTTAAATTTTACGAACCCACAAAGTCACAATATGCACAGATTGTATTCAGTAAATTGTATTAAAAGCATCGGTGCAATGGAGATCCTTGATATGGAATTTCTATGTTTAACATTAGGAAATAAAATGAATCAAGTATATTTTATTTGTGTTTTACATCCATACTCTACCCTTTGTCTTAAGCTTAATCAATTACAACTTTCGATTAACTAAAGAATACAAAGGAAGGTTAGAGTAATAAAAATTAAAGTTATAATTTTATTTTTATTAATGGTTTTACCTAACGTTTAACTTATTTTTTGTTTATATGAAAAATGTAACTTAACCCCTTAGGTAAAATAGTGAAAAAGCTTATGCCTCTAAAAGAATGCCATAGTTTGAACTTATCCCAGCATTATGTTTTGACTTAAGTTAGCTTTATATTTGTTGTAAGCAAACTTTTTGCTAGAAATATACAAAACCTGCGTAGCCCATAATGTTGGGATAAAGTTAGCAGATTTCACCACAAAAATCGGTCGTCGAAAGTGAAACACTATTAATGGGCTGCGAAATCCATTCTTGTTCTTTTAGAATAAAACGTGAGTGTGATTAGTTTTAGTTTGCCGCTGGGTCTACTACCTAGCTCGTTTTCGATGAAGCAAGTTTGTCGGGTCACTTAACTTCTCTACCGCCACTGTTTTTTCGTGGATACAAAGTGGTTTAATGATCTGGAGAGCTTAATCTTCTCACACGCCGGCAACAGCTGCTGTTTGCTGACCTCTGGGGCACTGCACACGTGGGCGCTCACTTAGAACACAATCACAGGAATGTGATGCTCCTGACGTTTTTAACAAGCCAATCGTTGATGTTTCCATTCATTGCAGGCAACTCAAGAACGTTTAAACTAACTAAAATTGTAAGGCTACTGTTTTCAAAGGGAAATTTTGTAAGGCTCTTCAAAAGTTAGGACAATTCTAAATACCTCCGCTTGTTTAAAATGTAGCACGTCAGGAGAAGAGAAAATGTAATGTATATTATTCTTCTGTCATTTTCTAGCGAATTAAACTAAAATTTTAGTTCTTTAAAGTTACTTAATATTCATAAATGGTTTTCAATAAAGCTTGCTTACATCTAATTATGTAAAAAACTGAAGCTGCTGACAGTGAAGTAAACTAGGTATTAAGAATAACTAAACACTAGTATCAAAACTTCACTACATTCTGACCAATTCAATTCAATTCAATTCAATTACGAGGGTTCAGTGGAAATACATGTTGTGAGCTCCCCTGAAAACAACAGGTATATTTTTTTAATGTTTGGTGTACATGTGGATGTGTGAGTGCTTCTCTTTTGTGCAGTCAACCAATTTCGAGATATCCTTGCTCTATATTTGAATTACTCAATTCTTTTACTTATTCTTCTCAAAACGGTAGTTATTATTTGAACTTTTTTATCTCTGGGTAATGCAAAGATAAGGCATTTCAAAGCCATGTATCGTGTAGGGATCAACTGGTTAAGGACTTGACTATTGCAGCTATAAATTATCGTTCACGTGTAAAACGGTTTCGGAATATTCTTTTTCTCAAATGGTTATAAGCATTTATATGTGAAAATACCAAATAGCAATTTCATAAACAAAAAAATGTATATCTTGTATTTTGTAGGAATTGTCTCTGAAGTTCTCTTCGTTCTCGGTGACTTCTGCATAACTGATACAACTTAAGAGATGCATAAAGTTTTACTACACAACAATGTAGGTCTCCTTTAAAAAGTACACAATTTACTTCTATTTACTTCTATTTAGTTTACGCTGTAACTCTACGACACACAAAATACCCTTAGTTTTATATCTGAAGCAATGCTGTTTGTTGTACATTACTCTTCCCTAGGATCTACTCCGGACGTTTGTCTCATTGTTTAACCACAGGACCTGGAGGTCAGTTTCATGTTGAGTAGTGTTATTGATAGCATTGCCTCTATAGTCTTTAATCAGGACCGTCCATAATGAACTGTGCCCATGGTGCTGCCTGAGTCTCTAGTCAACATTAGTGCCACTAGAGCGCATGCAGTAGTGGAGTTAGTGCAAGGCATAATAGATGGCGCAGCATGTAAATTACGACAGTGCGGGAATAAATGAGCGAAATATTCTAACGCCTTTTGGTCCAACATATCAGCTTACTTGAAATGGATATAAAATATCAAGTTGGTTTATTGCATTTTTCAAAGGAGACGCAAAACGGAATTGTTACAGCGAAAAAAAAAAAAAATTCCCTCCATATGTTCGAACACGAGGCCACCATCATAATTATAAATACCTCGAAGTTAACTTAAATGGTATGATGGAATTTTAAAAATTTCTCTTTTTTACTTTGAAAGTAGATGGTTGTGATACTGTGTACTGAACTTGAAGTTGGTAGTTCTGTTTTACAGATTACGAAAACTCACATTCTAATACAAGTTCAAAGATTGGGCTTTAAGTAAAGCCATGACGTCGATACCAACAAAAACTGTAATATCCTGCAAATGTAGAACCTGTAAGCCGGGTCCATTGTACCGGCACCAGGTATATCAAACAAAAATAAAAAGCCTTAATAATATGATACAATTATTAATGGACACTTCTCATGTCATTACATTTAGACTAATGCGTATTATAGCAATAGCAAGCTGATTGAAACCAACCATTCATAAGTAATTCTCATTATCAGTAAAAGCTGAATAGAAAAGTATCGGTTTATATTAATTTAGAGCCGATATGAAATTGTAGTAAACGGAGAAATTGTGCGACTCCTTACACAATAATTATTTTAAGTTACTTATAACCTATTGAATAGTAAAAGGGTTAAGTACATATGTAATGCTATTATTATTATTAATCTAAAACATATTAAAGGTTAACTATTTCTTTTTTTAATTTGAATGTCTACGTGAACATAATTTATCTAAAATAGGTCCTTTCCTGACTTCTCTTTTTAAGGCCCATAAATGCCACTGACCAACAAAACTATGGCTGAATGTGGACAGATGTATGAGGTGAAGATAATAACTGAAGAACTCTCAGCTGTTTTTCAGAAAGGAAAGGCGTAATGGCGTGAGTAAGATTTGTGAACGCTTTTAATTTCAGCTTATTTTCTAACTAGGTCAATAGGAAGACCGTTTGAACTAAGACAATTTTGTGGGCACAGATTTAAGTGCGGCCTATTCTCGTAAGTTATTTCGCAGCGTGCTTTTATCTAATTTTGTGATGGAGCTTCTTACGGTTGAACCAAAATAACAGTTACAGCTTATTACCTTAATATGTATTTATTTTCATTTTTCCGGCGCTGAGTAGCACGCAAATACCTGCATAGCCTTCAGCAAACGATGGGACTATTATATGTTTCAAATGGGAAGAGTACGGAAGTCCAGTTAATCAGCTGCAGTATCACACTCAGCGTTGCCAGCAGATGAAAGCTGAAATGCTCCTGTATTACAGATCTATATGCAGTTTCTCGGTACATACACAGGAATCCATATGTCTACACGGAAAACTGTTCGTTAGATAGATATTTGAATTTATTTGTTTCAATCAATTTCCAAATGTTGATTTGCAGCCTATGCTTACATTTTTCTATATCAAGCTATTAAGGCAGTCATTTAAATGGTCGAGTTCTAAAATCTGAGGGATCGAAGCATCATAATTAATATTTGTAATTAATTATTTACTTTCATTTAACTATACACCCTGTGGTTTGGTAAAACAATCTGCAAATTATTTCAGCCTATTCTATGCCATGTGTATTCGTCTTCATTTTCGCGTAAGCTATAGTTACAAAACACTGGAATTAAATTCACCAACCCTTTTGTTTTGTTTCAAAGCTGTTTACTTGAAAACTAGCACATAGAATATGAGTAAACAAATAAATGACTGTGGAAAACCTCAAATAGTTTCTCAGATAATATAATACAACTGTAATACGCTGTTTGTTATTGTCATCGACCTTGGGAAACTGGTTATATGTGATGTAATGTTGTTACCTGAGAATTGAACAGTGTATTCCTACGGAAATAAAGAACATTTAGAAATTCGGCAGTTTTGACTTTTAATTCTACGAACTCACAAAGTCACAACTAGATATGTACTGTGCATATGGGATTGTCAATAATAACAGGAAGGTATATAAATTCAGTAATATGCATCTGATCTGGGTACTTGTTAGGATGCAAGGTGCCTGAAGAAGACGAGAGTAGCAGATGTTATCGATCATAGGTTTTCCATAAAGGTAAATAAAAGAGGGGGGAGGATGCATGTGTTAAGAACCAGGATTGCGCACTTGGGCACGAGTAGGGAAGTGTTGGGTTATCAAGTCGCCATTATAAAAAGTACTGATATTGCACTGGTCTCTTCCCACCCCTCCCCACTTCGCTTCTTCACAAGACATCTTCATCCACCCCAGCGCTGCGCTCTTTCACCTATGTTTAATATCGTATTTCACAATGGGTTATCACCCAGCCAAAGTGGCATTCTTAAGCATATCTCCACACACGCGCACGCGCACAAATTCCCACACTTTTCCTTGTGGTCATTAAAGGGCAAAAAGAAAAAGAGCCTATTCTTTTACAGCATTGTTAGATTTATCATATATATGTATACTTAAGGCAACGCTACACTGAGAATTCGCCGAAAATGTTGAAAATTGTGAAATTTTCTTTTTGGGCATTTTTTGGTAGCTTAGGGTTTGTAGTAATCGATGGCATGCTATTTTTATCATTTGCACCATTTTAGGCCATCACGTGACAATTTAAAGAGGCATTTAACAACCGTTAAAAGTAACAATCATTGCTTTAAAGTTAGTTTTCTGAGAAACTTCTTTTCTAACATTTATCAGTATACAAAATGCATCACATGTCAAATTTTTTCATTTAACTTAGTGAAACTTATAGGATAGCTCCATAGTATGTAAATAAGAAACTTCACATTCCCCTTTTTTGTTAATTCTCATGTTTTGAAAATTATATAGTGTTAAGGAATAACAAATGTTGAGGGCTAACACATGGAAAATATTTGAGAACAAATGCTGAAACAATATTCCAAAAAATAGGAATGTGGATCTTTTAAAATTACTCTGTACTAGCCGAAAACAAAAACTCAACTTAAAAGCTCAAATTTTCTGACGCGTAGAACATTTTTAAGTTTTACAATATATTCTGAAAAAATAATTAATACTTAAATATTTGGTGTAGCAACATATAAAGTTACCTGCAGGTTTAAAATCGTAAGGTATTTATGTGGCTAAGTTTTCTTAATGACGGGTTTATGATTATAGAATTTGGAACTTTCTGTGTAGCCTTACCGTAATATATATATATATATATATATATATATATATATATATATATATATATATATATATGCATGTATAAATTAAAATATATAAAGCATTCGAAGCTTACAACTGGCCGTTGTTTAACTACTGTAACAAATCTGTTACATAGGAAAATATGGACCTTAAATTAAATATCTTTGCGAAGTCTTAATTGCACGTTTAATCATCATCGCCATCATCATCATCATCGTCATCATTACATCACACTGTTAAAATGCCAGCATTGTATTAAAATTTCTTTTAACTGAAACGCATTACTTTGCAAAAATTAATAAAATATCCAAATTAGAAGAATAGTAAAAAATGTGATTATGGAAATTATCTTCACAATTCATGTTTGGAAATTATAAAGTGAAGAATATTAAAATGTTAAAGACAGTCTTCGAAATCAAGTTTTTGGAAAAGAAAAAACAGATATGTTTATGAACGGGTGATTAAAGTTAAGTGCTCTGTGACTTAGAAAAGTTGAAAGAAAAGAACTGAAGACAAAATATTGTGTATAGAGAAGAAAAACCAAAGAGGCATAATTTAAAAAATTAACGATTGTAAAACATGTTACACCGATTAATAACGTTTTTGAAACTTCGCTGTCTAACATGTTTAACTATCGAGTAATTATAATATCTTACGTCTGATATATGAATATTTAAGGTTTAAATGATAGTGATGAGAAGCGTAAATTTTAGTGGGTCGCTGAAATGCTATTGAAAGCGATTGCCAAGTACGTATAACCCAAAAGGGATCCTTAGGCGATAAGGACTGCCGACAATCGATCTTACAAGCATTCTTGTAGGACTGTAACGCATGAAGGAAGAGACACGAAATTTAGATTTACACGCTTTTTTATTTGCATGGTTCCCTCCAAGTGTCCCTTTACGTTGCTAAATTTGAAGGACCTCATTCGCCTGTGAAATATTAGTGTTAATCTGTGGTCTGCCAAATTTTGAAAATTCCTTGCCTTCTTAATTTTTCAGATCTGGTCTATATGCATTACTGGATGGCCTGGGATAATTGATCATTGAGATTCTATGAGCGCCCTGAGCTAATGCTTTTCCTTTTTTTATGATTATTTTATTTGATTTCATCTTAACGTAATTCTTTGCGAGTAAAACAAATGGATTTGGCAATTCGTTTCACGCTATTCGATAGTTTTATGTGCTTTACAAAATATAATGTTTAGCTTTTGTGTGCTTATATACTGTAACTCTCAGGTCAATAAAATGGGGTGTACAGTCAACATAAAGAGCATTTTCAACTTCTTTAATCGAGATACCCAAGCCAATAAAGAAAACACTCGACGAGGTGTTGAAGTCCGTAACGAATATCAGTATAACTGATCAGCATATTTCCTTCCAAAGTACAGTTTCAAGTTTAATCACGCAGAGAATTCCGGCTTAGAGTAAACCTGGGAATGTTTAACACCAAAATCTATATGATAAGGATTTCAACACACAAACTTAGAACTTTAGTGATACGTTTTTCATAATTAGCATAAAGCTAGAATGATCTCTTGCATGTTTTTCTAATTTAAAGATCTTTTTGAGATTGGCTTTAGATGTTGATCCCCACAGCTCTATGCCATATGTAATAATTGAATGAATGAAAGCGAAATGGACTATCTTGGCAGTTTCTGCTGATACAAATTTTGATATAATACGTACAAAAAGTGCTGATGATAATTTCTCTTAAATTTTATTCATATGTTCATTCTATGTTAATTTACTGTGAACTGTTAAACTTAAAACATCCACGTTATCGATAGACAGAATCATATCATTGCCCAAATATATATGACGCCAAAAATGAGTGGTTTTAAAATTGAAAATTATTAATTCACTTTTTTGCATTAACAGATAATTTAGAGTTATTAAAATATTGAGTTATACTATTTACAAATTCATTCATTTGTATTTCTAGGTTATTAAGGTCTATATTCTGAAATCCCATCGTCGTGTCATCAGCATAGAGATTTAAACTAACATCATTAGGAATTACATTGGCAATGTCATTTTTGTACAAAATAAACAGTAGTCGTCTCGAAATAGAGCGCTGAGGAATACAATGTTTTTACTATGGGATGTAAAAATTCCCTGGGTATTACTTATTTCTGTGAACTGAGTTCTATTAGTCATACGCAATACCTCTAAATCCCAGGTGATATAGTTTATTAAGTGAAATTGTCTTATCAACACAATCAAACGCTTTTGTAAGATCCAACAGTACACCAGCAGTGTAACATCCCTTTTCATCAGCATCGATTATATATTCAACGAAAGAAGCACCTGCCGATATTGTCGACTTTCCTTGAATGAAACCATTTTGCCAGGCTGGTAATAAGCGAAAGTGGTTTAAAAATTCAATAATCCGCATATAACTTACTTTTCAACTATTTTAGGTAAGGATGGTCATACTGAGATGGGTCTAAAGTAGTCTACTTCGGTTCTGTTGCCCCTTTTAAATATAGGAACTATCCTGGCTATTCTAAAATCATTAGGAAATATCCCTTTTGATAAGATTGCATTGAATTATCAACTAGGGGATTAACAATAGCATTCTTGCAAGGTTTTATTAATTTAATGGGGATTTTATCATATCCCGCAGTACTTGTTGGTTTGAGCTTGTTTATGACATTAAGTATTTCACAGGTATTTGATGGCTGCAGAAAAATAGACTGACTGGTGTTATTACTAGTTGTATGGTTAGTCATGCCACTAAGAACTATATTTTTAGCTATGTTTGACCAGTAGATATAAAATGATCATTAGCTATTTTGCTTTGTTCTAATTCATCTTTCACTGGAACATCAATTAGTTTACCTTGTTTTTCACCAATGTGAAGGCCTGCATTCGTCATTGTAACCAATTCGCTGCAGAGTGGTTTCTATATAACTTCTTTATTTTGAGCCAAACAATTCCGAATAAGAATTGTCAGTTAATCCATCGAATAGAATTGCTCCACTAACAAAAAATGTTCGTTGGGATTCCACCTCCTCACATGATGTAAAAAAAGAAAAGAAAACCTAAATAAGTCAATATATACACTCGATATGAATACTCCTGATACTTAATGATGATTATAAAATGTTCAGTGTTTAATATTGCAAATTGTCTCACATCCGGACTCTTGCGTTATTCCAACATTCTGACGGTGAATGTTTATAATCGTCATAGTACATAATTTTATTGTGATTATAATGAAGTTTGACGCCTTTACCTACTGCATTTGGCAGCAAAGACGGTAAAATTAATAATACATGAACCTAAAATATCAGGAAAGCTAATATGTGAAGAAAACGTTTAGGAAAAGTTTAGACTGTCTTCATTTGACAGTTATGAGGACTGAGAAGAACCTGGACAAAATCTGCCAGAGAAAATGAAATTTGAACTGCCAATTACAAGGTCTTTCATGAATAAATTGTTTAATTATTTTATCAATTCCAAAAATTGCCACCTGTGTTTGTAGTTGTTCTGTTTAAAATTGCATTTTAAAATGTAAAAATATTAACGCTGTGTTTTGAACAATTTGTTCAATATAGCTCTATTAAAACTTGATTTTTGCTATTTTGGATTTTAAGGCACACGTAGTTCTCCTAAATAAACGAAACATTACTAATCAAAGAGTTAGACAAACACTGATATTGTAAATTTAAAGAAAAGTAGCACAAATGGATTGAAAGGTGATAACTGAGGATGAGAATCTTTGGTCATTCTTTCTTTCTTTCCCTCTATCTTCCTCTGATTATAGTTATAACCAGAATGCAACTAAGTGGAAAATAAAACCATTTTCAATAAGCCAGGATGCCAGCAGATTTTAATCATGAACTAATCTGAACAAAATGTGCATTTCTGAGAAGTTTTAAAGTTTGCGCAAACACTTGAGGCTGCCAAAACACCAGCCCGCCCATTGTGGCTGCAAGTATATTGGTCCTCGCCCATAAAACACTAAGCCTTGTCCTATTTAAACTCGACCGACACGTTCTTTTTTTTTTTTTTTTTTTTTTTTTTGGAATTTCGTTTAAATATTTGAACGCTTTTGTCTGTTTGGCTCAACTGGACGCGTCCAGAGATTCTCTTCTGTTTAGCGGACAACTTTTGTTTAATAAATATACGAGGCACACAAAACAGCGAAACCATATTTTGTGCCGAAGCCCGCAGAGAAAGTTTTATGGTGACCCTCTGTAATAAAGCAGATTTGCTTATTTATTAGGGGATTAATTTACTTATTTACCCGGGAAGAGCATAGTGCGCAGTTGAATTTGTGCCATCTGTGGAGGTTGGAAAGCCACCAAACAACATTAAAAATACCCGTGTAAACTTATATGAACCACGCCAGTGAGTTACGTTTAAGAATAGCTTTTAAAACGTATGTGCAGCAAAGATATACATTTGGAATAGAAACTTATAGGTTTCAAAAAGCGATATTGCGTCCCATGTCTTCCTCCACTAACCGATTCACCAACTATTGTTACAAATGATTCTTCATCGAGATAAATTTTCATTATATGTATATTTGCACATTTTAGTGCACGTATGAGTTGAATGAAGCGTGATAAAGGAATAGTTACACCTTTAAAAAGCGAATGACTATATGTTGGTTTAAAAATGTACAGAGGAATAGGGCGCATGTTTCTTTAACGGTCTGCTCCTTGTGTATCAGGCGTTCCTTGCCACACACATTCGCTGTCCTTGTCCCACTGTGTAAGGCAGGCCATACCTTTCAGGGACCTTCTTTGCGTTGCTGGACAGTAAATCCTGAAGATGATATGAAATATTGAGGTCGTTCCTGTATATTTCAACTATCGACTTACACACAACTACTGAAAAGGAGAAATTGTCAAAACTCATTAAAATATTACTTCAACAGTTAGTCGATTTCTACTTGGGTTCATAGGTGGAGACAAGGAGAAAAGAGAAAATGCCGTGCTTGGAGTACAATATATTCCATTGAATATGATAGATATAAAGGGCATTTACCATTCACTGACTGATCATCAAGTGATGAGTGTAGGCCACTAATACTTGTAGGAACAAATTAGTGGCATATTGTTTGAATTTAAAAAGAACTTATGCTGAAAGAAGAAATTAAAAAAAAAAGATTAATTTGCCGATTATAAGTGTATATTGTTGTTAGGCAAAATGCAGGTACGGCAGAACACCATAGAAGTAAAACTTCAATCATTGGGATTCAAATAAATATATTAATTTGTATATTGCGACAAAAAGAGAAAAACCTCCAGCATATGGCATGTAGATACTGAAGGGAATGAGGCTTACGAAATGCAAAGTTAAATTAGCAAACGATGCTTTGTAAATAGGTCAGAGATGAATAACATCCTGCAATAGTTCAGGAAAACAACCGAACTGAGATATTTTATTAGAAGCAGCGACTGCTAGGAAAGGTTATGGTGAATGAGAAACATTTGGGAGAATAAATGTTTGCTAGATACTACTACAATAAATGGCCCATATGCCTATAAGGACGAATAAAATAACTTAAAATGTCTTGGTTCGCAAAAAATCCTGTCATTTTTAAAGCATCGCTTTTAATTAATATATTTTACAATAAACTATTGAAATATTACAAAATGTAACTAATGAAATCTTCACCAAAGTAAAGTAATTCTGGACAATTTAATTCTTTTCGTTTACTTAACGATTTACAAACTATCATGGTATTTAGAAAAAGTAGGAAATTAAATGCTTTGAAACGAAACGATGGGGAATTTAATGGCCTCGCTAGATTTTCTCGAGCCAGCGTTCATTTAAATCAGCTACAATTCTATCGGCCACTATTTTTCCGCAAGTTGGCTTACAGCAAGGGATTCTGAATTGAAGCGAGAAACGAACTCCAACACAGGGAGTTCACAGACCACACACAGCGTTAGCTCATTTGGCGATGATAAAATGGGACAGGATATAACAAATGGCTGCCGATCATCTGATTAGTAACTCCTCTGTCAAAGCACACGCTGCTCATTTGCTTCAGATAGTACATCTGCTGTGGAACGTTAACGAAAGCATTGTTCTGAATTCCCAATTTGATCATCTCATTCAATTTCGAGCATAAATTGAAGCCATGTACTCGGTAGTGATTCTGAATTCGAGGACTGTGATGTTGTCGATATTACAGAAGACGACTAAAGTAATTTCAGAGTCTGTTAGACAAACTTCATTTAATCACGCATGGTGCAAGGCACATTTTGCAATACAATCGCTGAATATGGAAATAATCCAGTAGATGATTTTGTATTCAGTGATGATTTATGTTTGAAACACGACTGCGAAATTATTTAGGAAATAAAATAATAATTTCTCTCTTCTCTATGGCACTATTTTCAGAACATCAAACAAGTCACCCAAATAGGACGACTCATAATCCATATATAAACATTATTGTATTTTTTCAGCATATTACAATGGAAAAATAGTGTCCAGAGCTTTAGGAGCGATTATGTATGGTATATTGAATGAAACATTTAGTAATATTTTATTCTTTGAGCACTAGATTCTCCGTAAAAGATTAATTTGTGTCAGAAGTTCATAAAAATTTGTACTGTGATTCCATTTTACATAAATAAACATGCAAACAGTGCCAAAATAACTCAAAATAAACTCAATGAAGTTTTCTTCTGCATTTTTTGTGTAAAATCGAATGGTTTCATACAGCTTATAATCTATGTTTCGACACAATTGTAAAATGTTGTGTAGTACATATGAAGGGTAACGCCAAATACTGTGCACAGCTTTTCGTCTCAAATCGTATAGGTTTCTTTAGCACATTAATTCCACTTGACTATAGCCATATGCAAGATTCTGTGGTGAAAATTATTTATAAAATTTGCATTAATAATTTTAATGGGTGGTGTTCTGTGATTTTCCTTTACGATAAAATCTCATTAATTTCGAGCAAATTTTCAGAAGAATTAATGAGTATTGGCATGGCTGAAATGAGAAGTAACAGGTAATTAGAGTAACACAACTGTTAAAACCTCTTTTTTTCCAAATTAAAATATATTATTTGAAATCAGCAGATAGTAGGTAACATGAATAAAATCAAATATCACAACATCAGACATCGCCAAACTGCAGCATACTACAACTTGTGATATTTTCGCCTTTCGTACTTGTTCTTTTTGTCTGTCACGACTAAGTTATATGTAGAGAAAAATCTCTCACTGCCAGCGTTTGACATCGGCAACCAAAGACCTTGAAGGCACTTTTCACAGAAATTGCGGTAAAAATCAGCTTTCACCTTCAATGCCCAGATTGATGTTACTATATCTAATATGTTATCGTTACCACCATAGCTTTGCTGTTCAAAAATGTCACAGAGCTCTTTGTAACAAAGAAGCAAATCAAAATCACAAGGAATACCACTGCTTTTAAAGGAATTTAGCTGTCTAAATGCTGACATTACATTATTTAAATCACCTATACTTGATTTAGTAACTAGCCTAGAAGTTTGAAACAAATGATGTAACGCTTTTGTTGTTACATCATCAGTTTATTTTGCCATAAATGAGTTTAATTTAGACAAAGCCATTCGGCAGCAAACGTTAAGATTTAATTCTACCACTGGAATCCATGATATGATCTACAAGTGCACTTACTCTGTTTCCAAAGGGACCACTCTCTAATATTTCACATTTGGTTCTCAGTGAGTTAATTTGGGATATTGGATCTGTTATAATTAAAAAATTTGCTGCAATAAATGTTGTTGTACATTTACAAAATTGCAGCACCTGACATTGCAAAAATGATCATTTAACACATTTTGCCTAGGAACTGAAAGCTTTTCTTTTAGAAAAGAAGTCAACAATCACATCAAAATAGTTGGCAATTTAACCTACTGAATTAAACCAGCTGGACCAGCGTGCCAGTACAGGCAGTGGGGACACTTAGCTTCTAAATATGGTTGGTTTTAAGTGAAGTATTTTTTTATTCGTTTTTTAACTTTGGGGCATTTCGGAACACATCCTTAAGTCCTGAGGAGCAATATTGTGACCTTGTGGGTCCGTAGAATTAAAAGGCGGAGTCGCCGATATTCCAAATGTTCCTTATTTCCATAGAAATAAACTTATAGATTACAGCAGCAGTACGTTACGTACACAGTCTACCGATTTCGATGACAATAACAATTAGCTCTCGTTACAGATCATTTGTTCACAGCTGATTACTGTTTACTCACAACTCTCTGCTGTTCTCTGCTTACCTCTCCCGGGACTGTTTTACAACTTGCAACAACTCTTGACGGGGCGTCGCCTCTTTAAACTTGTGTTGAAGGACAGCATCTAGCACCTGTAATATATATTTCACACTTGACAACATTGAAATTCCTAGAATGGAAGCGGATGAACACTTTGGAATACACATATAAGCACGTTTGCTTCATGTCAAACGATGGATAAAATACTTAAAATATTGGTCATTGTCCATTTCGGGAATATTGCAATTGGTCTGGCTAGCTCAGTTGGTTGGACACTGGCCTACTGATTCCTACTGTTTCTAATCCGGCCCAGACTTCAAACTTACAGAACTTGATGGCATTAGATAACCTATTTATGGGAATCTACTACCTAATTGATAACCTATGCTGACATTACTTATTTATATTCTTCGAATAGAAACGTATTACTATTTCTTCGAATATTAACCTGTGGCTCAATTATTTAAATGTAATAAGACTTTATGTTAAAAGAAATAATATCCTTCAAAGCTGTGAATGTCCTTTAAGTGTGATTAAAATCAAGAGTCCCCTATCAGTAGATTGAATACCGTGTAAATGCACTCTTGCAGAACTAAATTTTGGCACACCGAGGGCGCTGATTGCCTGGGAACAAACAAAATAAAGTAGCTTGTGAAATTACACATGTGATTGCTTTAATATGATTTATATTTGCACTTCTTGTTTAATATTTGACCTTATTAAAGCGATTTAACTTTGCATTCCATTACTTGACACTAGTTCTGTACACCGTTTTTATTTTCCTCCAGGGGAGATTAAAAGCTTTATCCTGTCAATGTTATATCTACCTAATGCATCTGCTGCCCGCCTTGGTAGCGTGGTGGTAGAGTATCTGCCTCACGTTCAAGAGGTCCTGAGTTCGAATCTCGGTCAGGGTGAGTTGCCTGGATAAGGTTTTTCCGGGGTTTTCCCTTATCCTGCAAGACGAATGTTGGGTAACTCTAAGGCTCTATGGACCCTGGGCTCATTTGAGCACCATTTCACCCATTCCATTCATCGTCCGATATGACTTAACGTTGGAGGACGTAAATTACAAAAAAAAAAAAATAATAATAATAATAATAATAAAATAAAATAAAAAAATGCATCTGCTATTTGCTACCTCAGAATATGCTTTGAGATATCACACCGAAGCTTCTACGTGATATACGTAAATAATTTGTCACAGCGTCTGTGAACCAAGGCAGCCAGACAGCCGAAAGGGTCAAAAGATAAGAAGCGCTCGCCTCACTTAAATGCCATTTCCCAGATTACAAAAAAAATTGTCGTACGTTCTGGACCTCTGCGAAAATTCTTATGGTTGTATAAGCGAGCGCTCTTGCAGGAGGTGAGAGTTCAGTAAAGCAAGTAACTGAATGAGTAAGCGAGTGCATTTTTGGTGCGCCGAACAGCGTTGCCCTCTTACCGAGTTAGTAAATGCTATAATCGCATGAAGTGTTCGCTGTTATTGCAAGGGGCTCTAGACGTCTTGTGCTTGACTACTCACAGAGTGAACCGTCCTGAAAGAGAGGCTACGTCGTTATGTGCATTTCATGTCTTGGCAAGTAAAGTGAAGTGCCAGTAACAACTTGCACTATTTCACAATCCTAAAGTGAAATTTTAATGGAAATAATTAAGGAAATCTCAATGAAAGCCGGACCGTGTTATAAAGAGACAGTGAAAGAGAGTGAAGTGGCGATTAAAACACGGACTAAATAACCTCTGAGTCCATTCGTTTACGTTTATCAAGCTATTTAAATTATTTTGCTGTTAAGGGAATGCAGATTGTTATCAATTATTATAACATAATTGGTTAACACTTACCAGCAATTATTCCATTTGTGAAATCAACAAACATGTTAGTAACACCAATGTGGATAAACAAAAGCTTGTATAGATCATCCTAAAATGTAGTTTAATTATCTTCTAAGTATTCTGAGGAAAAGTGTCATTTATACCAGATAAATATCTTGCACAGAGAAGCTATTTTCTACCTACCGGTAGATATGTAATGATAAAAAGAGAACAATAGAATATGCATTTTCGTTTTTCAGGGAAATCTGTGTAGTCCTTGCTTCGCCTGCCGTCAGCTGTTCAAATTGGCTAGTGTTGTATGTGAATCATATGCTCCCATTATTAACACTTTGCACACATTCATCCAATTGAAATAATATAAATAAGGTTTACAACTATTTGAGTGATAGTTATTATTTTCACTACCACGTACCTAAAAAGTCAGCACACGTATTATCTACTGCTACTATCTACTAATACTACTACTACTTTTACATCTGCTACTACTGCTGCTGCTACAACTACTACTATTACTACTAATAATAATGATAATAATAATAGTAATAATACTATACTAATACTAATAATTACTAATAGTAATAAACGTGGGCAGTTATATAGCAAATGAAATGGAATATTGTTGCGACTGTTGTTTAACACACATGCTCGCACAGCTTGACATTGCAGACATCGAGGAGTGTATGAATTTGCTTGAGGACGGAATGCTCACCAAACAGTGTAATGCTTTTTAACACAGATCACATAGTGTTACTGTGTGTACCTGAAATAACCGCAACGTGCACAAATGCAATCTGGCATGGCAATAGCTGATGCTTTTGTTGTCACACAAGGAAATGATGGCGCTATGCACGAATTAAATGTTTAAAACACAAGTGAAACTGCTTTTAAATGCTTGTATATACATAAAAAGAAGCGAAGTTACTGGGGAAAGCAAGTGAAATAACACTGGCTAAGATTAAGCTAAAAACAGCACTGATAATATGAATAAAAACTAATTACTGTACATGTGAAACCTATCACTGTTTTTTGAAAACACAATTCTGAAACTTCTTAAATGGTTCTATAAATATAAAAGAAAAGCGAAAGCACTGGGATAAAGTAAAAAAAAAAAAAAAAAAAACTCTAGCTAAAAATTAAGTTAAAATAGCACTGGCAACAAAAACACTAATAATACTAAAGCTAGTTCCTGTTCGTGAGAAACCAAACAGCTCTAAGAGTCCTGCCTCGGTCGTTTCACGCGGTGTACAGGAGTTACCGCCGCATTGCGTGATTTTACGATGTTTTGCAAAATGCGCCGCCGATCCTCTGAGCTGACGAGCACCAGCAGCGGGATTGCCAGATCTGGCAGCCGGTCGCTTTCCACCTCAGGTAGCGCGGCGAGCAGATGATCATACCCGTCGTTGGAGCAGCTGTTGTTCTCGCACCAGCCGTTACTATGCTGCAGCAACAGGGACCCCGGCGACCATATAGGAAAGAGGTTTCTCCTCGTCGGAGTCTTATTAAATTTTCGGGGTGTGCAAGAGATTACCTGGACCAGTGATGGGTGCGGGGAGGAAATGTTGCTCAAAGCTGAGTTCGGCAGGTTTGAAGATGTGGAACTGGGGGCGGAGGACGAAGTAGACAGAGGAGGTGGCGGGTAGGAAGGAGAATGTGGGGTGAGTGGCTGGACTGAACTGTCTTGTAGGGTAACGGACTGAAGCTGTCCAAAGTAAGAGGAGCAAAATGAAGGAAAGCTACAAGCAGCAGGTGTGGAGGTGTGTTGAGGGGTGGGTGAGGATTGGGTAAGCGGAGAAAAACTGCTTTGGAGAGGGTTAGCAAAGGAACCTGGAGATTGTAGGGCAACTTCGGGGGAATAAGAAGGAGAGGTACTCATAGAATATAGAAGTGGTGCAACACCCAAAGAATCATGGAAACGTTGTGCGGAGTAAAATCCGCTGTCAGTGCTGGAGCCTGACGGTTCTGAAGGCGAGATTACCTGCACCGACGAGGAGGACGAATAGGCCGGTTGGACGGGGTCCGGCGATGAGTACTGCGGCCACTATGGCAGTAGATCTTGAAACGCCTGGTTGAATAGTGGAAATTGCTGTTGTTCGTTCTGGTCTGCCAGAGGCGATGCTTCACCCGAAGAAAACAGCTGGACCGACGATGATGACGATGCCGAACCCGGGTCCTGAGATTCCAACAGGGGTCCCTCCAGATGGATGTTCTCAAAAGGCTCCTGCTGGACTGCCACAGGGTGTTGAGGTGACTGGAATGGTGGCAGAACGTTAGGCCAGGCAAAGTGATTGTTTTGCTGTTGTTGTTGATATTGAAAATGTAGTTGTGCTTCGGCGGCGTGCAGCTCTTGTTGTATTAACAGCTCCCTATACACTCTGCCCGAAGTAGGCGAAAAAAAAAATCTCTCTGCTGTGACTGTTACGAAAGTTGAAGTTGTTTCACACATGTTGTACTACTGGATGTAAGACTCACGCAAGACACAGAATAAAGCCAGGAAGGTCGGCTACCATATTTAAAGGGTTCAAATCAGCACGCCGAGCGGGGGCCACACAATACGGCCGGCGCGATAAAAATTTTTAAATAGTATGGGAACTTTATAAATGGTTGCGGGAACGGAAGTGCAATTAGCACGGAAATGTTTAACTGTGGGCGTGCAGTTGATAGGAAGATTTAACTCATATCTGAGCCGGATGCTGCGGCAGCTCGCTGGTGTTTCCCGAAGAGAACTGTTAAAAACCCAATTAGAAGCTTAGGAGGTTGCGGTGCGATAACGCGCCTGGACTTTAATGCGGCATTTAACCATCTGCGCAGCCGGAAACAGCGATAGCGATAAACGCCCCTTTAAAAGCGCGAGGCGATAAGCCGCTCGCCCAAGTGAGAACTGGCCGTGAAAGTGCTTTGATCGAAATTATACCTGTATTTTAAGATTATTCCATGAGGCATTTATTGTACCCGCCTGAAATCAGTGTTGTTTTTTGTTAAAAAGAAGGATTTTGTGATTGCCGGAGAACTGTAGAGCATGTGGGTTTAGACATACTAAACCGAATTGTGATACGGGGTATTTTCATGTAGACTTAAAGAGAGAGAGAGAACTCTTTGCAGGACAGTATTGAAAACTGAAATAGTGATAAGTGTCGCTTTAAAAGCGTGAGGCGTTAAGCGAATTGCCCAAGTGAGAACTGGCCGTGAAAGTGCTTTGGATCGAAATTATACAAGTGTTCTAACATTAAATCATAAGGCATTTACTATACCTAACTGAAATCAGTTTTTTCTTTATTTTCTTTTGTTAAAGAGAAAGGATTGGTAATTGGTGTTTAGGCATACTAAAGCGAATTGCGATACGATAATCTTCATATAGACTTAAAGAGAGAACTCTTTGCAGGACGGTATTGAAAAGTGATAAGCGTCCCTTTAAAAGCGCGAGGCGATAAACGGTTCGCCCAAGTGAGAACTGGCCGTGAAAGATCTTTGGATCGAAATTATACGTGTTTTTTAACATTATTCTGTAAGGCATTTATTGTACCCACCTGAAATCAGTGTTTTTCTTCTTCTTTTTTTGTTAAAAGGAAAGAATTCGTTACTGTTGGAGAACTGTAGAGCATGTGGGTTTAGGCATACTAAACCGAATTGTGATAAGGGGATTTTCATATAGATTAAAAGAGAGAGAGAGAGAGCGAGAGAGAGAGAGAACTCTTTGCAGGACGGTACTGAAAAGTGATAAGCGTCCCTTTAAAAGCGCGAGGCGATAAACGGTTCGCCCAAGTGAGAACTGGCCGTGAAAGTGCTTTGGATAGAAATTATACGTGTTTTTTAACATTATTCTGTAAGGCATTTATTGTACCCACCTGAAATCAGTGTTTTTCTTCTTCTTTTTTTGTTAAAAGGAAAGAATTCGTTACTGTCGGAGAACTGTAGAGCATGTGGGTTTAGGCATACTAAACCGAATTGTGATAAGGGGATTTTGATATAGATTTAAAGAGAGAGAGAGAGAACTCTTTGCAGGACAGTATTGAAAACTGCGATAGTGATAAGCGTCCCTTTAATAGCGTGAGGCGATAAACCGCTCGCCCAAGTAAGAACTTGCCGTGAAAGTGCTTTGATTCGAAATTATACATGTGTTTTAACTTTATTCTATAAGGCATTTACTGTACCCAACTGAAATCATTTTTTTTTTATAAAGAGTAAGGATTGGCGATTGCCGGAGAACTGTAGAGCACGTGGGTTTAGGTATACTAAACCGAATTTCGATAAGGAGATTTTCATATAGATTTAAAGAGAGAAAGAGCGAGAGAGAGACAGAGAACTCTTTGCAGGACAGTATTGAAAACGGCGTCCGTTTAAAAGCGTGAGGCGGTAAACGGCTCGCTCAAGTAAGAACTTGCCGTGAAGGTGCTTGGATTCGAAATTATACATGTGTTTTAACATTATTCTATAAGGTACTTACTGTACCCGCCTGAAATCAGTTTTTTTGTGTTAAAGAGAAGGGGTTGGTGATTTCCGGAGAACTGTAGAGCATGTGGGTTTAGGCATACTAAACCGAATTGCGATACGAGAGTTTTCATATAGATTTAAAGAAAGATCTCTTTGCAGGACGGTATTGAAAGTGCTTGCTTTCTTAATTGTGAAAAAACGGTGTTGTTTCGAGAAGCAGTAGCATGGAGCCGCAACCCGGGGTAAGTCAAGACCCCACCTTGCAGCCTACATTTGAAATAGTTGGGCACAGGTAGAGATCTATGAAGAGGCTTTTCTCGGGGTTTACGGAAACCGAAATTACGGTGAACCCCGTCCCTAGAGATGCAAACCCCAGACAATGGTTATCACGTTTATTTAACGATATTCTAAATTTTGCCAAAGAGAACCTTCTAGGCAGCCAACCCGGCTATTTGGGAATATCCATATCCGATGAAAAGGAGACGTCCAAAGCGTTTAACATGAGCATGAGGCGTGCCGAGCAAGTGAACGCCGATGCCATTATTCAGAGCATAGAAAAAGTCATGCAAAGTAACCAGCAGTTCCTGCCGAGCGGTCCTCTGAAACTGAACTTTGTGTGGACTAAAGAGGTCGCGGGTTCGTGTTACCAACCATGCGATGCGTGCAGCGGTAACAAAGGAATCGTGGAAATTAAAAACCAAGACCAACTGTGCTTAGCAAGAGCCATTGTTGTAGCCAAAGCCAAAGTGGATCGTGACGTCAACTATACCACCATTAGGCGTTCGGATTATCTGCAAAAACAGAAGGCCGTAACCTAGTGCGAGCGCATAGGGAAGGATAACAACAGCTGCACAATAGATGACGTCAGAAGCTTTGATAACGCGTTAAAAGGCTACGCTCTGACGGTGTTTGGCGATCATACCGGCAAGCACGTGCTATACGCTTCAGATAAGACATGCGATAAACACATCGATGTGATGTTTCACCAGAGGCACTTTAACGCCATCGTCGACCTCCACAAGTGCTTTAAATGCAAATATTATTGCCGTCAGTGTCATCTTCCCTCGACACACAAAAGAGAATTTCATAGATGCGACGCAAAGTGCTCTAAATGTCACCAACAATGCAATGCGAGATTTGATGCTTACATACACTGTGCCGCGTGCAACAGAGACTTTAAGGGGGCTTCGTGTTATTTGAACCACGCCAAGAAGGGCGCATTTTATCCAAAGCAGTTGTCGGTGTGCGACGTAGAGAAGGTGTGTGAATCTTGCAATAAGCTCGTGAATTTGAGACACAGAAAAACTTTGCACCAGTGCGGTGAAAAATAATGCACACACTGCAAGACGCACGCCGATTCCAATCACTTGTGTTTCATGCAACCTTATGCTAGTAAGTGCACAAGAAACCGCTACGTGTTTATGTTTATAGATTTCTAATGCACTCAAAGCAAACCTTAAGCTGGTAAACAGAATACATACGAGCATGAACCTAACTTGTGCGTCTTATACCAAGCCTGTCCGCTTTGCATCGACTAACCGTCCAAGATGGCGTTCTGCACCGAGTGCGGCGCAAAAGAATGGGTATTTACGAACGATCCTGTGAAGCAATTTTTTGAGCATATTGGACAACCGAGGTTCGAAGCCTGGGACGTCATCGTGGTGGCTCATAACGTCAGAGCCTACGACGGTCAGTTTTTATTAAAGTACATGGTAGGGCACTTAAAATGGACGCCGGAGCTTATCATGAACGGCGGCAAGATATACCGAATAAGATACGGTGACGTCACATTTATCGACTCGCTCAACTTCATACCCATGCCGCTGTCTCGCTTTTCCAAGGCCTTCGAGTTGAAGGAATGCAAAGGCTACTTTCCTTATCTATTTAACACCAAGGTTAAACTAGCACTACGTCGGTCCCATTCCCGACAAAAAGTATTACTGCCCAGAGGGCATGCCGGTAAAGGCCCGAAAGGTTTTCGAACAGTGGCACGAAGAAAAGTTGGCCTCCGGTTACGTCTTCGACATGAAGGCGGAAATGGTGATGTATTGTAAGATGGACGTCTTTCTGCTCAGTCAGGGTGTTTCAAAATTCAGAAGGGAATTCTTGGACGAGAACGGCATAGATCCGTTCAGGGAATGCGTCACCATCGCGCAGGCGTGCATGTGCGTGTACAGGAAGCGCTTCATGCCACCGAAAAAAATTGCCCTCTTGCCCCCGGGCGGGTATCGACTTGCGGACAGGCACTCTCGCATAGCATGCATATGGCTGACATGGCAAGAGTTACAACACAATATTGTTATTCAGCACGTTATGAGAGGACGCGAAGTTAACATTGTTGGGTACAGGGTGGATGGGTACAGAGAGGAAGAAAAAACCGCGTACTTCTTCCACGGGTGTTTCTATCACGGCTGTCCGCGCTGCTTTCATAACCGTCATGCTCCGATCTACAACACGGCCAGCGAAAACATGGCCTCCAGGTTGGAGGGCACCGAGAAGGTCACGGCCAAGATCAGGCGGGCCGGATATGCCGTGGTGGAAACGTGGGAGTGCGACTTCAACGCCATGATGAAGGCGGACCGAGACCTCGAGCGCCACGCCAGGATCTTCCCGGTTACCGAACCCCTGAACCCAAGAGACGCCTTCTACGGAGGCCGCACGAACTGCACCAAGACCTACTGCGAGGCCAAGGGGGACGCTAAGATCTTCTACAACGATGTCTGCCGCCTGTACCCTTTCGTCAACAAGACCAAGCCCTACCCCGTCGGCCACCCGAAGATCCACGTGGATCGCTTTCCGCGCCTGGAAGACGTGCCCGGCGGGCTGGTCAAAGCGAAGGTTCTACCACCCCAACATCTCTACCACCCGGTGCTGCCGGCGCGCATCAATGGAAAGCTCATGTATCCCCTATGCCGCGCTTGTGCAGAGGCGGAGAACCAAGAAGAGTGCGACCGCCGAGACGACGAGAGAGCCCTGAAGGGCACCTGGGTGGTCGACGAATTCAAAGTCGCCCTCGAGAACGGCTATCGCCTCCTCCAGGTCTTCGATATCTGGGAGTACGATGTGGTGCAGTACGACCCGGCCACCGGAGCCAAGGGACTTTTCGAGGACTACGTGGACCACTTTCTCAAGTTGAAGACGTCAGCTTCCGACTGGCCTTCGGGCTGCGACACGCCTGCCGCGAGAGAGCGGTACCTGAAGGAGTTCTCGGAGCACGAAGGCGTCGATCTAGACGCCCAGGACATCGCACCCAAACCCGGCAGGCGCGAACTGGCCAAGCTGATGCTCAACAGCTTCTGGGGCAAGCTCGGGCAGAGGAACAACCTCCCCACCTGCGAGCCTGTGGACCGGTACGACCGCCTCCTGGAGCGGCTCAACGACCCGGGCGTCGAAGTGCAGACCTACATGCCCGTCACCGACGACATCATGTACGTGGTGTGGCGGTACTGCGAGCGAGTCCCAAGGTCAACCCCACCTCCAATGCGGTCGTCCCGGCGTACAACACGGCCCACGCACGCCTGGTGCTCTACTCCTACCTCAAGCGTCTCGGAGAACGGGTGATCTACTTCGACACCGACTCCGTCGTCGCCACCGCCGCTCCGGGGGAATGGAGGCCGTCCGTCGGACGCCTCCTGGGAGACATGACGGACGAGTTGGAGAAGTACGGACGAGGCTCGTAAATCTCCCGGTTTGCTTCCACGGCGCCGAAGAGCTACTGCATGGAGATTCGGTCCCCGGAGACGGGCAAGACCTTCTTGGTGTGCAAGGTGAAGGGCATCACCCTGAATTCGGGGAACTTGGAGCTGGTGAACGCCGAAGTGATTCGGGACATGGTGCTGAGGGACCCCGGCAGAACGGTGACGCTGACGGGGACGCAGATTTCTAGGAAACCCTCGTGGACGATCGTGACCGAGCCCAGCGTCAAGACCTTCCGCATGCTGGTGAACAAGAGAGTGCTCGCCGAGGGCTTCGACTCTCATCCTTACGGGTACAAGAGGGTACGGGATAAATGAGGGACCCGGTGCGCCTGCGTGTCAGTTCGAACCTACGCTCTTCGGAGACACGATGCGACGCCTGCCCGCGGACTTGAGAAGGTTCAATTTTCCGAGCACGATGCTGGTGGCGGGACCGTCGCGATGCGGAAAGTCGACCTTCGTGAAAAACCTCATACGTCATGCCGACCGTATGTTCGACAAGCGCCCGAAGAGGGTGCTGTGGTGTCACCCGCCCGAATATTCGCCGAGGCTCGAAGACTTGCCTCTTATGTGCGAGGCGCATCCGGGCATTCCAAGACTGGAGGATGTCGGGGAGAACTTTCTGGTCATATTAGACGACCTCATGGAGGAGGGAGGGGGAAAGAACGTGTCTAACTTTTTCACCAGAGACTCTCATCACAAGCGCTTGGGGATCGTGTACATACTGCAAAACGTGTTTCCGCAAGGGCAAAAATATAGGAACATATCTCTGAATGCAAACTACATCGTGGTCTTCAAAAATAACAGGGACAAGATGCAGATAGACAGATTTTGCCAGCAGATCGAACCCAGGAACTCTAGGTTTCTTTTGGAGGCCTTCCAGAAGGCTACCGATCACCCGCACGGATATCTGGTGCTGAACTTCACGCAATATGCTCCCGACCTATACAGGTATCGAACCGGTGTCCTTCCGGACGAAACGCTCTCTTACTTCGTACCCAACTGAGACCACTGAACGAAACAAAAAATGGATTGCCCTTCGGGGTGGCTTAACCGCTATATAGGGTGTTGCAGGACTAAACGTGCATTTACAGGGTGTTTTTGGCAGGCTACATAAGGAGCATCTTCCTACGCCATCGTCATTCCCATGCAAACATGGTGAGAGGCATGTTTAGCATCGCGAAATTGAGCAGTCCGCTCATAGCGAGGCAGCACGGAAATTTGTCGGCCTTGGTCAAGACGAAGGCGCCTCAACGCAAAATAGTTAAAAACTTCCGATGGAAATCTGATAAAGGCCTTTTGCGAATGCATGCTCAACGTGTGCAGAGGTCACGTGCAACTTCAGAAAAAGTGCCTAAGTCGCTTAAATAAGCATAAGGCATTTTTGAGGAAGCTGGTAGACAAACGGATTCCCTTAAAGAAAATGAAGAAAATATTAATTAAAAAAGGAGGTTTTCTTCCGGCGTTTCTGCTTCACGTGCTGGCTTCGCTGGGCAGTGCACTCGTGTCAAAATTTGCAGGATGAAGTACGGTCGACAGATCGTCGTGGCCCTGCTGCCCAAAACCGCGGAAAAGCTTCACGTCGTAGACAAAAGCATTTCTAGATTAGCTAAGGAAATAGAGAACGTGGAGCGAGCAAAACTGTCGGCTGACGAAAAGTGGCGCCTGGTCAACTATAAATTGGGGAAGTATTTGGATCTGGTGTCACAAGTAAGACGGCCTTTCCTTAACAACAACAAAGGCGACGAAGATGACGACGACGCCTACCAAGACTTGGAACCGGTCGCACGTGTGAAGCAGGAGGTTGCGCCTAGGACGATAAAACGAAATCCTGTGTCGTCTCGCAAAAGATAGAAGCCAAATTCGCCTTCCAATACCTATCAATTGCGCCCTCGCCCTTGGGAGCCTCTGTAAAAAAAGCTAGCGATGAAGGAATGGAAGGCGTTGAGGCGAGTGTATGCCAAACCGGAACACTATGCCGGCTTGGGAACGGTTAAGTCCCTCAGAAGGGCTACCGGAGAGTCAAAGGCCAACATCGAGTCCGTCCTTCGAACCCAGGACCGTTACCCTTTGCACAAGCCTTTAAAAAAACGGTTCCCCACCAGATATTACCCCGAGACCAATATGGACGATCTGTGGGAAGCCGATCTCAACGTCATGAGCAGCGTCAGGGAGCACAACAAACCGTATGCCTACATTCTAACCGTCATAGACGTATTCTCCAAATATGCATGGGCGGTTCCTATGAAAACGAAACTTGGGGCCAAAGTGGCGCAGGCGTTTCGTTCCATATTTTCCCAGCGGGTTCCTAGGGTCCTCCAAACGGACAAGGGAACCGAGTTCACCAACCGAACTGTGCGCGACTTTCTAAAGAAATACAACGTGCAACATTACACCACCAAAAATAACGTCAAAGCCAGCGACGTGGAACGATTCAATCGAACCATAAAGACCAAGATGTGGAGGTATTTCACTCTCAAAAACACTTACAGATACGTGGAGGTTCTTCCGGCCCTCCTCGAATAGTACAACAGTTCACATCACAGGTCCATAAAGATGGCGCCAAAGCAGGTCAACGTGTCTAACATCCTGCAAGTGTACCACAATCATTACGGAAAGTGGCGCTTGCCGAAGGCAACCAGAGCCAAACATTCGGCCGGCGACCACGTGCGCATTTACAAGGGAAAGATGACATTCAACAAGGGGTACGAATAGAATTGGACGGAAGAAATATTGGAGATAGCCGAAGTGGTGCGCGGCCGACCCGTGGTATATAAGTTGAAAGATCTGGCCGGAGAAGCCATAGACGGTATATTTTACACAGAAGAGCTGCAAAAGGTCGCGCTTCCCGAAACTTTCAAAATCGAGCGCATTTTGCAAACCAAAAACAGAGGGCGCAACAAACAGCTGTTAGTGAAGTGGAAGGCGTATCCGGCCAAATTCAACTCGTGGGTCCAGGCTTCGACCATCGATTCGGCATGATCAAGACAAAGCCGTTCTCCCTCACGCTGGTGAGCAATTCCTCCATGGAACACTTTACCGATAACTCCACGGCAAGATTCTCAAACATCTTGCCCGAGAGGATCGTCCTGCAAGGGGAATGGGAGGTCGCTCTGCAGAAGGTCAGGTATCCTGTAAAATTCTACAACATCGCTCAAGCCGACGCATGCGTCGTTGGCACCAAATACACCATGACGCCTCTTCCCACGCGGTCAAAGTTCAGCTTGGAAATACCGCAAGGCATCGTCCACCAGCCCAAAGATCTGGTGAAACTCGTTAATGACGTCATTCTGGAACATTTGTCGGTGGAAAATTTCTTCATCCTCGACCAGGAGACTAACAAAGTAAGCGTCAATGCAGAGGTCG
The DNA here is from genome assembly GCA_030765055.1 of Mantis religiosa. NCBI lineage: Eukaryota > Metazoa > Arthropoda > Insecta > Mantodea > Mantidae > Mantis > Mantis religiosa. The sequence goes on from CM060950.1 coordinate 91,319,123, forward strand.
CGCATCCAGAGCGATTGCCCGACGCTCCCTTCGAAGGGTATGTGGAGAACGTGGTGCGCACGGCTGTACCCTACGTCGTCGGTGAAAACGAAACCTTGAACGACGCGCCCGAGCAGACACCTAAGAGGAGACCGAAGCAAACGAAACACAAGACCAACCTGGTGAAGCCCCTTGCGCAAAATACCGCAAAATCCAAACCATCCGATCAACAGCCACCACAACCTCCCTCGGCACCAGACAAGAGCGAACCCACCCCGGCAGCCACTCTTCTGCCGGAGGCGCAGCCTCGGCCTCCCAGTGTGGTCTCAGGCGAGGGAAAAAAATTACATGTCATTCACAGTTTGATGATGACGCCTTCGATGGCCAAAATGCTAGGTTTCGATCCCTACACCAACGTCATTCTGCAGGCAGGACCAAAACAACCTGTAGATCCCTATATGGGGTTTCCTTACGAAAAGTTCATCTACTGCAATCTAGTCACACCGCAAGTGGTGGGAGATACCTTCGCGCAGGTTATAGAAAGCGTAGCTGTGGACTACGAGAGAAGTAATAACACTTACATGACCGACGAAAAGATCTTCTTTCCACAAAATTGGGTAACCCTGGTTCAACAGGACTTCAAGTCGGTGAACATAAATGTAAGGAACGGTTATGGCGATCTCTTGCCATTTGCCGACGGATTTTCATCTACTATAGTTCTCACCTTCCGTCCCAAACCACAACAATGGATGTGCACACTGTCACGGAGTACTACCTTAATCAGGCGGGCGGCACATTGGACCATGGGGATTTCGTTCTCTACAGGGGCAGGCGCTACCAAAAAGTCAGCGGACTCTTTTCTGCTCTCGGAGGACTCTTCAGACGGGTGCTACCCCTTCTAAAGAGAGGGGCAAAGGCTATCGGGAAGGAAGCGCTAAAGGTGGGCGCTCACGTGCTCTCCGATGTCGCCACCTCTGGAGCAGCGCCCAGGGTGGCCCATAGGCAGAGGTTGAGGGAGGCCGGATCCAATCTGAAGCGAAAGGCCGAGGAAAGGATCGATACCATGCTCGGCTCCGGATTGAGGCGCATCAAGAGAATAAAACGAACCAAACCCAGCCGCAGCAAGCAGTCGAAGCTGAAACGTGGAAGGCGCAAGGTTCAGGACGTTTTCTCGTAATGGCGGAAGAAGCCGTTCTCATGAACTCTGAACTGGACCTCTTCAAGGATGTCCCCATTCAGATAAGCATCGAGGAATCTCGATTCATATTTCTAAACCCTCAAAACACGTTAATGAAAAGTGCGCCAATTACCTTTCATTATTCCGGAAATGCAGACGATTACCTGGACCTGACCTTTGTCGTGCTCGAGATCACGGTACGAATTGTGGACGACCAAGGCGCGCCCATCAAGGCCGAAGTTAACTCCACTTTGGTCAACAATGCATTAAATACCCTGTTTCAACAGGTCGAAGTATCGCTAAACAATGTGATCGTTTCCATACCTCAAGCCGGCTACCCCTACAGAACTTATTTCGAGACGCTCCTCAATTACTCCGAAGATGCCATGAACAGCAAGCTAGAATCGTCCCTGTGGGAGAAGGACACAGCGGGCATCATGGACACTTTCATCGCCAATGCAGTATTTCAATGGCATCACGGCTTCACCAAAGGCAGCAAAGTCGTTCAACTCATTGGCCCCCTGTCTAACGCCCTATTCAGACAGGAGAAGCTTCTGTTGAACAACGTCAGCATGACCATCAAGCTCACACCTGCTTGCCACAATTCTATTTGTTTTCCGACGTCACCACCTTTAAGGGCTACGCCGAAATACAGTCGGCCACCCTGCGTTTAAAAACCGTGCGCCCCTCGCCCTCAAGCTGGCGCATCAGGCCGTGCTGGCCAAGAGCAACGCAAAGTATCACCTCAAGGATATCAGCTTTCACGCCCTCAGCATCCCAAAGGAATAATCCATACAATTCACAACACTTCAACATGAACTCCTTTCAGCTCTATGTCAACGGCCAGCCCGTTCCATCTCAACCGCTTCAACCCGACTTTTCAAAGAGGCACTATCTGCAATGCTTTCAGACCCCGCAGGACGGCCTAAGAATTCATTTCAAAGACAAAGGTCACTCCATTCCCAGGCAAGCATACCCCTTAGGATACACGGTAATGGCCTTCGATCTCACTGCCGACATGAGCGCCAATGAATCTCACATCTCGGGGCAACGCCACGGCACCGTCTCTATAAGCATCGGTTTCGCCAATACGTTGACAGAACCTGTTGTTCTCTTGGTGCTGGCGGAAATTCACCGCACTCTCGAAATAGACGTCAACCGATACATTTTGGTATCATGAACACCTTTCAAATAAACCGATTTTTATCCACATGCCCCACCACGTGTCCTCACTTTTGGGGCGTCTTCCCCTCCGATATGCTTCCCAAAATTGATACCATTACAAGACTCCCCTTGGCCCTAGTCGCCAACACCGATCCCAGCACGCAACCGGGCAAGCACTGAGTTTGCATTTTTGTACCAAAAAATGGCCGGGGAGAATATTTTGACAGTTATGGAATGAGACCCCTTTCCCCTCATTTTATTAAATTTCTCAACAACCTCTGCGGCACCCAATGGTCCGCTAACTCCGTAAGGCTGCAAGGGCATAACAGCACCACCTGCGGGCATTACGTCATTGACTACCTCTCTCACCGCTGCTCCGGTCTTCCTAAGCATTCATTCTTCTCCAAATTTCACCTTAGCAATTTCGCACATAACGATGACGTCATTCTCAAAACCTACAAGCACGTATGCCGAGCCAAGTGCACTAATGCCCAGCAGTCTTGCCAGTCTCTGCAGGTAAGTAGCTCACTCATTGTGACGCCACTCATCCCCACTTCCTATTCGTATACGTCATCAGCTCTCCTGTCCGTGCTTTCAGAACACGCTGCCGCTGCTATAAAACTCGCAGTCGCACCGGCGGTAGCCAGTATCAGTCAGCCATGCAGACCGCGGAGGCAGCCACGTCATCCAGGTTAGTGCACAACCGACTTTTTATTGGTTTCTCTAGTTTAACGTGCATTCCAAACGCTTCCTTTCTCCATCTTACTATCTTTCTCTTGTTTCAGTGCAAACAACAGCAACAAGTGCCGTGCGAAAAGGAAACTTCGCATCCCCGAAACCGACGTCACGCAACTCATCAGCAATAGCGATGGTCCCGCTCAAACAGAACAGGAAAAGGTTAAGCTCCAACCTAGAAACGTGGTGGGTCCTCTTTCGGACATCTACTTCCTAAATCCCAAACAGAGCAAATTCGTGTACGTGGGCTTCTCGCCCGTGTCGCCGCACCAGCTGGTGGTCAACATTGCAATGTGCGGAAAGCCCAACGCAGTGGTTCTTGGTTCCACTCAGTGGCAAAATCTCGTCGAATTAAGGCTATCATTCAACGACGCCGTTTTGCAACTGGACAGAGCCCTCTTCAATCCTACCAACTCAGCAACGGCGTCCTCTTTGTGATCAAAAATGCGTTTGGAAAGCTAAAAATCGTCCTCAAAGATCTGCAGGGAGCCTCCGTCACGCCCAATCACCAAGAGTGGATCGTGCTGGATAGCCTGCAGAGAATTATCACAGACATTCTCTATCACAAAAGCAAAGAAGAGGCCGACGTTCAAAATCAGATAATGGCCTACCGCAAATATATGCTTCACCACCATGCTTCCGGTGTGCCATTCGACAACATGAATTTCACCCAGTTCACAAAATATATACGCTGTGCTAATTTTAGAACTTTTCTGGAGGCAGAGCACTATCTAAAGTCTGATTTTGCGCAAAGCATCCAAACATTTCCATCTTAATTTCCACCAATTACTTCACGAGCTGCTATGCTCGTGCTCTCAGTCACTTTTCGAGCTTCTTCGCAGCAGCATCATGGGACACAACGGTTTCCTGTAATAGAAAGGCCACATCCAGCGGATGTATCACTTCCTCCCTGTGGTTTCCCACGGATGTGCGATAAGGTAATCTCCTTCCTGCGGATATCCCATTTCCTTCCCACCAACGGATGTGTGATACAGAAAACTCAATTAACACTTCCGCCAGATGCCTCTTTCACCGCACATTTTGCCTTCAGTTGGTACTGAGCTCTCGTGGAGGCATGACCGGCGAGTCGTGCAGGACCTACCACTGCTCCTCCTGCTTTCACCCCTTGTGCAGCTGTAAACTCCGTCTTCGTCTTACGCACTTGTGCTCTAGGTGCCAATTCGGCTTTTACGAAGATCTCTCCGAACTCAGCGCACAAATAGAAGACTTTCTCCGCAAGTACCAACGCAGATGCCCCACGCCAACTGCTACTCCACCCTCATAAAGTTTCTCGAAAACGGTCGACGCATTGAGGTGTTGCTGCCCAAGGAACGACAAGTGTTGCTGCAAAACGCCAAACACATCTTTCATCGCTACCCTCCAGCCGACGTCGACATCGTTTGGAACCAACTTTCCATAGACGCCCAGCAGGCTTGTGCTCCTTTTCGAAGGTGCACACGACATTACCACCTACTCTCACAAACCACTCACATCGACGGACCTGCCCCGTTTGTCAAAAACTGCCATCTGTGCCAACATGTCCCTGCAAGTTCTTAACGAGCTAGAAGAGCTATCCCACAGTGCAGACACTCAAAGCGTTTCTTCGCTTCAGCAGAACGTCCCGTATCGCGTCGTCAGCGTTAAAACCCTAGACACAATTCACGGAACAAAACTCGTCGCCAAACTAGACAACGACACCGAGGTGTTCCTGCCAACCAGATTCGCCAAGGCATCCCCGGAACTCATCAGAAAACTCAACTCAACTTCCTTCTGCATCATCTACGGAGGCGAAGAAAAGCTTCGTAGCGGCTTCAAAAGATACATCGTCAAGTTCACCCCTTATTCCCAAAAATAATGTGATCCCTTCAACGTGGGAAACAATCTCACCATCTGACTCCTATTCAACGCCCAACTCTCCAGCAAGAGGAAAACCTTCCCTACCCCCATTATCCCATCTACATCCCAACCTTCGACCAAGAACTTCATAAAAAACTTTCTACACATAATGCTCTCCTAAGTCGCAGAACCACTCTGCAATTCATCAAATTTTTGCATCTATAGCATCAGCAGCAGCAGCGAGGACGAAGAACCTCAACCAACATCAAATATCCAGCGCTCCACGCAGTTCAAAATTATTCTGGTCAGCCAAACGACTTAAGAACCTTAGTGCATTAAAAACAAAGTGCTTTTTAACCTCTAAAATACATATACTTGTTCTCTAGTGCTGTAATATTTTTCCATTAAAAATCACATTGTATGTTAATCTATCTTACACTTTATCATTCTCTACTATTTGTTAGCTTGTAAGAAAAAAATTACATTTTCACCATTTTAATCTACTTCTTTGTATTCAATAAAATCAATAATATTGTAATTTTCAATGTATCTTCTCAATAAATGAATAACCTAATAAATAAAATAGTCCCGGATTAAGCAAATGGTTTAACCATAATCCTAACGCTCTTGGCGCCAAATTTGAAATTTTCCCGCCAAAAGCCAAAATCCACCTTAATCCACGGATTAAGGCGGATTAACGCGACACTAGCACCACCAAGCGGCAGGATTAACGTTAAGCCAATTGCTTAATCCGGGGCTACAACTACTTTAGCTCTATCCTTCAGACCCAAATTATGAACTCATACTATTCAATTTTCCTTCACTACTACTTCAATCAGCCTGGCCACGGAGATCGCAATTTCAACCTTTAAAGAGGCTCTCAATTTCAAAAGTGTAGCGGTCTATTCAGTGCTCTTTGAGGCTTGTTTAGAACCCTGTTCCTCCTCATTAAGAGCGGTGCAAAAGTGGTGGGGAAAGAACCTCTAAAATGGATTCCAACGTTCTTGCCGATATTTCCACATCTGCTGCAACTCCTAAAGAAGCCTTCCAACCCCGTCTAAGGGAAGTGTGATCCAATTTAAAGCGCAAAGCCGAAAGTAAAATCGATTCTATGATGGGGGTTGGGTAGAAAGCGAAAAACCAAGAAAATGAAACGAAAATCCAACAAGATAAAAAGAAGAACCAAGGGCAAGAAGAAACAGTCTTGAACCAGACGCGTTCAACGGAAAGACATATTTTCATCATGAGCGGCACAGTTTTAATGAACTCTGCATTAGACTTCTTTAAAGAACTTCCCGTTCAAATCAATATCGAAGAATCTCAAATTCTTCAAATTAATTCACAAAATGCCATCTCTAAAGATTCGCCAATTACATTTCACTATGCTTCCAATGCCGAAGATTATCGGGACCTATCTTACGTCGTTATAGAGTTTGTTCATCAAATTTTAAATGAAGATCACTCTGACCTTGCTACTGACGTAAAAGTCACAGTAGTTAACAATCCTCTCAATGCTCTCTTTAGTCAGGTTAACGTATATCTAAATAACGTGAATATTGCCTTGCCTCAGCAAGGTTACCCTTACAGAACCTATCTTGAGACCCTTCTCAACTTCCTGTGACGTAATGAATAACCGCTTGCAAATGTCCCTATGGTTCAAAGACACCGCTGGAAAGTTTGACAATTTTGACAATAATTTAGGTCTTAAACAGCGTTTTCAATACACCAAACACATCAATTCCTTTCAACTTATGGGGTGCCTATTCCATGGTTTCTTTAATCAAGATTTGCTTCTACTCAATAACGTTGATCTCTCCATCACTCTCACCCCATATCCTCCTTAATTTCATCTCAAAGCCAAAAATCCGTCGTTTAGGGGATTCACAAAGATTCTTGGCGCTCATCTTTATCTTAAACGAGCTCGCCCCACTCCATCCATTAAGACGGCACATCAGGGAGCGCGCGCCAATGCAAACGTCATCATGCCTTTCAAGGATGTTGATTATCAAACTCTCAGCTTAGCTTCCGGAATTACCTCAGCCTCTTTCCCTAACGTACTCGTTGAAAAGGTCCCCAGGCGCATACTTTGGCCATGACAACCGATTAGGCTTACTCTGGGGATATAGCCAAATATCCTTTCAACTTTCAACACTTCAACCTTTTCTCTTTGCAACTCACGGTCAACAACCGCCCCGTTCCATCTTCTGCCGTCATTCTCAACCTTGACAAAAATTTCTTTGTTCAAGGTTATCAAACTCTCCTTCTTGCTCTAGCCAAGGTTTTCAATAACAAGGGCATAAGCATATCTAGGTCCAAATACCCCAACGGATTCACCATCTTCTCATTTGATCCCACAGCTGACATGTCCGCCGATCGAAATTATATTTCCGGCCTTCATCACGGGAACGTCGGTATAAATCTAGAATTTCTTCGGCCTTTAACCGAACCCGTCTGTCTTCACGTCATCTCAGAAATTTAAATATACGTTCAAATAGATTCCAATCGATCCATTCTCGTAACATGAACACCCATCAAATTTACTCCTCCTTGCGCAAATTCAAACCTTTCATTGAAGTTTTACCTTCCGACAAAATTCCTAACCCCTTGCTTCTACCACCACCTGCTATCGCTTTATTCATTAACACCGATCCAAGCTCTAAACCAGGAAAAAATTGGGTCTGCATCTTCGTTTCAAAGAATGGTTACGGGGAATATTTCGACAGTTACGCTTTACCTCCCTTTCTTCCTTCCATTCTTCATTTTCTCAATTGCTACTGCTGTCCTAATTGGGAGTACAATACGTGGCGCTTGCAAGGAAACCATTACTCTACGTGCGGCCATTACGTAATAGCATTCCTTACCTACCGATGTTGCCATTTTTATCCTTCCTTCTTCTTTTCAAAATTCAAACTTTCCGAATATCATTTCAACGATCATCTCATTTCCAAAACCCATCCCAATTGGTGCTCTTCTTCCTCCTCTGCACAAATATGTAGATCAATCTTATCTCACTCAGTCGTCGTCTAGCCCTCAAACATGTAAGTACTCTCCGTTTTTAAATTCTGTAACTTTTATCTGTACTGTTCATCATTTTTCTATTGTTCTTTTTTTCTTGTTGCAGGGCTCCCGATCACTTCCTCAACGAGTCTCGTTCTAAGTGCATCTCCTTAACCACTACGGAAGTTACCATCTCTAGGTGCATCAAACATGCGTCTGTGACCTTCTCTCGTGAGCTGTGGTTTCGCTTCATCATAGATCTTGGTTCAAAAATTGAATCCCATTTCAAGTCCAAACTTCCAAATTCAAATATTATTATCGCCGAATCCATTGCCGTTTACCTCAGGCGTCCATTTGGAAAACCTGCTATAGTGTTCCAGCCTGCTGGATTTGCCATAAACGAACAGGAATGGACAACAATTGTCCATCTTCATCAGGAATGGTCCAGAAACGACGAATCTCAATCATGAGACCTTTTTGCTTCGATTTCTCCGGCCTCTCGCCTCTACCGCTAGATGTCTGCTGCCAGGTTGAAGCGGACCTTCTACGTCATTATCTACGTCATCTTGTTCAACCCAGTGCGCAATTTCAAACCTTCTCCTTCTACCAAAAAAACCCGTTCTTCCCAGTCACTTCGTCTCCTACCGTCGAAGAGTCAAGATGATGCGCAGTGAGCTCCGGGATCTCTGCAGCAGAGGACAGACTGCCCACATCATAGTGGTTAAGGACCTTCATCGCAACATTCCTTACACCGTCGTCAGCGCCGGGGCTATGAGCACACAGTTTGGCTGGAAAACCGTCTTCAGACTTCAGGACGGCAGAGAGGTCTTCCTATCTTCGGCCTAAGGCGACCTAACCGACGAAACCATAGCCCAACTCAACGTGGCTAATTTCCTCATCATCTAAAAAGGAATCGAGCACATTCCAAATACAAACGAATACAAGAAGCGTATTCTCACCAGCGAAATCCCCAAAACGCAATGACGTGCTCCACGGATTTCTTCGATATCGGTAAGTTCATCAAAATATTCAACTTGTCTTTCTTTCCTTCTCTCTCGCCATTCTGCTTCTGTATTCGCTCCTTTCTTTATTCCAGGGCATAACCTCATGGCCTGCATCAAGTTCTCCATCTTTGAGCAAGTGGACGTCCTTGGTAAACTCGTCATGCCTTTGCAGTTAATTTCCACCGACGTCGATCGATTTGGAGCCTGCAAAATTGTAACCGTCCAACTCAACGTTCAAAACGCCGCCATCATGAACATCCAGTTCGTCACATCAAAAATATCTCCGGAGCTGGACACGGATCCAAAATATCATCTGTCCTTCACCGACCAACCCATCGCTTCCTCAAACTGTACTACGTTTCTCACCCCTATTTGTCTACCCTCTTCTCAACCTCACCTCAACTTTTCTCACATCAATTTCAAATGTGTCACTGAAGAAGATATCCAAGATCCATGCATCACCACTTTCAAAATTGTATTTGTGAAATAAATTGTATCCATATTCTCAATAAAGAAAATTAAAAAAAGGGCTTACTCATACCTAACCTAGAATCGTCTTGTACCAACCAAATTTCAAAATGTTACAACCCCGCTCCAAAAGTCAAATGGTATAACCCCGCTCCAAATTTCATTTGGTATAACCCCGCTCCAATTTTCATTTTGTATAAATCTTGTCCTCATCAAGGACAAATGGTATAGCTCCGGTGGTACAGGTCGATTTCCAGTTTGGTATGAGTAAGCTCCTTACTACTCCAGACACGGCTACAAACTGTTCACTATCATCTGGGTTTTTTTTTTAACTGAAAATTTTAAATTCGAAATAAAACATTTTGCCAAAGATTTTATGCTATTACATAGAACATCATGCATTATACCTCTTGTAGGTTGTTCCTGTCATAAAATGAAGTGTCAAGTCGACTAAGAAGACCATTTAAGACACCTTTGGCTTTTGACATGCCTAAATTACAAAAACTTTCGGGAGAAATAAATCTAAACGGAGTTTCTTGAGCTCAAAGTGGTGTATCTGCCAAGAATGGAACGAAAACTTTAAAAGGTCGGCCAAATAGCCAAATTTTCAAGAAAATTCCCCATCGCAGACATCTCTCGACTAGGACACATTTTTATTTTATTATAAATGAATCAAGAGATTTTGAATAAATTGTCCTTTCCATGCATGTGTTCAATTTTATCCTCAGAAATGTTCTTCATTCAGGAAAAATTTTACATAAACGGTAAAAAGTAAGACATACACGAAGTATTACTAAATACAAGGGGCGTCCAGAAGGTAAGTTCTGTTTCAATTTATCTCCTCTGCAGCGTTGCGATCGAAGTTCCGCACATGCGCGGTAGACGCTATGTATCAAGGAGAAGAAACGTGCACCATTGTGAGATCCCTGTCAGCCACGTACGCTTTGTTGTGCTTGTTTACAATGTCGGTGTTGATTGAAAATAACACCGCTTATGAAATAAGATCTGTGGTTCGTATTTTGAATGCTACGGATGCATTCTGAATGCATTGAAATGTAATGGCAAATTTGAGATGTTTACGGACAAAATGCGATGAGTGATACAATAGTGAGAAGATAGGTCCGACAGTTCAATGAAGGACGTAGTGAGGTGCAGGATGAAGAACGAAGTGGGCGTGCATCTTTGGTTACAGAAGAACTGGTTCACGCGATTAATAAGATCCAGGAAAGCCGCAAGTTTACAATTACTGCTCTCCATGGAATTTCCCCAAATCTCACGATCACAGTTCATGAAATTGTTACCGAAAAACTTAAATTTCGAAAAAATTTGCTCACGTTGGGTGTCAAAGTTTCTTACTAAGCAACTCAAACAAAAGGGATGGGTAGTGCACTTGAGTTTTTGACCTGCTATGATGAAGGTGGAGAAGAGTTTCTGACATAGATAGTTACAGGAGATGAAACTTGGGTTTCTTCCAACACCCCTGAAAGTAAGCGTCAATCAATGGAAAGGAAGCACATCTCATCCCCAGTAAAGGTTAAGAAGAAACAAATCTTGACACCTCGAAAAATGATGTGCAGTGTTCTCGGACAGCTATGTGCAGAGGATCTATCCAAAAGTCCGAAGAACTTGGCCTCATTCAACCCAGGAGCGCTGGATAACTCCGGGGGTCTTTCCATAGGACAATACCTGATTTCTTTAAAAGGCGCCCCGTTAACAACATCGTCAAGACGGGATGGAAGTGGATACACCACTTACGCTCGTCCACCCCGCAGAGAAGACTACCAGAAACCTCGGTGTGGCCGCCTGGTGATCTAGCACACCTTCTACTAGCTCTTCAGGCTAGTACCTGGGACTTAAGAGCAACCCTCTACCTCCTTCGGGGGGACGTAGCCTGGCCGAAGGTACTCAATTTCCTGTGGGTGTCGTGAACACACTGCCCCCTCGAGTCTAACCCAATCCGAACAACTCCCGACGGGAGGAACTCGGCAATTCGGCCCGAGGTTGCTGTAGCAACGTGAGAGGTACCACGAATGCTAAGGGACAGGAGAGGCATTTACTCATTGATTTCTTACGGCGTGGTCAAACAATGAAAGCAGATGTTTATTGCAAGACACTTAGGAAATTGCACCGCGCATTGCAGAATAAGCGCCGATGAATGCTGTCAAAATGTGTTGTTTTTCACGACAACGCACGACCACACACTGCAAATGCGACGAAAAACAGGTATTTGGCTGTGACACAGACGGCAAACTTAAATGAAGAAGGTATACAAAAACATGTGCCTCGCTATAAGCTCGCAAAATTTCGGCAATTATGTGGAAAAGTAGTTTAAGAGTTGTAGAAATTTGTGCAATACATAATTTTTCTGTACGTAATTTAATTTTATTAACAATCAGAACTTACTTTCTGGACGTAATCGTAAAACAAAAATATAAAACTCTTTTAAACATACAAGATATATGTATCTATTCTAAAGTGTATTGTATTCTAGATTAAACCATTTCATAGATATTCCTTGTTTATGAATTTTCCAATACTTATATATTTCTCTAAAATGGTAAATCGTTATTCATTTTTTTATCTCTTTGACATACAAAAAGGGGGGGATTTCAAAGACCGTTATTAGACATCCCATTTAAAATATTTGATTATCACTTAAAGTCTACTATATTGCCATAGGTATTCCTTACTACCTTCAATTTTTTATCTCTTGGACATACATCACCAAAACATCTGACTATTACTTACTGTTGTATTCCCTTATTCTTGCAATAAAATGTTTATCTTGAAGTAGTTTTAGTAATAAGTGTAAGAATAGTTTGTAGTCAAATGTGTATTGGTGAAAGTTTGGTTTACCAACCCCTGGACAAGCCGGCTGCCGGGGTATCTACATAATAGACTAATTAATTACTCACAATAGGTTCCGTCCATGGCGGTCCGGCACTGCTTCGTTCGGTGTTTTTTAATTGGTGGTTTATTCCCTCACAGAGGGCCGTGCCTAGTCGGCTCCCATGCACAACGCTCGATTAAACCAATAATTGGGGCATAATTCTTGCACACGATGACCACCAAGGCTCTTTGAGTCGTGCTGCCCGCGCGCCAACTGAATGTCAGCCATTTGTCAAATTCTGACAATGGGCGACAACCGCGAGTTCAAGTTTAGACGTGATTCACAATGTTCCTTGGTTTCGAGAGGAATCGGGGTGAATGCGTAAGGACCCTGCCCTCGGTTGTTTCTCCTAAAGTGACTTCTCTGAGCCTAGCACTCCACTAGGAACCTAGTCATAGTCTCGAAAATAATCGGCAATAACCAATGTAGGCATGTAATGCTCTTTTATAAACTACAGCTTCTATTTTTAAATTTGGAGTGCCTTAAGGAGGGTATTTCTACAGAAATTGTTTGACTTCAATACAGCATTAATATTTTGCTTTTTATATTTACTGTCTACATGCGTACACACCTACAGCATAAGTATTCCTTATTTATAATGGCTGGTCTGGTTTAGGCAGTTGTCATTATACATTGAATTAGAAACTGTTGTTTTTACGGAAAATGAATCAATTTTTTAAATGAAAAGATTCACCAGAAAACAAACAAGTGGCGTTCTGTCGAATACCAACTGTTTTAACTGAACCCTTCATATCTGCCAAAGAATAAATTCCATAATCTTACATTTCACATCACGCCCATTTCCTTATATAAAATGTGTTATTTCATAAGTTTCTCCACTTGCTACAAAGAATTCTTACAGAATCTTAATTTTTAATAAGATATTCGTGCGAGATATAGTTTACTCCACACGTCAAACTGTTTCCTCACAGCACGAGAAACAGTTGAATGACCTTAGCACTTTATATACTGAAAAAAATATTGAAACTGTCATCTAATGACCACTGCTCCAAGAAAATCGAAATATATATTTTATTAATAAAATAGTTCTTAAAATGGCATTTGTATAAACATGTTAGTCTTGAGAAAATAAAATAAATACCAGTAAAATAAATATAAAAAGTAATTTTCGGTGCAGGTTTTTCTAAAACATGTAAGGTAAGCACGGATGTTTCGATAAGTTAGTCAAATCTGTTGCCTACGAGGCGGAAGTGTATTGTTTTTTTTGGGACGAAGAGACAGTTGACTGTGTAATACGATTGTGTTAATTCAGTCTAAGTGAAAAGTCGAACTTCTTCTACGGAAACGAGGTAAGTCATTGCTCCATTTCTGGCATTTATTTTTAACTCGTTTAAGATAAATTTATAACGAATATGCATAGAAATCGCTACAGAAACTTGTACAGTAAGAAAATAGAGACATTCTGAGATACATAATCATCCTTGTTGCTGCGATGGTGACTTAACAATGCTGCCAACGGACAAAAATAAAAAGGACTTAAACAGCGGACGGAGCGGATTAAGCTAAGGCCGGGATTACATTTTTTTTATTTACGCCCTCCAACGTTAAATCATATCGGAAAATGAATGAAATGATGTTCAAATCATTACAGTTTACATAGAGCTTAGAGTTGCCAGACATTCGTCTTTTAGGATAAGAGAAAACCTCCAAGGTTAAATCTTATCGAACGATGGAGGAAATGATGTTCAAATGAGTACAGGGTACATAGAGCTTAGATTTACCAGCCATTCATCTTTCAGAATAAGGGAAAACTTCCAACGTTGATATCGGACGATGAATGAAATGATGTTCAAATGAGTACAGGGTACATAGAGCTTAGAGTTACCAGACGTTGATCTTTCAGTATAAGAGAAAACTTTTAACGTTAGGTCATATCGGATGATGGATGAAATGATCTTCAAATGAGTACAGGGTACATAGAGCTTAGAGTTACCAGACATTCATCTTTCAGGATAAGGGAAAACCTCCAACGTTGTCATATCGGACGATGAATGAAATGATGTTCAAAAAACTACAGGGTACATAGAGCTTGGAGTTAGGCTTTGCTCTTACGTGATAGTTTCTTTATTTTAGGAAATATCGTGTATTGATCGATTTCTCCAGCAGAACTACTCCAGTCCTTGTGTTTATTTTATGGATAGGGGTTGTTTTCCCCCTATTATTGCTACACTTACGTAACTCTACATCTGTTCTGAAGCACTAACCCCTTTTGTTAATACAATAAGATATACTGGTATAACTTTCAGATCTATTGTGCACATAGTCCAGTAACCCTATTGGCTATTCTCTCTGTACCACATGGTTCTACACGCCCAAACGAGAAGTTCTGCCCTGTTTGGCCGCGCCGTGGCTCAGTGGTTAGACCGCTTGGCTCTCACCAAGGCGGCCCGGGTTCGATCCCCGGCGACCGCAAAGTGAGATTAGCGATGGACAACACGGCGCTGGGGCGAGTTTTCTCCGGGATCTCCGGTTTCCCCTGCCATTTCATTCCACCGGTGCTTGATCTTCATCTCATATATCATCAGAGTCATCGCCTGCGCTGCCGTATGTAGTAAAAGCGGGCGTTAAACACTACACACACGCGCACACACACACACACACACAGACACACACTCACACACTCTTCCCTGTTTCCGCAAATAATTGCTAAAATTGCTAATTTCCCCGCATAATTTTGTTATGAATGGGTTGATATTGATATTGTTGATATTCAATGCCATAGCCGAGATTTGTCATGTTGCGCATAGTAGCTCAGTGTTTTAGAGCAAACGCACGGAGAACAGGAGAACAGTGGTTCAAATCCCGGCTATGGCATTAAATTTTTCAGTCTGGCTCTGCTCATTCAAACCTTAGTTAACATATGGCTAGTGTGGAAGAAATGATTTCCAGTTCTATAAGTTTTTGTTCAAAAAATACTAGCATTTTCATGTTTCGGGGTCAAGGCTTTTTCATTTTGTCACCTGAGTCCTTCTGTGTTAAATAGTCATTCACATAAGGCTCTTGCACGCGGAAATTTGGCGGAAATTAATTTTGGAAATGCTGAAATTGTTTTCCAATAATCTAGTGTTCCAGAAAGAGGTGACAAATTGTATTTGGGATATGAAGCGATTTCTACTTGGGAACTATTAACTGACAGTGAATTTGATACACGTTTACGGGGGTGGTCTGAACAGTTTTAGACCTCAACATGAAGATGGCAGCACTCGTAAATAAAACCTAGTAAATTTCGTTCTTCATCTGTTGACACTCACCAAAGTTTCAGCCATTTTGGACGCTCATTTACATAACACTTGTTTGAGTGAGTTGATGCCAGTGTTTTTATTAAAATGGACAAAATCGAGTATCGAGC
Source organism: Mantis religiosa (assembly GCA_030765055.1). Classification (NCBI taxonomy): domain Eukaryota; kingdom Metazoa; phylum Arthropoda; class Insecta; order Mantodea; family Mantidae; genus Mantis; species Mantis religiosa. Next base: position 91,334,743 of record CM060950.1, read on the forward strand.
TGTCATTATTTGTTTCAGAAAGGCAATTTGCCTACGCAAAACAAAGATGAATTGAATTCTGTGTATGGAGACTGCACCATCATTTACCACAGTGAAATTTGGGCAGCTGCACTTAAACGTGGTCGTAAGAGCTTGGGAGACGATGAAAATTCGGGACGTCAAAAACTGCAATTACCGACGAAAACATCGCCAAAGTTTAACAAATGTTGCTGAAAGTCCGCCGAATTAAAGTGAGAGAGATCCCAGAGGCTATGAACATGTCAAAAAAAAACGTTATTTTCACATACTAAATCAACATTTAGACATGAGAAAACTGTCCGCACCCTTGGTGTCGCGTTTGGTCACGTTACACCAAAAACGTGAAGGAATGAACATCTCCAACGCTATGTTGGCGCAGTTTAGAAGCAATATAGCTAAATTTTGACGCCGATTATTTACTGTAAATGAAACTTGGATACACCATTATTCAATCGAAACAAAAATACAGTCCAAACAGCGGACAGCAAAGGCAAAAGCGGCTCCAAAAGGAGGAAAGAACTGTTTTGTCGGCTGGAAAAATGATGGCAGTTTTGGGATGGTCGTGGAGTTATTTTAATTATCTTCAAAAAGGAACAAAACCATTACAGGAGCATACAACGCAGCAGTCCTTGACAAGCTGAAGGCAGAACTTATGGATAAACGGCCACATTTGCAGATAAAAAGGACCCTGATTCACCAAGGCAACACAAAGTTTCAAATCTCAGCGATTATAATGGCGAAATTCACCGGAATACGGTTTGAGCTGCTGGATCATCCGCCTTACTTATCCGATCTACAACTAAACGACATCTTTTTGTTCCCTCATCTGAAAATTACGCTTGGAGGACAGGGATTTTCGCCAGATGAAGAGGCAATCACCTTCGTGAACAATTATTTTGCAGAGAAAAATGCTGAGTACCATTCGGACGGGTTACAGAGATGGGAGCATCGCTGGGAGAAGTGTGTACAGTTACAAGGAGACTATGCAGAAAAACGCCTAGTACTATTTGATCGGGTTACAGAGATCGCAGTATCACTGGGAGAAATGTGTAGAGTTTCAAGAAGACTATGCTGAAAAACGTCAAGTACTATATGGACGGGTCACAGAGATGGGAGCATCGCTGCGAGAAGTGTGTAGAGTTATAAGGAGACTATGCTGAAAAACTCCGAGTATTATTTGGACGGGTTTCAGTAACGGGAACATAGCTGGGAGAAGTGAGTAGATTTACAAGGAGACTAAGTTGAAAAACGCCCAGTACTATTTGGACGTGTTACAGAGATGGAAGCATCGCTGGGAAAAGCGTGTAGAGATACAAGGAGACTATGTTGAAAAACGCCGAGTACTATTTGGACGGTTAACAGAGATGGGAGCATTGCTGGGAGAAGTGTGTAGAGTTACAAGGAGACTATAATGAAAAACGCCGAGTACTATTTGGGCGGGTTACAGAGATAGGAGCATTGCAAAGAGAGGTGTGCAGTTACAGGGAGACTACGTTGTAAATCGCCGATTACTATTTGGGTGGGTTACAGAGATGGGAGCATCCTTGGGAGAAGTGTTTAGAGTTACAAAAGAGACTATTTTTTAAAACGCCGAGTACTATTTGGATGGGTTACAGAGACGGGAGCATCGCTGGAAGAAGTGTGTAGAGTAACAAGGAGACAATGTTTAAAAACGCGTAGTACTACTTGGACCGGTTAAAGCGATGAGAGCATCGCTGCGAGAAGTGTGTAGAGTTACAGGTATACTACGTTGAAAACGCCGAGTACTATTTAGACGAGTTAAAGAGATGGGAGCATCGCTGCGAGAAGTGAGTGGAGATACAAGGAGACTACGTTGTAAATCGCCGAGTACTATTTGGGCGGTTTACAGTGATGGGAGCATCGCTGTTAGAAGTGTGTAGAGTTACAAAACAGACTATGTTGAAAAACGCCGAGTTCTATTTGGACGGGTTACAGAGACAGGTGCATCGCTGGGAGAAGTGCATAGAGTTACAGGGAGACTGTGTTGAAAAACGCGTAGTACTATTTGGACGGGTTTAAGAGATGAGAACATCGCTGGTAGAAGTGTGTAGAGTTACAGGGAGACTATGCCAAAAAACGAGGAGAACTACTAGGACGAGTTACAGAGAGGCGAACATCGCTGGGGGAAGTCTGTTGAGTTACAAGAAGACTATGTTGTAAAACACCGAGTACTATTTTGACGTGTTAGAGAGATGGGAACTTCGCTGGCAGAATTGTGTAGAGTTACCAGGAGACTATGTTGAAAAACACGGAGTACTTTTTGTACGGGTTACAGAGATGGGAACATCGCTGGGAGAAGCGTGTGGAGCTACAAGGACACAGATTTGAAAAACCCGAGTAATATTTGGACGGGTTACAAGGATGGGAGCATCGCTGGGAAAAGCGTGTAGAGTTACAAGGAGACTATGTTGAAAAACGCCGAGGACTATTTTGAGGGCTTACAGAGATAAGAACATCGCTGGGAGAAGTGTGTAGAGTTTCAACGAGACTACGTTGAACAGGATTCACACCCATTAGTCCTGGACCCGTAGGCCCAAGGACCCGGCCTCCTACAACCGGGGAGTTATCCGAGCTGTCCCAAAGGGCGCTCGGCGTCCTCCGCGGGGGTTTCCATAGGGCAAGACCTTGTTTCCTAACAAGCCCCCCGATCTGGTCCTAGGGACTCAAGACGGGACGTAAGTGGATACGCCAGTTACGCGCGTCAACACTCAAAGTGAAGACTACCGATATGACCTCGGTGGGGCCGCCTGGTGTTCTAGCACACCTTCTACTAGCTTAGCAGGTTAGCACCCGGAAACTTAATGGCTTCCCTCAACCCCGTCCGAAGACGTACCCAATCTCCCACGGGTATCGGGAACACACTGCCCCCTCGAAGCCATCCCAATCCGAACAACTCCCGAAGGAGGGGCTGGGCTGTTCGGCCCGAGGTTCCCCTAGTAACGTCAGGGGTACCACGAGTGCTAAGGGTCCGCAGCGCCCGCACTTTGGCAGCTGAAAGGGACGGATCCCTTCCCCCACGCGAACTACGTTGAACAATGAGGAGTACTATTTGGACGAGTTACAGAGGTAGGAGCATTGCTGGTGAAGTGAGTAGTTACAAGGAGACTACGTTGTAAATCGCCGTGTACTACTTGGGCGGGTTACAGTGATGGGAGCATCGCTGGGAGAAGTGTGTAGAGTTACAAAACAGACAATGTTGAAAAACGCCAAGTACTATTTGGACGGGTTACAGAGACCGAAACATCGTTGGGAGAAGGGAGTAGAGTTAAAAGGAGATTATGTTGAAAAACGCAGAGTACTATTTGGACGGGTTAAAGAGATGGGATCATCGCTGGGAGAAGTGTGTACAGTTACAAGGAGACTATGCTGAACAACGCCGAGTACTATTTGTACGGGCTACAGAGATGGGAGAATCACTGGGAGAAGTGTGTATAGTTACAAGGAGACTATGATGAGAAACGCCGAGTACTATTTAGACGGGTTACCGAGATGGGAGCATGGCTGGGTGAAGTGTGCAGAGTTACAAGGAGACTATAACGAAAGACGCCGAATACCATTTGGACGGGTTACAGGGATGGGAGCATCGCTGGGAGCAGTGTGTAAATTACACTGAGACTATAATGAAGAACGCCGAGTACTATTTGGGCTGGTTACAGAGATAGGAGCATTGTTGGGAGAGGTGTGTAGTTACAGGGAGACTACGTTGTAAATCGCCGATTACTATTTGGGTGGGTTACAGAGATGAGAGCATCCTTGGGAGAAGTGTTTAGAGTTACAAAAGTGACTATATTGTAAAACGCCCAGTACTATTTGAACGGGTTGCAGAGACGGGAGCATCGCTGGAAGAAGTGTGTGGAGTTACAAGGAGACAATGTTTAAAAAAGCGTAGTACTATTTAGACGGATTAAAGAGATGAGAGCATCGCTAATAGAGGTGTGTAGAGTTACAGGGATACTATGTTGACAACGCCGAGTACTATTTAGACAGGTTACAGAGATAGGAGCATCGCTGCGAGAAGTGAGTAGAGATACAACTAGAATATGTGGTAAAACGCCGAGTACTATTTGGACGGGTAACAGAGATGGGAGCATCCCTGGGAGAAGTGTGTATAGTTACAAAACAGACTATGTTGAAAAACCCTGAGTACTACTTGGACGGGTTACAGAGACAGGTGCATCGCTGGGAGAAGTGAGTAGAGTTACAAGGAGACTATGTTGAAAAACGCGTAGTACTATTTGGACGGGTTAAAGAGATGAGAGAATCACTGGGAGAAGTGTGTAGATTTACAGGGAGACTATGCTAAAAAACGAGGAAAACTACTTGGGCGGGTTACAGAGATGGGAACATCGCTGTGGGAAGTGTGTAGAGTTACAAGGAGACTATGTTGAAAAACAGCGAGTACTATTTTGACGTGGTAGAGAGATTGGAACTTCGCTGGGAGAATTGTGTAAATTTAAAGGGAGACTATGTTGAAAAACACGGAGTACTTTTTGTACGGGTTACAGAGATGGGAACATCGCTGGCAGAAGCGTTTAGAGCTACAAGGAGACTATGTTGAAAAACCCGAGTAATATTTGAATGGGTTACAAAGATTGGAGCATCGCTGTGAAAAGCGTGTAGAGATACAAGAGGACTATGTTGAAAAACGCCGAGGACTATTTGGACGGGTTACAGTGATAAGAGCATCGCTGGGAGAAGTGTGTAGAGTTTCAACGAGACTATGTTGAAGAATGAGGAGTACTATTTGGGCGGGTTACAGAGGTAGGAGCATCGCTGGTGAAGTGAGTAGTTACAAGGAGACTACGTTGTAAGTCGCCGAGTACTATTTGGGCAGGTCACAGTGATCGGAGCATCGCTGGGAGAAGTGTGTAGAGTTACAAAACAGACATTGTTGAAAAACGCCAAGTAATATTTCGAGGTGTTACAGAGACAGGAGCATCGTTGGGAGAAAAGTGTAGAGTTAAAAGGAGACTATGTTGAAAAACTCAGAGTACTATTTGTGCGGGTTACAGAGATAGGAGCATTGCTGGGAGAAGTGTGTAGTTACAGGGAGACTACGTTGTAAATCACCGATTACTATTTGGGTAGGTTACAGAGATGGGAGCATCACTGGAAGAAGTGTGTAGAGTTACATGGAGACAATGCTTAAAAACGAGTAGTACTATTTGGACGGGTTAAAAACATGAGAGAATCGCTGGGAGAGGTGTGTAGAGCTACAGGGATACTAGGATGAAAACGCCGAGTACTATTTAGACGGGTTACACAGATGGAAGCATCGCTGCGAGAAGTGAGTATAGATACAAGGAGAATATGTTGTAAAACGCCGATTACTATTTGGACGGGTAACAGAGATGGGAGCATCCCTGGGAGAAGTATGTATAGTTACAAACGGGCTATGTTGAAAAACGCCGACGACTATTTGGACGGGTTACAGAGATGGGAGCATCGCTGGGAGAAGTGTGTAGAGCTACAAGGAGACTATGTTGAACAAGGCAGAGTACTATTTGGACGGGTTACGGAGATGGGAACATTGCTGGGAGAAGCGTGTAAAGTGACAAACGGGCTATGTTGGAAAACGCCGAGGACTATTTGGACGGGTTACAGAGATGGGAGCATCGCTGGGAGAAGTGTGTAGAGTTACAAGGAGACTATGTTGAACAAGGCGGAGTACTATGTGGACGGGTTACAGAGATGGGAGCATTGCTGGGAGAAGCTGGTAGAGTTACAAGGAGACTATGTTGAAAAACGCTGTGTAGTATTTGGACGGGTTACAGAGATGGGAGCATCGCTGGGAGAAGTGTGTAGAGTTACAAGAAGACTATGCTGATCAAGGCGGAGTACTATTTGGACGGTTAACAGAGATGGGAGCATTGCTGGGAGAAGCGTGTAGAGTTACAAGGAGACTATGTTGAACAAGGCGGAGTACTATTTAAACGGGTTACAAACATGGGAGCATCGCTTGGAGACTACGCTGTAAATCGCCGAGTACTATTTGGGCGGTTTACAGTGATGGGAGCATCGCTGGGAGAAGTGTGTGGAGTTACAAAACAAACTTTGCTAAAAAACGTCGAGAACTACTTGGACAGGTTACAGAGTTGGGAGCATCGCTGGGAGAAGTGTGTCGAGTTACAAGGAGACTATGTTGAGAAACCCGAGTAATATTTGGACGGGTTACAAAGTTGGGAGCATCGCTGGGAAAAGCGTGTAGAGATACAAGGGGACTATGTTGAAAGACGCCGAGGACTATTTGGACGGGTTACAGAGATAAGAGCATCGCTGGGAGACGTGTGTACAATTTCAACGAGTCTATGTTGAACAATGCGGAGTACTATTGGGACGGGTTACAGAGTTAGGAGCATTACTTGGTGAAGTGATTAGTTACAAGGAGACTACGTTGGTAATCGCCGAGTACTATTTGGACGGGTTAAAGAGATGAGATCATCGCTGGGAGAAGTGTGTAGAGTTACAAGAAGACTATGTTAAAAAACGCGTAGTACTATTTGGACGGGTTTCTGAGATGGGATCATCGCAGGGAGAAATGTGTAAGGTTACTGGGAGACTATGTTGAAAATCGTGGAGTACCATTTGAACGGGTTACAGAGATGGGAGCATCGCTGGGAGAAGTGTGTACAGTTACAAGGTGGCTATGCTGAACAACGCTGAGTACTATTTGGACGGGTTACAGAGATGGGAGCATCACTGGGAGAAGTGTGTATAGTTACAAGGAGACTATGATGAGAAATGCCGAGTACTATTTTGACGGTTTACAGAGATGGGAGCATCACTGGGAGAAATGTGTAGAGTTACAAGAAGACTATGTTAAACAACGCGGAGTACTATTTGGAAAGGTTGCAGAGATGGGAGCATCGCAGGGAGAAATGTTTGGAGCTACAAGGAGTCTATGTTGTAAAACGCTGAGTACTATTTGGACGGGTTACAGAGATGGGAGCATGGCTGGGAGAAGTGTGCAGAGTTACAAGGAGACTATAATGAAAGACGCCGAATACTATTTGGACGGGTTACAGGGATGGGAGCATCGCTGGGAGCACTGTGTAAATTACAAGGAGACTATAATGAAAAACGCCGAGTAGAATTTGGTCGGGTTACAGAGATAGGAGTATTGCTGGGAGAAGTGTGTAGTTACAGGGAGACTTCATTGTAAATTGCCGACTACTATTTGGGTGGGTTACAGAGATGGGGGCATCCTTGGGAGAAGTGTTTATAGTTAAAAAAGAGACTATTTTGTAAAACGCCCAGTACTATTTGGACGGGTTACAGAGGCGGGAGCATTGCTGGAAGAAGTATGTAGAGTTACAAGGAGACAATGTTTAAAAACGCGTAGTACTATTTGGACGGGTTAAAGAGATGAGAGCATCGCTGGGAGAAGTGTGTAGAGTTACAGGTATACTACGTTGAAAACGCCGAGTACTACTTAGACGGCTTACAGAGATGGGAGCATCGCTGCGAGAAGTGAGTAGAGATACAAGGAGAATATGTAGTAAAACGCCGAGTACTATTTGGACGGGTTACAGAGATGGGAGCATCCCTGGGTGGAGTGCGTATAGTTACAAACGGGCTATGTTAATATGCCGAGTACTATTTGGACGGGTCACTGAGATGGGAGCATCGCTGAAAGAAGTGTGTAGATTTACAAGGAGAATATGTTGGAAAACGTCTAAAGCTATTTAAACGGGTTACAGAGATGGGAACCTCGCTGGGAGAAGTTTGTAGAAGTGTGGATGACGATATGCCCTAACAAAAGGAGGGATGCAAATACACACTAAAGTCTAATTGCAGCTCCCACGGTGAAACATGTGTCGTCCTATTTTGCATTTATCAATTTGAACGACGTGCCTGGAACCGCCAATTTTCCCCCTTGCAGTATAGTCGATGTTATTTGATATCATGTACACTTCGCGGCAGTAGCCGAACCATTTCGAAACAGTCCGCGAACTCATACATTTTGTCTGCTAGATATTGTAATTTCCTGGCAAGTAAAACTGTTTGTAGCACTGCTTTCAGTGGAGAAACAAGCATAGTTTGGCTGCACTAAATTCTTCAATATGGCTAGATTACCCAGTAAGTAAATAAATAAACAATTTATACAGTTAAAGGAATGGCTTCTAACACGAAATTGCACTTATAGTGAAGAAAGTATATTAAAAATCATGGTTGTGTATAAAAATATCACAAAATTTGAAGGAATTAGAAAAAATCGCCGTCGCATATTAGAAAGAAGAGCTGAATTTTTATTATTATTTGTCTGATGTATGTTATTCAGAGTCACAATTGTTTTGTAAAAATTATTTTTTCGGGGAGCTCAAAACGTACAGTGCATGTAAAATATTGTTTTATGATTACTGGGTAAATATCAATGTTTTCTCTTGTCTAAAATAGGTAATACAGCACTTATTTTTCAGCTGCATAAATGTTAATTAACTAAAGCAAATATTTTAAGTATATTTACATGCTGGAGGGGAATTCCTGAACCAACTCTTAAAAAAATAAGGAATGTGCAATACCTTTTAGAAGTATTTTAATTTTGTCAGTCGTCTTGAACCTTCCGTGACTTTTAAAATGACCCCAGAGAAAAAAATTCAAGCAAATGAAGTTGGAGCGGCAAGCTAGACTGGGTTAATGGTACCCCACGGTCTGTCCATTAGTTAATAAAGTGCAGGAAAATGAGATGGTGCTCCGTCATACCAGAACCACACACCGATTAACGTCAGCCAGAAGGCCAGTTCCTATCGACGTTCCAGGATCTGCAGCTACTCTCGCGTTATTGCGTTTTCTGCCAGCTCCTTCCTCTTCAACCTTCATTACACACTTCATTGCTGGATTGTACACTTGATAAAGTGACTGTCATTTTTAAACCTGGTCTGAGAGCTAAGAAATTCCACACTCCTTGCATGACAGCAGCGAAAAATGACTTTCTTCAGACGAAATGCTCTACGCATTCTTCAGTAAATATTAATTAAAATACTTTTTGCAATTGCATTATTGAAACGGCTTATTATAACGGCATAAGTTGTGGAAATTACCCTCTCTGGGGCACAAGCGCCAGGAGATGAATGACGTAATTACCATGGCAACAAGAGCTATGACGTCAACACCGGCACGACATACTTTTCTTCAATGTGCCTGTAAGAAAACCTGAAACTGTAACACTTACAAGTATACCAACATTCAAAAACAAGAATCTGCTCATTACATTTATTTTATCCAACACTTAGCTGTAAAGTTGTACTTTAATAATATAAATTAACCTACCATACTCACACTTCAAATATTAAGAATGCATAAAATTTCAGTTTAACTACTGTGTCAATAAAATACAACCATACAATCATACATTTCAAGTATAATATTTATTGTAGTTTTCACATTTACTAATGAAATGCACAGCTGCAACTTATATTCATTCAGTAATTAACAAATATTTCCCTATATGTTTACATTCTACGGACAATACATTCGTCAATGTAGCTTTCTGGAATGAAAATCAAATTAACCCAGAAACGACTAGCCAACATTTATTCCCGGAATCTCTAAACTTGAATTTTCGCTGAAATTTTGCTATCGGGGCTTCAGGTGGAGTATAATCTTTACTGTAGTTGTTGGAAACAAAAGAAAGTGTTATGTTTGTAGTTATATTTTTGACAGATGAATCGCGTTACATATCTTTGTTTAGACTGCAGGAGTGACTATTTTCATTCACCCGCTATATAATTACGTTATGAAGATACAGCGTTGTGGTTGGCTAATACAATGTTGGACAGATGCTGGTGAACAAAGAACAGTACCAAGAATTTGTAATTATCCATTCCCCCGTAAACAAACAGCAAGATCCTCCTTTCTGCTTACCCTTTTCCCATTATTGGCCTGCCTCGCTGGCTGGCTCAGCGGGTTGCCTCAGATTTCCGCAAAGCCTGTGCATATTTCATTTCCCAGGAGGGGTCCAGTGGCCACGTTAGCTTATGTACAAACAGGGGCGGCTCCATTTAAAAATTTTATATCTCTATTACCAAAAGTTGGGAGGTCTAGGTTCGAATTTCCTGTTCAGATAGTAACTGTGAAGTAGGTTAGGTGGTCTAATCTTTTGTAACTTAGTAGAAACTGTACTAACGCTTTGCTTGTCTACGAAACTGCTACAGGGGTGTTCTCAGGGTGCACTATATTGTATATAGGCCTTTATATTTATAAAATCATTTTATATGTGATGAAATGCAAATTACCAATACAAACAAATTCAGACATACACCATCAGAACTCAAGAAATAAAGGTACCTAGCCATCAGCTTTTTTAGCAAGTAACTTACCAACTTACGCGTATGCAAAGCTGTACAGCAAGCTGCGAGCTGAAGTTAAAATATATGAATGCTGTAAAAACATTTAAAACTGCTTTATAAATTTATTCAACTAAAAATGTATTTTATACACTAGAGGAATTTTTTAAAATTAATTTGGTAGTAATGTATCCAAATTTATATGTGTTTCAAATGGGATGATGTTTGTTCTTGAGTGCTAGTAGGTGAGCAACCAATCGCAGAGCCAGCCTCGGTAGCATGGATGGTAGCGGCTCTGCCTCATTTTCAAGAGGCTCCGAGTTAGAATCTCGATAAGGGTGCGTTACCTGGATAATGTTTTTCTGGCTTTTTCCCTTATCCTTCAAGACAAATTTCGGGTAACTCTAAGCTCTAGGGACCCTGGACACATTTGAGCATCATTTCATCCATTCCACTCATCGTCCGACATGACTTAACGTTGGAGGACGTAAATTACCAACAAAAAATCGGAGTCCTGTGGTGTTGTCGTGTGGCATTCCCCTTAGTGGTGTGTGACGAGCGCTAAACTAATCAATCTCAAATAAATACCATTCGTACTAGCACAAAAAATCGGTTTTTCAAAAACTGATCCATGAATAAATTAGAGAGTAATATACGAGGGCCTTTCAATACAGAATGATCATACTTTTTTGAAAAAATACCTCTACTCATCCTCATAATTTTGATAGTCCTTCTCAAAATTGTCTCCCTTGAATGCTATGCACTTGTCCCAGAGTTTCTGTCAGTCTTCACAGACATGCTGGAAACCATTGTTTGAAGATCCTTCAAAAAACCCTCCGTAGCCTTCACCACTGCTTCTGATGATGGATAATGCCTCCCACGAAGGCGTTTCTTCAAGTTAGGGAATAGAAAAAAGTCACGTGGGGCTAAATCCGGACTATACGGAGGGTGAGGGATGCACTTCACGTTGATTTTTGTAAGAAATTCAGCAACAACATTGGCAATATACGGCCGGGCATTATCGTGCTGCAGCATCCAGCCTGCTTCACGGAAATGTGGTGTTCTGTGCCAGATATGGACTTGCAATATTTTCAGGAACACCCTGTAGTATTGTCCAGTTACTGATGTGTGCAGATACAACATGGTGATAAACCATTCCATGAATATTAAAGAATAAGATGACCATATCTTTCCAAGCAGAAGCAACCACTTTTGCTTTTTGGGGGGTTGATGATGAAGAAGATTTCCAAACTGAGCTTTGCTGTATGCTCTCAGGATCAAAATGATGTAGCCAAGTTTCATCAGTAGTGATTACGTTTGAAAGAAACTCCGGATCTTCCTCTAACATCAAGTTTAACTGCATGCAGACCTGCATGCGAATGTCCTTTTGTTTGGGAATCAACAGTCGTGGAACCCATCGCGCACAAACACGTATCATGTGTAATGCTTCTGTCACCAACCTGTGGGTAACACCCAAGGAAATGTTCAGTATTTCAGAAAGTGATGTTAAGGTAAGTCGTCAATCCTCTCGCTCAATGGCAGCAGCAGTGTTGATGTTTTCTTCCGTAAGAGCATTAACTGGAGTACCGAGTCAACCTTCCTTTTAAATTGATTCTCTGCACTCTTTATACATTTTAAACCACCCTCGAGCTGTGCTATAGGGAAGAAGAGACTCACCATAGGCCTCCTGTAACATTGTATAGGCCTCAACTACACCAAAGCAGAATTTCAAAACCGCATATTGTTCCTCGCGTGTTACCCTTAATGCAGCGGTAGGTAATATTAAACTTGTCTGAACTTGCCTGGTTCTCACAGACGGGAACCAGGAGTACCGACAATGAAACTACCACGGCGTGTTTGTTTCACATTAAGCTAACAGAATATAATAAGATTGAATTTTAGTGCGAAAAATTATGACCGTAAAAAATAATGTCATTATTTATTGAACAGCCCTTGTATGTAACATAATCGCTTTTGGCTCAAATAGTTTTCTTAATACAAATAAATGAAGCACTATTATATCATAACAATGCATAACGACGTAAGCATTGTAATAGATATCATAAGTGGTTGACATATATGCGTGCATGTATATTTCTAATTACTCAGGACTGAAACGTAGACGTTTCACATGACTTGATAAAAGAATTACTTTGAATAAGACAAGGTGTTTGTTAAATTCGAGAAAGGACAAACAATGCACTTCCTGCTGGCTTTTGTAACGTGACTTGTCACGCTATATGTTTGTTTATGAATCGTACGTAATCTCTATTTACTCTAGAGGGTTAAAAGCAGTATTATTTAGTTGTTCTTCCGTTTAAAAACCAGGGAAGGTGTATCAGCTGGATCAGCTTGCAATTGAAATGAGGCACGAGGTACTGTAGACCACCTTCCCCCTTACCACTGCCAGAACAATCCAGTTCAGTTAATGTGGGCTCAGATTATTTTGCAAACAGAAATAATACTTTTAATCTGACTGACGCTGAACGACTTATTCACCAAGAAATTGAAAACGTCGCAGAAGACTGGGAAAACTGCATGACACATGCAGATAAACTTCAGGAACACTGATTTTGGAAAGAAATAGCATGTGACGAGATTTTGGAGCCTATCATCATAAACTTGCAACACTCAGATGACGAAGGCAATGACAATGACGAATTTTCTCTTAACGGAACTGACATTCATAGCTATATGGATGCGCCGCTGGCAGTTTCGTTGGACTAAACAAACAGGTAATTCATAAACTATAATAATTTCAAACTATATATTTAAAACATGTGTGTAATATATGAATATCCATGCAGCAATTGTGATTTGAACAACATTATTATAAAGCTCTGGAAAATTCAGTTTTCGTTCCCTTACGTCTAGCGCCACGAACAATCGCAAGTGTGCAAGAGTGAGGAAAATATAAAAAGACTGCGGGTAACGAGGTGGCAACGGTGAAGGCTCTAACGGACCTGATTCGCTAGAAGCCACAGATTTTCTTTTCCTTATTCTCTTTTTTGCAATTTATGTGCTTCAATGTTAAGTCATATCGGACGATGAATGGAAAGGGGGAAATGATGCTCAAATGATCCCAGGGTCCATGGAGCTTTAGAGTTACCCAACATTTTTCTCTTAGGATAACGGAAACCCCGGAAGAAACCTTATCCAGGTAACTCAACCTGACCGAGATTCGAACTCGGGACCTCTTGAACGTGAGGCCCACAGCTCTCCGTAAGTAAAACACATAATAGTTTCAATGATATCTACGATTGTGGGTCAAAAAGTTAAGCGTCCTATTTTTTTTCCTTAAATAAGTAAGTTATGTGAAAACTTTAAATTTGGCGCAGTTCCTCAAACCTTCTTCTCCAATTCCCTGCAGTAGTAACTTTCTAAGCCATCAGGTGGCAGCACTACATCCTCTTGCAAAATGGCTGACATCAACATTCGTATTAGACAGCGTTCTGTGTTTGAATTTCTGACTGCGGAAGGTGAAACGCCAATTGGCGACGGTGCGTGACCGGGGCGCATAAAGTGACAGATATTGCAACGCGGAGATAAAATGCTAGCCGAAGCAGATAAAGATAGATAACTGGAAGGTTCTCTTGCCGTCTTGTTGTTACAGAAAATAAGGGTAATTTCTCAAACAGTGGGCGGGTATTTGAAAGACGCCGTGGCTACTTTATGGAGACAGAGTGGTAATCGGAACTTGATTCGTGTGCGTGGAGTTTTGTTTAGAAAGTGAGCTCTTTTGTTTGTGATCAACCACCTTGAGGATTGTATTTGTGTATGTTACGTAATTCTGCTACTGTAAGGGTTAACCATAGTGTGTTTCTACGGAAGTAAACAACATTGTGGAATTTCTGCAAACTGGAATTTTAGTTCTACGACCCACAAAGTCACAGTATGTAGGTAAGCTATGAAGCTAGTTACAGTGATACACGTACTATACAAATATAATAATTTCTGACATAAAGTTTCAGTTATATTGAATGAAAATAATGAAAATTTTCTTATTAATCGATGAAGATCGCGATTTCGTAAATCCTCATTTACATCATGAGCTCAAACAACCTCGTTGTCAACGTTACAAACACTAGATGTCACTAAGTTTTTGTTATTACTACCAAAATGTGAAGATGAAGTAAACTTAAAAACAGAATCGACTGTCGGTATTTCAAAATTCATTAGGCGTTGTTTATTTTTGAAGTGAAAACCTGTTTAGGCAGGTTTGGCACTTTTTGTTGGTAGTGAATTAAACTGAGCCGTCGCGCTGGAATATGTGACGCTCATTCGGGTGAAGTCGGCTCGAGTCGGGTCACTCCAAACTACCCCAACCCCATACACGTTCGTTATTTCAGTCTTATGTTGTCCATACCACCATACGCGTAGATTTTCTGTCACACTCATCAGCGTATCAACAACACGCATCCAGGGATATTTTAACATATTTCAAATACTATGAAAAATTCAGAAACTCCACAGCAGTTTCATTAAAAAATAATGATCTTTGGGCCGTTCTTAAAAACGTCTGTCAAGTGTCAGTAACCGATCCAGTCAGAAAACCTTCTGTCATTTAACAAGTCGACCACATGTCAAATTACACTTTAAACAATAATAGTCAAAAGGAACAGATAATATCACCGATGTTCAGTATTTGAATGATTGAAACCATAATAAGGAAAAATAAATTGAGTGTGCTAATTGGAAGTAAAAGTGCTAGGAATTTGTGAGAGAGATGTTTAATTTAAGAACTAGTTATTTTTATCGACAATTTCTGTTTATTGTGAATAGTAAAACGTAAAACTTCAATAAATTAAATGTAATGAGACGTAAATAATAAAATTTTCATGTATTAAAATGACTTTTGCCGTTATTTTCATTTGCAACTTATATGTTATGTTTTTCCAATTGTGACAAACCACTTGAAATGAATATGACATGTAATAAAACATGTATGAAAATATGCACAAACGTGTAATAAAATATGGAGTAATGAGTATATGTACGGATATGTAATAACATGTATAAAATGTATACGTAACCAAACATTTCCGAATATTAAAAAAATGTGCAAATAATCAAATGAATATCATATAATTATGTTATAAGATACGTACGAACTGTGATTTTATTAAAAACAAAAATACAAAGAAATATATGTAAAGAGCAAGAAACAAAATATGAAAAATGATTATAAAATAGCATTTTTAATATAAAAATAAAATACATATAAAATAGTATATTATGTGATTTGATTTTACTTCCTATATACGATACATTCTTTATGTATAACCCTCTTCTCACGGTCGTCATTCAGTTGTTTCAGAGTATTTTCATTTGCGAGTACACTTAGCGTAAGGCCAGACATGTTTAGCTCGCAACTGCCCTCTTTGTGCAACAATGAGTGTCAACATTAAATTTTTGAAAATTATTTTTAAGAATAATTTATAGTGAATAGTTTTTAGGTGTTCACTTCTGTCGTGTGGTCTTAAGCATGCATAATTTTTATAATAAATTACTTTTACCAAACCATTAAATCTATCGGAGCATTTAATTGTTTTAGTAATTTCACGTCTGGATTAATTTTATGGTTAAATTACCAAAAATGATCTGCTACGGCCGATTTATTAGTTTGTTTATATTTAATGTTAAGTAAATGTTCTTTTGTTCTGGTTTCTAAATTACGTCTTGCCTTTCCAATATAAAATGTATTACAATCTAAACAATTAAATTGATGAATACCAGATTTTTTCTTATTAGGAATTTCATCTTTTAGAGAAATATAGTAAATTTGTAACACTGTATTTATTTTCAGGAACTAAAGTTATACCAATTTCTTAATTTTTTTTTTTTTGAAAATATTTATTAACCTAAGGATTGAAAGTAAACTTTTTAAAGTTATAGTCATCTTTTACCTTTAAAGTTAGAAATGCCATTAACAGTTTTTTGATATTTAAATTTTTCAACTTTTTTCATTATTAAGTCTTTATTAAAACCATTAATTAAAGAAGTATTAATAATAAATGCATGTTCTTTATTAAATTCCTCTTTATTCAGGGGTATGTTCATTAATCTATAAATCAAACTATTAAAACAGCAAATTTATGTGAAAAGGGAGTTAAAACTTTTACTTTTATGTAATTATCGATATGAGTAAACTTCCTATAAACACCAAGGTTTAATTTTTGTTAAAAGACTTAACTATAAATTAAATGTTAATAAATATTTTCTGAAAAAAATGCAGTGTTTGATATAACTTTGTATCGGATATTTTATGTTATTCTTGTGACATTTGCTAGCTTGTGTTTCGGTGTGATGGTTTGGATGCAACATTCAAGACATCCATGGAGTAAAAAAGTCACTTGACCTTATAAAATATTATTACTTGCATTAACTTTCTTTTAAACAAACGAATAGAGGAGACTACATTCTTGCTATATTAAACAAATGACTAGCAGTGTAATATAACATTTTTCTACATGTAACCATCACTAAACACGGACGTGTGTAAGTGTCTGTCCGCACCGCAATCTTGCAGATTTTGATGAATTCATGTATCATTCATGGTTTGCGAGTGTCCGCGAGTGTATTAAATAGCTAATGCATCAGGCATTATCTACGAATGGACAAATTTACAATTACTTGCAAAGTATAACAGAATGTTGATTCAATAATTTTAATTGAAAACTGAATTATAAGAACTAAAAGAAGAATAATTTGTAAAGTGTCCACAGCAATTTAAAAATATTTTGTTATACTTAAAATATCAGTTTGCAAAGGAAATAAATCGAATAAAGAGTAATTATTTCACTATCCCAAACGATTATATTATTTCTCCGTCTTGAGACTACGGCCCTGGGTGCAGAGAGCAGCCGTGGTGAACAATAATTCTGCAGGAACGTCACCAAAGGTGAGAACCCCATTATCAAAAACCTTCATCACCCAAAAAAATACCGCTGCAACTTTTGTTCCTCAAAATAAATATAGTATTAAAATTAACTACATTTCTCCAAAAAGATAAAATTTCTCATAATAAAAAATCTAGTATTTATCAATTTAATTGTTTAGATTGTGATAAAGTTTACAAGAGTATAGCAGTAAATTATTCTTTCACACTGGCCGTGTGTAGGCTAAAGTATGGAAAGATAGAGTCAGGCTGTAAAATTCAATGCCAAAGGCGGGATTTGAACCACGGATCTTCTGGATGCCGTCCGGCCGCTCTAGCCATTGAGCTACTATGCCCAATATGCCAACATGACATTCAATTCTCTAACTGACTCGTATTTTTCCCGGTAAACTACTAAGGGTTCTCATAAACACATAAGACAACTACCTTAATGGCGACTTACAACATGTAAGTACTTTAAGGCCCGGGCTTTTTAGTTCGGATCATTTTTCTGGTCTCCGTCCAGCCGCTCTTACCCTTGAGCTACTATGGCCAAAGTGCCAACATGACATTAAATTCTCCAACTGACTCGTATTTTTCCCGGTAAACTACTAAGGGTTCTCATAAACACATAAGACAACTAGATTAATGGCGACTTACAACATGTAAGTACTTTAAGGTCCGGGCCTTATAGTTCGGATCATTTTTCTGGTCTCCGTCCAGCCGCTCTTACCCTTGAGCTACTATGAGCAAAGTGCCGACATGACATTAAATTCTCTGACTCGTGTTTTTATCCCGGTAAACCACTTTGGAGATCTCATAAAAACATGAGACAACTACCTTAATGGTGACTTACTATGCTGTAAGTACTTTAAGGCCCGGCCTTTATAGTTAAAGACTCTTCTGGTTGCCGTCCAGCTGCTCTACCCCTTGAGCTACTATGTCCAACATGCCGACATGACCTTAAATTCTCCAACAGACTCGTATTTTTCCCGGTAAAACACTTAGGAGCTCTCATAAACACATCCTAAATGGCGACTTACAACGTGTAAGTACTTTAAGGCCCGGCCTTTACAGTTAAACGCTCTTCTGGTTGCCATTCAGCCGCTCTAATCCTTGAACTACTATGACTAACATGCCGTCATGACATTAAATTCTCCAACTGACTCGTGATTTTCCCGGTAAACCACTTAGGAGTTCTCATAAACACATGAGACAACTACCTTAATGACGACTTCTTTATAGTTAAACACTCTTCTGGTTGCCGTCCAGCGGCTCCAAACCTTGAGCTATTGTATAATGAAAGCCCGTGCTTAGTTGCCATGATTTGTCACTAGTTGGCAGTAGTCGTCATCGATAAGAAAATGGCGTTCACTAAACGCGAGCAATCCTTTGCGACTTGGAATATACTTGAACCTCCCAGTTGTTGCACAGACGTTTCCGAGCGTAATTTCAAAAGCCACCAGCTGTGTGCAACAATATCAAACATTGGTATGTAAAATTCCGTGATGAAGGGTGTACGTGCATCGCTAGTCGCCAAGGACGTCCAGGACTCAGCAGCCCTCGTAAGTCCACTACCCGCGGAAGTGTTGAGGTGGGCATCTCACAACCAACAGTATGACGAATTATTTGTAAGAGGCTTTTGTTTAAACCGTACGGGCTTCAGCTTCATCAGGCTCTCAAAGAATATGACAAAACTTTACGTCTTAATTTCTTCATTGAGATGCAAGAAAGGTTTGAAGTAATGGACATCACTGACTCTCATCCTTAGCGACGAAGCAACTTTCCATCTCTCCGGAAAGGTAAATCGGAACAATCTGCGCATATGGGAGACTGTCCTGGAGCCGGGTACAAATGACCTTATTGTTGACGGGCCCTAAAACACCACACACTCACTCATGTGGGACAGGTTCGAGACTCACCAAAGGTGAGTCCTGTGACATTTCGAAAAAGAAAGTGTATGGGCCATTTAGCTCCGTGTGACTTCTTCCTGTGGGACTTTGTGAAGGACAATATCTATGTGCCTCCACTGCCTGCTAACCTTCAGGAACTTCGCTGCCGTGGTTATGGCCGGCCGTGACATTGGGAGAGATGCATTACCACATTCATATCTGCCGTATCAGCAAGGGTGGACACATTGAGCACATGTAAGATATGTAACAAACCTTGAAGAGATCCTCTTCATTTCCGTGCAAAAACTTTCGTTTTCCGTTGGGTACTTTAGCAGTTATGAATTTTTAAAATGTTTCACGGACTTATGAATAACCTGTGTGTTTTATTGACCAATTTCCTGATACAATGGTGGGTTTATATATAATTATGTATATAATTTTTCTCGTCTACCAATGTATGACTGTTGTTGCATGTTTTCCGGTACGCGTCCTCGCTTGTAGTAATATGTAGTAATGGCAAAACACCATTTATTTTTTAAGTTGTTTGCTCATGACTAAAGCCCGGAAGTTGTTTACCTAAAAATTCCCTAAAAATGAGCAATCAAATGTTCTTAATATATAAAAAATGCACATAAATTTAAAAATTTATTTCACTATATTAAATTAATAACTTTTACAGACAAATAATGAATGTATGTTTGGAATAACCACATTTTAAAATTAACTTTATTAGTAAATAATGCAGTTATTGATACTAAATAATAAATTCAAAATTCATCAGGTCATTTTCAATTTTATAAAATTTGAAACAATAAGTTAGAGTACCCATTAGCTAAAACATAACCTTACTTAGCGTTGCAGTACACCGCCATGGTCATCTTCAAGTTATCAAAAGTAAACGAACGGCGGTTGTCAGTTAAAACTGTTTTATATTTGAGAAACTTCTCTCTACTTCCACAGATGTTATAGATCCATATTTGAAAAACACTATGTCACTGCCTGTTAAATCCTGTTCAAAAATATCAGTTCTGAAGTTTTTCCCTGACAAGATTGAGCTGTACCAGGAAGCTAAGGTACAATTATACAACTTACTTTGATAATTTCAAAGCTTTAATAAATCTCTTATTCACACCGACAGCTTAGTTGCACAATTACACTTAAACTTCCTCGAAAGCTAAACCTTGTACACATTATAACTTTACTCTAACACCTGCTATTACACGATTTTGAATTGCACCCGGGAGCTAAGACAATTATAAATCACCGTGCGCGCGCCGTGAAAAGGAGAGCCCAACTGCCCTCGTCTCGTCAGCCCGGAGAGCTGTCCCACGCTTACACGGAGAAAAAGGGAAACACAAAACAACTGAGGCACACGCCTCGTAAGGAAAGGTGCAATCAGCACAAGATATCTGCAATCGGACAAACTGTTTGGTATCATTTGTTTTTGTAGAATTGACTTTATGTATAAAACCACCTAATAGCTCTTTTATGGTTCTATTATGGTAACTTTTTCCTGTAAATAATTTCGTTTTATTTGTGGAACGAGTTCTGTTGAGTTCTGAATCCTCTTGATATACTTCCAGAACCCTTCTGCGTAGCTCAATTGTTTATTTGTTTGGTCTACTAATAACAAGATCGTGGTTTTTAAGAGTGCTTAAATGCTGCAGCTTCATATCGGTATATTCGTTGTGTGTAAAATAATACTTGAAGGACGAAATTGCTGGGAATTGACAGCCTAAAGCATTTATTTTGAAACTGTTTACTCAGCATTCCTACAGTATGCATAATTGCATATTTTGGGCAATGATGAAATATGAAAGGGTAGAGCCAGACTGAAAAATTCAATGCCATAACCGGGATTTGAACCACGGATCTTGTGGTCCCCGTCCAGCAGCTCTAAACTATTGAGGTACTATGGCCAACGTGCCAACATCAGATTAAATTCTCCAACTGACTCGTGTTTCTCCCGGTAAACCACTAGGAGTTCTCATAAACATTTCTCCTGGCTATGGCATTGAATTCTTCAGTATGACTCGTGTCAGTTGGAGAACTTAATGTCATTTTGGCACGTTGGCTATAGTAGCTCAATGGTTTAGAGCGGCTGGACGGAGACCAGAAGATCCGTCGTTCAAATCCCGGTTATGGCATTGAATTTTTCAGGCTGACTCGTGTCAGTTGGAGAGCTTAATGTCATGTTGGCATTTTGGCCATAGTAGCTCAATGGTTTAGAGCGGCTAGACGGAGACCAGAAGATCCGTCTTTCACATCCCGGCAATGGCATTGAATTTTTCAGTCTGATTCGTGTCATTTGGAGAATTTAGTGTCATTTTGTCACTTTGGCCATAGTAGCTCAATGGTTTAGAGGGGATGGACGGAGACCAGAAGATCCATGGTTCAAACCCCGGCTATGGCATTGAAATTTTCAGTCTGGCTCTAGCCTTTCGTAGTGCGTCCTACACACGGCTAGTGTAAAAGAACAATTAATTTCAAATGATGAAATAGTTTTACTTCTATTTTGTCATTGAAGTGTGCTACACAGGAGAGAACACAGGTATACATTTTGAACAGCAGCCTTATGGCCTACAGAAACAAAGAAGATATAAACAAAAAGAGTAAAATGCATTTATTTCACCATACTTTTACTAACCAGTGACAGTTTGGAACTTACATGATGCAGCTACTGCTATGAATATGGTCACTGAAACGTATTTAATACTGTGGGAACTATTACAGACTAGAGTCATGACTAAAACAAAAGAGGTGAGAAATGGAAGTATGTCGAAAATGTGCTTCCAGAAACGATGGTAATTTCATATTTGTAACAGCATAGATACGTACATTGATGCTAAAAAAAGAAACATCATGATGCAGGCACTTCCCCCATAAAAGAAGTTCCATGTTACAATGGCACATTCTCAATAATGATACATGGACCATTGGATTTAAAGAGGAATTTTGTACCGTGGATGTGTTTATTCTGTTTTATTTTTAATTCAATTTTCAAGATATCGTTTGAATGTGAACTTCCAAAACTGTTCGTTATCTGATAGGTTCAGTCTTTTCAGTGCATATGCGTTTCTCCTTTAAGAATTTCATGTCATTTTACAATTTGACTGAAGGTTTTGTGTAATTTAGTTATTTACCTAATTAATAAAACACAAAATTTAAACTTCTGTGTGTATGTACTCTATGCGCGCGATAAGAAGAGCGATCGTGTCCAAGTCCTCATTCGGCAAGTTTCGTTTAACTCCGTAAGCATAGATGATATTTTTGAAATTTGAAATGCGGTGTACACTGACATCTAATGGCTAATACGCTAAGCTTTATCATGTCCGCCATATTTCGTTTTGATGAATTTCGAGGTTAATTAGGTAACCAGTTTAAATCAATCGTATGTTAGAATTTTAGTTCGTCCTTGGCAACATATACATGTTATGAGAAACATCAAAATGTATAAATACAATAAAGTCAAATTAATTAAATACAATATACACTGTAAGCGGCTTTTCTATGGTTTCATGTGGTATTTACATATACTAATTTACTACAAGAAATGTTATAATATGAATATTACAGGTTTGTGAATGTACTATGCTCCCAGTGCTCATTTACATGGTTATAGTTCTAAAAATTCATTAACCGTATAAAAACAGTGTGCACGAAAAAGTTTCTTAACCTTATTCTTAAAGTGTTTTAATGATGCAGCTTGTTTAAATGAATCTGGAAGTTTATTACATAACATTATCCCTTTGTAGTTAAAGCTTCCTTCATAAAGGCTCGTTTGGTGCGCTCGAATTGCCAGTTTACTATTGTTACGACTGTGGTGGTAATGTACATCAGCATTTACTAGAAAATGATTTATATTTGAATGAACATTTGTGGACGTTATGGCTCTCAAAAGGGGATACAGTTTTATTCGTCTACCTCCGTATAACTGTGATTTGAATGCAAGTGAGCTGGCGTGGGCGGAACTAAGGAATGTTTTCAGAGGATGCAACATTATTTGTGATATCTTCGCTTATCTTACTCGCCCTTTGCTGAACTGTGTTTTTCAAGGTTGAACACACTGCAGAAACAAAAGAGCGTTAGCTCGCGCTTTTCCCGTCTGCCCGCATCACACCGTAAATCCAGCGATCAACTTATCTTGCACGTACTGTATGTGTTTGATGCTCTGGGAGTAACCTCCAAATTCACCAACCTTTAGAGGTTAGATCTTGATAGCTTTGAAGTGCTCCACAGCGTTCTCAGTGTCGGCTATCCATTTCCTCATTTTGACAACATATAATTTGGAGAAGCAAGTATTCCAATTCTATATAGTTTTTACTTAGGCAGGCATATTCTGTGGCAAGCCCCATACTAGCAACCGAGTGAGATGGCTCAGGTGGTTTAGTCTGTGACCAGCATTCGGGAGGACCGGGTTCGATTCGCGAGACCAACCTACCTGGCCCGTGGGTTTTTTCAGGAGTTTTCCCAGGTCGCTAGAGGTTTGCTGGGAGGTTAATTACATCCCCTGAATTTCCTGTCCCTCCATTTCATCTTCCTTATAATTTCACATTATCTCTCATCTGTTGGTCTCTTTCTGGGTAGAAGTATCGGCGGTGCATGGCAGGATGATATGCTCTGAGGAAAACTACTTCCTCCTCCGGTAGGTCGGTTGCCGGTCTCCGCTTCTCTGCTGGGTCCATTTCGGGACCGCCAGCCAGGGACATTTGCGGCTCTGAACGCCTGCAGCTCGGCTGCTGGCCTCGTTGCCGTTCCGCTTTAGGGGAGCGGACGAAGTCTCTATCCAGGTAAACTGTAGAGACCCTGCACTCTGTGCCGTCGTGGCTCCTTGGGTCGGCCACACTCTGTCTCCGCCTCATCCTTCCTCCCGTGGGCAGCACCACTTGGGCGCATAGGAACAATGAACCCAGCATGGTGGCCTACGTAACGTATCCGCTCCCCGTGGGGGTGGGGATCCGTCCCTTTCAGCTGCCGTGGTGTGGGCGCTGCGGACCCCTAGCACTCGTAGTACCTCAGACGTTACTAGAGGAACCTCGGGCCGAACATTCGTGTTCCTCGCTGATTGAGTTGGACTCGAGGGGGCCGTGGTTCCCGATACCCGTGGCAGATCGGGTACGTCTCCGGAGGGGGTTGAGGGAAGCCATTAATATTCCCGCGTATAAGCCTGCATAGCTAATAGGTGTGCTAGATCACTAGGCGGCCCCAACCAGGCCATATCGGTAGCCGTCCCATTTTGGAGTTGGCGCTCGTAAGTCCCGTCTTGAGTCCACAGGACTAGATGGGAGGGGCTTGTTAGTCTCTTGGTCTTGCCCTATGGAAAGCCCCACGGAGGCGCCGGGCGCCCTTTTGAGACAGCTCGGCAACTCCCTGGTCGAAGGAGGCCCGGGTCTTGGATTAATGGGAGTAGAACCTCTGGCATTAACGTGCCGTATCCCCTCCGTAATGACAGCTAGCAGCTGCAGATTTTCATGGTATTATAGTAGAAGGATATCTATAGCATTTTTATTTCCTATGTTTCCAGTTTTCTGGATTAGCTTAGAAGTTTAGCTATCACTTTTCTTTTTATGATTCTCTTTATTGATTCATAAGAAAAACAGCTTGGGTCTCTTTGCCTAACTTTTTGCTGACATATCAGGAATTTCAGTCCCATATATAGCGCAATTGTCTGGGACGTTGTTGTACTACTGTCTACCAAGTCTTTGGGTGGTGTGAATCATATTTCGTATTTCCAAAAGTTCCTTCATTTATGGGTAAGGAGATAGCATTGCTTGAATTGTCGTTTTAGATGTGATAAAATAACATAAAATAAGAGCTAATAGTGGTAAACTGATTACAAACTAAATTTAAATATGCTAATTAACAAAAATTGGAACCTATTCTGATATGGCTAAACCTTTAGGCTTAGAAACGATGCATACCCTTAACCGTACCAATTTATACAGATGGATGCCTTTTTGAAGAGAATGGATGAATCCGCAGGTGTTGGCAGACTATTATCTTTTTATTGACATGCTAGGGAAAATCTTACAATTTTTTATGAAATATTAGCTATTCATCAATCATTCAAGAATATTTCCAAGACTATTGGCTACGTAAACCACAAATTTCTAGAAACAGCCTTTCGAGTGATGCTATTCTGAATGAATTTTGTACAATTGCCCAGCTGTAAAGAGACACAAAAGTTATAATATAACAAGGAAGCACATAATTTAAACACAGAATTGAAGATGTTTCCTTTCCATTCAGTTAAACAGTTCTGTGATATCTCTTTATAGTATCAATTTTAGAAAAACTTTACTTTTTTCAACGAGAAGGTAGTTTGATATGTCTTCTTGGTAATGGAAAAAAATGAAATTTTAAAGGTACCAAAAGTTGACCACTCTTAATCGATTTAACTATCACAAAAACCGGCATATCTCCTTGTTCTTACGAAGAAATATGTAACTGAGGAATTTTTGAAAGTATTTAACTCAAATAGAATGAAGCAGATTTATGAACAAACTTTTATAACAACAGTTTTTTTAGGAATTGGTTCAGAAAGACATGTAAATGTAACACCATATATTTATTTCCACTAGCACATACATATATCAGAGAGAGAAAACATTGAACTTGAATGTGCATATTGCATGTAAACATTTGTTTTGTCTTCGCTAAATAAAGTATGTCTAGAAGAAGGTTCATATGCATTTACATCAGAAATTAAACGCCTAAACGATTATTGTTGTTATTTAAGTCCTCCAACGTTAAGTCATATGGGAGGATAAATGGAAGGGTTAAATGTTGCTCAAATGAGCCCAGGGTTCATGGAGCAGAGAGTTACCCCAAATTCGTCTTGTAGCATAATGGAAAACTCCGGTAAAAGAACTCACCCTGACTGAGATTCGAACTCGGGACCTCTTGAACGTGAGGCAGACACGCTACAATCTACGCTACCAAGGCGGACCCTACACGAATGTTCCAAAAGTAGAACCTCTCAATTTATTCAAATTAATTTTGTACATTAAATTGCTATCTAAACAGACTGTACTGTTTGCATCGGGAGAATAATGTAGATACAAACAAAACCACGTGACCGTTGATCGTAGCACGCCTTCCTCACACTTTCCATGATGCTTCCGCCGTGTAAATTTTCCCTTGAAAAAGTACTTCTACTGAGGTGTGGAAAGAGATCGTTTTGCTAAAGCGCACAAGTGCGTACTAACCATATTTCAACTATAAAAGCATAAACTAATAGATAATGTAGTTAGTTTGTAATTAAAGTAAATTATGGTGGGCGCGCATATTGAAGGAATACCGTAAAATGCGTAAAATTTGTTATTCAGAAGAGACGTGGGTTAACGAGGGACACACGACAAGCAAAGTACGGACTGACACCACAGTGAAATGAAAAATCATGCATTTCGTTCTGGATTAAGCGCAGGACTTAGATATCCTACGGGAAGGAGTAAGCGTCTTAAGAAGTGATGATGGCTTTGTCGAGGGTAGCGAGCTTGTGTTCGTCTCCAAAACAACGGGAGACTATCATTAAGAAATGAATGACGATGCTTCCAAATCCTGGTTTGAAAAGATTCTCCCAAAATTACAACCGAATATCGTTATGATGATGGACAATGCCCCCTACCACAGTGTGAGGTTAGAACGCATACCAAACAAGTGACATCACGACATGGCTACAGAGTAAATATATAATTTTCCACGAGGGCCATGTTAGGGCAGAATTTCTGGCAATAATCAAGTCTCGTGCTAAAGAGTACGAAAATTACGTAAGTAGCACTTAATTTTAATGGATACTAATAGTGTGTTGCGTGATACCTAGCTCGAAAACTGTGCCTTTAGTGTCGAACATTCAAATTAATATTATACTTAACGATGAGATTAGGCAGTTGGCTTCAATAAATACGTATTTATGTGTCAAAAATGCATATCCATATTATTAATACATATTAATGTCATATTTAACGAAGCGGTAACAGTACTGTCATTCCGAACGCGTGTGTACGCGGAGTGATACGGTTATGTAACAAGAGTTTCTGAGAACAATTTATAGATACTATATTGAAATAAACGGTAAAATAAGTGCGTATAAGAAGTTGCACATCAAATATTTCTAAACACATCCTCGTACAACGAATGCAGTAATTCTAAACAACAAGCTAAAACGAATATTTTGCTAATTCCAACGGATACAGAGGTAAAAGCGGTCAAAATATTTTCCCATAAATTGCCTGAAATTACCCATCATGCACGCGTTCATTCACACAACTGGTGCAGTGTTGAATTAACAGAAACAAGGGAGAAATATTTCACTCCATTGTTAAATTGTATCCATGTCTCGTAAACCAATATTTACATTCCATGCCGGGGTGAGTTTTACCCCTTCTCATTGTGCTGTACATCCACAAAATTATTAACAAACATTTATAAAGAGACAGTCACTATGACATGCATCCATGAAATATTGTATCGTAACATATTTTGACACCAACCAAAACAGAAAAATAAAATATGTTCCACTCACACGATATTCTCTTTCCACTCTTGTACAAAGTGACCTTTAAAATTTTTATTCTTCTATCTGAATGAATGAAAATGCATAAAAGGCCTGCAAAAGCCTCCTGCTGCGTAGAAGTAGCGGCTGGGAAGCTCATCAAGGTCGCAACTCTTAAGATCCTTGTGCAGTTGCTGCGCTATAGTACTGTCACTATTAATTACACACACTTAACACAGACACCATTGCTGTACATATTTAGCTTCAATACACACTTTTAATTTATACCTCTGTTCTTAGCTTCTGATGACCACTGTGCCCCTTCCATCTTTTTGCAGAAATCTGTCCATCTAATCTTTGGTCTCTCCGCCATTCGACGTCGTATTCTGGGATCCCAGATTGTCATTCTTTGCGTCAATCGAGGGTGGTGCATTCTGAGGATATGGTCTCCCCATCTCCATATCAGCCGTTGCGCCCGTGAAACCACGTCGATCATACCTATCTACCTTCTGACTTCCTCGTTTGTCACCATGTCCTTCCTTGTAACGTGTAATATATTCCACTCCATTTTAATCTGACAAATTTTTAGAATTGTACTTTTTTGTTAAGTAGCAAGTTTGGCATCCGTATATCAACACAGGCAGTACAGAAGTTTCAATGACTTCTTTCTTTATACTTCGTCTTTGGAAACTATCTTCCAGGATGATCTTAAGACTGCAATATTTCTTTCACGCCTGGTTGACGCCTTTTCTTTTCTACTGTAGATATATTTAAAAAGGATATTACTTGGCCCACGTAGATGTATATTCTCACATACTCCAAATCCTCCCAAAAACTACTCAAGGCTCTTAGGAGTTGAGATCCTAATGAGCTTCTCAATTGCTACTCCCTACACAGCATGCCCTTACCCTCAAGGGATTAACTACAAGGGTGTTTTGAAATGTTTACGACCTAATAAAGATACAAGGTGTTCCTTTCAGAATTTTTATTTTTATTTTTCAATATAGTCTCCTTGCAACTGTACACACTTCTCCCAGCAATGCTCGCATCTCTATAACCCGTGCAAATAGTTCTCAGCGCTTTTCTGTACAAAATAATTGTTCACGAGGGTGATTGCCTCTTCCTTTGACGAAAATCTCTCTCCTCCGAGCGCAATTTTAGTTGAGGGAACAAAAGTAATTTACTTGGGGCTACATCTGGTGAGTAGGACGAATTGTCAAGCTCTTAAACCTGTAATTCGTGGATTTTCGCCATACAACCGCTAAGGTGTGACACGGTGCGTTGTCTTGGTGAAACAGGATTTCCTTTTTCTGCAAATGTGGCCGTTTTTTTTCCGCAAGTTCAAATTTCATTTTTTTATTTTTCTGCTTTTTTGCCGTTCTATCTTTGCAGCCCACTGTTTGGAATATACTTTTGTTTCGGGCGTATCGGGTTTGTATCCCAGTTTCATCTGCAGTAATTTGTCGACGCCAAAACTCGGATTTATTGCAGCTAAACTGTACCAGCAGACGTTGGAAATGTTGATTTCAACACGTTTTTGGTCTAACGTGAGCAACCGCGGCACCCAACGCCTGGACAGCTTTCTCATGTATAAATGTTCATTTAATATCTGACTAACATATTATTTTGACATGTTCATAGCCTCTGTTATCTCTCTCATTTTAAATCGGCGGTCCTCTGACACCATTTGGTGAACTTTGGCGATGTTCTCTTCCGTAGTTCCAGTTTTTGGACGTCCCAAGCGTTCATCGTTTTCCAAGCTCTTATAAAATCAGTTGCCCAAAATTTCACTGTGATAAATGATTGTGCAGAATCCCCATACACAGAATACAACTCATTTGATTTGCGCAGGCGTATTGCCTTTCAAAAATAAATATTTAATGACAGCTCGATACTCGATATTGTCCATTTTCATAAAAATACTCACATCAACTCACTTAAACGACTGTTACCTAACAACTGAGCGTCCAAAATGGCTGAAACTGTGGTGAGTAACTGTCAACAGATCAACAACGAAATTTACTAATTTTTACTTACGAGTGCTGCCATCTTCATGTTGAGGTCGGAAACTTTTCAGGCGTTTTATTTCATTTTCATTTCATGTTTAAAGACCTATATACATGAATCATTTTCTATGCATGTTATTGTTTATGTCATTGAAGCTGTGTCAAAAATCTAATTTCCGTAAAATCTCGGTGTTGACATTTTATTTGAAACACAATAGTGTTAGATATGCACTATAGAATGTAAAAGACTTTTGTTGAATAGTTTTAGGATGAGTGGATAGCGAAACTTTTTTAGTGTAATTCAACCGATTTTTGTTATTAATTGCAGCAACTACAACTTTTGGAAACGCATGTAAAGAGGGATTCCCGAACGCATGTCGAACAACTAGGTGACCTCGGACATCAGCGTGTTACTAAAACAGCAGAAAAACGAAAATAAGCTCTCAGAATTGTAGAACACATATACCGCCAGATGCTATTCGGTCCGTTGTACTCTATGTTCCAGGTAATAGACCGGGTTAATGAAACAAAATGTGATGCGAAATATCTCCTGCCACTATGAGGCACAAAATGTTACGTGAAATATCTGTGATATAACCTTTGCCAGTAACAACTACCTACTTCCTTTTTTCACGTCATCGGCATCTCCTAATAGTATTCCGATTTTATCCGACTTGATAAACTGTTAAAGTTTTGCAGGTCTGTGCTGTTTTCCAACCCATTTCTTTCTAAACAACAATGCTTTGGAAACGTCTATACGACGTACAATGTTATACAGCTGTGTATATTTTTATTTTTATGAATAACATTATAGCCTTCATCGAAGCTGCAATGTCTTATACAGAGGTGGCCAAATTATTAGACTAAGGTGAATTTCAGTCAGGAAATTGAACTTATTTCAGCCTAACTGAATTGATGACAACATTGGATGTACCAATGATTGAATGATACATAAGAATCATTCAGGGGTGTTTTATGATGATTTGTGGGATATTGTGTAAGCATATGCTGGTATATCTGCTAGGTTGACTGTCAGCTGTCATAAGAGTACATTTATTGTGTATATTTAACATGTGCCTATGCAAATTTATTGGACATTTCAAAGGCTTATCTTTATTTTTCAATTCAGTTCTGTTTTATACAAAGGCTTTTAAAGTTCTATGCATGCAGTGAAAGACTGGAGAACCTGTGAGATTTAATGTTAAAGGAAATTTGGGGTTATGGGTAAAAAGTGACTTATCAGCCAGAAAAATTGGTATTCCGAGGGCACCAATAGCAGAAAGATGGTATCCACAAAATGAAGTAGCACAGACTCAAAACATCACAAAAGTCTGTACGTTTAATTAAACAAATGGACCAAAACAGTAAGATATACCAGGCAGAGCGAAACGGGAAATGTGTTAGGAAAAGCAAGTTGAGTCCTAGTGGCAGGGGCGGCTTCTGAGGTAGTGTCTCTGTGCCATGCCACCATCCGTATGAAAACGAAGGAAACAGAGGTGTATAGGAATTGCGCAAAACAGATTGTTTCTGAGTATCTGCTCCCTCGTGTGAATAGACGCGCTAAACGCAAGCACTTTGTCCTGATTGTTTTCCGTGCCTTGGCGCCGATTCCAGAACGGCACCACCTACGCTCATAAGCACCTGTGTTAAGGGTTAGGATGTCTGATTATTCACGGCTTCTTATGGGAGTAGGTAGTGCCGAGATTTCTCTAGCGTATAGCTTACGATTTATCCGCTAGAGTGCAGTAAAGCACAGGACTTAAAATGCCTGTCTTTCTGTCGCGAAATCGTAAACGAACGCTTCGTATCACATTCTCCATGAACTGTATTATCAAACGTTTACTGTACACAATGTCAAAGACCTCAATGTCAAAGATATGTTGATGGTAGCTGAGCGTCTCCGCCAGCACTCGCCAGTGAAATACCCGGTTAGAAATGCTGCGGATGCTGAAGGTGATGTTGATATTGGAGGAACAAAGGATGTTGCGTACCTTAACTCCAAGCTCGTCAACATTCACCTGATGTTTGAACTCCTTCAAGAGGGCTACGTATGACCTCTCTCCTGCGGACACAATGATAGCCCCCGCGTGTGCACGCACTGAAGAGGGTTGTAGTGATGGGTGGAGACGTGAGGTGCCAACCCCGCTGTTGGGTTTGCGCGGAGAGTGCAAAAGGACTGCCACTCCAGAGTTGAGAAACAGGTACACAAGAAGCTTGCGAATTTGGAGTAGGTCTTGGACAGCTTGGTAGACGAATTTTCCATCGGCCATGTTTCCGAGCCAGCTCGCGTAGTTTTGTGGGCTTGTCAAAAATGTGGCTCAGCGCCTCCCATGGTTCCAAAGGCTTCGGGGTCCGGACCTTATAGATATAGTGTTCCAGTCCCTTGAAGCCTCCTTCCACCAGTATTCGAGTACTACACGGCAGATACCACACCCCTATGTACACGGCGTCCAATTCGTTGAGGTCTAAAAGCTCCTGGTACCCGTCCTTATAGAGCCTGTCAATTCCGATATTCATCTCCGGGTCGGCGGTGATGATTGCCAGGTCGGGCTCCTTTGCAGCCAGCAGGATGTTACCTTATTCAATTGGCACTATGAAAACCACATCTTCTGGCCAGGGTTCCTCTAATAGGGGTTGCAGTAACCTTATGTCTGTTATGTGCGACAGTTCGTCTTGGATGTCCGCTGCAGCTCGGCTTTGCGGAGGCATAGGAGAATAGACTGCTTCCTCAGGGTTAGTCTGCGTGCCGACACAGCAACAGTTGGGTGGAGCAACCTTCAGACGCAATGTCAGAAGTGCGGGCAATTCCTCCTGCAGCCATCTGGACAGCATTTCGGAGATGCCCTTCACAACATTAACGTGGGTCTTAATTTCTAATTTAGTGTTCGCGTGGACTTTGAAAGGGCTGGCGCGAGCTGAGGTAGCGTAGTCTCTTCCTTCGGGGAGGGTTCCAGCCGTCCTCTCCTAAGGCTTAAATGTGGTATAGAGGAGGCGGTCTGTGAGGTGTCCATTGCAGCAGATGGGCGAGCGCCTAGCGTTGCGCGATGGAGGGGCGCAGTAGAAGCTGTCTCAGGTTGGTTACTACAAGGCCCGCTGGGGTGACTTATATGGGGCGAAAGTGTTTGGTTTGGATCCCCAGTTACAGGGACGAATACCTCAGCCTGGAGACACAGAGGTGTTCAGGCAGTCGCTGGCTGACTGTCGGATGGAGCCTGCTTGCCCACTCCCAACACCGGCGGGTTCTTGGATTCCGAATCCTTTTTCTTGCCAGTCGTCATCAAAATATCCAGCCAGACAGTGGGAAGAAAGAAGAGAAAGGGAAGGGGAAGCGAGAAGAGGAAAGGAAGGAGGATCTCGTTAGGAAAGAAAAGGAAGGAAGAGGGAGAACAAGCTCGTGACCCCGAGTGCGATACGCCCATGCTTTTAAGACATAAGCCCCCTGGGGGAGGTAGTGGTAGTAGTTTTAGTTGTACTGGTATTAGTACTAGTAGTATTAGTGGTAATGGTAGTTTCGATGGTGGAAGTATTAGTAGTGGTAGTGCTGGAATGTGGTTGTAGTTGTGGTAGTTGTAGTAACGTGGTGGTGGTAGTAGTTGTTATGGTAGTAAAGGTAGTGGTGGTAATAGTGGTAGTGTTAGTAGTCATGGTGGTGGTAATAGTTGTAGTGGTAGTAATGGTAGTGGTGGTAATAGTGGTAGTGGTAGAAGTTGCAGTGGTAGTGGTAGAAGTTGTAGTGGTAGTAGTGGTGGCAGTAGTAACGGTGGTAGTATTAGTGGTGGTAGTAGTAATAGTGGTGCACAGTAGTGGTAGTGGTGGAAAGTGATGGTACTAGTGGTAGTGGCCGAGGTGGTAGTGGTAGTGGTAGTAATGGTATTGATACTAGTAGAGGTAGTGGTAGTAGTGGTGGCAGTAGTAATGGAGGATGTAGTAGTGGTAGAGGTGGTAGTGGGGGGGGGTGGTGGTGGGGGTTGAGGCCGCACCGTTGAGGAGTGGTTAGGCCCCTGGGCTATCAGCAAGGCTAACCGTGTTCAATCCCAGGCAACTACAAAGTGAGATTTGTGGTGGACAACACGGCGCTGTGGCGGGTTTTCTCCGGAACTCCGGTTGATCCCGCTATCTTATGTCATCGGACATCAATTTTCTCTCATTTACTGCCAGCAGGGCGGGAACTTTGGTTACCAAAACACTGAGCATAGCGGCTGCAGTTTGCGAGACGCTGACCTATGGGACCTCGTGATCCACCGCTGTCCTGATGTACAATCACGTTCCGAGGGAGGGTCTGAGTTGAGACTTCGAATATTGAAATGTGTGCTGCTTTAGGGGCAGTGGAAATAGTTTGTGAATAAAAAGAACGATGTCCATGTAAATACTAATAGCAATTGTGTAAGAGAAAGGCTTCCACGTATTCTTACAAACAATCCATCATATTGGGAACTGTGTGAAGTGCGAAATTGTTTAAACAGCTGTACAGATTCAAATATAAACTGTTTCAAGTATCCTACAATCACATCATGCGATCTAGAGAGAACATTCCATCAATAACAAATACTTTTTCAGATAAATTTGGGAATTTATCGTACGTACGTAGATTACACTGGAATAAAATTAGTGACTATAATTAAAATTGAAACAGTATTATTTGAAATGAATGTAGAGGGATGCATGGCATTGCTGAGTGGACATTCTTGATACCCTTTCTTGAAATTATTTTAACATTTATTTAGTGAAAATTTGGGCTTTCTTAATATTTTGTAATAAATATGCAAATGTATTACTTAATCCACACTTCACTGCTGATTAGGAGAAAAATAAAACAAATTGTGGAAAAGATAACTGTTTGCCATTATATTCAACACATGGTTCATTCAATTACATATCCAATTGTGTATCCAATTGTATATGTCACTGTAGAAGCTCTGAATGATTTCATCTTTTGGTAAGAATGACAAAAATCTTCTCAGGTTTTGAATTTTCATCTCATTTATAGGTACATTATATTGGTAAACCTATCTTATAGGTCTTGGTGAATTTAATTATGGTTCAGTCAGCTGGAATCTATGGAATGTTGGAATGTTTCGGGGACAGTGTGTAATGACACAGAAAATGCCAGAACATAAGGGGTTTCTTCCACATTATGATCGCCTTATATGTTGATGGTAAAATGCCATAGTAAACTCAATTTTGTAAAGACATAGACATGTGGGGTTTCGCAATATTCCCATTCAATTAATACTCATATTGCTTCATGCCGGAAATTTGTGTTTGCAGTGTACGTATAATGTTAACAAAAGATGTTAGTTTGCCAAAAGACCTTTCAATTATGATCTTTTCCTAATGAGTAGAACAACTATAAGGCCTCTCTGTTAGGTGTCAGTATCATCGCAACATTAAAGAGAAATTCACAGCATTCATGAGCGGAACACGTGTTTTAGAAACGTAGACTATATCTCTATATATGCGATTGTCTCGGCGTAGTTTGAAAATAGCTTTAAGATTGTCATTTATTAGCCGCTGTGATGTTGCTCATAGGGGCTCCTCAGAACCGCAGTTTGAGTCAGTTATGAATTTCTTCCTTACTTCATTTTTGGGATATACTTTACTTGAAGAAATTTTACACACTATCAAATATATCACAAATATTTTGTTTTGTTTTAGAAGCAAAAATAAGTGGCTAAATATAGCTATATAAGCGCTTTGTAAGAGGCACCGTACTTTTATGCGGTTCAACAGGTCGTTCAGTCAGACTAGAGGCTTGCTCCCTCCTGTACTAGGAGTCAAGTTGGACTTGCTTCCTTAAAAAGTCGAATATGGGCTTCATGCAATAGGCGCACTTGTTGGAGATAATCGACATTGTTCATTGTGATCTTGTTTCCCAGAATAAAAAACATTTTAGGGAAGAATACCAGAAGTATTTTATTTCGACGATTTATGGTTTCACAATGTAAACGTACCCAAATGCTGGCAGACACCAAAATGTTTAGCAGCAGATTCATTATAGTCAGAGCGGTATCTGAAACAGGCTTCAATCCAGAAGCACAGCCTATATTTCAGGTTATCATGTGCAAATTACTGGCGATTATTTTGTGCCGTTATTACTTAGAAAAGTACACCGATTTGTTCACTTCTTTCATCATTATGCTTGACATTGCACAATATTACAGTGCAAACTGGAAAGAAGTCCTTTGGTATGTCCTGTATGTATGATACAAAAGACATCGTGTTACGGTGGTTTAAAGATATAGCATCTGATAAGGGAATAAGAACACGTATTCGAATGGTCTAAAAGGCGAGAAAAGCTCAATAGGAAATCTATGTTCTGTATATAAAGGCAGCCGAAAAATGCCACACTGTAGCTTAAATGCCATACTACAATTGTGACGTATATGGCACTATATTGTCGCGGCAACGGGCATAAATGTTTCGGCACAAATAAGGAAACAATCGGCGGATAAAGTTTCCTGGTAATAACGAGCCTTGCTAAGCACTTTACGATAGCTCGTAATGTAAACAGATATCGCCGGCAAGCAGGATAATTGATGTAAAGGACTTGGCGCTCAGATAGGGTTTGAGTTTTGGAATGTTCTAGAGATATCTAGATTGACGGAGAAGGATTGTTTTTCTTGTTTGCTCCAAAAGGTTCTCGGTTCATGAATTTGTGTATAAAAAGAAGCCATGGCTAGTGATTACAGTCAGTTGTGAAGCAGTAGTTGTGAAATGAGACACAACCAGCTGTGTTGTAACGAGAGCTAAGGATGTAATCTGCTGTCACTGTTTGTTATTGTGATCGACCTTGGAAGACTAATGTAATGTTGTTACGTGAGAATTGGACAGTGTATTATTACGAAAATAAGGAGGTTTTTAATTTCTGCAACTCGGCCTTTTAATTCTACGAACCCACAAAGTTACAATTGGTGTCAGAAAGCGGGACGACGACATCAGACCGAGAAGATGGAAGAAATGAAAACCGAATTAACAACGAATGTGGAAGCTGCAAATTGCAACTTGGGTGCTACGATGACCGCGAAGATGACCGACACAAGGAAGTCAGCTGGAGGAACGAGTAAGGACCGGCGTGGCGAGGAGCGCGTCAGCGCCGACTACACCATCTCCTCTCATCTGCGCGCCGTTAGCCTACGGATGATTGACAGCCTCATCGCAGACGGTTGGGTTCGAGGGAAGCCGTGCTGCGTGCTGGTAGACACTGGGGCAGCCGTGACCATCATCAGACCTGACGTGGCGAAGGGTTTGCCGACAAGGAAGCCGAGCCGACCATACCAGCTAGTGACGGCATCTGGTGACACCTTGACAGTACAGAAGGAGGCCCTGCTAAAGTTGACCTTGGGAAGGAGTGCCGTAAGTCTGTGGGTGTTCGCCGTGTAGGTGGCTGAGAAGGTGATATTGGTACTGGATGACCTCAGGAGCCAGGAGACGACGGTCGATGACGGAAGGAGGGCCCTGCGGCTCAATGGAGAAGAGGTGATACTCCGGCAACCCGTGGAATGCCTTGTAGTCTGCAGGGTCGTCTTGAAGAAAGACGTGGTTCCCCGCGAGAAAGGAGGTGGTTGAGACGGCGCGACTGGGAGGACAGCGAATGAAGAACATTGTTGCCTTGCCGAGAGGTGCCAGTGAGGCTGCTTACCCTAGCGGACATCGATCACGACGTCCAGGCCGGAACGGAGATGGGGACGTGCGAGCCCGTGGTCATCGACACAGCAATTGACAAGACATGGGAATCGTTGCCATCGCAACACCTGGGGCAACGGCTGGAAGAATTACTGGAGAGGACGGCCAATCACCTCACGCAGAACTGCTCGAGAAGTTTCGACAACTGCAGAGAAGAGCTACTGCGACACCCGGCGAGAGTTACTGGCGGTAGTAAAGACCTTGGAGTACTTCTACAAGTACCTGTACGGTCAGCCATTCCACCTCAGGACTGATTATTCCGCTCTATTCTGGCTATTGAGCTTTAAGAACCTGGAAGGCCAGACAGCACGTTTGGTCCAGTGGCTGCAGGAGTATGACTACAACTCTGAACATCGTAGAGGCAAGAGCGACGGTAACGCAGACACTATGTCTCGAAGACCCTGCCCAGAGGAGTGCGGCCAATGCACAAGAGTGCATTGGAAGGAGTGTGCCGCAGCAGTCCGAGTAGTCGGCAGTGCCTGTGGATGGCTGGGATAGCGCAGGCCTGAGGAGGGAGCAGCTGGCGGACGCAGACTTGGGGCCACTCTTGAGAAAAGTGGAGGACACCGCAACGAGGAGCGCCCTCCACACAGAGCGACTTTCTTGCGGCTCCTCCCACTTCTCGACACACATCTACAGCTACCAACAGCACTACTACTGCCACCACCACCACCGCCACCACTTCAGCCTTACAGACACCAGTACCCATGCCGTCCACAAGTACTGTTAACCAAGTAGTGCTTGTAAGAGACCGATCGCGGCCATCACATAGATCACGCAGTCGCACACCTTCGAAGAAGTCCCGGTCTCGCTCAGCGAGCCGAAGGAGTTCTTCTGACTCTCGTACATCTGGAGAGACGCAGGACGCTAGCGCCTTTCGCATCGTGGGCTCCAAGTCATCCAAGGTGAAGAAAAAAGTTAAGACAGCCCATTAAATCTCTCTAAATGGAAGCAATCCAGTGGAATGTCAATGGTTTTCGAGCTCGTGCTCAAGACCTACAAAATTTAGTTTCTCAACGGTCACCGTCAATTATTTGCCTCCAGGAAACCCACCTACATCCCAATCACTCATTACACCTTCACTCTTTTTCGGCATTTAGAAGCGATTCTCTTGCAGGTATGCGTGCAAGCGGTGGCGTTGCTACCTTAGTGGCACCTAACATTTCCGCCGCCCACGTTCCTCTCACTACACCATTACAAGCTGTGGCCGTCTGGATACAGCTGGAGAGCATCAGTTTTACCATCTGTAACATGTACCTGCCGCCGCTCAGTATAGTTCCAGAGCGGGATCTTCTAGCGCTATTGGCTCAGCTCCCCGCACCACTACTCCTTGTAGGAGATTTGAATGCCAAGCACACGCTCTGGGGATCAGACACTGATGACGCCCGTGGATGCCTCCTCGTAGACGTCTTCGATAAGTCTGACCTGCTTCTGCTAAATACTGGTGACCCGACATTCCTATCATCCGCTTATGGTACACATTCCGTACTAGACCTTTCTTTCTGCAGTCCGTCATTAGTACCACTACTTGATTTGTCAGTACTTTCCGACCTCTTTGGCAGTGATCATTACCCCATTAACATTCATTTTTCTGGCCGCCAATGTGTACCTTCTCAACATCCTCGCTGGATTATTTCCAAAGCTAACTGGGGAAAATTCCAATCCCTCATACACCTCATCGACGATGGCTTCGACACCATCGATGCAATGGTCGAATATTTTACTTAGTCGATCCTGCTCGCAGCAGAATCCAGCATTCCTCGAGGTTCATCTACACCACGTCATATCATTGTACCGTGGTGGTGTGAGGAATGCAGTTTGGCTGTCAAAGCACGCAAACGCGCTTTCCGCGTTTTTCAGCGATGCCCGACGGAAGGGAACTTCGTCGCCTTCAAACGTTCTCGCGCTAGGGCACGCTTTATACTGTGCAACGCAAAGCGTAAATCTTGGGAAGCCTATGTGTCCTCGCTTTCCCGGCGCAGCTCTACCCAACATGTATGGTCAGCTGTTCGGCGGATGTATGGCAAGTATCGCCGGACGGTAATTCCCGGCCTTGCCAGCAACGGTTCCATGTGCACCACCGAGCAGGACATAGCTGAAGCCCTAGCTACCACATTTGCTGCTACTAGTCAAACTGCCCGCTATGACGCTCTCTTCCTGCCCATTAAGGAAAAGGCGGAGCGGGTACCATTTAATTTTCATAGTGACTTCACCGAGCCGTACAATCAACCTTTTACCGCTGCCGAGCTCGCCCATTCTCTAGCGTTAGCAAAGGATTCTTCTCCAGGTCCCGATGACCTACACCGACAGATGCTGCTACATCTTCCATCTGAGGTGCTATGTTTACTTTTAAACATCTATAACCGCATTTGGCATGAGCGGGTTTTCCCTTCCTCCTGGTGAGAGGGTATTGTCATCCCCATCCTTCGACCCGGAAAGGACCGCACACTTCCATCTAGCTACCGCCCCATTTGCCTGACGAGTGTCATCTGTAAGACCTTCGAGCGAATGATAAACGCTCGGTTAAATTGGTGGCTAGAAAAAACATAACCATCTCTCCAACTTGCAATGCGGTTTTCGTCGCCATCGCTCAAGTGTCGATAATCTAACACGCCTTGAGGGGTATATTTCCCATGCCTTTCTACTGAAGCAGCATGCCGTGGGCGTGTTCCTCGACCTGGAGAAGGCCTATGACACCACTTGGCTGTACGGCATACACCGTAACCTACATGGTTACGGTATGTGTGGTCATCTACCCAAATTCCTATGCAACTTTTTAAAACTTCGCCGTTTTCGGGTCCGCATAGGAAACACGATATCACGGGATCGGTTACAGGAGAACGGCGTACCTCAAGGGTCGATTTTGAGCGTCACCCTTTTTGCCCTAGCAATTAATGGCATCACTAGTGCCGTTCGAAGTGGAATTCCATCATCCCTCTATGCTGACGAATTCGCAGGTTATTATAGGTCTGCCAACATAGATCATATTGTGCGCCAACTGCAGCTGACCATCACCCAGCTAGCAGCTTGGGCGCTTCAAACCGGCTTCCGCTTTTCAGCTGCGAAGACACAGTGTATCCACTTTCACCGCCTACGAGGTATTCACCCACCTCCTGATCTTCATTTGAACGGCACACCCCTGCCATTTGTCTCAGACCTGAAGTTCTTGGGCCTCTACTTGGACCGACAACTCAACTGGGAGCACCACATTCGTCACCTTCGAGCCTCTTGCGATCGTTCTCTGCGGATGCTGAAGGGATTATCTGGAGCATCTTGGGGGGGGGGGCGATCGCACGGTAATGTTGAGGCTGTACCGCTCTCTGGTTCGGTCCAAGCTGGACTATGGCTGTTTTATTTATGGCGCAGCGACCGCCTCTAAGCTTCGCCTTTTAGACACCGTGCATCATAATGGTAACCCCCTTGCCACAGGAGCTTTCCGCAACACTCGAGTCGACTGCCTGTATGCACACTCAGGCGAACCTCCACTCCATATTCGCCGTTCGCTGTTACTCTGCGCATACGTCTCCAAATTGGAAAGTTATCCCAATCATCTTTGTTTCAAACCAGTTCTGTGTCCAGATTTAGTCCACCGTTATATGCGCCCTGGTTCTCGGACACGCCCCATGGGAATAAGATTTCGGGATGTCCTACATTCGCATGGCCTCCGAATGCCTCGCGTGGAGAGGTCGTCCATCAGCCCTTATCCTGCTTGGCAGCTCGATCGTGCGCGGTTCGATCTCGCTCTTTCCAGCAACTCTAGACTCGCTACTCCACATTCGGTGTTCCAACAACTCTTTGGCGAACTACTGGGCCGTTACCCTAACTATGTTCCGGTCTTTACGGATGTTTCTCAGTTAGGTAGCACTACGGGTTGCGCGATCCTTATTAACGGCGAGGCTCATAAATTTCGGCTTCTGGACTCCACTTCGGTCTTCTCAGCAGAGCTGTATGCCATCTACTATTTGCTCCTTTTTATTTGCAAGTTAGCTCCTGGCTCTTTTATTGTTTGCACTGACTCTCTAAGTGCTCTTCCGGCCTTGCAACAGCACACTGCCGCTCACTCCCGTGTTTTAAAAATACAGGCCCAGATCTCGCAAATGCTCAGTCGCGGATACCATTTTGTTTTTACTTGAACCCCAGGCCATGTGGGCATTTCCGGGAACGAGGAGGCGGACGCGGCTGCTAAGTCCGCTTGCCGTTTGCCCCGGAGTTCAACAACTGCGGTGCCATACCAGGATGTGCAACGTTTCTTCCGTCGCCAGCTCCTATGTTCTTGGCAGCAATCCTGGACAGCTTTAGAAGGCACACAACTCCGGGCGATAAAGGAGAGCGTACAACCCTGGCCAACCTCCTGCAGGGATAACCTGCGAGCCGAGGTGATACTCACCTGGCTGAGAATTGGACACACACGAGCGACTCATGGACAACTGTTAAGTGGGGAACCGGCTCCTGTGTGTGCTCCGTGTGCAGTACGCCTCACTGTGCGGCACGTATTGCTCGATTGCCCACAGTACGCCCGCGTTCGCCAGTCTTTGGGCTTGTGGACTAACTTGCACGGTGTTTTAGGTGACGACCCAGTGGCCGTGGATAAGGCACTACAGTTTGTTACTGAAATTGGTTTTAATAAGCAAGTCTGACTTGTATTTTATATTTATTAATCTTAGAGATTTTAAATTATTAGTTTTTAGATGGTTTTTATGTCCTTTTAATGGTTGAGTGTTTTATTTTATTGTACGTTTTTAGCTAAATTTGTGTAGGCTTTAGGTTTTAGTATTGACTTCTGGCCCAAATGACCTTGTTGTCGACGGGCCCTAAAACACCACACACTCACTCACCCGAGGAGCGAAACCTACAAGTCGTAATGGGCCCAATGGGATTCTTTGAAGACAAGAGAGGGCATGGTCTTCCGGGTATGGGAATCGCCTGATAGGAAGATGCAGAGAGAATAGTTGGTACTCCCCCGAAGCAAGGTCCTGGAGGTCTTGGGGGAAGTGCATGCCGGTACTTCAGGTGGACACCTGGGAGCAAACCGAACAATCGACATACTTCAACAGCCGTGGCAAGGACCGTACCGACGTGGTCTACGGCATCCAGAAGGTGCCCCGAAGGAAGATGCTGATGGTGCACTTGGATCGCCCGGCTCGCTACGATGGTGCTGCTCGGGACGACGCAGGAGGGAGCAGTGTCACGGCAACAGGCATAAAAGTTTCGGCACAAATAGGTAAACAATCGGCGTATAAAGTTTCATGGTAATAATGAGCCTTGCTAAGCAGTTAACGATAACGATTAATGTAAACAGATATCGCCGGCAAGCAAGATAATTGGGGTAGAGGACTTGCCGCTCAGATAGGGTTTAAGTGTTGGAATGTTCTAGAGATATCTCGATTAACGGAGAAGGATTGTTTTTCTTGTTTGCTCCAGAAGGTTCTTGGTTTATGAACTTGTGTATAAAAAGAAACCATGGCTAGATATTAGAGTCAGTTTTGAAGCAGTAGTTTTGAAATGAGGGACAGCCAGCTATGTTTTAACGAGAGCTAAGGATGTAATCTGCTGTCACTGTTTATTATTGTGATCGACCTTGGTAGACTGATGGTGTATGTAACGTAATGCTGCTGTAATCTATAAGAGTATTTCTACGAAAATAAAGGAGTGTTTTAATTTCTACGACTCGGCCTTTTAATTCTACGAACCCTAAAATTTACAATATTGACATGGGCAAAAGTCAAAGGAATTATTTGAGGGCTCAGCGTTATAGAAGATACGTTTCTTTCCGGTTTACAGAACCTTCTTATGATGTTTTCTAGCAGGTTACAGTTTGGAATTGAAAATGATTAGCATTATGTTAAACTTGCTCATTCAGATTATGGGAATAATGGGGTGACACAATCCTGGAGGTTACCTTGTCCTTGACATTGTCTTTGACTGCATACTTTCCCGATGTCCCCTCTTGCACGTGGGAGGATAGGCTGCAGTGTGGAACGGTTCTCCACGGGCGATGGTTATATTTATGCCAAGCATGCGGTAGCATACCTGAAGGAGGATTTGCCCCGTCGTGAGGTCTACGCCCCACACATGCGAGAGGTTGCTAGCTTCCCTCGAACTGGCGACTGGTGTTGTACCCAATCCTGACCTTGATGTGGGAGCGATGAACCTTTCATCTAAAACCGTGAAGGAGATGTTCTCGGAGATTACTATTAATCTTCTCTCCGGCAGCTTCGGTGAGTGATAAGATTTGAAATTACCTCAGGCGTGGTATAGATACAAAGAGTACTTTACTTTTCGTATAATCTTGAAAGAAATGAGTAACAACACCATTACAGTTCTCTTTTCTTTTTATTTCTCTAGATCGTGTTTATGCTTTTTACATTCGTGACTTTTTACATTACATTATATTAACTTTCTCCTTTTTATTTATTAATGAAGCAACGGCCTTTTATTGAAGTTAATTATTGTGGCGTCGCATTTTCGTTGTATATTCAAAACTTTTGATACACGTTTATAAATGGTAAACTCCAATCACTACTCAAAGTAGCAAGAAGTCATTTCATCGAGAAGCGTCTACTTTCTTAAGGAGTCCAAGTCAGAAAAAAATTAGGAATAAAATCATTGGTTCTTTACCTTGTTTTGTTGCTAAATTATTGTAATATTCAATTTCGGTTGGTCCTACATCACAACTTGGAATTTCAATAAACCAAAGCATTCGTTGCATCATCTACATGGCCTGCTTGGTTATTAACTTACAATAAATTACAAATGGCCATGTTCGTCTCATACATCCATATATGTAATATCAGCTTCAACTGGTTACGCGCTCTGCCGACAGAACAATGTCACCCTGCTGTGTAAAAAGAGAGGGGAGTACGCCATTCCCCACCAAAATTTACGACAGTGCGCCCTGGTTAAACC
Source organism: Mantis religiosa (assembly GCA_030765055.1). NCBI lineage: Eukaryota > Metazoa > Arthropoda > Insecta > Mantodea > Mantidae > Mantis > Mantis religiosa. Next base: position 91,378,926 of record CM060950.1, read on the forward strand.
CTTTGTAAATTATCTGACTATTGAACGTCGCTTAAAGCGATACCGGCACCATATGATGATTTTTATAATCACAGAGAGAAGGTTAAAGCAAAAGAATAGCAACTTAAGAGATGAAAACGATGTAAAATAATTGACAAGTGAAGCGAAAAACAAAAGATATATCCGAAATGCGGAATTTCACCTGTGATTAATTGGTATATGGTGTATATTTTAACAAGAGCCATTTTTGAATGGTAAGCTATTTCCTTTGGTCTAAAGCTTAAAATTTATTCCCAGATTGAGAAATTCATGGACTTTATGCAAGGCTTTTAAGATTTATACTTTATTCCTCTCAAAAATTTGAGTAGAGCCATTTTTGAAAAACTGACAAACATACGACATTATCAATAAAATGTCTTTTGTATTACTTAAAAGGTCCTGTGGCATCCTTTGAAGACGCAGAAAAAATAGTAAAAGTGGAGCAAAGTATTGAAGTACAATTGAAACAGTTTACGTGCATATGATAAGCTTTTGACGGATGGCAAAATGTTGTTTAAAATAGTAGTGTATTAAAACAGCTATTAAACTAACAAGGAATTCACACATTGTGTTCCAGTTTAGCGACACTACTTTACTGAAATATCTTCCTTTATCATTTAGAAATGGATTGAAGTGGTATTGTCAGTTTTACATACCATGTATCTATGCTACTCTTGTATCAGCTGAGGTCAAAAGAAGTTTTATCATACACTTGACTGCCCTTCCCTATTTTCTTCCAGCTTACGATGCATCTCCGTCTGACAATTTAAATAAAAAAACAGTATGAACCACTTTAACTGCAAACTGTTCTGTACTACCTCAACGTTAAAATATTTTTTCTCGTTTTACGTGTAAATTATTCTTACCTTCTCCTATGTTTTAAAAATAATTTCACGCGCAGCTGTTGACGAATGGCACTTGGAAAGTTCATTTTCGCATTCATTTCGTATTTGGAAAGGTAAGATAGTGTACACCAACTTAGAAATCCCGGTTGGCAGGGGTAACTCACTTACCCCTTCTGAATATTGACACAATCATGGAATTAGGGATACTGAAAGGTGTCAAACTACAGTAAATACAGCAAGCATGTTTCAATATTGAATGCTTTATTTTGTAAATCAGTCAGCTTTGACAAATACATTATAACCATTGAGAAGAAGATTTACTTACAGTACTTTACAATTAATTGTTTAGTAACATAAATTTCAGTTCAGCATTATAAAGCTTTGTAATTTGGGCAAATTTATATACTTCTTGTGTTTTAATATACCGTTCTCCTCTCTGTGCTGACAACCACAATAAATGAACACTGTTTATCGTAGCTTTCATCTCATTGCTACCAATCACAAAAAATGTACATTCTTTAAAATATCTATATGAAACAAATAAAATTTTCATTTGCTTATGTTTACAACTATGTACATATGTATAAAACACTTGTCCTTAAACTGTCCCTTTTATCATGAATAATTATGACATCATAATATTCTTATAATTAAAAAAAATGAATCTAGTAAAGACTGTTACAAGTATGATACATTAAAAGTAATTCCTTGCCTCCGCAGAATTAGTTACACAAAACAAATTTAAAAATTACAAGGATTAGTAATCTTAATTTGCAATACATGATTAATGAACAATGCCTTAAATGTGTCGGTCCATTCCCTGGCTCTACTATGTTACATTTTTTCAGGAAGATTAATAAGTTATTTAGAATCTTCTAGGATATAACAGCTTCAGCCTATTATCTATATTTCACCCAAAATTTTGATATCCAGATTTCAGATTTTCGTTTCCTCCACTCCTCGATGTCCTAAATATCAGCGAGTGGAGTTCAGGTCCATGGTTGTGCTTCTCTTTGCTATTTGATTGTATCAGAAGTTTATATCTTTGTATCTCTCTTCTCAACCTTTTGTCATAGTGGTTAAGCTAGTAGTTAAGTAGTTAAGCTTACTTTATGTGGAAGTTTTCCAAAATTACAGAAGTTGACCAATTTGGTCCTGAGAGCAATAGCCATGTATGGAAGCTTTCATTTGTTAATCATTCCATAGCACAACATACAAAGCTATAGCTATAGTATACTATATAGCTAAAATACTGAAATATTTGTGTGCTGAAAACTTTGTTCTCATGCAACATGAAGTAAAATTTAAAAAATCAGAAACCCTTTTATTAAATTGCGAATAATTAAAATTGCCATTCTGTTTTGACAATAAATTGTGAGTCACAATGGAAAATAAAAATTGAGGTAGAGGAAGAACAGCGTACGAGATAATGATGGGATAGGTAACTTAAAATAACTGAATTTTTAATCCGTACTAATTGTATAAAGCGAGAGGTTTCGTATGCTAATGTGGGTCCATAGAATTTTTCTGAAAACCATCTCCACAGATTTTGAAAAATCCTTCATATTTGCAAGGTTCTCATTCTTCTGAAGGGCACCAGAATAAAATTACATACGTTAATAGATTAAAAATCAAATGTAAAAAGTAAGAAAAAAATTCTTCGTTAAGAATGCCATGGCGTATAAAGTAACTGTACTCCATTAAGTTTAAATACACACAATACTTACATTTTATTCCCAGATACATACATAAATAATCATAATAAACAACTTATAAAATAAAATACAGAGACCTTAAAACCGCAAACGATCTTGTCTGGAGCGGAACAAACCTAAAATTCCCATTTATCAAACACTACAGCTGTGTAGTGTAAAATAGTACCTCAAGCTCAATTATCTGGGTTCAGAGTAAAGCATTAAGGGGATAATTGACCTTCGTAATGCCACCGAAATTCAAATTTCAGAAAGGAGAGAATCTGTGTAGCCATAATTCTGAATTTGAATTATAATATTGTACATTAAAAGAAAATTAATTTGATATCGCTAGCCAAATGTTTTCCTTCACAGTGCAATCGTAAAATGAGCGTTGCCATAAAGACTAAAAAAGCTTTTACGGAAGGGAGAGGATATATTACGTCGAAACTCTAGGTTATCAATGTGATATTAAGATATAGTTACAACGTCTTTTTCTAGTTGATCCTTTCAAAGTTAATGTTCAATGTAGATTATGGAATACTCTCGACACGTGATAATAAATGTTTTAAACAGCCATCTATCGCCCTCACTCTGAGAATTAGAATATTCATGCACCCACAGAGGATTTGAAGCAGTCAACAATTTCTGGGTCGACCCTGAGAGTGCAACCAGACCCGCGACGAACCAAGGTCAAGGTCATCTTCGATGCTGACCCGGAGCGAACATCATCCTTGATCACAACGAAGAGGTAAGGATACCGCTTCAAATTGGCGCCCAACGTGGGGCTCATCGAAGTGGGGACCACCATTTCTACACATCCGACGAGAATTGACGACATAGGGAGGTACCCACATACCCACTGTAGCACGTGAACGGGAAACCAGACAAAAAGGGACACCAGCAGCAAGCACTTTCCATCATAAGACAAAGTAAGACGATTTCATAATTGTGCATGAGAGTACATGTTTCTGAGAAGTGGTAAAAAATGAGGAATCGGCATGTATAACCAGTCAGCTGAGTGCAGCAGCAAGTATAGTTGTGGTAGTGAGAAGGTCAACGATCCGCAACCACTGGGCACAGATACACATATCCAAACACAAGGGGAACAAACAGTCATGGACACCCAAACTTCAAACACCACTGCACAAAATGTATAACTAATGAAGCCTTGGTTGGCAGATAACTGGGATCCTATCTGAAGAGAGAAGAAACTTGTTAATCTGCCAGCAAAGACCACATTAGATGAGACAGTGGAGAACTATGTCAAATATAAAACTTCTAGTAAAAGTAACACTCCAAATAAAGAAACCGCATTATTTAAGGTTACAAATGGCATAAAGCTGCAGGCAAGATTGGTTTACAGGTGGAATTATTTAAGTATGGAGGTATATTACTTACACTAAGACTTCTACATTTAATAAATATGTGTTGGAAGAGTAAAACATACCAAATGAATGGAAAATAGCCAAAGCAGTCTCTGTTTTCAAGATAGGACATAGAACTGACTGCAATAACTATAGAGGTGTAAGTCTATAAAGTATATGCACGAATAATATGTAATAGATTAAAAATATCAGAAACAAAAATCATGGAAGAGCAGAGTGGATTTAGGAAAGGAAGGTCGTGTGTTGACAACGTATTTATCCTTAAGCAAATGATAGAAAAGAGAATAGAATATATTTGGCGACTCACCTTGCCTTCGTGGATTTTAAGAATGACCTCGACCGAGTAGAACAGAATAAATTATAGCAGATATTAAAGACAAAATGTTACCCAGAGCATTTGATTAAAATCATACAAAGTTTATACGTAGATAACATAATGCTTATTGAAGTAAATGGGGAGAACAGGAGAAATTAGAATAACACAAGGAGTTAAAAAAGGATGCAGTCTATCACCCATTTTATTTAATATATATCTAGACGACATTTCAAACAAAGGGAAATTTAAAGTAAATAGTGGTATTAACATAGGACAAAGAACGTTAAATATATTAATGTTGGCTTATGATGTAGTTTTAACTTTTGACAATGAGGATAAGCTGCAAAAGGCAATGTATGAATTGAATAAATTCAGTAAAATATATAATAATAAAATTTCAAATAAAAACCCAAGGTAATGGGATTCCATGGCAAATACCCGGTAAGGACAAAACTTCTAATTGAGAATAATATTATTGAACATGTGTCACATTTTAAGTATCTTGGATGCGACCTAAGTTATGAAATGAATCAAGATATAAATCAGAAAATAGGTAAGTTTCAAGCAGTAAATGGAACATTTAAGAGAACACTAAAAGGTAAAAGAAGAAGAGAAACTCAATTAAAATTTTATTCTGTCATGTCGTTCCCTGTCTTGCTATATGGAAGCGAGACATGGGCATTAAGAAACAAAAATTTTAGTAAAATACAAGCAGCAGAAATGCGTTTCCTAAGATCTGTTGAGGGATGTACAAGGGAAGATCAACTTAGAAATGAAGACAGAAGAAAGGAATTAAACATCAATTCTGTTTTATTAAAATTAATGGAATATGGAGAAAATTGGCTCCAACAAATAATGGAATATAAACCGAAAGTACGAAGATCAATAGGACGACCTAGCAAACGATGGATCGATGTGAGACCGGAACAGGCCATAGCCTAATCCATGGAGTTAGAAGAAGAAATGGCATAAAGGAGTACTTCATTGTGATTTTGGGAACCCAAATGTTGTACAAATTTGAGAGGCCACAGTATGCTGAGATTCTCCAAGCACATCCAGATACACCTACGAGCAAAATTTATGGGGCAGCTCCTCTCTTAAGGCTTTTTGTAAATCTGGGCCTCATGCTGGCTTATACACTTTTGGACGAGAAGAGCATCCAGCTTCTGCTAACACACATACAGGACATTCTAAGATAACTGCACAAAGATGCGGCACACTGCTCAGCCTGCAGGAATATGGCATTGCGCCTCCAGAATATCAACGGAAAGCAATATGAACTTTGGCCTCTGATTCTGAGAAGGAAGATGATGACTGTGCAGCACTTAGGGACCTAGCTATTCTCCATGCACCTTCATTCCTCTGAATCTGAAGGGATCCAAAATGTGTCATCATTCTTCATCGAGCAGGACTTCTAACTTTGGAGTTGAGTTCTTTGTAAAAATATGTTTGTTATTCTGAGTGAATGTTGTTTTACAGAAGCCTAAGCTGAGTAATGTTTAGTTCGAGCTGCTAATTTTATCCTTATATTTATGGTAAATTGCTTCGGTGAGAAGATCTTTCTATATCTACAAGCGCATTAACATCGGAATATTACGAATTAGTGTTATTTGCTACTAACTTTATGTACTTACATAAATTCGCTTTAAATTGTGCGATTCCTCTGGACCTTGGGCATGGACACTCATAACGTTAACAGGGCTTGTGATAAAACATGTGAAATTTTAAGTGCTCACTCTCTCGCAATGGAAGAAGATGATTTCGCTGAAACTGTAACTAGTGCACAATGTGTTAAACTTATGAATGCCTGTGATTCAGATATAAATACGTCATTTTCTAATAAAAGCTGTAAAACAACGAAACAATAGAAGGTGCAAAAAGCAGCTGAAGATCAAACAAAGAAGGCTGCCAAACATTCGAAGTTATCTTTAAACCAGGTTAACAAACCTTTGAATACAAATGCTTTATGCACATTTCCAGTACCTTCAGCAAGCACAGCGTAATCTAGTCAGCAATTTCAAGCAGCATATTAACGAATTTAAATGTTTCTTAACGTCACATATACACCAACATTGTTAATGGTATGTTCAAGGCAGTTATGAGTATATTTCAGCAAAACGGCTACAGGTGCGGCATTGTCTCTGTTCATTTTGAACAACTCCCTCACATATAGTTGCATTATCTTGTGCCAAACGTCAGGCAGACAGACTTCCAGTAAAAATGTTGGAAACAGTTTCTTTGACAGTTTACGAAACTCAGCTGTAACGGTTTAAAACAAATTCAAAGGTATCTATAGCATAGCTACCTTTTTAGAAGTTTGTGAAGTTATTTATAGCAGTGAAATATACATAAATTTCAATATAAACCTCCAACATCTACGAATGTGTTTTATTTCTGTTTATGTTGGCTGTACCTCCATAACGGTTCCTGACAGAAGCAAAATGTATCCGAGAAGATACCAAAGTCACGCAAACTCATATTCATAATTAATTCCGTCTCAATAATACACATTGTCACCCAGCCCCATATTTATTTACTTAAGTTATTTACTGAGTGGTTGATACATTGTTTGGTTAATTGATTGATTGATTTAAAAGTTCCATAGAATGTGTCTCAGAATATAAGCATTAACTAAACTTTCCAGTTGAAATCACGATTTAAGATGAATTTTCAAATCAAATATTGGAGTTAAACAAAATACTGCTTTCCCCAAAGTTTGAAAAACAAGACTCCGCGGATATTCAGGAAACACGCAATAACTCCGACCAGGATACCGACTCTAGCGAGAAGAACAAAACCTCCGATAAAGAAATTGGGGCGCGTCCAATTCTTCAGGCACCAGGAGTAGAAGCAAAAAATTCACACGGATAACATTCCAGGGGATAAATCAGTGTCAGTTAACCCCACAGTAATTACCAGGACAACTATGTCAGGGAGAAAAAAAAACTTCTCCTATACCTTCTAAGAGTTCTTTTGAATCCCTACTTCAATAGTATGAAAAATGCAATTGACAACCAACAGGAGTTTTCTCCAAAATGCATGTATGATCGCTAACTTCTTGGAACTTTTTCAATTAAGAAATTCAAACATCTCATAGAAGGGAAAAGCTTTGTCATGTTTACTGACCACAAGCCGATAACTTTTGCGTTCAAACAAAAGAATGAAAGGGCGTCTCCTACACAATTAAGAGAGTTACGTATGTTTCCCAAATCACAACACACGTTCGTCACATTAGCGGCAAAGATAATGTCGTAGCTGATGCAATGTCAAAAATTCAAAAAATTGCACTCACTGATTACGAAACAGTAGCTGAAGGTCAAGTTGGAGATCCTGAACTAAAACAGCTCTAAAACAAAGCCAAGTCGTTTCAATTCAAAATATTTGTAGTACACGCATGTACAAACAAATTTCGCACCTTTTTCGGAAACTGACAGACCTCATAATCCAATGTTTATGTAGCTTTCCTATCCAGTATGGCTTATTTGTACATAATTTTACAGACCTTTTTATACAGGCATATTTTTCTATCTGCTGAACTGGACCTAAACTTTGGCGGAAATGGCTTCTTTACTCAGTTCAATGCAGTTACAAGGGCAATTCAGAAAACAAACTCCAGTCAGATGATTAAAGGCGCCTCGCATTCTGCTATTCTTGAATCTATACATTCATTATGTCACATTAAAACAAGTGAATAACGACAGCACCTTAAACATCAACATTTTGAAAAATTAAAACCAAAAAATGTGCATAATGGAAATGGTTGATAAAGGAAAACGTGGTTTAATAAATATTAAGGGTTTTGAAGAGATCTGTATATGTAATTATGTATTACGTTTCTGCCTAACTAAACCCAGCTACAGATGAGTTGGAAGGAAAATGCAAAGGAAATTGTGAAAAAGTACTGAAAAGTGTGTCCAAGGTGCAAAAGTAAATATAGGCGAAAAAACGAAACAAATTGTAATATTGCATCTATTTTTAAGCTTCTGAATATATGAATTACAGGAGGCGGTGAGGAAAGCTTTTAATATTGTTATTCGGTGTTATTAAAAGTGTAATGTTTCACAAACAGCTAAACCTGTAAGTAATTTGCGCTTATAGAAGTTATCATTGAACCTCAACTTTAAGTGTAAATGTTAGGAACTTCGTGCGTTGCATAAAACGCATTATGTATTATATGTTTAATTTCATTTGGTTGTCTCTCTTCGAAACATTGATGTTTTGTTAGAGAAGCAGAACGTCAATTGTCTGCAACGCAGACTGTGTTTTGTCTAGTTGCCAACATGATGCAATCTAATCAACAAGAACACTGCTTTATCAAGTTCGCATTCAATCAATCTTGTGGATACTGCTACTACATCTCGTTTAGTCTTACATCCATTCAAGTTAATTCACAAACGCCCGTTTGAAGAACTGAACCAGGAAGACGTCTCCACGTCAAATGGAGGTTTATTCACTCCAAGCAAAAAACATACAGCGTTGGCCTCTGCTATAAGTTCTAAATACATTGTGGACTTAACCTTCATAAACAATAAACTTTCCGCTTTGGAAACAATGGAGGAAGATGACGACTCAGCTGCTGAAGTTAATTTCTATGCAGCTTCTAAAATCAGAATTCAATCCTCAATTCTCCATGAAGTCAACAATCTATTTTGAATAAAATTGGAGACCTTATTTTACGGACATGCTTCGTAATTACGCAGTACGCTTCTCCCTAACTAAACGCAGCTACAGATGGGTTGTAAGCTGGAAGGTAAATGGAAAGTAAATTGTGAGAAAGTACTGAAAAGGGTATCGAAGGTGCCACGTAAATTTAAGGGAAAAACCAAGCAAATTGTAACACTGCATCTGCTTTTAACCTTCTGAATAAGAAATGAGTCTATCGAGGCAAGCATGGTTTTCTACCCTATTACTGCTTATAACAGGCATAGCACTTGCCACTTCCAAATACTCCCTCTGCCTAACTGTTATGGCATACTCATTACATTACTTCCAAAAGAAGCGGACTTCAACTGCTATTTCTATAAAATTCAAAATACACATTTAATTAACAATCTGATGTGTTGGATTCACATGCCTTTGCTCATTTGAAAACTACTCTTACAAACGTATATCCTTTACTTCATGTTAAACCTGATAAATATTTGCAGGAATTATCTTATTGCCCATTTTCTTACGGGTGCAAGAAACGTGGGAAAACAATTAAGTCCCAAGTGGCAGCCAAGTTCTTGAATCAAACACTTGGCTCTATTTGTATGGCCAAGAGAAACGACACCGAACGTTCTCCTAATTAAAAAACCATAAATATTGGAAAATTAACATAAATAAAAAGAAACGTATGGATAATGATATATTTTATAACAAAGTATTTTTGACAAAATGTGTATTTTAAAGATAATCTACATTTTCTTGCAGTAAGAGTTTGTCTAGCTCATATTGTTTGCTGGCTATGTAGAAGTCATAGAATAGAGAGGCTTCTGACGACATTCCCAGGAATTTTAAGATATGCATTTCCCTTGCCAGAAACGTTTGGTATTTAACGAATATTTTGTCCCGAGTTCAGCTGTTCACACACACACACACACACACACACACACACACACACACACACACACACACACACACACACACACACACACGCACACATACATACTCACACACGCATGGAACTTTTTATAATAATATCATTATGGATATATAGAGACAGCGAAACATATACTTCTTCTGAAATCTAGATAGCAAATTTGAGTGAAATAGAATTTCTTCTTATAAATAGAAGTTAACAGTACCAAATATAGTGCGCCAAAATGATAATATTGCTTGAAACTCACTTTTCAACCTTCCTCTCATATCCGGTTTAAATTATTCATTTTAATTAAATAAATATGAGTTATGCAGATTGGAAGTACTGAATGAAAATTGTATAAGGAAAAGGACAGAGACAAAAGCATCCTTTAGCTATTCTTGTGTTTTACCAAGTAACTTGGGATGTCCTATAAGCCACAACCTTCCTCCTCATGTAAGTTATTAACCATAATAAATAGCCGTTCCACAATTGTAGGTTTTATCTTGTTCTGCATCTGCAGAAAGATCGCTATTTCAGCCCTCACAGATTTATAAAACCTGTATTGTATCATATACCTAGATATCTTCGGAAACAATTCAGAGAGGTGTCACTTTCATTTATTTTTCTCTTCCCTTTCTCCTCTCTCCTTGTATATATTTCTTCGTCAATAGAGGATGGCCACGAGGGATATTTCTTCTCTTTTGGTTCTTCCACCCCCATTCTAGTTTTTCTAGCTTTAGCGTTGGGACAGGAGAATTGTTAGTACGCGACTTTGCTAGCATATCATAACCCGTGTCCCAGTTTTCCTTTTGATTATACTGCATGGTGCAGGTATGACGGTATGCTTTGCGGTCTCGTCCTTTATATCGTGAAGTCTTTCTGGAAGTGAGAAACCCGATGTAAACATTTTGGCAGTTACTGTCGGATGCGTTGCAGGTTCCTGTACATTTTCAACGGCCGAGTGTTGATAACTAATGCCAGAAAGATTACTGTCAACAACCGAATGTACAACAGGATGTGTTTGGTTTCCTGTCTGACTGATGCGCATCTTCACAACGTGATGGTTCCCACACAGACCCTTGTTTCATAAAACCTTTATTACTTCATCCCCTCGGAATACCCCTGTCTTTACAGCAGGAGGGGCAGCATTTGTGATGGTGATGCTCTTGCTTGTCTTCGGTGACGTTCCGTCAGGGTTTCCATAGGGCAGTGTCTTTGTCTTCTGGTGATTTTGCTCACTGAATCCTAAGCGCTGCTGATAAGAGAACACAAAAGCACTTAGACCTAGTAATTTTTTTAATACAAAGGACACAACCAGGCTCAAAATTTGAATTTGCCAGGTCCAATTTGGAAAGTTAATCTGGTATACCTACCTTGCGAGAAAAACAAAGGACAGATTGGTCGAGTGCTGCTAGCCCACCGTTCCCAATGTGTGCCACTTGCAGACCGAGTGACGTACTTGCTGGGTGGGCACAACAAGCAGGGTTGGTCATCAGTGGAAGGGGCAAGAAGTACGATGCCAGTTTGGGTAAAATCGTGGAGCGATGAATACCTGCTCCCTCTCTCTCCCCCTCTAGGGCTGTAAACCGATGACGTCAGAAAGCTTAGTAGCTGAGTAGTGACCAAGTCACCCTACAAAAAATTACAAGTTTTAATAACCAACATGTATTATTTTATTGGTTATGTGTAAAATCCACTAAAATACATATTGTATACGTATGCATGTACATATATTATATATGTATTCCTGTATTATACAATAAAAGTATATATATATTCGGCGCAGTCTTAAAGAGAAGTTTATAATCACAAATTAAATGAGCTTTTTAGGCATGTCTATACATGTAATTTGTAATATACATTAACGCATTAAAATAAAAATGTTACCTTTAATATTTTTCAATAACCTTTTAAGTATAAATATATGATCCAGTAATATGTAGAATTTACCGGGCCGTGGTCTAGTTGGAAAAACTGAAGTTCCTGACGTTTCGTTCGTACGTGCGTCGAGCATCCTCAGAGGACTCGTGACTAGACCACCGCCAGTAAGCCCGGAAACTTCTACATATTACTGGATAGACGCCGGCCTTGAAAGCCTAAGTTGTTACATTAGAAATAAATGCATTATTGGACTAATTGCAAATTTAGAAAAAAAAACGGTACTCCTACGACATTACGAAAACAAACACTGCAGTAGCCAGGTAATGCAGAGGAATCTCTCTTTTGACGTATAAAAGTGATAAACTAATTTTGAGGATGGATCAAAGGAGATATACCTCTTTTGGCCTATCCCCAGGGCTTGACGAATACGCAATTCGGCTTTAGAAAGAACAGATCGTGTGCAGATGCTCTCAACTATATCCTCGACATCACTGAGGAAACGCAAAATAAATATATCCTAGCCGTCCTCATCGACATCGAAGGAGCATTCAACAACTTATTGTGGCCGGCCTTATTCATACAACTTCAACACATATATTGCCCGAACTACATCTACCACACATTTGAAGACTACTGGCGAAATAGAAGAGTCCGCTAAAGCAACGGGAATGAGTGCATCACAAGAGAGCTAACCAAGGGTTGACCGCAAGGATCGGTGTGCGAGCCTATGTTCTGGGACATAGGTCATGAGCCTACTCTGCGCAAGTTCGAGGCACAGGAAGACCTTCTCGCACATGCGGCTTACGCAGACGACATTATATTCCTCTTTTGCGGAAACAACAGAAAGGACTTAGAGAGGTAGGCTGCAAACACCTTGACCTTTCTACAAGAGGAGCTCACGAAAGCCAAACTGACAATATCCGCCAGAAAGTCACAATGCATCCTTTTAAAAGGAAAGCTCCACCGCGACCCTTGCCTAAAACTAGGTGCCGCCCGGATCCAAAGAGCAAGATGCGTTAACTACCCCGGCGTAATGGTACAAGAAGGGCTATTGTTCAAGACGCACATCGATTACGTTACGCAAAAGGCGCACAACGTCTTTGCCAAAATTGTGAAGTTGAGCAAAAACTACGGCAACCATCCCATTCAAATCCATCAACAACAATCTGCTTAGCTCAATCGCTGGACACGCTGCCAGTGCCTGGGCACACAGGCTGCACCTGAAAACCGCCAGCACATCACTACGCAAGCTCCAACGCAGAATTTTACTAATGATGACAGGAACATTTGCTACGACACCAACTGACGCTCTCCTCGTGGTGCTAGGGCTAATTCCTTTAGATCTGGACATTCGCTGGAGAGCTGCATGCTACTGGCTACGAAAGAACAACATTCGGGCAGCACAACTAGCCGGCGGCATAGTCCGCGATGAGCTAAAAATTAAGGAAGTACTAATTGCTGAATGGCAACAAGAATGGGACGCGAGCACAACCGGCAGGCGTACATACGACATCCTACCAAACTTCGGGGAACGCCTAAAAATGAAATACCTACAACCATCCAGAGGTCTAATACATTACGTGACTGGCCATGGCCCATACTCCAGTATCTCCACAGATTCCACCTGAAAGACACAGAAAACTGCCAATGTGGAACAACTGAAACACCGGAACATGCTGTATGGGAATGTCCACTTACCATACGACATAGGACAACAGCGATGTCGTACGTAAAGGACAAGAGCATTTACGAAATTATAAGAAACAAACGACTCTGGAATTGGTTCGACAAAGCGGCAAACACTTTCTCAATTAAGGCAAGAGAAGAATTCATCAGTGGAAGACAACCTTAAAGAACACTCTCGACAAGGACAAATTACCGGAGATGATATTAGAATATAATTAGGTTAAGTTAAAATTAGGAATTAGGATAAGTTAATGTTAGATATTAGCTAATATATGTAAAATAATTGTAAGTACTCCTAGGGTACCTAAAAATACTGATTATGAAACAAATGTAACACAAAATTGTATAAAGAGCGGAATAGAGTCCGGTTTGTAAAATAGGCACCAGACTCCCAGAATTAAGGAGGCCGAAGTCTTGTTGTAGAGCAAGATCTCGGCCTTTTTTTTAACCCCAGGGAATGTGTAATCCCACAAATTGTAAGGGAGCCGGTTGTACGAACGGCGAAATTGCAGTTTTGATCTGTAGCGGTTAGTAACTCTGATATCTGCAGTCATGTCACCTTCCGTCCGGCCACACTTCGTACCCTCTTACCTAACGCTTCCTCCGTTGTGCCTTGGAAAATCGTAAGCGTAAAGATCTCCCATAAATTGGAAGTTGAACCCTTTGTAGTGGTCATTGGGCTACATCTTAACCAGCCTTATGGGAGCAAACTTAGTACCACTTTTTTTCTTCGAATTACAACAGACTGCCTTTTATGGCATTTTCCCTCTCGCCTAGGGAGAAACTATATCTTCATTTGAAAATACATTTCAAACAAAAATAAATACGAAGCCACACCTAAAATGAAATACAATCAGAAGCTTATGTTGATTTAGGTAAATATAATAACTAATATAAGAGAGGTTAAATGTATAAATAGGCTACTAAAACCGTCGCACGAGTAGTGAAGTTAACTCTTATTTTGATGCCTTTTACAGTTTGCTACGAACTCGCCTATACATGATGATTATAGAGGTTTGGGGACTATAGACTATATATGACGGTTACACTTTTGTGCATTCCAAATGATTTATTTAATTGCCAACAGACAAGAAAAAACAAATAATTTAACTCTCGGGCATTAAAAGAATAGTTTACGAAAATAGGTTTAAATTGACAGCAGACATAAATTATGGAATTTATTGAAAGGAAACCTATAATGCAACAATTTTAGCATCATAAAAACATTAAAAAGTTTTTACACCTATGCCTACATGTAATAAAACCGAAATACATCTTCAATTAATTTCTGACTTGGTAAGAATAATTACAATACCTATGTATAAAGGTTTTCCACGGCCATAGTTAAGATGGCTAACGTAAATAAAAAAAAAACTATCCTGGTCTACGCACTCGCATGATTTTCACTACTCATTCATGCACAAAATTTTCTTCGGAACACCTGTTCTTCTATTTCAGGTTGAGACAGTTGTTTACAGAAATAGACTTATAACATGTTTTCTCCTGGAAACAATTGGAATAGGAGAATACTCTAAGCTTAAGCTATTGTAAGCTTAAGCTTTTTTAAGTTTTCAAATAGGTGGATAGGACGGGAAGATCCTGTGCAATGGCCAGCTCGGTCCCAAGTCTTGATGCCATTATAGTACTTTCTCTGGGGTACAGTAAAAGATAGAGTGTAGCAAGAACCGCCAACAACAGTAGAGGGTATGCAACATCGTATTCCTACGGCGTGTGCGGCAATATCTGTAGAAACACTGCAATCTGTGCAACACCCTCGTGCTACCAGATTCAAAAGTTATATTGATGCAAACGGGTGCATCTGCCATGCCGGATGTAATGCACAAAAATGAAGCTTCTGAGGGCTGTAGCCACTAGCAAATGTGTTTAGAAAGGCGGAGCCAATGTGTAATCACTAATTTTAGCTCTAGTTGTCGTGTTGCTAGATTTAACAGACATGTTCCATTTAAAAAACGCAACTTGGTGTTGTAAGTACTATTTGTTTACCTATATGGATTGTGCATACTTCTCATTGCGTGAGCCCCTGACATAGGTACATTCCTGGCCAAATGTAATTTTCATATTTTGTTTCATTTCGGAGATATTTGAGATGGTAGATGTTGGTGGGACACTGTATATATCCCAGCAAAATTCCTACCGCCAATAAAAATTGTCTAAAATTGTATTTATAAATAAAATAAATACAGAATACTTAGCTATTTATTCTGCAATTTTGGGTGAAGTTTAAGTATAACAAATTTAAAATAAATTAATAAACTTAGAGATTTCTGATAAATATTATTTTTGATATATTTTGTGATGCGTAAATATATAAAGGTGATTGCTTTCCGACGCGCGAGCACGCGATGTGTCATTGTCCATGAGAGAAGCAGGCAAACTCCAGTTTGACTCCACTAACTTCCAACGACTGCCCTTGAGATTTATTTATAATCATTGAAAGGCCGAACGTGCGGGAAATTGTAGACGCACATTCACGAATTCACAAATACAAATTATAGAAAGAAGATATCCAAGTATTCTCCAATATTTGAAAATTGATGTGGTCAAATATTTATAGTCTGTGTTCAGAAATTAACTTTTTGCCTAATCTTCGAAAGGCATATGTCATGCTATATAAACAAATTTCATTCCTGATAACAAACGATAAACATTGTTTAATAAAATATGGTAAGTAAAACATCTTTGAAGATTTTGGCAAGGAGCAGAATATGATTTTGCTTTGTAATGCTTCTGTTTGTCAAAATAAAAGAAGGTGTATGTGTTCCATAAAACTTTGCGTGAGTATCTTTATATTTAGTTGATAACCCAATTCATATTCACTTCTGGATTTCTTTCTCACCTCTCAAAACTTCCATGGACTTACAAATATTACAAAACTAAAATTAGACAAATCGGTTCAGCCTTTCTCAAGTTTTTGTAAGACTTGTCTTTATTTACCATACAAATACTCATCTCAATATCTAAACTTGCTTTATTGCTTATTGATTAATTAGCTATACTAAATTCACAGAAAGATGGTCCACACTAAGGACAAATAATATGGCAAACAAATGAATATTTTGTTCCATTCAGAATATAGGACATAAAAATCTAGTAACATGAAGTATAGATAACACTGATGTCACCTTTCATACGTTTCCAGTAAAACTTAGCTGAAATTTAGTTTTTTAATGAACACTTATGTGTACATAAGGAATTTAATTCTTCCCAGTGTATCTCTTTCTGTTTCTGTATTATTAAGACTAATCGCATACTTTATGATCGTATGCCTAACACAGTGAAACCTTAAAAATGTTGTATTTCTCTAATCCTCTGCTTTTACCAGATTCTAACGAATAAAGGTTTTATTCAATTTTATTTTACCAGCCTTAGTTTAAACGAACATATTTAAAATTTATTGCATTAAATTACTAAAATTTAAAAAGCTTATATAACCTTAATAATCAAAGGAAAACTTATCAAATATTTAACTGCTTGTACTTTTGAAATCTATATGGGCATGTTCAATTGGATTAAAACTGCATTTTGGAGTATCAATCTGATAAAAGGTACTTTCTAAGAAACTTTAATTCATTGTCACACAATTTCACATTTTCTTTCTAACTCACATTAAACTACATTAAACTACATCTCTAGAATTGCAGTACATGGCTTCCATTTTAAAGTGTGTAGTCAAAAAACAGTACATGAACCGAAATTGGCATGCAAATGTTTGTTGTGCGAGAACATTTGCAAAAGATGTCACATATTGAGCTGTAGGAAGAGGACAGAATCACTGGCGGAATACTGAAAAGAAATTTAGTACTTAACTACACACATGCACGAATGTGAGACCTCCTATCATCAATTTTTAATCTCCATTATATAGAAAAGCTTGTCTTTTATGTAAAAAGGCAAAATATAATTGCGATTTATAGCACCAGAGTATTTATACGGTCATGGAATACAAATGTCAATTTATTAAGATATGAATTGAATTACGTAGAAAATGAAGCTAGCTACAGTGAAGCAATGATTATTACACAAATATAACTATTTGTAACAAAAACTTCACTTATGTTAAGAAAATTATGTCAATTTTTCTTATTAATTGAGATCGATTTTACAAATTGCTTGCATCGTAAGCAATTATCAATTAATAAGAAAATTTAATATCAGTTTCTTAAGATAAGTGAAGTTTATGTTTATATAAGTTATATTTTTGTAATATGTATTGAATTTCAATGTAGAATTCTTTTACGAATATACCTTGTTGATAAATTTTATAAATTCTGCTAAAGCTATAAATACATTTCTGAAATCTCTGTTGTAAGTCATACATCACGTCATCATGTAAACAAAACTTCTCCTCAATATCTGGAATACTTTTATATGTATTAATTGTTTAATTGATATATACAAATATAACAATTTGTAACTTAAAACTTCACTTATCTGATAAGAAAGGTTTCATCACTTCATATAAGATAAGTGAGGTTTTAAGTTACAGACTATTATACTTTTATATATTTGTTTACCTCGCTGTTAATAGCTTCACAATTTGCGTATTTATTGTTTAATTGATGTTTGTAATGGTAAGGGACACTGACACATAAGGTAAACAAAACTAAACTTTTAGTAGTATAATTATTTATTTTGACTGACGAATATCTAGTCAACCGTTTCAATTAAATTGTGTGATTCTGTACTTCTGGAAGATAAACATTACAAACTAATTACTAATCTTTCACTATTTTTAGTGTTAACTACGTATCAAATCAATATTGCTCAAATAATAAGTGATGAAGAAAATGTATACCTGACTCTTTATACTTGAAGTATTTAACGCTTGACTGGAAATTTTGAGGTAAGGGACACTGGGACTAAGTTTTCAATTTTCTATATTTCTACAGATAGAAAATTCATACTTTGCAAATTTAATGGCCTTAATATTATAAACTTCTACACAAAGTTTTAGCATTATCTGTTGCATAGTTTAGAAGGAATTAATTATTCAATATATTTACAATGCAAAATTATGGTAATATTCAAATTATTCCAGCGGAATCATAATATTGCAACACTTTAATTATTTTATTAACTGTAATTGCATAACAAACACCTTCAGTCTCTAGTAAGAAGAAAGAATTATTACTTTTAAGATAATTAATTTTTTTGTATTACTGTGTCTGGAAATTAAATTTGGTAGCTTCTTTTGGGACTTTTTTTTATCCTTTTTTAGAATGAAGGTGTCCTCAGATTTTAAAACCAGATTGAGTTTAAAGTGACACAAATGGAGTATATGCTGCAAAAGATTGAAGAGCGTAGCACAACAATTAGTACAGCTGGAACGGATAGTGTATTAAACAATATGAAGTTGAGAAAAATCAATTTTTCTACAGACATGCATCAAAATTATGATTCCGGTTATCTGACCGACTAGAATTGCCCTGCTGCATATGTCACACCTTCCCTCTTTTGTATGGTAGTCTCTCTCTTTAATTTCGCAACTCTTCCTTTGCGGTGAGTTGCTTTCTTTCTCTGTGATGAGGATCATGCACTGTGGTGTTTGTTGCAGACTAATTCTTCTGTTGAAGAACATCCCACATTAAATTCTGCAATTGCATTAACTGCTGCCATTTCTACACGATGGCACAAAACAAATGTAATTTTGAGGCACTTTCTCCAGATCAATGCATGCAGAGATTCATTTTGATTTTGTGAAGCTCCATGCACACACCGGGATAAGAGCTCATCACAGGCTAATCTCTGGTACACTGGCAATATTTTGCAGATTATCTGTTCAGTAAGTTTTACTGGCATTTTACTGTGGCTTTGAGGTGACTTACCATCGGCAATGCCTCCGTTATAAAAATATCGTGATGTGAGACCTTGAGGACACTTAGCATGCTGAGGGTTTGGATCTGTTGATTAATAGTGGCTGAGGGTTGCATATATTGCCTGCTTCATTTTAGGGACATTTGGAATATTCTGGGCTATTACTTGTCTATAGTAATTGATTATCCTTGTAATTGTGGCATTGGTAAGTGTACCAATACTTCGCCCTTCTAGATTTACCCCCTTCTGCTTCCAGGTTTCCACCATTTGTTGTAGTCCACTGCCCATTCTTTTTGCAACATGGTTAATACATTCTTCTTTATTTAGTATAACTGTGCCGTCATATACATTTTCATTTACCAAATAACTACATGTTTTTGAGTCATCATCTGACAGCAAAGTTGTATAGTGCATCGAGCACTCTGAATAGACCTTTTCCACAGTATCTCTGCTGCAAAGACCTCCATTGGTCTGGATAAACCTTCATAGTTCTTATTGCACTCACCACTGGATTTACAACCCTCAAACCAAATGGGGAATTCAGGTGTATCATCTCCTAATTCTGAAGCTGTGACCACACACATGTGACAGTATTTAGGAACAACAATATAATCCATCACTAATCCTGTCATAGTATCTATGACAATACCAATATCACAACTGGATGTAAACTCTCCCTTGTGCCATGAACCATCATATGTTACTGCAATATCAATTACAGCAGTGTCATCTAAATCTAGATCACTATTTACAGATTTATGAGCCCTTCTGACAATTTGTCTGGACTGAAGCAAAGCATTTTATTTTAGTATTTTGTTATGTTCAGCCACTGCTTTCATGCGCTTAGTGAATGTTTTAGAATCCATTCCAGACATATCCAATGCAGAGCGAAACTTTTCTAAACGAGTATGACCCACACCCAAACCCAGAAAGCCACCAGCAACTTTTCTATTAACCTCAAAAGGAGTGCTTTGTGATTCAGAGTTTTCTAATCTAGGGCTGGAGTAAGATTTCCCTGGACTAAAATCACATTCAGTGCACTTTAAAACTAATTTAACAGCGAAATCATGTTTTTCTCTACACTGCACAGTAAGTGAAGCTTGACCACATTTTCCACACTGTACAGTACTCATGAGCTGATTAAATGAACTGGCATGCACTACAATATATTCACTATTTAAAATTACACCAACTCTATTATTTGCACCAGCAGTTTCATTTAAATTGTTGACAGTATTTGCACTATTGACACTAATCATACTGTTTGCTCTCAGCTCATGAAATCTTACAAACTTTTCTTCAGTTTTACTAATATTTAATACTTGCATCAGGGCAATTCACTATGTATCTAATGGGTCTGATGATTCTTGTTCAAGATTTTTCTATCTTGCTAGTCCACGTTTCCTAGCTGCTTCTTTCTTCTTACTATTTCTGTTCATAGGCTTTCGCCAACAAGAAGATACAGCATGCATTTTTCAGTTTAATGCATACACTACACTTTAAAAATAGCAAAAAACTTGAGAAAAAGTTGTTTTACCAAGGTAATAATAAGGATAAATAAATAGCACTTTTCTCACATGTAAGACACCATGAGGTTAGCATATTAAGTCAAAACAATAACAAACCTGCAAACATAGATAACTTTATGAACCATAGAATATTTCAATTCAATTTATTTTGTCCTTTAGGTCATACACTGATATCAGACACGTCATAGTATAAACATTACATTACTGGCTATTGTCATTATTTACAATTACTTAAAACTAATTAACATTTAAAAGGTATTAAATTATAGATGAGTCGTATTTTTTCGACATCTGCTTCACTTTCGTACCTATTTTGAGGACATGTTTCGCAAATCATCACTTGCATCTACGGCTCTTGTGCGACTGAAGTTAGATCCAGCGGTGTGGGTAATTCTGGGGTTGTTGCTGCCATCTGTGGATTTAGTGATGAACTTGAATGTGGGATTCTCTTCTAGCGGGATTTCAAAGTTCATTAGTTGGTTTTTATGTTTTTCTATGTATATCCTCTCCCATATGACGAGTTCACTATGTTTTTGTACGTATTTTAGTAATTCTGTGTTATCTTCAATTTCATGACTTTCAGACCAGAAATGAGCTGCTATTGCGGACTTATCAATATTTTTGTATCTTAAGATCCTGAAGTGTTCTTTCTTTCTAGTGCCTATGTTTCTTTTTGTCCTCCTTATGTAAATTTCTTCACAGTCTTTACACTTAATCTTGTAAATGCCTGACTTTTCCTCTGGTTTTATCTTATCAGTATTATTACTGTGAAGTAGGTTTTTAATGTTGTAATTGTTTTTTTGGTGCCAATGTTATATTGTATTTCTTGAATATCTTTTGGAACTTTTTTGTGGCCCAGGGGTGGTAAGTAAATTTAGCAAATCTAATTTATTGTTTTATTGGTGTGAGAGCTGTGATCTGTTTTAATCTCTTTTGAAGTTTGAATAATTTTAGTTTTTTATGTACAAGGTTTTTTCCATATCCATCTTTAATTGCAGTTTTTAAGATTTGATGGTATTCGTTTTGATATTCTTGCTGGCTGAGAGGTAGATTTACTAATCTGTGTGTCAGACTGTTGATGGTTGCATGTTTGTGTGGAATTGTGTTGAAACTATTTGCTTTGATGTAATTATCTGTGTGCGTTGCTTTTCTATGAATGCCAAATTCTAGTTTTTCATTGCTTTTTTTGATTTTAAGATCTAAAAAAGGTAGAGTATAGTCCTCTTCAGTTTCCATGTGAATTGTATGCTGGGTTCTTGCAGGTTGAGTAGTTTCAAAGCATCATCTATTAGTTTGTAGGGCACTATTGCAAAGATGTCGTCTACGTACCTGAACCATGTCTTAAACATATGAGGGAAGGCTTTAGTAATATGTGTTTTGAAAAAGCTCATGTATAGATTGGCCAAAAATGGTGATAGCGGGCTTCCCATAGCTAGTCCTGAAATTTGTTTATAATATTTTCCATTGAAGACAAAATAATTTTGATGTACACATAATTCAGTCATTGCCAAATATTCTTCTATTGCATTGGCATTCAGGTTTATAGAATTTAGCCATTTTTTCAGTTGAATCAAAAGTTTGTCTAATGGAATGCTAGGGAAGAGGGAGCGGACATCAAAGGATACTAAAGTGTCATGAGGTTTTAGTTTACGATTTTGAATTTTTTTTACCAGATCTAAAGAGTTTTTTATACTCAGAGTATGGAATTGTGGAAAGGACTGAAATTTTTTGGATAGCCATTTTGCCAGAAGGTAAGTAGGAGTGTTTATATTATTTACAATGGGTCTCATGGGTATGTTGGGTGTGTGTATTTTAGGTAGGGTTGCAAGGGTAGGGTTGTCCGGTTTGATAGCTTTTGTTCTGTAGTTGTTAAGATTTTACTATTAATGATGGTTTTTTGTACATCTTTTATGTATCGGTTGAGTGGATTAGAATCTATTTCCTGGAATTCTTTTTGTTGTAGTAACTCTAGCATTTTTTCTTTGTATGTAGCTGTATCTAAGATTACTATTTTGTTCCCTTTATCAGCCCTTGAGAAGATTACATCCTTTTTCCTTACAGATTTAATTATCTGAATTTGTTTCAAATGTTTTTTTGGCTTTTTATTTATTAAGTTTTCCAATATAGCAGCTGATTTTTTTCCTAATTATACTTTTGTCCATGGTTTCCAAGCCTTCTACTGCTAATCCTATATCTGCAATGAATTCATCCAGGTTGCTGGAGTATGTTATACATGTTTTTAGGCCTTGGTTAAGTACATCTATTACTTCATTGTTAAAATTGTGCTTTGAGAGATTAATTACATTGTCTAGGGATGTGTTCTTTGCTGAAATTTTGTTATGTTTTGGTTGCCAATGATTATGATTATGTTTTAGTTTCTTATTATGACGATAAACTTTCTCTTTGACTTTATAATTTATATGTTCAAATGATTTGGCTTCTAAGTGGTCCCATGCTGAGTTTCCTAGTAATTTTACAAGTTTCAGATGTGTGTTGTACAAAGATGTAGGTTGTACATCTGAAACTTGTAAAAGTACTAGGAAACACAGCATGGGACCACTTAGAAGCCAAATCATTTGAACATATAAATTATAAATTCAAAGAGAAAGTTTATCGTCATAATAAGAAACTAAAACATAATCATAATCATTGGCAACCAAAACATAACAAAATTTCAGCAAAGAACACATCCCTAGACAATGTAATTAATCTCTCAAAGCAAAATTTTAACAATGAAGTAATAGATGTACTTAACCAAGGCCTAAAAACTTGTATAACATACTCCAGCAACCTGGATGAATTCATTGCAGATATAGGATTAGCAGTAGAAGGCTTGGAAACCATGGACAAAAGTATAATTAGGAAAAAAATCAGCTGCTATATTGGAAAACTTAATAAATAAAAAGCCAAAAAAACATTTGAAACAAATTCAGATAATTAAATCTGTAAGGAAAAAGGATGTAATCTTCTCAAGGGCTGATAAAGGGAACAAAATAGTAATCTTAGATACAGCTACATACAAAGAAAAAATGTTAGAGTTACTACAACAAAAAGAATTCCAGGAAATAGATTCTAATCCACTCAACCGATGCATAAAAGATGTACAAAAAACCATTATTAATAGTAAAATCTTAACAACTACAGAACAAAAGCTATCAAACCGGACAACCCTACCCTTGCAAGACTATATGGTTTACCTAAAATCCACACACCCAACATACCCATGAGACCCATTGTAAAAAAATATAAACACTCCTACTTACCTTCTGGCAAAATGGCTATCCAAAAAATTTCAGTCCTTTCCACAATTCCATACTCTGAGTATAAAAAACTCTTTAGACCTGGTAGAAAAAATTCAAAATCTTAAACTAAAACCTCATGACACTTTAGTATCCTTTGATGTCCGCTCCCTCTTCCCTAGCATTCCATTAGACAAACTTTTGATTCAACTGAAAAAATGGCTAAATTCTATAAACCTGAATGCCAATGCAATAGAAGAATATTTGGCAATGACTGAATTATGTATACATCAAAATTATTTTGTCTTCGATGGAAAATATTATAAACAAATTTCAGGACTGGCTATGGGAAGCCCGCTATCACCATTTTTGGCCAATCTATACATGAGCTTTTTCAAAACACATATTACTAAAGCCTTCCCTCATATGTTTAAAACATGGTACAGATACGTAGACGACATCTTTGCAATAGTGCCCTACAAACTAATAGATGATGCTTTGAAACTACTCAACCTGCAAGAACCCAGCATACAATTCACAGTGGAAACTGAAGAGGACTGTACTCTACCTTTTTAGATCTTAAAATCAAAAAAGCAATGAAAAACTAGAATTTGGCATTCATAGAAAAGCAACACACACAGATAATTACATCAAAGCAAATAGTTTCAACCCAATTCCACACAAACATGCAACCATCAACAGTCTGACACACAGATTAGTAAATCTACCTCTCAGCCAGCAAGAATATCAAAACGAATACCATCAAATCTTAAAAACTGCAATTAAAGATGGATATGGAAAAAACCTTGTACATAAAAAACTAAAATTATTCAAACTTCAAAAGAGATTAAAACAGATCACAGCTCTCACACCAATAAAACAACAAATTAGATTTGCTAAATTTACTTACCACCCCTGGGCCACAAAAAAGTTCCAAAAAATATTCAAGAAATACAATATAACATTGGCACCAAAAAACAATTACAGCATTAAAAACCTACTTCACAGTAATAATACTGATAAGATAAAACCAGAGGAAAAGTCAGGCATTTACAGGATTAAGTGTAAAGACTGTGAAAAAATTTACATAGGGAGGACAAAAAGAAACATAGGCACTAGAAAGAAAGAACACTTCAGGCACTTAAGGTACAAAAATATTGATAAGTCCGCAATAGCAGCTCATTTCTGGTCTGAAAATCATGAAATTGAAGATAACACAGAATTACTAAAATACGTACAAAGACATAGTGAACTCGTCATATGGGAGAGGATATACATAGAAAAACATAAAAACCAACTAATGAACTTTGAAATCCCGCTAGAAGAGAATCCCACATTCAAGTTCATCACTAAATCAACAGATGGCAGCAACAACCCCAGAATTACCCACACCGCTGGATCTAACTTCAGTCGCACAAGAGCCGTAGGTGCAAGCGATGATTTGCGAAACACGTCCTCAAAATAGGTACGAAAGTGAAGCAGATGTGTAAAAAATACGACTCATCTATAATTTAATAATTTTTTGCTTCACTGTGGTGTTCCAATACAGTTAAATCTCGATATATTTAAAAAGTAGTTTACAGAATAAAATGAATGTGGCTGTAAAAAGAGCTTTACTCCCTTTTTAAAATGTGTAAGGCTCTTCATTTGTTTAATATTTTCTTGTAGGCTGTTGTATAATCTTTTACCCTTATTGACAGTACTAGACCTGAAGATTTCCGTTCTACAACTTTGAATGTGAAAGTCATCTTTCTGACGTGTGTTGTATTTGTGAATATCTGAATTTTTCTAATTTTGTATTTGTAGTTTATTTTGTTTTATATGGATCACTAATTCCAAAATAAACATACATGCTATAGGTAATATTTGATGTTTTTTAACAATGGCCTGCAAGATGTTGTTTTATCCAACCCATGTAGTATCCTTATAGCTTTATTTGAAGATTAAAGACTCAATCTGCCTTTTCCCCCCAGAACACTATCATATATTGTAGCTGGCTTTGAAAATAAGCGTAGTATATATTTCTCAATACTGCTACATTTATTAAGCTTTTTAAATGTTTAAGCAAACAACAAATGGAACTCAGTTCATTGATTAAATGTTAAGCATGTGTGGTCCATTTCATGTTCTAATTTATATGTAATCCCAAAGGCTGAAAAACATTATATTGGACACATGTTTGAATATTTTAGTTGATCACAGATGTTATGTTGAATACATAGTAATAATTCACTGCCATCTCACCAGATAGCAGCAATAAGCAGCCCTGTACAAAGTTTGAATTGTATTTGAACAAATTGGGCTGAAAGAACTGTTAAAAAGCAATTAAATTTGGTGAAAACTAACCATTAGTGGTTAAGCATAAAAGGGTGCATTTAAATGCCAATGCATGTGTTATTTAAATCCTGCGTTAAAACTTTAAAAATGGCAGAATCTAAAAAAATATCGCTGTCAACCGATGACTGAAGTTCTAGGGAACATTTATATCGGAAACCTAAAATAGCTAAATTGAACCATTCTCCTGTCATTTTTTCAGTCCCATGGTCCCTTAAGAAATACTGTGACCAACATGTTCTAAAGATTTTAGGAAAAGTGAAGCCATTTTAGGCAGTTGATTGGGTATATTAGTTTTTGTGTTAGTAGTTTTTAAATTTAAAATATCTGAGTCATATATAAATTGTAATGATAGTTATTTTGAAGAATTAGGTTTCCTTAACCTAACTCATCAGTATATATCTACATCATTGACAAGGAATGTCAAAGCTTTTAACAGCAATTAAAAATATGATCAGAGATTCCATACACCCAAAATGTTCTATGTTGTTTAATGCAGTAATCACTATGTAAAATTAGGGCGCAGGGGTAGCGCGGTGGTTTCGTTCGCGGCTCCCGTTCTAAGGGTCCCGAGTTCGATTCCCGCCTCTGGGGTTGGCGATTTTAAGTCGGCCCTATCCACGCCTTCACCTCTGTCTAGCACACGTGAAGTATCCCCTATGCCCAACGTGGTTCGGAGTCCACGGTATAAGCTGTAGGTCCTCTCACCTCACCGCCATCTTCACTATCACCCTATCATTGGAGGTATTGGACACCGCCCTCTGGGTGCCTCCACCTGAGAAATGGGTCCGGTCATCACTTGGTGGGGTGAGATTACCCCGAAGGCCAAGGTTGCCATGTGGGTAGTGTTAGTAACTAACTATGTAAAATTATTGCACACACTACACCCAATCATGTACCCGAATAACCATTTTAGAAGGGATCTGGTGGAATAAGAATTGATTTGAAAAAGCTTTACAAGTTATAAGTCTAGTTGTGCATTGCAAGAAATGATTAAAATGTTGTTGTGTCATCATCATTATATGCCACTTTTACTTTTATTTGTAGTATTCCACTTATTCTTAAAACATGTACAATGTCAGCTGTAGCTAGGACCTAAAGACAGTGAGGCTTGATCTCATATTAGTAAAGGTTCACAATAATAGGTTATTAATCCTCTATAGCACCTCATATATTCGAACACAATTTGGACAAATGGGTTTATAAAAATGACAAGTTAAAGTGACATTTGCACGGCATTGAAGTATTATTCTGTAGTACATGTGTTATCAACATGTACTTGCCACCATTTATGAGTAATATTGGTACACAATTTCTGTAATGCTAACAATTTTAAGGGTGATATAACTTTACTAGCATGACACACAGAAGTGTTACATGTGACATGAAACCGACACTTTTAAGCATCCTCTCATTGTTCTAAGTTAGGATGAAAACCTCAATCTTCAGCATTGGAAAAAGATATTAACCTAATATATGAGCTATCTGTTACATGCAGTGATGCAAAGCCACCTAATAATTTTGAAAAGTAGATAAAACTGCAAATTATTTTGCTATATAATCCATTTCTTGTTTCTTTCTAGTGAACACGTAAGAGAACTATGGTCTGCCAAAAGAAATAATGGTTAGATGTGTCATCAATTAAATTACTTTCTATTAACACCAGTTATGCAAAATTTGCCCAGAATGAGAAGAACTTCAGAGTCCGTTGCAAGGAAACGCAGGATATGCATGTAATTTGTCTTGGAAATAGCTAAATCATATTGTATTTTAATCAAACTTGTTGGCGCGTTTTTAAGAATTTCAATTTTTTTTAAACTCTTTTCGTCATATAAAGCGTAGTTTCAGGTGGGAGCATCTTCTTGAAAATTAGTGTTGCAGCCTTGGAAGAATTAAAATACCAAATTCGGTATTTCACCGATATTCGGAGGCCCTCAAAAGATACACATATTTCCGGTGAGCTCTTGACATTGAACTTTTGGTTGGAATATAACAATTCTACTATTTACTATATGGGGTAGAGAAATTTAAAAGAGAACGAACACACAAACAAAAACGAATTTTGTAATTATAAAGGAGTATGTAGACTAGTCAGCAGGCATATGTTAAGGTTCGATATGATTTACATCGGATGTTAAATCAAGAATAAATAAATAAAGTACCAAAGCCACATTTAAAGATACCTATGACTGAATAATTGAAATCCTGAACTAATAGCGCTAGCTTTTTAAGATTTATACCACAGATGTAACTTAGTGCAAATATGATACTGCCCAAATTTAGTCAATTTCACTTTGCTAGTCTGGAAAATATTGTGACTTTGTGGGTTCGTGAAATAATAAAACGAGGTTACGAAACACAAAAACTACACTTTATTCTCCTCGAAATACACTGTTCACCATTACAAATTTGCTAGAACCTCAAAACTGTTTATTTTACCTCTAACAACTACACTCAACTGTCTCACTTCCGGTAACGATCGGCCATTATTTTTTGATCGGCTTCGCGAGCCTACCACCAGGGTGACACTGCTCCCTCCTCAAGGCTGGTCGTCCCGAACAGCGCCTTCATAGCAGGCCAGACGATTCAGGTGTACCACCAACATCTTTCCTCGGGGCACCTTCTGGTTGACGGAGTATAATCTCTTCTCCGTTGAGCTTCAGGACCTTCGTGCCGACGTCCACCGTCGCCTCGTGGCTCCTGAGGGCATCCAGTCCCAGAATCACCTCCTCAGCCACCTTCGCGACGAACACCCACAGACGCACTGCACTCCGTCCCAAGTTCAGCTCCAGCAGGGCCTCCTTCTGCACAGGCATGGTGTCGCCCGATGCCGTCACATGCTCGTATGGTCGACTCGGTTTCCTCGTCGGCAAACCCTTCGCCACGTCAGGTCTGATGATGGTCACGGCCGCCCCGGTGTCCACCAGCACGTGGCACGGCTTTCCTCTTACCTAACCGTCCGCGATGAGTTTGTCATCCATCCGCCGGCTGACGGCGCGGATATTCACTCGAGGGGATGGTGGTAATGGCGCCGACGTGCCCCTCTCCACGACGGCCCTTACTCGTTTTCCGGCTGCTCTTCCTGGTGTGGGCAGTCTCTCCGCAGGTGTCCGGGCTGTCCACACCCCCAACACAGGCTACTAGGTGTTCGCCGGCGTCACTCAGCTGGTCTTCTGTCTCCGGCGTAGCGGACACCCCTCGTTCTCGACGTCGGGATAGATGCTACCTTGGCCGCCTCCATCCTTAATGCTGCTGTCAGCGCCTCGTGAATGGTTTTATAATTGCCGAGCATTAGGCGCTGACGAATCTCCGTGTCCCGTACCCCGTCGACAAAGTTGTAGGCGGCTTCCCGGGATACGAACTCTAGTGGCAGGTCAACCAAGGCCTTGCTAGCTAGCTGCTCAATCGCTATGGCTAACTCCTGCAGCGTCTCCCCCGGCTGCTGTGACCTTGCCTTTAGTTGGCTGCGGTACGCTGCGGCTAAGCGGTGGTTCCCGAAGCGATTCTCCAGGGCCTCCCAGATGTCCTTGGGCGCCGCCGTCGTCTGCATC
Source organism: Mantis religiosa (assembly GCA_030765055.1). NCBI lineage: Eukaryota > Metazoa > Arthropoda > Insecta > Mantodea > Mantidae > Mantis > Mantis religiosa. The sequence continues at coordinate 91,408,802 of CM060950.1, forward strand.
GCGTTTAGGATTTCCGCGGCCCGTCCCTGGAGATGGCTATTAACTGTGTGGCCTCCTCCTCCGGTGACCATCTGTTGTGCCTGGCCACTGTGTCGAACTGGCGGCGGAAGACATCAAACGTTGACGCGCCGTCATACTTGGGAGGTTTGACGCGCGCAGATGTTGTGTCGCGTCCCGACGCGTCGGCCTTCAAGTCCTTCAGCTTCCTGCCGACGACGTCCTCCACCATGGCCTTCAGGGACTTGACGCTGCTGTCGGGCTTACCCTCCAGGTTGTTTACGCGGTTCGCGAGGTCTTCGACTTCAACCATGGCGTTCAGGGACTTGGCGTTATTGTCGGCCTTTTCCTCTAGATCATTGAAGTGGTTGCCAAGTCCTCGACGCGCTCGTCCACTTGGCCCATCCGCTTGCCCAGCTCCGTCACGTCATCCCTCACGCCGGCCAACTGTTCCTCAAATTTGGAGGTGAGGATCTCGTTCGCCTCCTTCATTTCCGTGGCCAGACTGTGGTTCGCTGCCTTCATTTCTGTGGTCAATTCGGTCTTTATTTCTTTCAACTCTGCGGCCAGGTTGTTATTCGCCGCTTCTGTTTTTGTTGTTAACTCGTTCATCTTCTGCAAAAGCATTTCCAATACCGATTCCATGGCCATAATCTTCGGTGATGTTGTTATCCCACTTCTGACACCAGTTGTGACTTTGTGGGTTCGTGAAATAATAAAACGAGGTTACGAAACACAAAAACTACACTTTATTCTCCTGGAAATACACTGTTCACCATTACAAATTTGCTAGAGCCTCAAAACTCTTTATTTTACCTCTAACAACTACACTCAACTGTCTCACTTCCGGTAACGATCGGCCATTATTTTTTCATCGGCTTCGCGAGCCTACCACCAGGGTGACACTATGTTCAAATTTATTTATTTTTGGTTAAGTCACCTAAAAGCCCCTTGCGACAAAATAATATAAATTTTGGTGTAATATTTTAACAGCAGGTTTCCAATACACCTATTTTTTTAAATTTACCCAAGTATTCTTTGCGTCGCCATAACTCAAGGCTCCATAACTGCTTAAAACTGTGAATATGACTTTTTGCCCAAAATTCAATTTTTGTTTGTGTTTTGAAGCCAAGAAAGTGTGTTAAAATGCATCTCACAATAAAACCCAGGGTAATTTCTATTCACTGTGTCTCTATGAACGTGTTTAGTAAAGTTCATTAGGCTAACACCAAAGCTGCGACGCAAGGAACGTCTTAAATGACGAAAAATACTGAAATTTTCAATAGCGAGAAAACAAGGATAAAGAATTGGAACTCATATTTAACACTAGCATTCATATAACTTTCAGACTAAATTACAGCATCAGAAAATGCTTACGGATGCTATCTAAGGATTCTTTGAATTCACGAAGGCTTGTAGTATTTTATAGAATAAAAAAGTACGTGATTTTTTTAAAATATTCATGTAATTTCAGTCATATATCCTTAAAAATCGTGTATACCTATTTCTGATAATCAGTAATGTACACTAACTACGGATTACGAAATTAGATAATTTAGCCTTAAACGAGAACCGAGCATCTTGAAGGATTTCGCTTTACTTTTATTTTATTTTTGCTTTATGTGATGATGAAACATAAGAATATAAAAGATCTTTTGCGGTATTCGAATTCACAATTCCTAAGTTCGAAATGCAAAGTTACATCTTCCCGTGGTTTAGCTCATACTAAATCTCCTTTCGATATCACAACTTTTATATAATTTTAAATAGGTAATGTGAATAGAAACTGTTGGAAAACACTCACCTCGCATCTTCCCAACTTAATGTATATATCCAAGTTCGTTCAAAGGCAGCTGCTTCAGATTTCGAATTTCCTATCTGAAATTCTCAAGTCTAATCTCTAACTCTCAAACTGAACTTTATTTGTAACGTTACTATGCAACACAATAATACTTATGCAATGAGTATTAAATAAATGGATGTATATATGTTTGTTAACGGTTGCTAAGGCTAATTTAACAAAGAATACCACTACTCAGTTACAAAGTTCCAAGGAAATTACTCCGCAGCTTTGCAAGGACATGTTGCTGTGGGTGATGAAAAAGAGATTGAAAACATTAATTTGGTTTTCCAGTGTTTATCGAATATTTACAACGCAATAAAACATGTGATACGTGCTCTTGCATGCCAGTCTCTATTCACTCTTGTACAAACTAATCTTATTGTTCTATGTGCTTTACGTAAATCGAATTTCCTATGCAATTTTAAACAGAATGTTTTGCTAAAGTTTCTTTATAATTAAATGAATTAGCCATGTTGCATCACGTTTAAGTGTTTTGAGTTATAGCTATTATTGTTCTATGGATTATTTGTACTTGATTCAGTTGAATTACTCATATTATCGGTGTTGCCAGTTCCACGGCAAGAGGGCGACAGAGATGGAAGATGTATCTGTCTTTATCTCTCCGAATCCACCTAGCAGTATCATACAGATGCTGAGATGTGCAGTGATACAGATGCTGACAGGGAAGTTCTTTTCATATTGTGAACATGAGTGTGTGAGAATATACACAATGATTATCGCATAATCTGAACCTCAAAACCTTGAGCATTTTAACAGCCATTTTACTGAAATTGTGTATTTCTAAGTGTTTACTTAGCAAGTTTCAGTGCCTAAGTGTCTATTTTGTCCATTTAGTTCCTTTTTTCCTGCCTATTTCACAAACTTTTTGTCCCTATAAATCCGGGTACAAAGGGGCGTGGTTTTTAAGATTGAAGCGCGTGATTTAAAAATTAATATATTTACTGAAGCTGAGTACAAAGCTTTATGTTGCTTGAAAGCTACTTCTTTCTTCTTAAAATTTTGTTTCTGTTTGTAAGTGTCAAACTGGAGAACAGTTCACCTACATTGCTATCGTTCATATGCAAACAAAACAAAATGATTCAAAGTCCACGAGGCGCTGACGGCAGCATTTAGGATGTAAGCGGCCAAGGTGACGGCTACCCCGACGTCGAGAACGAGGAGTTGTCGCTACACCGGAGACAGAAGACCAGCCGAGGGACTCCGGCAAAGACCTAGTGCCCTGTGTTGCGGATGTGCACAGCCGGGACACCAGGAGAGAGACTGCCCACACCAAGGAGAGCAGCCGGGAAGCGAGTAAGGGCCGCCGTGGTTAGGGGCACGTCGGCGCCATCACCACCATCCCCTCGAGTGACACTGCGTGCCGTCAGCCGGCGGGTGGATGACGGCCTCATCGCGGATGGTTGGGAGAGAGGGAAGCTTAGCCACGTGCTGATGGACACCGGGGCAACCGTGACCGTCATCAGATCCGACATAGCCAAGGGTTTGCCATCCAGGAAGCCGAGGCGACTATACCAGCTGATGACGGCATCGGACGAAACCTTACATGTGGAGAAGGGGATCCTACTGAAACTGACCTTGGGACGGAATGCCGTGCGTCTGTGCTTGTTCGTCGCGAAGGTGGCTGAGGATGTGATTCTGGGACTGAATGCCCTCTGGAGCCACCAAGTGACGGCCGACGTCGGCAGGTAGGTTCTGCGGCTCAACGGAGAAGAGGTTATACTCCGTCACTTCGAAGAGGGTCCTGGAATCTGCAGGGTCGTCTTGAACGAAGATGTGGTTGCACCCGTGAGGAGCGTGGTAAAGCGTATGTCTCTCGTGTTCCGCCGCGTAGAGGGTCACGGGTTCGAGTCCCGCCTTGGGGATGGGTGTTTATGTGTATAATGAATATGTGTGAAACTAGGAAAACAGATAAGAAATGAAACGGAACTAATGAAAAATCGGTTAAATAAGAAAAAAAGAAATATATATATATATTATGAAAAAAAAATAAAAAAATAAAAAGGTGGTGGTGACGACTCGACTGGAAGGCCAGAGAACCAGGAAGATGATGCTGGACCACAAGACGCCTGTACACGGACCATGTGTAGCCAGGGAATTGCTGCCGTGCCGAGAGGAGGTGCACGTGAGACTGCTAATTCCAACGGACACCGATCATGACGTCCAGGCCGGCACGGGGTTGGGAACTTGCCAGCCCGTTGTAAGCGTAACAGCAATGGACAAGATACAGGAGCATGTGCCGACGCAACACCTGGGGCCCCGGCTAGAAGGCTTACTGGAGAGGGCGGCCGACCACCACACTGTAGAACAGCTGCAGAATGTTCGGCAACTGCTGAGACGATGCCAGCGCGTCTTCAGCCTAGGTAACAGTGACTACGTCCGCACGGATAAAGTGCTTCACCGCATCGACAACGGGGACATCCGGCCTATTCGGCAACCACCTAGACGCGTTCCACTGGTGAAGCAAAGGGCGTTACGATACATTCCTGCGGACATGAGATCCAGGGGAGTGATTGAAGAATCTGACGGCCCTTGGTGTTCCCCTGTAGTCTTGCTGACGAAGAAGAACGGCGAAGAAGAACGCTTCTGCGTATACTACATGAAGCTGAACGCTGCCACCCGGAAGGACTGTTTCCCCTAACGCCGGATTGACGATAACCTAGACACGCTAGCCGGTGCAAAATGGTTCTCGACCCTCGACCTGAAGTCGGGCTACTGGCAGGTAGCTCTAGACTCTAGAGACAAGGAGAAGACCGCATTCTTGAAAAGCCAAGTGCTTTGTCAGTTCACAGTTATGCCCTTTGGCCTCTGCATCGCACCAGCTACCTTCCAACGCCTCATGGATTCAGTGATTTGAAATCTGACTTACGATGCCTGCCTGTTATACCTGGGTGAAATCATCATCGTTGGTAAGACTTTTGAATACCATGACGAGAATCTGAGTAAGGTGCTACAGAGACTACAGGCGACCAGCTTGAAGCTGAATGCGAAGAAGTACCAGCTCTTCCTCAAGGAAGTGAACTACTTGGGCCACATTTTCTCAGCAACCGGAGTGGCCAAAGACCCGGAGAAGACACGGGCTGTGAGAGATTGTCCTCGCCTAAAGGATAAGAAAGAGTTTCGCAGTTTCCTGGGGCTATGCAGTTATTACTGACGCTTCATAAAAAGGTTCTTCAACATCAAAAAGCCCCTCACGCGCTTGACAGAAGAACACCGACCATATGTGCGGATGGACGACGCCTAAGGCGCTTTCCGGTACCTGAAAAAGACCCTGTGCAGTGCTCCAATTTTAGGTTTTCTACAATGGGTGGTGCCTTCGTTGTAGACACCGACGCGAGCGACTACTGTATTGGAGGCGTGGTATCCCAGGTCCAGGAGGGCCACGAGCGGGTGATAGCCCACTACAGCAAGACGCTATGCAAGGCAGAAAAGGACTACTGCGTCGCCGGCGAGAATTATTGGCGGTAGTAAAGTCCTTGGAGCACTTCCACAAATACCTGTACGGTCAGCAGTTCCACCCGAGGACTGACCATTCCGCCCTAAACTGGCTATTGAGCTTTAAGAACCTGGAAGGCCAGACAGAATTGGATCCAGAGGCTGCAGGAGCACGACTTCACCTCGGAACATCGCAGAGGGAATAGCCACGGTAACGCAGACGCTATGTCCCGAAGACCCTGTCCAGAAGTGTCCGGCCAGTGCAAAGAGTGGAAGAGAAGGTGCATGCCGCAGCAGTCCTAGTAGTCACGGCAATCCCTGCGGATGGCAGGGATAACGGAGGCCTGAGAAGGGAGAAGCTGGCGGACGCAGACTTGCGGCTACTTTTGAGGGAATTAGAGGCAGGAACCAGACCGACCTGGGAGGACATTGCACCGAGAAGCGCCAAATACAAGTCGCACTGGGCCTAATGGTATCCGCTGAAGATCAGAGAGGGAGTGCTGTTCCGGCTATGGGAATCACCGGATGGGAAGACGGAGAGAGAACAGTTGGTACTTCCCCGGAATCAGGTCCCGGACACCTGGGTGCGAACCGAACGATTGACAAACTTCGGCAGCGCTACTTCTGGCTGAGGCTCCGAGCAAACGCTGAGAGATCGTGTCGTCAATGTCATGTGTGCGCGGCGAGTCGCGGCCCCCAAATTAGGAGACGGGGTCGCATGCAGCAGTACAACGTCGGAGCGCCATTCGAACGGATCGCTGTTGACATAGCTGGACCATTTTCAGCGTCCGATCGAAGCAGCAGGTACGTAATGGTGGCCGTGGGCTACTTCACCAAGTGGCCGGAGTTGTATGCCATTCCGAACCAAGAGGCAAAGACAATCACAGACTACCTTGTGAAGCAAGTGTTCTGCCGATTTGGGATGCCATTGGAGCTCCTCAGCGACCAGGGCAGCAATGTTGAGTCAAACCTAATGAAGGAGGCACTAGAAAGGCTTGGGGTTAACAAGACCCACACAACACCTCTACATCCCCCGTTGGATGGCATGGTCGAAAGGTACATCAAGACGTTAGAGGAAAACCTGAGGAAGGTCGTGGCCAGCCATCAGCGAGACTGGGAGTTCAAGATGCCACTGTTTTTGCTGGCCTACCATTCGTCAACACACAACACCACGTGGCTGACCCAGCCAGCTTAATGCTCGGCCGAGAGTTACGCCTCCCTTGTGACCTGGCTTCTGGAAGCACTCCGGAAGCGAAACAGCCAGTGGCCGAGTATGTGGAGAACCAGGTGAACCACCTCCACGATATGCTAGAGATGGCTCGCCAGAAAACCCAGAAGGCCAACGACCGCAAGAACACCCGATACGACAGGCAAGCCAACAGCCAAGGTTTCCAGCAAGGTGACCTGGTCTAGTTGTACCACCCTAACCGGAACAAGGGACGCTGCACGAAGTGTCAGCAGCCGTGGCATGGACCGTACCGGGGGGTGAAGAGGATTAATGACGTGGTCTTCCGCATCCAGAAGGTGCCCCGAGGAAAGATGTTGATGGTACACATGGATCACCTGGCCCATTACGATGGTGCTGTTCGGGACGACCAGCTTTGAAGAGGGAGTAATATCACCTAATTATCGCAAGGCACGACCAAGTGGAGCTGGGTAGGGTCCAGGAGGCATGCAGGCCCACGCCGACCCATTTATCTTGTAGCGCTAACATAGGGGATGGTTAGGAAAGTGTCACTAGGCACTGTGCTGTCTCTTTCCTCTCCCCCTGACGTCTGGAATAATCGGTATGATGTGTCGAGCCGCGAAGCTTCCAGAAACAACGCTCTGGCTATATAAGGGCTGCAGTGGACTAGTCAGTTCAGTTCTGGGCGAGCACCCGTGAAGAGCGCAGTGCTGGCGAACGGACTGGAAGACTGTGTACGTATATCAGAGAAGTTGTACGTAATTGTGAGTGTAGAGTGGACCTGTGACACAGGAACTGGAGGATTGTTATTGTGTGCGCTACTTAATTTTATGTAATCGCCAAGTGTTCCAACTGTAATTCGGTGGAAATAAAGAACACTTTGAGTTTGTGCAATAAGACTTTTAATTTCAAGAACCCGCAAAGTCACAATATGTAGAAAGAGTGCAAGAGTAAAGAAATGGAATAAGTATCGTTTCTGGTGGATACCAGTGCCTGTATGAATAAGTTTTATGCTTTAGAGATTTCAATAGGTTATTATTTTGGGATTAGTTGTGGTGATGCAGCTGGCAACCAGTTGCGAGTGCTGGATGCCAGTATTACGAGGCGTGTTCGTAAAATAAGGTCTCCAAGGAGCTGGGACCGTGAGTAACGCTATTACGCGAGATTCGGCAGCACTGGCGTGTAGCTTGGTTTCACCCCTTCAAATCCCGATTACAACGAACCCGTTGCAATCATTAGTCTTGGCTGCGCAGCCATTTCCGATGGAGCTTCCTATCACTTCCGGCGCCAAATGCGAGTTACGTGCAGTGATCCGTTTTTGAGTGCCAAGGGCGCTACCCCCACTGAAATTCATCGCCAGTTATGCGAACGCTATGGGCCACAGTGTATGCACGTCAAAAACGTGCGAAAGTGGGTCAGAGAGCTCAAAGACGGACGTACAGACGTCCATGACGAACAGCGTTCTGATCGGTTTTCGGTTTCAGCCGAAACAATTGCAAAAGTGAAGCAAGAAATGGTAAATATCGGCGTGTGACAGTTCGCGAGCTGTGCCAACTTATCCCTGAAGTCAGTAAGACTATGATTGACAAGATTTTGACCTAACATTTTCATTATCGCAGCGTCTGTGTGTGTGTGTGTGTGTGTGTGTGTGTGTGTGTGTGTGTGTGTGTGTGTGTGTGTGTGTGTTTGTGTGAGGTGCATTCCCAAAATGCTCACCGAAGACTATAAACGGCCCAGATCGGATGGGATATCCTCACCCATCCCCCCTACAGCTCAGACTTAGCACCTAGTGATTATCTTCTGTTTCCTGAGTTGAAGTTGCACCTGGGTGGAACACATTTCCAGACCGACGATGATTTGAAAAACGAGGTTGAGTGCTACCTGCGCAACTTGGCGGGAGAGTGCTATGACAAGGGTGTACAAAACCTGCCACAGCGCATGCAAAAGTGCTTCGATCGCAATGGTGATTACATTGCAGAATAGCTGTAAGTTCTGACTTTCCATCGATGTAACATTCTTTGACAAACATGTTTTCTATAATAAATAAAATTGGAGACCTTATTTTACTGACACCCCTCGTATAATTTGTATTTTCTAGTTTTTGTAATTACATATTACTTTTGCGTATACTTCGGGACTATTTTCTGGTCTAAACCTCCTTTAATTTCCTTATTTATTTTTCTTCTAGTTTTGATTTTTTTGCAGTAGTTTATAGTGAAAATCTGTAAAATGATTATATATGAGTGTAAGAAAGTTTGGAAATAAATGGGAAATGTGGATATATTACCAAGGAGCCGGGGAACGATATTCAGATTTTTTGTATCTATTATCTAGATTAAAGTTAGAAGGCTCCATTTCACAAAAATAATTATTTAATTTACATGATGCCTACAGAAGATCGAAATACCTGTATTTTCCAAAAACCATCGCAATAATCCTAACATTACCAACATACATTACATGGACTCAAAATAACAAATGAATAGCCAATTCATAGAATACACATTGATCTCTCCGACATAATCAAATATCTTCTTTGTTTTCTTTTGACTTTCTTTTCTTTGCTTAGCAGATCTGTGTATTGTGCTTATTGAGTCCAGCAAGTTTTATATTTACGTCACTTTAGCTGCTATTATTTCTTCCCAATGAGATGTCTGTTATAAATAGCGACGAAGTGTCCCGTAGGGTCACTTTGCATACACTTTAAAAAATCTTTGTATCTGGAATTGTTCAAATAGTATTTTGTTAACATTATTACTCCTACTATTTGTCTTGGAGTTCTGAAGAGGTCTCAATATACCTTTTAAGTGTCCTGTTAATATTTTTAAATAATTGCAAAATGAAAAAGTAAAGGCTATTTGGGACATACAGATTAAAGCTAAAGTTGTATGTATAAGCCGCCAAGCTGCAAGCGACTCTGCGTAATTATTGTCATTGATTACTAATCGTCTTTTCACCTGGCTTGCTTCCCAAGAAAAAGTTGAGCATTTTCGTCGCCAGGAAAGCTTCAGGTTTTATTACTTAAATAAGTTTCTATAGATTACCAAATACAACAAGTGTTAATACAACACTAGGAGATGAAAGGAGGGTATAATGGAATACCATTTATATTTCGAAAAGTAACTTAAGTAAACAGTTTTTTAAATAAAATTTTCCAAATCATCATGATTAAATTTTACAGCTGATTGTGTTGAACTTTCACCTGTAAAAGAAGCTGCTAATCATTTTGTTATAAAAACTACGTATTTGAAAATGTTACAAATGGAGGTTAATATGAAATAGTCAAGAATTATGGAGTAGGTGGTATAAAACACTGAACAATTTTTTCCCGTAAAACGTGAAATACTATTGGTTTAAAATAAGCCAATCCTATATAAGCAAATAATCAGGTTTGTTTCATTTCAATGAATTTCAGCTTTTTAAAAATATACTTCGGATTTAAACTAGGCAACGTTTCTATTTATATAACTAATAACAATTGGTTAGCCAGTAATAGTTTACTCGAAACTTATTTGAAACCTTAGTTTTATTCAGTATATTTTTTATGGTCATACTGTCACAAGTGATTGTTTTGTTCACTATAAATAGTGTGTTGTAGGTAATAATTTGACTATTCTGGTGCGTGACGTCACCTTATGTGACTTCTCTTACCTCTGAAGAAGCATGTAAGTAGCTTTCTCTCATTTTTGTGTGCCAGCTTTGGTTAAAGGCGGACCTAGGTCCGCTCTATGTAAGGTATGTAAGTGATCCTGTATTTCCTATTATTGTAATAAACCTTTCATGTCTAAATTGTAGTTGCAGTATTTTTAATGTAATTGAACCATTATACAGAAAATCCTAACATTTCCTGAGTATGCCTACCTCTGAATTATTAGCCTCTGAGGTGCGACCTGGCCACGTGGCGCCCTATCTCTACCATCATGGCCAGGTAGTCACAATATGGAGCATTGATATAAAGTCGGATATTAAAATGTCTGGTATTCCATAATACCCAACACGTCATCTTAGATAATGAACCTTTAAAGAATTGGGCAAAACTTTGCCAGCTAAAAGCGACCACAATATAACAAACTACAATTCTTTTAGTGCAAATTACGCTTAACATCATTGTCTGAGTCGCGTGGGTACTTCTGGGTTACAATTCTTGAACATTTGTCTTAAAACCTTTGAATATCGGAAACCAGACTTTATTCTGTAGCGAGTGAAGTGACAAAAACTTGCCAAATCTCACTGAAGTGCATCATGGGAGTCCTTCTTGACTCCATGTCACTCCCACGTGATATCAGAAGCAAACAGAGCCGAACTCTAGGTATTAAATATAATACCTAATACATAATTCCCTCCTTTCCTCTATATATTGCCTCCGATCGCATTGTTGGTTGCTGCCGCGGCCGCAAGCCGCATCCAGCGCGTGGGCGAGCGCTGAACACTTGCCGAGAGAAAGAGACAGCTGTCTGGATAGTTCCATGTTTCCCTTGCCGCCGCGAAAGGCCTTGCAATGTCGGCGGTATTCTAGAACAGTGACTGGAAGGTATACCTAAGTCGCAAAGTGTGAGGACAGTCAGTTACTAGTGAGTTGTTCGTATGTGTGCAGCTGTGCAGTAATCGTGAGTGTAATAATGATTATAATATTATAATTATAATGACTATAATACATTTGAAGTGTGCCGCGTTGAATTCTTTTGGTTACGTGGCGCTGAGAACGAGACGACCTTAAAGACTACGTCTTTGTATGTTACGTCATTTTGCTGCTGTAGGGCTGTACAAAGTTATTACTTACTGCTATAAAGAACATTTTAAATTTCTGCAAACAAGACTTTTAATTCTACGAACCCACAAAGTAACAATATTCTCGTTACGCAATAACGATTGAATGAATGTGACCAAATCTGCATTGGTGACGCCACGTGTTTCTGACCTTAGCCTCAGTCGGTAGAGCATACTAATAGGCAAGAGAGAGAAGGGTTAGCTTGGGTGACAAGAGGAACACTATTTCTAAGAGGGATAAGAGGTAGGGAAAAGGGATTTGTGAATTGTGTAGGCGAAAAGAAAAGATAGAACACTATGTAACAGAATGCGTGGATGTTGCAATATGGAGTAAAAAGGTTTAGGAGGAAAAATGGAAGAGAGTAGAGAAGAGGATAGTAGCTACAAAAATGTTAACGCGCAGGGAGGAAAAGAAGTTGAGAAGTCTTGGTTAGTTGTTGCAGAAAGTCAAAGACAAATGGGCAAGACATGTAAAGAATATAAGAAGGTAAGGTGAGGAGGAAGAAAGGGGCTAATTAAGTAACAAGGATGTATGGAGGTTAAGAGCTACCTGGCAGAGAAGAAGACAAGTGTGTCATATAAGCCTAGGTAGCAACAAGGTAAAGACAAATAGAGTTAGCCAGAAGTTGTAAATTGTAAAATTATGGAGCATGCACAATAAACATCATATCTAACTATTGTGATATTGGTTCAGGGCCTTAGTCAAAACCATCCTTTTAACTGTCTTAAAATAATAATATATAAATTTCTCCCAAGAAACGGAAGGCTATTTGGGCGACTTCAACCCTAATTTGAAACTTCTACGGAAAAATCGTCCATCCACTGGACACCTTCAGCTATTATACAAAAGAGTTGAATATTCGGGGTATCAGAATGACGTATTATAGCTGCATTTTAAATTATTTTTGTTGTACCCACTTTTTCGAAATTAAGGTCCTAGGTCGGTTTCTAACACCCGGCCTGGAGGACTTGATCGCAGTAAACTGGAGAAGAATTGTTAACCACTACATATATACATTGACCTCACAGTAGACGTGGAATTTGAATTTTGTGCAGAAAATTTGGCATATGAATACCTTTTTGCTGGCGAAGCTGTGGTACGTGGCACAGGTGCTTCCAATGCCTCATCAGATCTCACAACGGGCAATAGCCTACTACATTTGTAAGAATCAGTACTACAAGACTGTCCGACCACAGTTGCCGAGAGACATAAATAGTGGCGGATGGAATTTGGTGGATGTGCAAGTGAAGTGTCGTGCCCTGCTATTGCGTTCTATCCTGACAGCCATCAATGGCCAGGGTAGCCAACAGGATATACAGTTCAGCAAACAAGTGATTGGCCCACATATGGTAGCTCCTGCAGCCTTTCTTCAGGTGCGAAGGGATTATGAGAGAGTTTTGCCTTTAATTGCAAGGACAACAACGACGTTAACATCCAAAATAATATATAAGGAATTAGTTAAGGATTTCTTGGCAGTACCGGCGATTGTTCTCAAATATCCAAATACTCCCTGGAAAAATATATGGAACTCTTCGGCTATGGTTTTGTACCATTGGACTTGAGAGTAACCTTGTATCAATTTGTAAACGAAATCACTCCCACGGAAGCTAAAAACATATACACAATATAGTGCCTGTGCCGTGGTGTAAACATTGTGGACACGTAGATACGCAACTCCATAGAATAACCAGCTGCGTAATGGTACGTGACATTTGGAAATGGACCAAGAAGCAGACGGGACACATGATTGGGATAACGTCTGAGAATTCTGTAACCTCAGTTTTGTTAGCTTGGAACTTCCAGAAGGGAGCAACAGAGCATCCACAGATATGGTTGACTTTTGGTTTCTACCATTACTGCCTTAGTGTCGAGCAACCGACTTTGTTACAGTTTAAACCATGGCAAAAAGCTGAAAGATACAGTATGAGACGATACTCTAACATATGGAACCTCCTGAATAAGCATTTGGACTTAAATTTATGAGACTTACAAAGAAAAAAATCAGATCCCATCGTTCTTCCTTATCTCACTTAGCACATAAATAGACTTAGTTACTCTCTCCCTGTCTTTAAAAACACTTTACGCGCTTCAAAGTATTACCTCAGTGAATGGTACTCGTCGCAAGGTCTATGATTCTTAATGACACACATTCGAGGCCAGCTAGTTCTGATACAACCTGTCTTTTTGCTGACAGGATACTCTTCTGAAGAAAGCTGTTTAGTGCAAGTTTTGGCCAGTTGAGGGTACAGTATCTATTGGCGTGCTGCAAAATAATTTCTTCTTAGAATAGCAGAATTGTTAAATAAGACATGAACTTTCGTGGCAACGAAAATATACAAGATGTTCTCGGGCTTCAAGTCAAGTTTACAGATGAATAAACTTCGAAGTTTCGGGAGCGTGCATCTCTGATGATATGAGAGGTGTAAGCTCCCGAAACGTCGATCTTTAATCATTTGTACACTTGACTTGAAGCCGGAGCACAACCAGAATATAGCTATAATGTTTTCTCACTGATCAAAGCTAGACGACGCACGCAACTTCCAATCTGCCAACTGAAGCACTTTTAGATAATAGATGCTCTTCATTTTTAGTGAATATAACCTTCAGTAAACAATATAGATAAACTGAAAATTACATATTCAGTCATGAAATAATAACGAAATTATTTAAATATGCCTTAGTTGAGGATGGAACCTTGAATGGCACGGCGAGCAGATTTGATTAAGTCCTCACGTAGAGGATCCCCGGATGGGAAGATTGGGACGAGGGGAGACAGAGGGCGGCCGACCCACGGAGTCACGAAAGTGAACAGCTGGAATAGATGGAATAGTATCAGAGGTGGAGTGGTATCAAATCCTGCGCTAATTTAATCCGAAAAACTAAGAGACAAATACTACTTAGCGGTAGCGGACCTACGAAAACGACATCTACTTTGGCCCTACTAATACTAGCGGGAATATGGCCTATTGACTATATTACTAGATAGAGCGGTGCAACTTCCTGGCTAAAGAAACAATGATATGGGAATATTTTAAAAATTAAGGGAAAAAGAATACTAAGAAAGAAGTGAAAAGTTATTTATTACAACAATGGCAACAAGAGTGGGATAATTAACACGTAGGAAGAAGAGTACGTGATATATTTCCAGACATTAAAGAGAGGCTGAAATTGGAACATATGAAACCAAGAAAATGACTTTTTCATTTTTCTACATCACATGGCCCATACAATGTATATTTAAAAATAATATGGAAGATGAACTCAGATATATGTGAGCAATGTAACTGTATAGATTCGCCTGAACATGTTATTTTGGAGTGCAATAAATATAGTGAACTAGTAGAAGACGGTCGAAGAAAACTTCAAGGAAAATGTTTATGGAACATCTTAAGATATGCAGAAGATTATGTACATATAGGAAGTATGTCTCAAATAATATCCGTTAAGGCTTTGGAGGAATATGTGACACGCGACAAAATATTTCATAAAAGAAATATAAGTACATTTCAATCTAGGAGAAAAGAACATAACTTAAGAGATCGTCGGAGGGGAAATAGGACCAAGAGAAACTGAATATACAGATTACCAGACTTGAAGACCTGATTGAAGACGCCAATTATGGACATCAGAGAGAAGACAGAAAGACCATAGGCAGAAAGAGAATACCAGGAGAGAAAGCATATATATGGAGAGTATCAGAGCGAACAGATACAACTGATTATACAGGAGCGGAGAGATGACTACCAGGATGTCGGGAACTGACGAACCAGCTCCGTCTACTGATGCCAGTTCCTTTAGGAGATGCATACCAGTTGGAGGAAGCTTTGGATACCAGTTGCAGAAGAGGAAATTTTAAAATTGCAGGAAACAGTCTTTCTTAGCTTGTTATAGGAATTAACGCTGTAGTAGAATTGTAGATTTGATTTATTTGTTTTGTTAAAGTAGAAGTAAAGTAGGAAAAGATTGTTTTAGATAGATCATATTTGTAAGGTTACTATAATCCAGTAATCTTTATATTTAGGGAGTTGGTTAAGGTAGAAAGTACATTTCATCTGCAAAATTTGTAAATTGTTTTGTGAAATCTGATTTAGAAGTTGATAAAGTTAAAATTGAAGTTTGTATAATAAGGCCTGGCATAGATTCCAGAAACCGTGCTATTTGATATGCTGATTATGTTCTATTTTATTTTTTACTTATTTAGTCACAAAAGTTAAGAGGCCGGGGTCCATACAGTTGGCCAGTTATAAACTCCTCGGCAGACCAGTACAGCCGTCATCCCACTCACCGTGGTTTTAAAACGGTCCACCAGATCGGAGACTTTTTAGTGAAAGAGACTACCAGATGAGAGATGAAGTGACATGATAACGGAGATGAAATGGAGAGACAGGAAATTCGGGGGATGTAATTAATCTTCCTAGCATTCAACTAGCGACCCGAGAAAGTCCACTATAGGTCAATACACCTCTACGCTCTGTCGAATAATACACAGACGAATAAAGCGTTTGTCAAATTACTTCGTTCAACAGTAAAGATATCATTTGTGCTTTTAAATCGCTATTTCTTTGTTGTTGTTCATGTTTACAGTACCTTTACTTGTTAAAGCCGTAAGTAAAACATTTGACGACATAGTTTTTCAACATTCATGACAGGTTATTAATTTTCTTTGTCTCGTCTATTTAAGGGTAGAAAATAATAATACTAATGAAATAAAAGAAAGTTTCCCATACACCTGCATGGGTAAAATGAACCTTTTTGTTGTAATGCCATTTAACTAGCAGCTGCATCTCGAACGTTTCGACTCTCTTAATGAAATGTGTCATAAAGGAATTTCTACAAACATTTATTAGGATTAACAAGAAGTACATATGGAAGAGAAAGTGATACAGGAGAGGGTGATTATATTTCCGATAGCGCCGGCCACGTTGAAGGCCTTCATTACATTTTCAAATTAAGTATCGATCCAGGTGGAGTAACGTTTTAATTACCAGGCTGACACAAAGTGAAAACTCGCCCTGTCACATGATAACTATCCTACCCCTTTGATCCACGTGAACCATCTAACGCACCAACATGGGTAGCTAAAAGGGCAAAATAAAGAAACACATGACAGCCCACTAAGCAAATAATAGATATTAATTCAGCAAGTGTTTCTCATTTACTTACTAACACCTTTAGAGAAACGCTTAATTACCGCTGTTCAATAAAGAATGACCACAATTTTGTTATGAAAACTTACTTTTACTCATCCTCATAATTTTCATGGTCCTTCTCAAAATAGTCTCCTCTGAATGTGATGCAATTGTCCCAGCGTTTCTACCAGTCTTCAAAGACATGCTGGATACTATTTTTAAGAGATCCTTCAAAATCGCCTCCGCAGCCTTCACTACTGCTTCTGATGATGGATAATGACTCCAACGAAGACGTTATTCGAGTTAGGGAATAGAAAAAGGTCACATCGATCTAAATCCGGAATATAGGGAGGTTGAGGGATGCACTTCACGCAACACCATTGGCAGTATGCGCCCGCGCATTATCGTGGTGCAGCATCTAGCCTGCTTCTCGCAAATGCGGTTTTTTGTGCCTGATATGGACTTGCAATTTTTTTAGGAATCCCTGAAGTACTTTCCAGTTACTGATGTGTATGCAGGTACAAAATGCTGATAAACCATTCCATGAATATCAGAGAGTGAGATGACCATAACTTTCCCAGCAGAAGCAACCACATTCGCGTTTCTGGGGGTTGGTGAAGAAGATTTACACACTGAGCTTTTGCTGTTTACTCTCAGGATGAAAATGATATAGCGAAGTTTCATCAGCAGCGATTATGTTTGAAAAAAACTCCGGACCTTGCTCTAACATCAGCTTTATCTGAATGCAGACCTGCATGCGAATGTCCTTTTGTTCGGGAATCAACAGTCTTTGGACCCATCGCGCACAAACGCGTCTCATGTGTAATGTTTCTGTCACCAACCGGTGGTTGGCACGCACTGAAATGTTCAGTATTTCAAAAAGTGATCTTACGGTAATTCGTCGATCCTCTCTTACAACGGCAGCAGCAGTGTTGATGTTTTCTTCCGTAGGAGCAGTTTCTGAAGCACCTGGTCCAACTTCCTTTAAAATTGATTTTCTCCCCTCTTTAAACATTTTAAACCAGCTTCGAGCTGTGTTGTAGGGAACAACAGACTCTCCGTGGTCCTCCTGTAGCATTGTATAAGCATCAACTGAAAACTTGTTGAGATGAAAGCAGAATTTCAAAGCTGCAAATTGTTCCTTGCGTTTTACCTTCATTGCAGTGGTAGACTATACTGAACATGTCTGAACATGCCCGGTTATCACAGGCGCGAACCAGGAGTATCAACAATGAAACTACTACGGCATGTTTGTTTCTCATTAAGTTAACAGATTGTAATAAGATTGAATTTTAGTGAGAAAGATTATCGCCGTAAAAGATTGTGGTCACTCTATTGAGCAGCCCTCGTATATTGACATTATTGGTGGGCTAACGAATTAAAGTTATTTTTATTTAAGATTTACAGGAGCAGATGCATTATACAGTTTATCACAAAGGGATTTATGCATTTATTTCCTTACCGTCTTGGAACTTAAGGCCATGAGGGCTTTTCTACTATTCCCAGCGAGTCACGACAGTGCAGCTATCAGGGAACTCCCCGGCAGCTCCCCAGACTGCGGTCCGGAAAATGCAGCACCAGACCTGGCTTGGAGACCGGAGGCCGTCCTACCGGAGGAGGAATTGTTTATGAGGAACATATTATCCTGCTATGCAACACCGAGACTCCCTGAAAGAGACCACCAGATGAGAGATAACCTGAAATGATAATGGAGGGACATGGAATTTGGTGATGTAATTAACCAACCCAGCCTTCCCCTACCGACCTGAAAAAACCCTCGATAAGGCCCATCAGTCAGTTTGAACCTGGGCCTCCCGAATGCGGAACACAAATGAAACTGCCTGAGTCATGTGACGGTTATTTAACCTTTTTCTTTAATTTTAAGAATTTATTTTGAAATATTCTGGAAAGAGTAATTTGTACAAAATATAAAATGAGAAATTGGGTAGACCACGGAATGATACAACGCAAGTTAAATGTTACATAATATTTTTGTTATTGATAATTGCAAGAATGTAATTACGTAATGTGGTGACGAGGACAAATAAAAGAGAAATAATTTAGTTATAGAAACATTGAGGGTAGAGAACTCAAAATGATCAGAGAACTTAGCATCTTTCTGCAAACGATGGTCTTGTGAGTAAGACGTGTTTTGGTGTCGCTCTGCGATTGTGCAGAAAAAGTTAAGTTGTGAATGCATTTGTGTTCCACTAGTGGCGTGTGCCAGTGATAAAAAGATTATCGATGCAACAGCCATTGTGTGTGAAAGGACAGCATCTACATAATTTAAAATTGTGTCATTATTTACTACTTTTTTGTGAAATAAAACCCACCATATTTAAAAGAGAACCATTTTTGCCTATTCTCCAACAACTGCAGCATAAAATTCCTTACTCCGAGACTGCGACCAGAGGTAGGAATCATTGCTCCAGAGCTCCATGGCATCGACAACATTTCTACCAGATCGTCACCAAAGCGGAGAAACTTATCAGCATCTTCCATCCATCATTCACATTTTGTGACAAACATACTGTTGTAGCCATCCTGCTCGGTTATCTGATATGTTGCTTTCATATGACATTCTGTATTGTTCTTTAAATACACATACAAAACTTTATTTTTCCTGCTACTTCCAGTAAATCCAGATACATATCTCGAAATTGGGTTATTACGCATGTCCTTGTAGGTTGAGACGGAAACCTTAGGTTTTCGATGCTATAAGCGGTGAGGGAAAATAAAACTATATAAACTAAGGGATGTGTCACATAAGCTAAACGCGTGAGAAAGGGCGACAGGAGGGCAAAAGTTCCCCTTAGGAATGCGAGACGATCGGGAAATGTGAGAAAAAGTCAGAATATGCCTCCCCATGACTTCAAGGGTCAAACCCCGGAGAGACAAACACTGAACTGCTGCCTATATATAGGAGGGGGTGAAAGACCAATCACATTAAATATAAGGAAAACAAAACTCCAATCAAAATTGCTCTACATCACGTGATACGGGCAGAAGATTCATGAAATAGAAAATTGGCGTGGATGGATCAGCCCACGGACGGAAAGGGTACGAACAGACCACGAAAGTCGTGACACTTCATCTTGAGGCGTTTCGGCGGGTGAATGCGTAGTGACGGGACAGTGCAGGGTAAAACTTACAATTAGGTGCGGGACAGTGAAAAGTGGGTAGCTTGAATCAAAGAGTGATACCAACCGGGGGCGAGCAAGTGTTTTAGGGAGCGAGCTTTAATATAAATGTTTTATCAATAAACTGGTGAGAGAAGTCAACAAGGAAGCATAGTGTATTTACACTTATACGCTGGACCCTGAGCACCCACCGCTTCTCGGCTCAAGGTACAATGGGAATAGCAAAATATAGTAGGTTTTAGATGACAGTAAAAATATAAGAGCTAGGCGCTATGAGAGGGCTTTGAAATTCCTTTCTCTTTGCATGCCAAGGATAAAAAATAAATGACTTCCCATTTGAGAAAACTATTAATCAGAGACCGTTCTGCACTGATGCGTTTGAATCGCCGAGTCACTAATTGTTTTTGAATAATTTACATGGTTATGTTTTATCTTCTAGCATTTAATTTTCCTTTATAAAAGTTCTCCAAAGTGTATTTTGTAATGGAGCCGCTCTCTTGGCGCTCACGTGTTAATAATACAGCTAGTATACTTCCCGACTTTCGTTATTAAAAGGCCAAGGTGACCATAACACTTGCCGGAGGATGGAGATGTTGGAGGGGAGAATGCATTACTGGTTACCATGGCTACGAATTCGATTCATAGAAGCCGTATATTCCGCACCAACTCGTGTTACCAACACATTACAGGATTTTCTTCCTGCTTTTTCGTTGATTTGAAAAGAAATTTGTAGGTAGAAGTGGTCACCCCCTTGAAGCAAGCCCCGCGTGGTATGTACTATATTTTATTATCACTTTACATCCTGTGTAAAAAGGTATTTTTTCTTTCTTTTGAATTTTACGTCCTCCAACGTTAAGTCATATCATACGGTGAATGAAATGGGTGCAATGAAGCTCAAAGGTGCCCGGGGTCCATGGAGCTTAGAGTTATCTGACATTCGTCTTTAAGGACAAGGGAAAACCCTGGAAGAAACCTTATCCAGGTAACTCACCCTGACCGAGAGTCGAACACGGGACCTCTTGAACGTGAGGCAGACACGCTAGCATCCACGCTACCGAGGCGGGCTTCTTAAAAAACGTAATTCTTTAATGTGATCAGTAATTATTGTCTGATATATGAAGTGTTTAATTTTTTTCATATTTAAGGGATTTACTATGAATCCAACACACGACTTGATGTGTGCCATTCTCCAAACACCCTTATCTTTATGTACAAGTGATGACAAACGCTACGTAGTAAAATGTCGGTAGGCCAACACCAGTGCTATGTGTAGAAAAACTTTGCAGTGGAACATCTGCAAAATACACCAGGATATCTAAGACTCGTTGGAATGAGGAAACTATTGAGTCGGAATAAACGAGCTGAAAAAAAACCTAACAAAATTGCATACACTCTTCGTGAAAGCGTACGTCTGTATATTGTAAAATACAACGAGAACATTAAGCTTACTAGCTTTTATTTTTACGTTAAGTCATATCGGACGATGAATGAAATGGGTGAAATGATGCTCAAATGCATTCGGGGTCCATGGAGCTTAGAGTTACCCGACATTCGTCTATCAGCAGAAGGGAAAACCCCGGAAATAATCTTATTCAGGTAACTCACCCTGACCGATATTCGAAATCGGGACCTCTTGAACGTGAGGCAGATATGCTACCACCACGCTAGCGAGGCGGGCACAGCGGAAGTTGAGTGAACTCTTTTGTTTGTGGTCAAAGAACTTGAGCATTGCATTTGTGTATGTTACGTAATTCTGCTACAGTAAGAAATGTATTTTTACGGAAATAACGAACATTTTGAATTTCTACAACTTGGACTTTTAATTCTATGAACCCATAAAGTCACAATATTAACAATTTACAACATATTACCTGTTATTGGTTTGCATTTACAAATAGTTATATTTTCTCCGGTAGAACGTTGTTCATTTTCATATCTTAATTATGCAAATAAAACAGAAATTCAGAGCTAACATATCGCAATCAGCCCTTTAAAGATTTTGTTATCGCTTAAACCTCCTGTGTGCTCTATTACAATGTGGATTCAAAGCACTTTTATAAACGTCTACCTCAAGTAAGGTAGACGGCAAAATAAGTGTTTGTAAGGATAGTTTCTTGAGGAGTAATCAGAGAAAGTCAAGTGAATGAAACGCATGAGATTTTGCCCGAGGGTATTGCTTTTGCAAAGGGAAAGAAAGGTTGCAAACACGTGCGGTCATAAAGCGCCTCGAAGAGCCAAATTCGCTGCACACGTTTATACCTTACATGTGCCCTCAAGTGATTTATGAATTCCAACATTATGTCCCAACAGGAACAAATACAATTAGAGCACGTAATTTCTAGCTCGTTGTTTTGCCTGCAGCTCATAAGTTACCACAGCACAGCCATAAGGACACAACAACGTGAAAATATATGTTCTATGGATTTCAAGTCAGGATCATTGAAATATTGGGGATTTAAAATGTTTACTACGCCAGGCAGCCCCTTAATGTTTGAAACACCTTTCCCTTTTTCCATCCAGAACATGAGAAAGATAGATGGAGAGAGTTAATAATTTGTTAGCAGTGTGTATAAATGTACCATGAAGGTAGGATCCTCATTCAGGAACTTAGATAGTAACTTCCGCTCTGGACAGCGTATGCAGAAAACAAGACAATTTTACTAAAAGCCTGTTCAAATCAACCGAGGAATTTTTCAAAACACTGAACTGGACTGGACTATGCTACGAAGAGGATTCGACACGGAGGTCCGAACTAGGTCCAAGTGTGGCACACCCAGGAGGAAAGATAGGGCGAGAGGAAAGGTAGCTACGACAGTGCACAGGCAGAGTACTACAGCTGAGCAGTTCCAAATTACCCGACAGTGCAGTACAGTCGGCATTCCACACTGCCCTCCGTAGAGGAGGGGAACTGTCCCCTTCAGCTGCCATGGTGCAGGCATTGCGGACCCTTAGCACTCGTGGTACCTCTGACGTTACTACAGGAATCTCGGGCCGAACTGCCTAGCCCCTTCCGTAGTGGGAGTTTTTCGGATTGGTTTGGACTCAAGGGGACAGTGTGCTCCCGACACCCGTGCGAGATCGGGTACGTCTGCGGACGGGGTTGAGGGAAGCCATATATTCCCGCGTACTAGTCTGCATAGCTGGTACAATGTGTGCTAGATCACCAGGCGGCTCTACCGAGGTTTCCAGTAGCGTTCTCCTTTGGGGTTGGCGCGCGTTAGTGGCGTATGCACTTCCATCCCGTCTTGAGTCCATAGGACCAGATGGGGGAGGGTTAGCCTCTAGGTCCTGTCCTATGGAAAGAGCCCTGGAGGCACTGAGCGCCCCTCGGGGACAGCTCGATTTCCTCCTTGGTCGTAGAGGGAGGCCGGCCTTTACTCCATTAAGGCTGCCCTAGTGGATACCCTCGTCCCTTGATTAAGTAAATTAATTCCACACTACTGTGGTCCTCAAACGGCCAGGTTGGACTGCAGACCATCCTAATAGAGAGGAAAGTGTTAACTGAATGCATATCATCCTACCATGCAACGCCGAGACTCCCGGCGCCACCTCTACCCTGGAAGTGACCACCAGATGAGAGATGATGTGAAATGAATGATAATGGAGGGACGGGAAATTCTGTGGGTGTAATTAACCCAACCAGAATTCTCCTGGCGACTAGGGATAACCTCCGAAAATTCTATGGTCAGGCAGGCCGGCCACAGGTATCCAACCCGGACCTCCCGAATGCAGGCCACAGAGGAAACTCAAACAGCTCAAATGGTGTTGGTAGTGCTTATGTGTGTGGAACCGAAACATATACATTCGGATTACATACTAGCACTTCCATTTATACTGCAGAGCTTTATGCCATATTCCGGGCCATTTTACATGTACGTGGACGAAAGTTGGGGGACTGCTTAATCCTGGGTGATTCCCTGAGTGCACTGCAAAGCCTTCGGCAGCTGTTCAACTACCACCCTATTGTGCAGCGTATCCAGGATGCCCTCCACGTTTTACACGCTTCAGGCGTTAGTGTGATGCGAGCATGGATTCCTGGTCTCGTTGGCTTGCCGGGGAATGAAATGGTGGATTCAGCAGCTGACACGGCTACCACGCAGCCCAGCGTTAGAATACCATTTGTGACCTCGGAGAATTTTAGAGCTTTATTGCGGAGAGCAGTGCATTCCTGCTGGCACAAAGAATGGTCCGCTCTCCGCAGTAATAAACTTAAATCTTTGAAAGAACTTCCGATCCCCTTGGTTACTTCCTCTCGTCCATTTCGTCGAGAGGAAGAGAATATACCTCGGTTGCGCATCGGCCATTGCTTTTTTACGCATAGTTCTTTGTCTAGAAGAGAGCCTGCTCCAGTTTGTGCGCTTTGCAACGAAGCTTTGACCGTCCGTCATGTGTTGCTGGAGTGTTATTGCCTAGCACACGTTCGTACATCTCTTGAGCTGCGGGCCAGCTTTGCAGAAAAGCTGGCGGATGGCAAGAGAGTGGTGGAGAAGCTTTTAAAGTACCTTTCTAGGTTGGATTTTAGACTTTAGTGAGGAATTCTTTTTATCGCCTTTTGTCCTCCTATTTCTGGTTAATTTCTTTCTGTTGTGATTGTGTACATGTAATTTTGTGACTTTATTTACACTTTTGTGAGTTTTAGAACTGTTTATATCTTGCTTTTGCCATGAATGATTTTTTAGAGGACGCTAATAACCGCTGTAGTTGGGCGCTCTTATATACCTACACATGTATCTGTTTATGCACCAAAATGCACTCTCGCTTGGATTTTTCAGAATACTGCTAATGATTTGCTGAGTTTAAAACCTGTACATTGTATTATTTAGATTCAAAAATCAGAATTGCAAAGCTCTGGAAGAAAACATACTAATTTGGTGTACATCATCTAATGTTCATTGTTACAGGGTCACTACTCACAATGACCTTCACATGTTTCATCATTTCCATTTTTCTCACCTTTATCTTTATCCATTCTTGGAAAACTTCATTGATGAACCTGCTCAAGTTGTTCACGGTAAGCAACCCAGATGAAAAGAGGATCAGAAATTGTTTTGATAACGACCATAGAGCCAAATTTCGGGAGAGGACCATCTTGGCAAAATTCAATGATTACTGGGAGTGGAGAATCAAGGAGGCTTTGGCCACTTCCTCCGCGAGGAGCACATTTAATCGTGAGGCCGGATTTCAGTTCAGCTCCTCTTGGAAATCGGCCTTGAAATGGAAATCCGTCGACTTAAGAAGCACAGAGCAATACAGCTTGATAATCAAGTTAAGTAGTTACGTTTCTTTGACCCAAATAATTTTCTATACTCACGCCATCTCCTGATCTGGCATTTAATTTGCTGTTAAGTCTTTTGCTCAGTAATGCAAATTCGATGGTGTTTTGTCTTTGTTTATATTTGTGCTATATCCAGTCTATCATTTGTGGTTATATCAGTGGTTGGGAGAGATGCACACTCCCAAAACGTCGATTCCTGATCGTCTTTTCAATTGACTTGCTTCCGGAGAACAACTTGAGCATATTCATCGCCAGGAAAGCATCAGGTTTTATTTTTCATTGATGACCTTATTTATTTAAGCAATATATTGTTTTATGACAAAAATATATCAAATTTGATATTGTTGAACCGTTTGAAATTGTACTGAATAATTATCTACTATTAACTTTGTTTGTCTACATTCAATTGCTCGGTTTGGTCCATTGAATATAAAGGAGTAAATTCTTCTACGTTTGCATTCTGGCTGGGATAGTAAAATTAATTATTCTATTTCCTACAGGAGGATAATGGTACAAGAAACTTGTCACAGAAACCTCTGAATAATTGCATTACTGTTACAAAGACGCTACGAGCCGAGGAGTATTCTACCACCAAGGAGAGAGTGGAAAGTTTACAATCCTGATATTCCATGCTTTGGCTCATATTTTGTCGGTAATCGCTAAGGGAAGAACGTGTGATTTAAATTCAATTTTTTTTCGTAGCTACAAAAAGGGAAAATTGCCGATCTCTTCTGAAAGAGAAGAGAGGAACCTCTCCGAGAAAATACAGAACATATGGGGACTCGAATATTGGATGCCGAAATCACTCTCTCTTAGTCATAGTAAGCAAAGGAATCACTGTAATCCAATTTTATATCGAGATTCTACTGGAAATAAAAGCTTTGACGTCCGCTGAGCCCACAAGTTTTACAAAGAGTCCCTGTGAATAGCATATATTAAACATCCAAAGGTATTATAGAAATAAAAGTTTTAAGAATTTACAGAAACATTGTATTTGAACACCCACACATTGGAGACAGAAGTGTGTGCGAAGAAGGTCATGACGTTTAAATGACAATACACTGCCATAGGAAAAAACGATTGTTGTTATTCCACAAAATGAAAATATTAACAGCGGATAAAAACAAAAGACAGTTGCCTTTTATACATAGATGGCCATGAGGCAACACTTCAACAAACAGAAAGAAGAGTTTAAAAATTGATAATCGATCCTGTGTTATATTTGTTCCCTTAGTTCCCTTTTACCAAATGAAGGGCCCAGGGAAAGAAGTAGGCTGGTCACCTTTTTTAAGAAAGCCAGGAAACGAATATTTAATTTTAAAACATAATGGATGATTCTCAAGCAGAACACCTGTATCAAACATAGTGAAATATTAATGAATCACATGTAGTGAATCAAGTAAAGTGGTACTTCCTATCCGTTAAGTCAATAACATTGCTCCAAACAAAACAGTTCATTGCAATAGCATTTTCTCATTAAATTTTCCTTCTTCTTCGAGGTCATACAGAGAGTAAAGTTATCTTATCTGCTTTTAAAGATTTTACTGCCGCTTCAGTCTCTTTTACCCCTCCTTTCACCTGCAACTAAGCCGTTTCTGCAAACATTTATCTCTACTTACATGGACTAAATAAATAATGTCATAAACTATAGCACTAGGTAAACAACTACACTTACTTGTTTCTTAAAATTCTCGAGTCCTCCGGGAGCAGTTTCATGATGTTTTCGCAAAGCCTGAACCGGTAAACTAACTTTCTTGTTCGCTTCCGTTAGGTGATAGTTCGCTGATAATTACAGAAAAAATAAAGTTTCCAACCCTTTTTTCACATAAATGTGCTGTTTCTAATAGTTTAGTTTACACCTTAAGAAAAATAAAGAATAATTTCCTATAGAATATGAACAGACCAACCGCAGTGATTTAATTGATTGTTTTAATAGGGCTTTCATACAAAAAAGGAAAGAAGCATTTAAATATCAAAATATCATTTCTATACTTAAAAAGTAAAATACGATTATAATTTTAAAAAAATACTCGGCATCCTTGGGTAAATAGTATTGCAGAACACTTTTTAATTAATTTGGTATAACTTAGCTTCTCAAAATAAATACACCATAAAAATCGAATGCATTTTGCTAAACAAATGGGGATCTGGCAGGCCACGGACCTTTTGAGATTATTCGATTATCAAAGAAAGTGGCTACAAGTTCCATGGTGTCATTGGATGTATGGCACGTTGTTCCATCTTGCTGGAAATAACTTTCCCTCAAATCGATATCATCTCCGTAAAACTTCAGAGAATATGGTGAGACGAGTGCAAACATGTATAGATGTTGGCGGAGGACACTTCCAACATTTTCTCATTTCTATATTTATTTTTTTTCTCTATTTATTTTTCTTTTCCTTTAGATTAGATTGTTATTGTGCATATTCGAAAACTTTACAATTTACAACTTTTGGCTACATTTATTTTATTTGTCTTTTCCTTGGTCCTACTTTGGCTTACATGACACCCTGGTCTTCTGCTCTGCCAGGTAGCTCAACCTCCATGCCTCCTTGTTACTTAATTAGCCCCTTTTATCCCCCTCATCTTCCTTTCTTACAATCTTTACATTTCTTTCCCATTTTTCTTTTACTTTCTGCAGCAACTCACCGATGCTTCTTACCTTCTGTTCCTCCCTTCCCGTTAACATTTTTATAGCTACCATCCTCTTCCCTACTTTCTCCCATTTATCCTCTTAAGGGTATATATGACTGAAATTTTCAAATTCTGAACTAATAATGCTAGCTGTTTCAAATTTACACCATAGGTGTAGTATATTGTAAACATGTTGCAACCTAAATTTAAACCATTTTTCTCCAGCAGTTTAGAAATTATGATAAATTTTGTATGTTTTTTGTTACGTCACTAAAAAAGTCCCTTGCGACAAAATATTTTGAATTTTGGTCTAATATTTTAACACTATGTTCATAATACACATACTTTTTGAAATTGCTCTGGGTTTTTCTGTGTCTCCTTTAGTTTAGGTCACAAAAATTTTTAATTTACAAATATTCTTTTTTTGTCTAAAAAAACTGTAAGTTTTGTGTTTGAAAATTAAAAATATATGCTTATATACATTTCACAATAAAACCTAGGGCAATTTCCATTCCTCATGATATTCTGAACCTGTGTAGGAAATTTCATGAATGTAGTACAAAAACTGCATCGCAAGGAGCATTTTGCAGGAAGAAAAATGCTGAAAATATTAACATTGAGAAAACAGCGATTAAAGATTTGATTGCATACTCACATTAAAATCCACCAGGCTGATAGGTTGGACCCTCAGATTTCTTTTTCCTCTCCTCTGTTGCTGCTTTTTCCACCTTTTTCTTGTTTAGATGTTGCTTTTCTTCTGCACAACTTCGCTTCTTGCTTTGCAGGATACGAGTCTGATCTCGCTGCACTGAAGTTTTCCTTGCTGAGTCTACTACACTTTCATCTCTGATATTTTGCTGCAGCTTCAATGACTTAAGACTACACATGTTAAACTCACTGATGCTTTTAATAACAGCAAGATACAATTTTTGTTTTGATATGAAAACTTCCTTTGGGCACTTATTCCATATGACATGATGCAAAGATTCATTGGCATTCTGTGTTTTTCCTGTTTTGCACCTCTTTAGTAATGTTGTAGAAGCCAGCCTCTGATATATTGGCAACATTTTAGGAACCATTTTGTCTGAAAGCCTTATTTTTCTTTTCTTGAATTGAAAATTTAAGAACGGAAAACAGACAAAGAATGTGGATGTAGGCAAAAGAGGGCGTGACTCTGACAGAGTTTAAAGGCCACCGACATTTAAATAAACATTTAAAAATGGCGTTCGGAGGCAAATTATGCATTTTTCACATTCGGGAATGTCTAAATTATTTTATAGAATTAAAATAAAAAAGTCGTTATTTTCACGATTTTCATGAAATTTCAGTCATACATGCCCTTAAACCCTTTTTATCAACATTGCAACCTCCTCGCATTCTGTTAGATAGTGTTCTATGCTTTCTTTTTCCACACACAATTCACAAATTCCCTTTTCCCTACCTCTTATCCCTTTTTATAAATTTTTCCTGTTCTCATCCAAGGTAATCTTTCCCTTTCTTGCCTATTGCAATAATCTACATATGCTTCTCGTCCCCAAATTTCTTTTTATTTGCTTGTAAAGTTGTAATGTTTTCATATTTTCTAGTCTTTCCCATATTTCCTGCTTTTCTATATCTTCTATTCTGCATTTTAACAACTTACCCATATCGCTTGTACTCCTTTCCTCTAATCTTCATATATCTCTCATTCCTATTTTCCCCATAATTTCTTCTATCTCTGCCCACAAACTATTTGAGTTCTCTAATATCTTCTGCTCTGTCATGCATAATTTCATAACTTTCCCTTCTTCTTTGGCTAAACACCTATAGCAAAATTGTATTATTCTTTCCATTATTACTCCATTTCTTCTTGTTTTCCTAATTCTACTAAAGCTACTTCCCTAGGTGCTGATCTTGGTAAGCCCAGTAGCTCTTTATAAAACCTTCTGTAGTTTTGGTCCACCGCTTTGTTTATCTCTGTGCCCCCCCTCCATATCTAATAGTATAATATAATCTCCCAATTGTGTATTATATTCTCCCAAAGTTGCACGTGCGTCCTATTATTGGTTCCTATTGAAATAGCTCAAGTTTATTTGGATCGCATTATACTTCATAGTACATGGGGTGGATATTTGTAGACATGATTTTATTAAACACATATTTCCTTGTAGGTACAATGGGAACAGGAGGATACAGTAGGCTTAACCACTGTCAGAGCTTTCAAGAGCTGATCGCTGTGTGAGGAAAACATGTACATGAATAGAGAAGGTTATGTCTGTGCAACACAAAAGGCTTTTCCCAGTTAGTAATACCAAAAAAAGCTTAAAAATGAAGTTTCTATACATATTTTTAGAACTCTACGGAAATGTTGCCTTTTCAAAGTCATAATAGCGAGAGAGAACGTCGATCAGATTGAATTAACTTCCGTAAGCGTGCCTCAGTTTATCAGCGCTGTCAACCAGCGCTAGATAAAAACATCTCGGTACGCTTCGCTTCACTTGCTAATAGCATTGGGATTATCGAACTGCTGTTGCAACTGCTGATCACAATCTGTTTAGTGGTCATTTATGTTGTGGAGGGTCGCGAAAGGAGCATTCGGGGTCATCTGCGGCTGTAACTAACTTTCGGAACACCCTACAATCTTTAGCCTTTTGTGTCAAGAATGTCTCGTAATTACTTAACTGCGTCTTTGGCTCTTAAATGGCGCCTTTTCTGTGCGTAAAAACATAAGCAGTTGGCAGCGTTATTTTATCTATTTACTGTCAATATAATATTTATACAATTTAATAGTATAGTAATTAAACAATCTGAAAATTCTGACATTTCACTTGAAGTTAGAACGTGGTAGAACTGCGTTGCCACACGCGTCAGCTGTTAAACAGTGCATCAAATAGTAAATATCTTGCAGCGATTTACCTATTAGAGTAGCTGCAAAATAAGGATGAACATAGGAACAGCCAATACAGTTAGCGTACTTTCTTGGCGTTGTCAGATCCATAGCGAACGGCCGACAGATATGGAGGAGACCGTCTGCGCACGATAAGAAAAGCGATCGGGTTCCAAGTCCTCGTTCGGTAAGTTTCGTTTAACTGTAAACAAGATGACAACTTGACATTTGAAATGCGCTATACACTGATTTCTAGTGGCTAATACGCTAAGCTTTATCATGTCAGCGACATTTCGTTTTGAACAATTTCGAGGTTAATTACCTAACCAGTTTACAGCAATCAGACAGGTTTACAACAAGGCGACATGACCCAGCGATTGGGGAACGTTGTTTTGGAGGATTGCCGATTGAGCAATTTTATATTTCATGCAGGATTGTGTGCACAGCTCCCACGGAAGTGCCAAATTTGGAGTCGTTGCCTGCAACCGTCTTGGTTTGTTGTCATACGATGTTCTGCTTTCATCGAGCTGTTGTACCCAGGAAAGCACATAAGACACATTAATAGTACCATCACCACATGCCTCACTCAACTTGCGATGAATATCAATAGGTATCACACCACGGATATGGAGAAAACGAATGATTACACGCTGTTCTTGCAATGAAAACGTTGCCATTTCAAGTTTCAAAGACAGTCCTTACTCTCGTCGCTGCCACTAGAGTTCTGTGCACTGTACAGTGCTACCATCTCTGTCTTGCATTCGCAAGGCGTCCACGGGTAGTTTAAAAGTAAAACCACAAGTTCCTATCTGGTCCCAGTCCTGAACAAAATAGGAGGTGTTGTAACTTGAACGACCCTCGTAAAAATAAATTTATGGAAACCTCGTCATCTGTAAATCTTTAAATTGAACACTTAATGAGATTACTGCAAATATCTGTAACCAGAAAGTACAAGAATAGGCTACAACTTTATAATGACATTTTGCAATCAACGCCACAAGATTATATGAAACATGAACAACGTCCAAAGGTAACCCACCACGGCGTAGCCAAAGGGACTGAGGATGTAAGAAGCCTATCGGAAAATGACATCACGGGTAGGGATACATTATACAATTAGATGAAACGATTTCACTGACAAAGTCTTTGAGAAATCAATGGATACCTCAAGAAAAGGAATGTCAAGAGCAGTTTGAAAGCCTCAATATTGCAAAGCGTATTTTGGACGTGTACCCGTAGAAGAATATCACATTGTTTGGCTTGTTAATATTTCATTATATCTGTATAGGAATACTGCTGTTAGTAAGGAGTTAACCAAGTCTTTAGTCATCTTGTCCGACTTATTCTTTGGAACCGATTACTCTTCTACTCGTTTTGTGTTGAACGAGATAATCTTTTTATAAGTAGTTATAATAGGCATTTCCATATAGATACAATGAAAAAAAAGTTTCCAAAACTTCCAAGGGTCTTCCAGAATACGTCTTGAAACTCACACACTCACTCTCTCTTAAAACGCTTCTTCAGTTTTGCTCATGGATTCCTGTGCAGTATGAGAATTGATGAACCTCTTGTGTTAACCTCGCATATACAGGTACACGGTCTTTAGTGGAAAGAGTAGCCGGCCATCCTTGAGACGCAAAAACACAGTGCGAGACGTTACAGTACAGGGTTTATATAAATAAATGTCGATATTTTAACTCTTTATAATATTTATTACATTAGACTTAGAGCTTTAATTTATGTGTCAAATGAAAAAGTAACTCATACAGTTTTGTTTGTTGGTACCAGTGCGTATGTGCGTTCAATGTTGTCTGCCGCAATCCGCTAGACAGCGGTAGTAGCAAATGTGGTGACTAGTAAGCAGAAAACTTTTTGTGTTTTGCAGTTTGCAAATATCGAATCTGTAGTTACTGTGCAACGTGCATTCCACATTAAGTTCGGTTGTGATCCTCCAAGTGATAACATTTGTAGATGTATCATCAGTTTGAAGATACCGGCTGCCTTTGTAAAGGGAAGAGCACGGGAGGATCAAGAGTAAGTGAAGAGACTGTGAGCGAGTGAGAAGGTCGTTCACTCTTAGCCCAAAGAAATCAGTTCGGAAGGATAGTCGTGAATTACAAGTTCCTGTGGCGACTGTTTGCAAAGCTGCAAGAAAACGCTTACGGCTACCTCCTTACCTTTTACAGTTATTACAGGCTCTAAGGCCGACAGACCACGGATTATGTGCCAACTACGCAAAGGACATGTTGTTTCATGGTGATGACGATTTTATGG
Source organism: Mantis religiosa (assembly GCA_030765055.1). NCBI lineage: Eukaryota > Metazoa > Arthropoda > Insecta > Mantodea > Mantidae > Mantis > Mantis religiosa. The sequence continues at coordinate 91,441,367 of CM060950.1, forward strand.
ACCGTGTTGTCTTCAGTGATGAATCGAACTTTCACCTTAGTGGACATGCTAACACTCATGATAACACTCACAGTTACTTACTGTAACTGGTACTTCTTACCTTGATACACTAGAGCAATGGCTCTTCCCTCAGTTGGAAGAAAATGAACCACAAAAATTTATTTTCCAGTAATATGGCGTGCCCCCTCACTGGCATAACCAAGAACGCGATTGGTTGAACGTCACTGTACTCGAGTACTGGATAGGCCACAAGGGCCCCAATAACAGGGCTTGCTATGCATGGCCTCCACGTTCTCCTGACCCAACGCCATGCAGCTTTTACATTTGGGACTTCATCAAGGATCGTGTGTTTGTGCCTCCGCTACCAGCTGACCTCGTTAAATTAAGAAACCGGATTGACTCAGCTATTAATACAATTACTGATTACACACTAATCAATGTTTGGGAAGAACTCGGCTATAGACTTGATGTGTGCCGTGTGTCAAAGGGTAGGCACATTGAACATTTATAAGGTTCTTGGTAAAACTGTTTGAGTTGCTTTTTCTGTTTACGTATCATTTATAACTGTAAATTGAATGTAATAAATATTATAAAGAGTTGAAACTCCGATATTCATTTATATACACCCTGTGTATTGGGATATAGCCCTGGCTTATAACAACACCTGAGACCTCTTTTCAATATTCTTCTATGCAATTAACACTTGTACCAGGTGACTTTTTTTAAGAAAATACGTTTTTAATTCTACAGCTGAAGCATTACGGTGCCGTTCCGCACATGCATGTTAAGTACTGGCATCCGTTGTTAGCTAGAGAAACAGTTACAGAATAATTGGAATAACCACGCTTAGGTCTGTTTGTGAGTACGTTAAAACGCATTAGCAAGTTGAAATTCCCACCGGTTTTCGAAACATGCTTTTCGTTTGTCTTCTTAAAGCAAACGTAGTCGCTGAAATTCACCAGGAGATCAGTGAACTTGATGCAAAATGCATTATGATCGAAGAAACAATAAGACAATAGATTAAAGCATTGAAAGATGGCCGCAGTAGAAGAAACGAAGTGGATGACCTGAAGATTTGGTGCACAAATATGAAGGAAAAGTTCGAGAGAAAAGGCCCTTTCTTTTGCGAGTTTTCTAAAGCTTCAAGGAGTGTCCTAATGGAAATGTGATTAAAATTATCCGAAGTTGTACTCGCACTGGCTACCAAAATTATTGATTGTAGTAAACGTTCAGAGAGCGCAATAATTTCCTCAAGTAATGCAGTGATTTCGGTGATGACCTTTAATGCCAAGTTGCCATTGGTGACAAAATACGAGGGCAGTTCAATAAAGAATGATCATAATTTTTTTACGGACATAATTTTTTGCACTAAAATTCAATCTTATTATATTATGTTAGCTTAGTGTGAAACAAACACGCCGTAGTAGCTTCATTTTTTATTTCTTTTATGTAATAAATAAATATATGTATATTGATACATAATTTTTATTTTTTTCTTATTTAACCGATTTTTTATTATTTGCGTTTATTTCTTATCTGTTTTCCTTGTTTCATAAATATTCACTGTATACATAAACACCCATGTCCAAGGCGGGACTCAAACCCACGACCCTCTACGCGGTGGAACACTAGAGACATACGCTTTAGCGACCATGGCTACGAGGGCCGGCATCATTGTTGGTTCTCCTGGTCCCAATCTGTGAGAACTAGGCTAGTTTAGACCTGTTCTGTATCGCCTATGGCAGCAGTGGAGCTAACACGCGAGGAACAATATGCGGCTTTGAATTTCTGCGTTTGTCTCAACAAAATCCTAATTTGAAGCCTATACAATGCTACAGGAGGCCTATGGAGAGTGTGTTCTTCCCTACAGCACAGCTCGAAGGTGGTTAAAATGTTTAAAGAGCGGAGACAATCAATTTCAAAGGAAGATGGACCCGGTGATCCAGTTACTGCTCTTACGAAAAAAAAAACATCAACACTGCTGCTACTATTGTGAGAGAGGATCGACGAATTACCTGAAGATCACTTTCTGAATTACTGAACATTTCATTGGGTGCCACCCACCCGTTGGTGAAAGAAACGATACACATGAGACGTGTTTGTGCGCGATGGGTTCCAAGACTGTTGATTTCCGAACAAAAGGACATTCGCATGCAGGACTGCATGCAGTTAAAGTTGATGTTAGAGGAAGATCGGGGGTTTCTTTCAAACGCAATCACTGCTGACGAAACTTGGCTACACCATTTTGATCCTGAGAGCAAACAGCAAAGCTCAGTATGGAAATCTCCTTAATCACCAACCCCCCAAAAGCAAAAGTGGTTGCCACTGCTGGGAAAGCAATGGTCATCTCATTCTCTGATATTCATAGAATGATTTATCAGCATGTTGTACCTTCACAATCAGTAAATGGAACAGTACCACAGAGATGCCCTGAAAACATTGCAAGTCCATATCAGGCGCAAAAGTCAACATTTTCAGGAAGCAGGCTGAATGGTGCACTACGTTAATGTGCAGCCGCATATTGCCAATGTTATTGCTGAATGTCTTCCAAAAATCAACATGATGTGCATTTCTCAGCGCCCCCTCTTTAGCCCAGATTTAGTCCCATGTGGCTTTTTTCAATTTCCTAGCTTGAAGAAAAACCTTCGCAGGAGGCATTATCCATCATCAGAAGCAGAGGTGAAGGCTGCGGAGGCGATTTTGATGGATCTCTCAAGAAGTGATTTCCAACATGCCTTTGAAGACTGGCAGAAGAGCTTGGACAGGTGCATCGCATACAGGAGAGACAATTTTGAGAAGGACCATCAACATTATGAGGATGAATTAAGGTACGTTGTCAAAAAAATGTATTCATTCCTTACTGAAGAGCCCTTGTAGGTAGGCTCAACTTCATCAGAGATTTGTGAAGGAAAAAAAAAACAAAAAACAAAATACAACTATGTGACGTTGGCTTGCAGGTTCAGCAAGAAGGGGAAGCTCAAGCAAAGAATTTCAACCCTAAAAATCATGTGTACTGTGCTTGGGGATAGAAAGTGGGCGAGGTGATGCAGTGACATCACCTACTGAAGTGAAGAGCACGTGACATGCTGAGTAATTCATTTTGACAATGCCCGTTTGCATGTAGCTACTCGTTCCCAAGAGCTCATTTGTTTGGAAACTGCTTGATAAACCTCCATGCAGACCCGATCAAGCAGCAACTGACTGACTGTCACTTGTTTCGGCATTTAAAAACAATTTTGGTGGTCAACATCAACACGAGGCTAAGTACCTCTATACAGGGAGGTTTGGTGTAGTTATTAAATAAGGCGTAAGTTTTCTATGGAAATATAATTCTAAAGATGGTTTAATGACACATTTGCCTTAATATTGGGGGAAATTATGTTAAAATATAGATACAGCATTCATTAAAAATAAAATTGATAAAATATTTTCTTAAAAATCACAGAGAATCTTTAGGGAAATAGATAGTAATCGCGATGTACATAAAGTCCGTGCATGTTTTCGTTGATTAATATTTGCATAGGAAGTATCAGTTTACTTCCATGGCATTTGTGCACTCTAAATATTTCATTATTTTATTCATTTGATAGAAGGAACATGGAAACATGTGTTTTATTTGTTATTCAATACAACAGAGCTTGATCCAACGTTCATCGTGTACTTTGGGTAAAGCTGGAATCAGTTATGCAAATACAAAGCAGCTTCGGTATGACATTTCCTGTGCAACTTCATTATGAGGTGGCAGTGTGCTTGACAGGAAAACAGTTAACATCCTGGCATAAGTGCTGGAGATAATAAAGGAGTTGATTCAGGGATCATTTCAGCGATGTCCACAGAAATCGATTCAAAGAGCATCTGCAAGTTGCCTAGGTTTCTCGCTGTATTTTGGCCCTAACCATATAAAATTCAGTTGCTGAAGAGGGACAGCATTATTTGGATCGCATCGCCTTTTCAGGCTAGTCCGAATATGAGGATCCCAGAATCCCATATAATTTGTAGTTGTTAACGTGCGATGTGTCATTATACATGATCAAGCTCACTGGGTCACTCGTATGTTTCCCGGTACACCACCAGAATTTCTCATATGCTATGAGACACGCACCTTTTGTGGCGACTTACTATGCTGTAAGTATTTAAGTACCAGGCTTCATAGTTAAACCACTATGTTATACGAGTCAGTTGGAGAATTTGATGTCATGTCGGCACGTTGGCCACAGTAGCTCACATGGTTAGAGCAATCGCACGGATAGCGGGAGATCCATGGTTCAAATCCCGGCTATAGCATTGAATTTTTCAGTCTGGCTCTACTTATTTGAACCTTAGCCTACACACGGCTAGTGTGGAAGAAATTATTATTTCCGTTTACATAATAGTTTTTAGTAATTACAAATATACGTACATATGCCAACCAATAATGATAATATCTATTCCAACGCCTATAATGCGCTGCGTTGTTATAATATAACTGTGTCTATTGATTTGTATTTGGAACACTATTTGAGCTAAAAGTATGGTTTTATTTTTGCAGTTATGTTAAATATATTACTCACTCCTTCCTCACGGATCAGATTTTTGCAAAATCCAATTTTTGTCTTAGCGCTGATATCGAAAGTAAGAATTGCCATGTATAAAGAATCGTAATGGATTTCAAAGGAGTCTTGTATGTTTGTTACGACACGAACAGGTTCAGTTGGTTGAGTTGTTGAACAAGAGACAAGGGGAATAAAAGGGTTTCCTTAGTAAGAAACCTGAATGGATAGCACTTGACTTTGTTTGTAAAGGTATTCTTCTCTAACTTCTTAATGGCATGCCAAAATAGACACAAAGGGAATCTTTGGTTGAATAATGTGCTTCCAGAAAGTGAAAGCTAGACACCCACTCGCAACTGTGGAGGACAGTTCGTGGCTGGGAGCCAATTAGGGTGGTCCACTTCTTATGTATTTGTCGAGGGCAGACCAGAAGTGGTGAGAGAAGATACTTGTCGGTTAATATGTACGTGAATAATGAATTAAGTTATATCGAGTAATAAACGTTTCATAAACACTAACTCTAAACCGTGATATTGGTAACCCTGGGTCGGCAACTTCGAGTTATAGTAATAATAAAAGAAGCAGTCTTTAAACCAGTGTGAAACAGGCATTCCAGTGTCATCAAAACTATCCTTCTCATACATATCCACGCATACCCTGGGAGAAACCTCATTGCTTTACCCTGAGTGTAGTGTGTGTGTGTGTGTGTGTGTGTGTGTGTGTGTGTAGTGTTTAACGCCCGCTTTTACTTCATACGGCACCGCAGGCGATGACACTGATGATACATGAGATGAAGATGGAGCACCGGTGGAATGAGATGGCGGGGGAAACCGGAGATCCCGGAGAAAACCCGCCCCAGAGCCGTGTTGTCCACCACAAATCTCACTTTACGGTCGCCTGGGATCGAACCCGGGCCGCCTTGGTGAGAGCCAAGCGGTCTAACCACTGAGCCACGGCCTGGCCTGCTTTACCCTGAGCTAAACATTATTGCATCAAACTGTAGCGGAAAGTGGAACTAAGCGACACCCATTATTTACATTTGCATCAAACTGTCACCCCAACGGAGAACTCTTTGTTCGCCAATATTTCGGTTCGCCAATATTTCGCTTCAGCGCAAGTAGTATTTATTAGAGATTGATCAGTTTGGCGCTCGTCACACACATAGCGGGAATGCAATACGATAACACCGCAGGACTCCGATTGGTTGCTCATCTAGTAGAGCTCAAGGACAAACATCACCACATTTCAAACACATAATAGTTATACTGTATTCTGTTTTGTTGCTTATTAATCGATTGTCTAAGTAAACATTGCCGTCTCTCTGTATGATGGGTAAGCAAACGGCAGATCGTGTACTCTACGACAGCAAATATATCGCAATTATCAGACAGTTGTTACACGTAGCTTATAGGTTTCCTTTCATCTCTAAATTTAAAATAGGTTTTGACCAAGTTTTAATTTAAGACGTGAAGCTTTCCTGGCGACGAATATGCTCAAGTTGTTGCTGGGAAGCAAGGCAGGAGAAAAGGTGATTAGAAATGGACGTTTGTGAGTGTGCATGTCTCCCATCATCAGGATATTTATTAAATGTCATAACCATAAACGAATCATTAGATAAAACACAAATATAAACAAAGACAACATACTATCAAAATTAGCGTTACTGAACAAAAGACTGTGAATGTGGGACACTGTACTAGATGCGCAAGATTTCTTGAGCTTTGGGTCCCAAGTCCTCATTCGGTAGGTTTCGCTTATTTCCGTAAACACAGATGACAACTTTGAAACAGGAAATGTGCTACACACTCTGACATCTCTAGCCCGCCTCGATAGCGTAGATAGTAGAGTGTCTACCTCACGTTGAAGAGGTCCCGGGTTCGAATCTCGGTCACGGTGGGTTGCTTGGATAAGGTTTTATCCTGAAAGACAAACGTCAGGTAACTTTAAGCTCCATGGACCCTGGACTCATTTGAGCATCATTTTACCCATTTCATTCATCGTCTGATATGACTTAAGTTTGGAGGAAGTAAATTGAAAAATAAAAGAAAAAAGACATCTAGTGGCTAATATGCTAAGCTTTCACACGTACGCCATTTCATTTGGCGCAATTTTGAGGTTGATTATTAGATTACCAGTTTACAACAAATCTAAAATCAAGATTATGTTGTCAGTGTTATGACTCTCAAAAGGGAACGCACTATTTTTCGTCTACCTCCGTATAACTGTGATCTGAATACAACTGAGCTGGCGTGGACAAAGGTAAAGCATGTTTTCAAAGTACGCAATGTTAACGAGAGCCACAAATCTGCGGAAACTTGCTATAGAAGCGACGGATTGGGAAGGATACGATAAGAAGGTCCAGGAGCTGGGAATGCAATTTTGAAGAAACGATGGTGAAATAGGAAATGCAATTAATGAAATTATTAACACATGAGAGGATACCAGAGATGAAAGTGACGCAGTAGACTAGGAAATCGAAGAATCAGAAAGCGAGTGAGTGTTTATAGCTGTCATAATATTTGTTTAATATGTTTGTGTGTTTTATAACAGTAAATATATAAGCATACAGCATAACGGATGGAGTTCAATTGTTTGTTGCACATGTCATACCTTCGGCGCATATATTCGCTTATCTTACCGCAATTTGGCTGAACTGTGTTTTTCTAGGTTGGCCACACTGCAGAAACAAAAGCCTGTTAGCTCTCTTTTCTTCTCCTCTGCCCGCACTACACCGAGAATCCAGCGCTCAAGAAATCTTGCGCATATAGTATATAGGACAAAGCGGAAGGACCATCGCTTCCACCATTAACGAACATGAACGGAACATTCGTTTAATGGAATCTGAGAAGTCTGAGCTGACAGACCACTGTTTTGATAACCACAGTAGAGCCAACTTTCGGGAGAGGATCATCTTGGCAATATGCAACAGTTACTGAGAGCGAAGAATTAAGGAGGCTTTAGCCATTTCCTCCAAGAGGAACAGGCCACGCCGTTGCTCAGTGGTTAGACCGCTTGGCTCTCACCAAGGCGGCCCGGGTTCGATACCAGGCGACCGCAAAGTGAGATTTGTGGTCGACAACACGTCGCTGGGGCGGGTTTTCTCCGGGACCTCCGGTTTCCCCCGCCATCTCATTCCACCGGTGCTCCATCTTCATCTCATGTATCATCAGTGTTACCGCCTGCGGTGCCGTATGTAGTAAAAACGGGCGTCAAACTCTACACAAACACACTCCGAGAGGAGCACGCTTAAACGTGATGCTGGATTTCAATTCAGCTCATCTTAGAAACCGGTCTTAAAAAGGAAATACGTCGACTTAAGAAACACGGATAATTAAAGATTGATAATCAAGTTAAGTAGTTACGGTTTTTTGACCCAATTAATTTTCTATACTCACACCATCTCCTGACCTGGCATTTAATTTGCTGAAAACAGTCTTTTGTTCAGTAATGCTAATTTTGATAGTGTTTTGTTTTTGTTTATATTTGTGTTATACCATGTACTTCATTTGTAGTTATAAGATTTAATAAATATCCTGATGATGAGAGAGATGCACACTCCAGAAACGCCGATTTCTAATCGTCTTTTCAGCTGGCTTGCTGCCCGAGAAGAAATTGAACAGGTTTCTAATTTATTTATTATAATGCTTATACGTCTATTTGATACAGGTTTACGAATATATTCAAGAGAATCTCCAGTTACACGTTGGAGCCACAGATATATTAGTATTGATATTTATGTCTAACTAAATATGAAAGAAGTTAACAAAGATGATAAACCGGATCCAAGTTATATTTACATCGAGCCACCATTGTGACGGTGTTTGAAGATATGCAGAAAGCGGAAATAACATGTCCTCGAGAACTATAGCAGGCACATGGAGAAAGAAACATCTGGAAGCAGATATAAAATTGGCGACCACACACTGCAGTTTATTTGAATGGAGAGATGAAACTCTTTCCAAGTATTTACATTAATACCTAAGTTTGAACCGCTCTTGCAGCTCATCTCCTGCGAGATGCTCTATCGATTATAAGTTTAAACTTTTGAACTAGCGGGCACAGCTAATTACTATTAAACCCAGAGCGCTAAAAGCTACGTGCAACAGCTGGAGTCAGTTTACTTTGTGTTAAAAATCCAATTGAGACACTAGAGTGTAGCTGTTACTCGATATTACGATATGTGTGCTCCATCTTTGTGTTATTCTTCCTTTTGCACAACCGACGTGAAGTTCTCAAGTACTAAACAACCTCAAAATATTCGAGTCACAATGAAAGTTTCTATGAAACGAAGTACAGTTATATGATAATCTTGAACACAGTGCTTCTACCTTGTTGAAAGAACATCAATTCGGAGGACTGAAGTTTTCATTACTCTGAGAAAATAAATGTTAGCTAACTCGAAGCCCTATACATCCTCTAATTATTCGACTTGCTACGTATACGTAGTACGAGGATAGTCTGAAAATTTTCCGACCTTAACATGAAGATGGCAGCACTCGTAAATAAAAGCTAGTTCATTTCGTTGTTCATCTGTTGACAGTTACTCACCAAAGTTTCGGCCATTTTGTACGCTCAGTTATTATGTAACAGTCATTTGAGTGAGCTGATGCGAGTTTTTTTTATGAAAATGAACAAAATCGGGTATTAAGCTCTCATTAAATATTTGCTGTTGAAAGGCAATACGCCTACGCAAATCAAAGATAAGTTCGATTCTGTGTATGGGGACTCTGCACCATCATACCACAGTGAACGTTTGGTCTGCTGAATTTAAACGTTGCCGTAAGACCTTGGCAGACAATGACCGTTCGGGACGTCCAATATGTGTAACTACCGACGTAAACGTCGCCAAAGTTCACCAAATGGTGCTAGACGACCACCAAATTAAAGCGAGAGAGATAGCAGACGCTATGATTATGTCAAAAGAACGTGTTTGTCACATATTATATCAACATTTAGAAGTAAGAAAACTGTCCGCGTGTTGGATGCCGCGTTTTCTCACGTTACAGAAAAAAACATGTTCGTATGAAGATTTCCAACGCTCTGTTCGCGCAGTTTAGATGCAATAAATCTGAGTTTCGGCTACGATTGTTTTCTGTAGATAAAACGTCGATACACCATTATACGCCCGAAACAAAAGCACTCTTCAAACACTGGACTTCAAATGGGGAACCGGCTCCAAAGAAGCAAAAACTGATTTTTCGTCTGGAAAAGTGATGCCGACTGTTTTTGTGATAGTCATGTAGTTATTTTAATCGATTATTTTCAAAAAGTAAAAACTATTAAGGAGCATACTACGCATTATTACTTGACAAGCTGAAGGCAGAGTAGGCCTATTAAATCGTTTTGTGCATCTCATCCTAATGAATCTCCAAAAACACCAGGAAAAAGCAGGTAAGACTGTGATCTGTGCACGGTAATAGCTAATAGTGATGCTTTCTTTCTTTCTTTCTTTCTTTCTTTCTTTCTTTCTTTCTTTCTTTCTTTCTTTCTTTCTTTCTTTCTTTCTTTCTTTCTTTCTTTCTTTCTTTCTTTCTTTCTTTCTTTCTTTCTTTCTTTCTTTCTTTCTTTCTTTCTTTCTTTCTTTCTTTCTTTCTTTCTTTCTTTCTTTCTTTCTTTCTTTCTTTCTTTCTTTCTTTCTTTCTTTCTTTCTTTCTTTCTTTCTTTCTTTCTTTCTTTCTTTCTTTCTTTCTTTCTTTCTTTCTTTCTTTCTTTCTTTCTTTCTTTCTTTCTTTCTTTCTTTCTTTCTTTCTTTCTTTCTTTCTTTCTTTCTTTCTTTCTTTCTTTCTTTCTTTCTTTCTTTCTTTCTTTCTTTCTTTCTTTCTTTCTTTCTTTCTTTCTTTCTTTCTTTCTTTCTTTCTTTCTTTCTTTCTTTCTTTCTTTCTTTCTTTCTGAGGCTTCTGCCACCGGCAGACGTGTAGCCACCAAGAGTTCCGGTCTCCGAAATACAATTATTCCCAAAATAAGCGTAAGAAAGGTGCTCCACATAAACAACAGTGTGGAGGTCTGGGGAGAGGCAAGGGCGTGAAAATAAAATTCAGTATCTGCCTCATATACAGGGGCTTGTGAGAGGTTTAAATGTGGCACCGTTAATGACCAATTAGTGTTCAAACATTGCGATAAATTGGTAAACGTCAGATGGTCCTCGGACGTAAAAGGGTGAATAGACAAACTAGTTAGAGTAGCCCACCCGGCTGGTACAATGTGCAAGGTGCGGGGTGTTGGTGTTGCAATCTCACAGCAAGGAAATCGCGTAGGTATTTGCACTATATTCCCTACATGCAATTCGCATGAACAAGGAAGTGTTATTGACAGAGCCCCCGGGGTTCCCTGGGTGGGGGTAGGGATATGATGTGAGATCTTCCGTTGCACCTCAGATCAATAGGGGTCAACGGGTGCGTCAGACTATACTTATCGCGTTCCACTTCGGTAATGATCATCTTAGAAGCACCGTGATATTAGAACGGACAGGACTCGTTTAACTGCACTGCGGTCATACCCCGAAACATTTTAACTGCGCATAGGGGACCAAAAATCATGTCCGTACTGAAACGCGCAATGAAACAGAACCCTGTTTTGAACGGATCACATTCTCTAAGTACTGACCGTGTAATAGGTCGGATTATGTCGCCACTCACGGCAATAAATGCTTTATCGTGTAAGACGGAGCAGGTAGAATTATGCCAGGCAAACGGTGTAGAAATAAACTCAAAAATATCCCAGTGGGAGTTTTTCTGTTTAAAGGGAATTTTAAATTTAATCAAAATATTGGTATCACTAAAGGAACAGCTCGTAATTTCCAAATCGAAATATCTGTGGGCTTCCGAATCATCAATTACCAATTCAAATGTTGTATTGCGTAAAGACGATTTAAGAGCCTGCAGCTAATGCAGGACGATATGATAAGCAATCAGTGCCAGCGGAAACAAGTGGGAGCGGCATAGCTCCATTGCATCCGTATGCTTTAAAAGTAACATAGTATGAACAGCTCGCTGCGTACTTTGCAATAATTCCCACATTACCAAGAACTGATAACAGGACACGTTATCCGAGATTTACTAAGAGCATTAAACATAAAGTCTACTGAAATCAGGTCTCCGATATTCCAGCTCATCACAATATTTTTTTACTGTTTTATGTGCTTCATAAATAGTAAGTACATAAATATACAGCTTATAGAATCGAGTTCAATTTAATGTTTGTCCACAGAACCCACACTTGCGGCACATATCTTCGCTTATCTTACGCACTATTTTGCTGAACTGTGTTTTTCAAGGTTGACCACACTGCAGAAACAAAAGAGCGTTAGGTCTCGCAACTACCCCTCTACCCGCACTACTCCGTAAATCCAGCGCTGTTCTTATCTTGCGCGTACTGTAACGTAATAACTTTTTCTGTCCCCACGGTGTTAAAGCTAGCCTTCCGTGCATGCTAGGATTGTCTAAAATACACAAGTGTTGTCATAAACTCACCTATACTTAATAACTATCACTGCATTTACAGCAACAAGCTTTAGATATGTCAACATGGATGACTCATATGCACTCTCGAGGATATGGATCGTCAAACTATGTGGTCTGAGGTGGAAGAGAAAAGGTCACTCGTTCTTTTCAGGATGTTTGGAACAGAACCAAGGAAAGAAAAATATTTAGAAATCTGTAATAAATTAGAAAGAGAAGCGATAACATGGTACATATTACACTGGGCAACAATGGACATATTTCGGGCTTAAAATTAGTGAATTTACATGTATTTGCATCTGCTAAATTAAAAACTCACCATAAAAATGATAGATTAACTCTTGTTTGGAAGATAAAGTGACATTTCATTTCTTAGAGTGAAGATTTTAAATTTGGAGGAATAGTTTTGGGAGTTGGCACACCTGTCAAATAACAAAACACAATCAGAGCGAAATTTTTGAAATTAAGTGCTGAAAAAGTTAAGGAAAGCATTTTTGTCGGATCATAAAGAGGAAAACTTGTAAAGGATCCTGCATTTGAGCAAATTTTTGGAGGGGAAAGAAAAGGAATCTTGGAAAGCCTTCAAGGGCGTTGTTCATGGACTTTTAGGCAAAAGAACGAGATGACAACTACAAGCATTTGGTGACAGTGCTCCTGTAAAAATACCATACCCCTGGATGCAACACGGCCTTTATGATCCATTTTCTCTACTCCCACCTAGACTTTTTCCCTCCTAGTTGTGGAGCTGTTAGTGATGAGCTTGGGGAGAGATTCCATCAGGACATTTCTGTTATGGGACAAAGATATCAGAGCCGTTGGAATGAAGTAATGCTTGCGGATTTCTGTTGGTCTTTGTATAGGGATTCTGCGGAACTCCATCACAAGAGGCAAGCTAAAAGACGACGAAGTCAATAGGCCACCACATAATTCTCTTCAGACACTACTATCAGCGAAGTACTCTTCCAGAAATTTAGAACTCTTAGCATGTAATTACCAGTTAAAAATCAAATGCACTTTCATTGCTATTAGCATGTATGTAATTAAACTGTATCCCTTTCTCTCAATCCGTTAATATGTAATACTTACACCTTTTTAGATCATAGAAACTAAAGCTAATAGTAATATTTCATTGTCATATATGTTTTTTTCAACCTAAAGTTAGTAGAAAGTGCCTCATGAAGTACTCGAAACATCCCAAAATTATTTTATGTTGCACAGTGTTATGGGTTTGGAAACTGAGAGGCCTAAGGAGTAGTGTACTGGAAGGTCACTGTCAAATACGTGGGGACAAAGAGGATGGAGAACATATTACGTGGAAATGTAGAGATAGAGATGAATGCAGGAAAAAATGATTAATGAGGAGTTGCTGTAAAATAAAAGTATTGTAAACATAAAGCAAAGGTGTTTTCTGATCAGAGTCAGATTAAACAGTTAGGAGAATTTCTATTGAAGGTGAGATTGAAATGGAAATGGTCAATTGGAAGATGTTATGAGTAAGAGTCAACAATGTAAACTTTAGATCGTAAGATGTATGATATTAAAAGGTTGTTTAAGATTGGAAGCATTTAGACGTCTACTGGATAAGTGGCTTGTGTCAATTCCGGTACATGCAATTTATGTAATAGTTTGGCAATAAATATATAAAAATATAAAAAATAAATATACACTCATTTCGTTTTCTGCCTTCATTAATATTTAGTATTCCAAATAATTATAAAGTCGTTGATCTCAACACTAGCCGTGTGTAGCACAAACGTTGAGAAGGTAGAATCAGTCTGAAAAATTCACTGCTATTGTTAGGATTTACACCTAGGATTTCCGAGTTTCCGTCCGATTGCTCTAATCAGAGAGCAACCGTGGCAGCGTACAAACAAGGTACTAAATTTTGCATTATTAACGGACCAATAGTGTCTAAACTATGAAGCCGGAACTCCACACTTACATCATTATAAACCGATATTGAGGTATGTATATCATGTATATAAGATTACTCTAATGCCCGATTTCACCATCAGATGTTAAGAATTACCATGTGCTTGGCAATAGTTAAAACAAAAATTGCATTTCACCAACAAGTGTTAGCGTAACACTCGTGTTAAATCTCTTGTTAAACTAACACGCCAAATTTCTGATGTGAAGTCCTTAACAATTGCAAATAGCCAAGTTGGAGGGCGTGAAGGCAGCTGTTGATGTCGATTTGCTATATTTAAGACCGTCTAAATGGCATTCGTAATAGAGTACGGCCTGTGAGGAAAAATGATTTTGAGGGATTATCAGAAGAAAACTTTTTACGGAGGTATAGACTGTCCAAACATGTTGCTATGGAGGTTACTCCGGAAGAACAAGAGAGGTAAGAACATGCATCGAAAGGAATATGGCCATCTCGCCTTTGCTTCAAGTATTAATAACTTTGCGATTTTATAATTCACTGAATTATGTGGATAATACACTGTCCACCTCCCGTCTTGAAACGTTCAAGTAACTTGCCCTTCTTCGCTTCTCGTTTTAAATTTACGTAATACTGAGTTAGAATATGCATCGAAAGGAATATGCCGATCTCGCCTTTGCTTCAAGTACTAATTACTTTGCGATTATGTAATTCACTGAATTATGTGGATAATACACTGTCCACCTGCCGTCTAGGAACGTTCAAGTAACTTGCCCTTCTTCGCTTCCCGTTTTAAATTTACGTAATGCTGAGTTAGAATGTGCATCGAAAGGAATTTGCCGATCTCGCCTTTGCTTCAAGTGTTAATAACTGTGTGACTTTATAATTCACTGAATTATGTGGATAATACACTGTCCACCTGCCGTCTAGGAACGTTCAAGTAACTTGCCCTTCTTCGCTTCTCGTTTTAAATTTACGTAATACTGAGTTTGAATATGCATCGAAAGGAATATGCCGATCTCGCCTTTGCTTCAAGTACTAATAACTTTGCGATTTTATAATTCACGAACTATTTGGATAATACACTGTCTATCTGCCGTCTAGAAACGTTCAAGTCACTTGTCTTTGCACCTCATTTTAAATTTACGTAATACTAAAAAGTTGTTTAGTGCTTGTAGTAGTGACAAGCATTTGAATTAAATTCGTTTCAAATATTTTCCCCGTGATATCTTTCTCTTTTACATTCACCGCATCCCTCCTCTTATTTTACACGATATCCTTACACTTCGTCACCAATTCAATTAACAATTCTTTTTCCATCGATGAGATATTTGGCTCAGGGATTTATTTATCATTTTGTTCATCTGCCATTTTTCAGCTTGTGGAGAGGAAAATGAAAACAAAAGTGCATCACAGTACGTTGAGAAAATAATACAGCTCATCTATAGCCTACTATAGCTGAGATATTTACAAGTTTCTTGGCGAAAACACAAGTTTGTTAACATTTTCAGAAAACATATTGGTGAAATGCAAGAAATTTAAAATTAGGGTTACAGCTCTGACAATTGTTACGTTATATTTGCTAACGTCGATTTTAACATCGTTTGTAAAATCAGGCACTAGAGTTTTACCACGAAAAAAGCAAAAAATAAGGTTACTTAAATGAATATATACACGTTTCCTGCCGTACCATATAGGTTTCAGGTTACTAGAGCTTAAAAGCCTAGCTCTAGCGTACAGTGATATTATATTTACGCTTTACGCATCTACGTAAATCAATCGGCCGGCCGTCCAAGAGATATCCTTTCCTTTTAGTTTTAAATTTGTATCTGAAAAATTTTAGACTTCTTTCCTCTGCTTCTTGTTCATCCACGAGAGGATAATAACTAGGTTTCATTTGACAATGTCTGCATGAGTTCTGGTGCATAATCAAGAGAGATTGGAAAATAAGCCTTTGAGGAAGAGTGAGTTGAAAAAATAGTGAGAGTGTAATATATTAACCTTTTGTTATAAACATATATCATACACGAGACCATCCGCTTGTTTTCTGGTTGTGAGCCAGCAGAGAAATGCTTGAATGACCAGCAATGAAACATTGTGTCGAACTGTCCAGAGATTGCACCACCTGTGAAATCTGATAGCCGGAATGAATGCATCTTAATATTTAAAAGTTCTACAGTAAACAGTAATTATATCATGTTGTCACAGCTTCGATTTAATAGCTTCTTTCTGTTGTCCGAAAACGAACATTAGCTATACCGTATAATGAGATAACAGCAAAGGAATAGTTGGTTGCTTCTGGGAAAGGAAGTCTTTAAAGGTTAGTATATATCTACGACTTTTGCGTATCTAGATTATTATTTTTTAAATGTGTTGAATCAGTTGTGTTTAGGTTATAGCGAGATAATACATAAAATCGCAAGTAATTGTATGGGACAACAAAAATACACCTAACAATTATAGTGCTGGACACAATCAAATCCTTTCAAGAATCGAAACTTTCATTTCTCGGATACTACAAACGAAAACATCTGCTTTCATTCTAATACAAGTTCTCGGATGATGCCACATGTTACTTGCTTCAGAAAAAAGTTCTCGGATACTATAAGGAAGGACATTTGAATTCTGACTTTGTGGATTCATTGTAGAATTGAAAGTCCGTGTTGTAAAACTTTTAAACGTTCTTTATTTTTCAGTTTACGACCCACTGAAACTTCGCGAGTCGTCGCTCCCTTAAATACCTTATCTGATAATTCCAGACTGTACCAGAACAATCAAGACACCAAATAAACGCTATCAATCAAGATGTCACACGAAATTTCCATTTATCTCAGTTTCATTCTGCGTGCTATCTTTATCAGCTCCTTTGTGTAAACAAGCTGCGTTATCGCTCAACCTCGAAAATTTATGCCCGTCGCCGCGAGACTTCTCCGTCCTCAAGGCTGGTCGTCCCGAAAAGCATCATCCTAGCGGGCCAGACGATCCAGGTGTACAACCAAAATCTTCCCTCGGGGAACCTTCTGAATGCGGTAGACCGCGTTGTTAATCCTCTTCACCATCCGGTACGGTCCCAGCCAAGGCTGTTGAAGTTTCGGGTATCGTCCCATGGTCAAGGTAGGGTGGTACAACCAGACTAGGTCACCATGCTGGAAACCTTGGCTCTTGGCTTGCCTGTCGTATCGGGTCTTCATGCGCTCGCTCGCCTTCGGGATGTTCTCACGAGGCATCTTATGCATGTCGTGGAGATGGTTCATCAGGTTTTCCACATACACGGCTGCTGGCTGTTTTGCGTCCGGGGCCTCCCAAAAGCCAGCTCACAATGGAAGCGTAACTCTAGACCGAACATTAGGCTGGCTGGCGTCATTCCAGTGGTGTGGTGAATTGACGAGCCATAGGTCAGCAAGAAGAGTGGCACCGTGACTTCCCAGTCTTGCTGATTGCTGGTCACGACCTTCCTCAGATGTTCTTCCCAAGTCTTGAAGTACCTTTAGACCATGCCATCCGACAGCAGATGAAGAGGTGTTGTGCGGGTCTTGTTCACCCCAAGTCTTTCCAGTGCCTCCTTTATCAGGATGGATTCCATATTGGTGCCCTGGTCGCTGTGGAGCTCTAACGGGACCCCCAATCGGCATAACACTTGCTCCACGAGGCAGTCTGTGGTTGTCTTTGCTTCCTAGTTTGGGATGGCATACACCTCCAGCCACTTGGTGAGGTAGTCCACGACAACCAATACGCATTTGTTGCCGCGGTGAACACTGGGAAGGGCCCCGCCATGTCCACGGCGATCCGTTCGAATGGTGCTCTGACGTTGTACTGCTGCATGTGAACCCGGCTCCTAGTCTGTGAGCCACACCTCCCGCGCACACGTGACATTGACGGCACCACCTCTCCGCGTCAGCTGGGAGCCACAGCCAATAGTAGCGCTGCCGAAGTTTGTCGATCGTCCGGTTTGCTCCCAGGTGTCCTCCTGAAGTACCGGCGTCCAGTTGCTCGAAGACATCCGGAACCTTATTTCGGGGAAGCACCAACTGTCCTCTTTGCGTCTTCCCATCAGGCGATTCCCATACACTGTACAGCACGCCCTCTCCTGTTTTCAGCGAGTCCCATAGGGCACAGTACGACTCGCTCCTCGGTGCAATTTCCTCCCAGGTTGGTCTTGTCGCTGCCTCCCTTCTCTCAAGAGTGGCTTCAAGTCTACGTCCGCCAGCTGCTCCCTCCTCAGGCCTGCGCTATTCAGCCATCCGCAGGCACTGCCGTGACCACTCTGAGCTGGGCATGCTCCTTCTCTTCCACTCTTCTGCACTAGCCGCACTCTTCTAGGAAGGGACTTCGGGACATGGCGTCTGCGTCGCCTTGGCTCTTCCCTCTACTATGTTCAGAGGTGAAGTCGTACTCCTGCAGCATCTGCACCCATCGTGCTGTCTGACCTTCCAGGTTCCTAAAGCTTAGTAGCTAAGTTAGAGCGGAATGGTCAGTCCTTAGGTGGAATGGCAAACCACACAGGTACTTGCGGAAGTGCACCAATTTCGTTACTAGCGCCAGTAATTCTCGCCAGATGGCGCAGTAGTTGTTCTCTGTCATGGACAGGGTCTTGCTGTAATAAATAGGCTGTCACGCGCTTGTGGCCGCCCTGGACTTGCGATAGGAGGCCTCCAATGCAAAGGTTTCTGGCAAAGGACTACCTTGTTGTGGGAATACCAAAATATAAGCACTGCACAGTGTCTTCTACAGGTGCTGGAAAGCGTGTTCAGCGTCCTCCATCCACTCAGAAGATCGGCGTTCCTCTGTCACGCGGGTGAGCGGTTTGGCGATGTTGTAGAACCCCTTTATGAAATGGCGGTAATAGCTGCACAGCCCCAGGAAACTGCGCAACTCTCGCTTATCCTTTGGGCGAGGCCAATCTCAAACAGCTGGCACCTTCTCCGGCTTTGTGGTCACTACGTTTGGTCAGATTATGTGTTCCAAGTAGCTGATTTCCTTGCGGAAGAGCTGGCTTTTCTTTACATTTAACTTCAAATCGGTCACCTGCAGTCTCTGTAGCACTTTACTGAGATTCTCAAGATTTTCTTCAAAAGTGTTTCCAACGACAATGATGTAGTCCAGGTATAGAAGGCAGGCGTCATAAGTCAGTCCTCCCATCACTGATTCCATGAGGCGTTGGAAGGTAGCTGGTGCGCTGGAGATGCAAAAGGACATAACTGTGAACTACCAAAGCCTTTGGCCTGTCTACGTGGTTGCCGAAAGGGCCGGTCGTCTCCAGTGTCGACGTGTTGCAGCACATGGTCTGTGCAGCCGTAGTTGCTGTAACATTGGCTGAAGACGCGCTGGTTTCGCCTCAGCAGTCATCAACTTTCTCCAGCCGTTCTGCGTTCAGTTGGTCACCCGCCGTCAAGCCGGGGCCCCAGGTGTTGCGTTGCGTCTTCACCGGCTCCTGTAACTTGTCGATTGCTGTCACGCTGACCACGGGCTCGCAGGTGCCCAGCTCCGTTCCTCCCTGGATGTCGTAATCGGTGTCTTCTAGGTTGAGCAGCCGCACTGGCACATCCTCTTGGCCAACAATAATATCCTGACTACACAGAGTCCGTGCACAGTCGTCTTCTGGTCCAGCGTCATATTGCTGGTTCGCTGGCCCTCCATTTCCACCGCCGTCACCACCACCTGGATTCTCGCGGGGACAACTACGTCTTCCTTCAAGACGACCCTAAAGATTCCAAGACGCTCTTCGGGTTGCCGGAGTATTTTCGCTTCTCCATTGAGCCGCAGGACCTTCCTGTCGACGTTGGCCGTCGCTTCGTGGCTCCTGAGGGAATCCAATCCCAGTATCACCACCTCAGTCACCTTCGCGACGAACATCCACAGACGTACGTCAGTCCGTCCCAAGGTCAACTTCAATAGGAACTCCTTCTCCATAGGTAAGATGTCTACCGATGCCGTCACAAGCTGGTGTGGTCGGCTCGGCTTTCTCGTCGGCAAACACTTCGCCACGTCAAGTCTGATGATGTTCACCACTGCCCGGTGTCCACCAGCACGCCGCACGGCTACCCTCTCACCCAACCGTCCGCGATGAGCTTCTCAGCCATACTCCGACGGGGGGGGGGGCTCACTGTCACTCGAGGGGATGGTGCTGATGGCGATGTCGTGCCCCTCTTTCACGACGGCCTATACTCGTTTTCCGGCTGCTCTTCCTGGTGTGGTTAGTCTCTCTCCAGGTGTCCCGGTGTCCAAAATCCCACACAGGGCACTAGGTCTTCACCGGCGTCCCTTTGCTGATCTTCTGTCTCCGGTGTAGCGGACACTCATCGTTCTCATCGTCGGCATAGCTGTTACCTTGGCCGCCTCCATCCTTAATTCTAACATTAGCGCCTCGTGAATGGTCTTATAATCACCGAGCATTAGGCGCTGAGGATCCTCCGTGTCTCGTACCCAGTCAAAAAATTTGTATGCGGCTACCCGGGATACGAACTCTGGTGGGATATCGTCTAGGGTTTTGCTATCCAGTTATTCAACTGCCAGGGCGAACTCCTACAGCGTCTCCCCTGGCTGCTGTGATCTTCCCTTATGCTGGCTGTGGTACATTGCGGTTAAGCGGTGGTTTCCAAAGCGATTCTCTAGGGCCTCCGAGCTGTCCTTTGGTGCCGCCGTTGCGTGTACCGCGTTCAGGACTTCTGCGGCCAATCCATCGAGGATGACTAACAACTGTGCGCCCTCTGCCTCTGCTGACCAATGGTAGTGTTTGGCCACCGTGTTGAACTGGCAGCGGAAGACTTCGAAAGCTGTTGCGCCGTCGTATTTAAGAGCTTTGACGCCTGCAGGTGTTGTGTCGGTTCCCGGGGCGTCTGTCTTCAAGACCTTCAACCTGCTGCCGACGATGTCCTCTACCATCGCGTTCAGGGACTGTGACTTGCTGTTGGCATTTCCCTCTAGCTATTTAACGTGGCCCGCCAGGTCTTCTGCAAGTTAGTCCTTTTGACCCATCAGCTTGCCCAGCTTCGTTACGTCATCCCCCACGCTAGTCAGCTGCTCTTCGAACTTTGTGGCGAGGGCCTCGTTTACCGCTTTCATCTCCGTGGTCAATTCGGTCATCTTCGCCGTCAGGCTGTTGTTTTTGGCTTCCAACTTCTCAGTGAGGTTATCGTTAGCAGTCTTCACTTGTTTCAGCTCTGCGGCCAGGTTGTCATTCGCCGTTTTTATTTGCTTCAGCTCGGTGGTCAGGTTGTTGTTTGCCGTCTCCGTCTTCGTTGTTAATTCGTTCATTTTCGCTGGAATCTGTGACCATGGCGGCTCAATGTCGTCGCACTCCTGACACCAATTGTGACTTTGTGGGTTGGTAGAATTAAAAGTCCAATTTGCCGAAATACTAAATGTTCTTTATTTGCGGAGAAACACTGCGTGGCAGCAGAATTACGTTACGTATCACAATCGAAAACACCAAGGTCGATAACAATAACAAACTGCTTACACAACTTCATCTCTTAACAACGCTCTTGTTACATTTCTTACAAAAGCAACTCTTGTTTCACAACTGGCAACTCGACTCTTAGCGAGTCGTCGCCTCTTTAAATACCACACTGATAATTCCTAGATTACTAGAAAATAAACCAGAACCTGAACAGTCTCTATCAGTCAAGAAGTAACTAGAAATTTCCATTTATCTCAGTTTGTTTCGGCAGACCTTTATCTACATGTTATCTTTGTCTGCCGGCTCTTGGTTTTCACACTGCCCGCCTATCAGTCCTTATATGTAAACAAGCCGCGCGATCGAAGATACGGGTTCGCGACAATACTCTTACCTTTAGTTCTCTCAGAAATTGTAGAGTTTCAGACAATAGTTGAACTGTCGAATTGACTTTCGTTTTTTACAATGTGTTGTAATATTCTTGAAATATTGTAATTTTCAATGTGTTCGCTATAATACATAGGAGTTCTGCGACCTAAATTAAACTGTAAAAATCGGATCAAAATGCAGTAGTTAATGCATGTAGAACGATAAACTTGTCTACTTTCATGGAAATGCCCCAATTACTAGGATTCTTAAAGGAAAAGTAGTAGTGCTTTTTAAAAGTGGATGTGTTCTATAGATTTACATGAAGAATAGGTTATTATTTTTAAGCCCACTAATCTGTGCATTTATTAACTTCTTGTCATTTTTAATAGTCAGTTTTTTTAACAAATCTCTGGTTTAGCATTGCATAATCCATTTGCATCTTCCTTTCCTGATAGTTTCATGAGAGTTTTTGAAATACAAGTCACCAGGGAACTACCTTTATATATTAATGCCTGGTATAGTTTCGTAGAAGACATTTGTGACATTTTGACATTTGAAGACATTTATTGCTGATAAAGACATAAATGATGCTTTAAAACCGTTAAATCTAGAAGCTAAAAATAAAAAATTCACGTTAGAGATTAAATAAAACTGTTGTCTTTCCTTTCTATATATAAAGATGATAAGATATAACAATAAGCTAAATTTCGGCGTTCATAGGTAATCAACTCATATAGATAATTACATAAAAAGTAAAAGTTTTAACTATTTATAAAAATTTGCTGTTTTAACAGCTTCATTTACAAGTTAATATATCCCCACATAAAAAGGAATTCAAAAGGGAATAAGGACACATTATTAATACTACTTTAATTAATGGTTTTAATAACGAATTATTGCATATAAGGATTGAAAAGTTAAAACAAACAGTGTAGTCAGTCTTTCCAACCTTAAAAGAAGATGGTTCAAATCCCGGCTATGGTATTGAATTTTTCGGTCTGACTCTACGTTTCCACATGCTCTTACCATCTTTGTGCTAATGAAAATTGTACACAATTGTTAAAGAATATAGCTTAACATTGGTTCCTCAGCATAAATATACCAAATTTATTACACCTTTTTAGTCAAATAATACTTCGGAGAGGAAATTAGGCATTTAGCAATTTAGTTGTTTAGATTGTGATCAGATGTAGATTGAAAGCACCAAGCATAATTTAGAAACCGAAATGAGGAACCTTTTAGAAACATTAGTTATAAACAGATGGATAAACCTGCCGTAGCAGAACACTTTTGGTCATTTGACTATAAAATAAATGCAGAGGTTACCTTATTAAAGCAAGGAAATACTCCAAAAGAGTTAATGGTTTGGATTAAAGTATTTATTTTAAAAATAGAGAACATGTAATATATTTTTAAATATGGACAATTCATTCTCTATTTAAGTTTGTTTTATTTTCAGAGAATGGTAATAAATACAAATATAATGCATCATGTAGCCGCTGTAAGGGTAACACATGAAATAAACTGAATGGCTGAAAATGCATCAGAGATTTGGTGGGACAAGTCTATCGAGTTCTTGTGGAATTTATCAATTCCCAAAGAGATAAGTAAATCTTTTGGCACCTTATTATACCTTGTTGTAATATTTGTACAGCACTGTAAGACTTTATTTTGCATATGAAGCTCATTTCACTATCTCAGTTTGTTTTAGAATTTACTTATTAATTGTACTAAATTCACATAAAAAGTTCTGTACTAAGAAAAAATTATATAGGGAACAAATAAATATTTTATTCCATTCAGATTGTTGCACATAGTGATGTAAGATTTCAGTTTAATCATGCAACACTGATACTGTCATTCTTTTAGTCAATTTGACTGAAGTTGTATTGTTATTGATCCATTACACAAACCCTAAGAGATTTGCAATTTTCGCCTGCACTTCCTTCTGGACGTGTATTACTGAGACTTAAAAGCATATTTTATCATACGATGTTTAATGCTCCACACGAGTAACTTTAAATATATTTCTTTTAAAATTATCCACCATTTAACAGATTATAATAAGCAAATGTATAATTTAATCTTGTGTCACCAGCCTTAACAAAAGAAAATATTTTTGAATATTATTGCATTGCATGTACCAAATTTTGAAGTATTGTATAGCCTTTAAGAACAAAGAGGAATATTATTAAATATTGATATTTGGAAATTCAGAAATAAACCTGAAAATCTTTAGTTTTATTTAAATTGTATCGTGCGTAGCATTTCACTGAGAAAGTCAAATTTATAGTCGAAAAAACCCTTGTTGTGTTTTTAACCTACTTAATAAAGAAAAGGAACCTATAATATAAAGAGTCAAAATACAACCATTGTTTCACAGTGTTTCTGTCATAGAATATAAATGTCAACGAAGGTTTATGTTGTGTTTCCAAGTAATATCTACTAAACAATATGCACTGTTGTTGAATTTTGTAAATTCTGTTAATTTAATAAACATACGTTTCTGAAATCTGTGTTTCAAGTAAGATATAAAATCATCACACAAACAAAATCACACCTCAGCATCTCCAGTCAGTTTAAATGTGTTAATCGTTTAAATGACGTTGGTAATAATAAGAAACAATGATACGTAAGATTAAAAAAGTAAAGTTTTGGTAGTAGAAATATTATATATTTTGATCAGAGAGTATTTCAAAAAGTTGTTGGAAGTAGATTTTTTGATTCCTTACTTGTTTAAGATGATAAGAGGAAATACATGAAAAACAATATTTTGGGTAATATAATGACAAATAAGTATGCATTCAATATTGCTCAAGTAATAAATATATGGAAAATTCACTCCCTGCATTTTCATGCTTTTAGGTTCTGGTGCTTGTCTACAAAATATGGGGTAAGTGTATTAATAAAGTAATGTTAAAATATCATTGAAATATTGCAGGAAGACTACTTCATAACGATCATTGGTCCGTCACATTTTCAAGAATATGTTTAGGTAAACCGCTAGCAAACTACGTGATGCTGAAGTGATATTGCATAGAGAAAAGCAGTTAATTTGATGTAACTCGTTTTGTTTTGCTTTTACGATGTTTAAAGCGGCTCAAGGTAATATTTAAGGACATTCTACCATTAACGTTCTGCTGTACTCTAATAATTTACAGCTGTAACTTAAGGCAGTATTTCTTAAGGGTTTTATATTTTACATTTGACGATTTAATTAATAAATCTATTTCGTTCCAAACTTTTAATAAAAATGCTGACCCACAAAATCATAATACCTATTTACAGCACTCAGTAGATGAAAGTGCATCTTGGCCTTGAAGACCTTTTTCAACCATTTCTGTATATGAGTTATCGTAATTCCGAATTTATATGTTATAAATACTTAACTTAGCAACTATAGCTAACGTAGGATTCTCAACCAATTATTTTAAAATGTCAGGAGGTAATGCCATTGGTTTCTTACGTTGTATAACTTTGTATTTAATGCGGTCGGCCTATAGCCACAGATAAATGGCACGCTCTTGTAATCCTGTATTAATTATAGAAAGGGGAATACATGACTTTATAACGTGTAGGTGTTGCAAAAAATTGGGCTTTAATGGTGAAAAATGTTTAACATCCTTCGAGTGGTTCTTTAAGATTACGCTATATACACAAATAAATTGTGTCTCTTCATAGTGTTAACATACATTTCCTTGCAGATTCAACGGGAACGGGGACTAAGTTTGGCTTAAATGATAGTCAAATCTTTTTAAACAAACATGTCAGTTGTACTCTCTTCGAATAATAGGATTTTTATAATCTTATTGAAGTTTCAAAACACAGATTAATCATTCATCTGGCAGCGGACGGCCGAAAGAAGAAAGGGACTACGTGGGCAGAGTTCAGCATTTTCCGCCTACTACAACACGACCGAAAATATATGCCTAGCCGTCCTATCAAAGAAGTCAACAGAGCTGCAGGACGCCATAACGGGTAACGATATATGGCTAGTCCGTGTTTTCATGCGTTTACGACAATGCATTAGTAATGAAAATAAGATAATGACAGGTTTAGCATGAGAAGCAGGTAACAGCCTCGTACAATAACGAATGACCTCTGAACAGAGAATATCCGTACTGTCACCGATGGCATTTTTCTGTGTTGGAGCCGAGAAAAGCCAGTGCTGGGGTGTGCGAAAGAAAGAGAGAGAGAGAGCTACGCGAGCGCTGAACGCTTGCCGAAAGAGAAAGAGACAGAGATGGCCTGGAATTTCCCACTGCATCGAACTTACGACTAAATTCTAGAATAGTCGCAGGAGGTGTAAAAGCCGTAATGAGTCAGTTGAGAGGGCAGTTGTTAATGGAGTTTCGAGTTAAACTGTTAATTGTGTGTGTGCAGCTGTTTGAAGTGTACCGCAAGTGCATTCTTTCGTTTGTTGACGTGTGGTACAGCAACGAAAGTCTTTCAAAATGGCGTGTTGTGTATGTAATGTGATATTTAGAGCCCGTAAAGGGTGTACAAAGTGTCTTTTTACTAAAATAAGGAGCATTTTAAATATCTACAAGCAAGACATTTAATTCTACGAACCCACAAAGTCACAATACGTAGGGGATTGTGTTTAAGAATTTGTGATACAAACGTTCTAACTGACCTTCCTCTCACCGCAGAGGTTCTGTAACTGATATACTATTTAATGTTTTTCATGTTCACCAAAGGACAAGAAAAAAGGACAACGATTCTTCACCTTACGGCTCAAATAAGAGGCATTGAGGATTTACGGAAGAGGGAACAGTTCAGCAAGATATCCAATCACTGCAGTAGCTCCGACTCCTTTCCCCCACCGTTTCGCAGAGCTTTTATCTCAGCACTGAACTGTCCGTCTCTTTGAACTCGTCCGCCGCACTACCTCGCCTCAACAATGCGTTCGCAACAGTACTTTGGTACGGAATGTTGGCTCTAACTGCATTATATTGCGAAAAGTCTAAGATTATGTGTTTAATTTTAAAAACATTTGAATATATCACATGTATGAGGTTCTCTATCTGAAAGTATATTGCGATGCGTTATCTCTTCCTGGGAATCCTTTACCTAGATAGTTTTATTCTTGTTTATGTTTACCAAGACAGCACAAGGACCAAAGGACGTTCTGACGATACAAATTACATATCTCAAAGCTTTACAGAAGAGGAAATGATGCCGCAACGGGCCCCATCTCTGCCGTGATGCTCTTTCTCAGCCTATCAGTTGCATACCTGGTGTTGTCTCTCCTTACATTGAATGCTCCTGCTAGGATTCCTCCGAATTCCTGAATTGTTTCCATGGTTGTTCGTGCAGTATGGGGTGTTGCATTGTCTAGTTGCAATAAAACTCTATTTCAGTTAACTAATGCTGGGTATCTCCATTTCAAAATATCATAAATTCGTTCCAGTTGTTGAGAATCAAGATCTGCATCAGCACATTTCTCTCACGGAAGTCACCATTATACATTGGAGCAAACACAGGCAGTCAAAACAAGAAGCCCGCCTCGGTAGCGTAGATGGTAGCGTGTCCGCCTCACGTTCAAGAGGTCGCGAATTCGAATGTCAGTCAGGGTGATTTATCTGGATAAGCTTTCTTCCGGGGGCTTCCCTTATCCTGAAAGACGAATGTCGGGTAACTCTAAGCTCCATGGACCCTGGACACATTTGAGTATCATTTTACCCATTCCATTCATCGTCCGATATGACTTAACGTTGCAGGACGTAAACTTACATAAAAAATCAAAACAAGAATGAATCTACAAGTATTCGCTAAGTTTATTGCAAATAACATAGAATAAACACAGGTATTATGAACTGTTTTGCATTTTCTTAGGTGCAAAAACACCCAAGCGGGGCTGACGACTTTTTATATGGCATTTATGTTTGAATGTTTCTGATTAAACACTTTGAATTGAATAAATAGTAATAGATTACCAAACTATCTCTAGAGAGCAGCACTAACCTGGGCCGCAAGAAGTGAACGCACCGTTAGAGATGAAGTTGCCGAAAAACGATCAAAATTGGCAAAAACAGGCCATCGTGCTGGATAAGGAAGAAAGGGGGCATTTAAATGGCAACGGCCCAAACAAAATGGCGGAAATAAAACACTCTTAGCATAATTAAATAAAGGAAGGTTTGGGATAATTTGTATCAATAAATCTAAAAATTGTAATTTTTGAGACTTTTGGGCTATTTTTCACTCCCAGTGTCCCTTATCTTATTTAACATGAAGAAGGTAGAAGAGTATCTAAAGTATGTAAGAATAATATATTCAAACGTAGAGAAATAAATATGAGTGTAGTATTTTATAGTTTTTAATTACTATACCTTTTTCAACTGGGAAGACAGCTTGCTTCTTGTTTCATCTTTTCCTCGGTGTGCCTACTAGAGTTTTCTAATAGGTAAAACGAAACGTTTAGCTTATAATATTCATAAATAACATGAGGCAGCAAAAATAATTTTTGAATGTTTCGAGCAGTTCATGAGGCAATTCCTACTAATTTTGGGTTGAGAAAACAAATATGACAATGAAAAATTTTATTATGACATATGACATACACAAGGTGGAAGTATTACATATTAACGGATTGATAGAAAAGGATACATTTTAATTACATATATGCTAACAACAATGAAGGTGCATTTGAGTATTTGAACTGGTAAGTACATGCTAAGAGTTCTAAATTGCTGGAAAAAGACTTTGCAGATGGTCCTGTCTGAAGAGAATCATGTGGTTGCCTATTGACTTCGTCGTCTTTTAGCTTGCCTCTTGTGATGGAGTTCCGCGGAATCCCTATACAAAGACCAACAGTAATCCGCAAGCATTATTT
The DNA here is from genome assembly GCA_030765055.1 of Mantis religiosa. Taxonomy (NCBI): domain Eukaryota; kingdom Metazoa; phylum Arthropoda; class Insecta; order Mantodea; family Mantidae; genus Mantis; species Mantis religiosa. The sequence continues at coordinate 91,469,841 of CM060950.1, forward strand.
CATTCCAACGGCCCTGATGTCTTTGTTCCATAACAGAAATGTCCTGATGCAATCTCTCCCCATGTTCATCACTAACAGCTTCACAACTAGGAGGGAAAAGGTCTAGGTGGGAGTGGAGAAAATGGATCTTAAGGGATATGTTGCACCCAAGGTTACGGTGCTTGTGCAAGAGCACTGTCATCAAATGATTGTGGTTGTCATCTCTTTTGTTGCCTAAAAATCCATTAACAACACCCTTGAAGGCTTCCCAAGCTTCCTTCTCTTTCACCTCCAAAATTTGTTCAAATGCAGGATCCTCTACATTTCTCTTATTTGTGGTCCGACAAAAATGCCTTCCTTAGCTTTTGCATCACTTAATTTCCAAATATTCTCTCTGATTGTGTTTTTTTATTTGACAGGTGTGCCAACTCCCAACAAAAGTTCCCCCAAATTTAAAATCTTCACTCTAAAGAACGAAATGTCACTTTATCTTCAAAACAAGAGCTTATCTATCATTTTATGGTGATTTTTTAATTCAGCAGATGGAAATACATGTAAATTCACTATTTTTAAACCTGAAACATTTTCATTGTTTAACAGTAAAAGAGTTTAGAAAGTGTAGTGCATGTAACACTCGACTTTTTGAAGTAGGAGTTACTATAGTTGAAGTACACTCAAAGCCTGTGCTGTTGTGCGTTGTTGAAGAGGAATGCAGCGAAAATCATATATATGCAGGTTGTAGTACTTCGTACAACGTGCTTTACTTCCCCACCGCATCATGAATTTCTGGCTGAGTACTTCTAATCAAGCCCCGCGCCGTGGTGCAGCGGGCTAAGGCAGCATGCCCTGGTCCCTGGCCACGGAAAGCGGCCCAGGTTCGATCCCGACCATGCGGTGGGAATTTCCGGTCCCGGGTATAGGACCCGTGCCCACTCAGCATCATGACGGAAGTGAGGAGCTTACGCCAGGTAAGCGACCCTGGTCATGAAAACCAACATACCAACTGGGGGATGCTGACCACATCTCCTCCCCGTATCCGTTGGATGATCGCCCACCTCTGCCATGTGTATGTGGGCGTGAGGACGGCAGTCGGGTTGGTAGGCCAAGGCTCTGCATAGGGCTGTCGTGCCACGGGTTAACCTTTTAACCCCTAATCAAAGTGTTCAACATAGGTTGAAATGATTAACATAGCATTATGCACACATACGATTTATTTATGTTCCACTTGCCTCTTAAAATGTGTTCTGCCTTCATTTCAAACACAACACCATGCACATTGTGTGTTTATTAATTTACATAATAAACACTTTTAATTCGACTTTCTACTTTACCATAGTAGAAAAAACTCCCAGGCCACTTTACCGTAGTCGCTTTCGTATAGTCGCCAAAAACTGCACCCGGTATATTTAGAGTTTATACCATTATATTGTATTAGCTGCTTTCCCAGGCTCTATCTTCACGATATTCACGCTTCTTCCTTGTTTATGAAATCAGCTTTGTGCCAAAAGTAACTTTAATACTCGCATTCTCATAGATTCAGCAATAGCGGTAATTTCTCAAAATGGTAGCTTTGAATTCCTGAAAGGAACCTGGGGATTTGAGATCTAAGGTATAGTAGTATTCTAGCAGATCTTTACATTTACAACAGTTCATTTTTGAGATAGCGAGTTTTTTTTAGTGTACTCGAATTCCTTCAGAGGGATTTTTAGGATGACCTTGAATACTGATATTCTCATTCTTATTATTTTCACGTTCTGTCAATCCTCATCACAGGGGTTCACGGGTCCAAATGACCTTGCTGTCGACGGGCCCTAAAACACCACACTCACTCACTCACTCACTCACTCACTCACTCACTCACTCACTCACTCACTCACTCACTCACTCACTCACTCTCTCTCTCTCTCTCACTCACTCACTCACTAACTCACTCACTCACTCACTCACTCACTACTCACTCACTCACTCACTCACTAACTCACTAACTCACTCACTCACTTACTCACTCACTAACTCACTCACTTACTCACTCACTCACTCATATGGGTTCATGTTCTTCTCTGGGGCTGGCATTTGAGAGGCCCCGGCTCGGTTTCCCAACAATCGATAGCTTTCTCAAGGTGTACAATTTAATTTCCCTTTAATAAGGATAATTTCTCATCTTTGAGATGTAATTCAGGGTTTTTGTGTGTGACGGATCCAACCAGGGAACTGATATTTTCTCTTAGCTATTAAATGTTCAAGTTGAACTTTATTTCTCTATAGTAAATCCTTTAAAAGAATTCCAAAAAATAAAGTTTTAACTTGTTTTCATACGTCTTTTAAACTTCTTTTCCATTTACCTGGTTATGAGGCAAAAGTCAGTATTATAATTTTATTTTATTGGCCTTAGTTTAAAGAAGAAGGTTTAAATTGCGTCACACGAAATTTATTGTTGTTTTGGAGGATTTATAAGACTTTAAAAATTATTAATTTAGAAACCACTCTAAATAAGAAGGATTATGCAAGCTTTAGTGACTGATACTTTAGGAATCTATTTGACAAATTTGAAAAAGAAGTAGACAGATTGTTAAAGTGTGGACAATTTTGAAACTAATTAATGTTTTGATCAGAACTGTTTTAAAATAACTATTATTTTAAAGCAAAAAGAACCTATATTTTTTATTTTTAATCTATATTGTATAAAAATAGGTGCTTTTATTAAAACTATCAATATTGATTTTTTATTTATGTGCTCTAAGTAACTTTAAAGTCATGCAATACAAACGTGAACTTTGTACTTGTGAACGCGAGATATGCGTTAAATTTCAGTAGAGCATCTGCTAAACAATATTTATTATTAAACTCAACTGTGGTTTCAACGCCATTTTCACAGATTTCTAGACCAAGAAAGTTGTTCTAGCTTATGCCAGGGTCATAGGAAATTATGATATTGTTCTGCCCCTACCTCAGCTTTCCTAAGAATGGCTCTGCTAGCATTTCTGTAGTCGCCGTGCATATCCCTGTCAAGAGTAGTCATACAAGGCCCGTTGCCTCAGACTTAACTAATGTACAGGTCCTTTCAAAATTGCTTGCATTATTTAACTAATATTCCATACTTACTGTTATTGTTGCTCTCCGTCGTATGCTGACATTGCAGCACAAGGGCGGTAAGTAATTTCACAATGGTATCTCAAATAGGTGATGCAATAAGCATTAGTTCGTTGACTAAAAACATCTATTCTTTAGTACTGATTATGATATTACAATCTGTAAAATTAATAAATAAACATATTGCCACCGAATGGCATTGTTGTGCGGCTGCTACAAGCCGGAGACGGGCGCATGGACCAGAGAGAAAGAGACAGAGAGAGGCTCTAGGGCGTTCGGTCCATTGTTTCGGAGAAGTTTCCCGGAAGGTCTGCAGCACTGTGTAAGTGTAAGTAAGTGTCGTTGGAAGGGGTTACCGCATAGTCTTGTCGGGGCCTTACGTCAGAAACCATTCCAGGACTAGGTCCTTCACTGGTTCAGTGGCGGCTTTGCTATTAACACTGTGATAAACGGTGACATTTTCGTATATAGCATTTTTATTTTTATTTTGTAATATTTATCATTGTTTTTATGATGAGGAATTTGTGTTTAGGTTCGGTGGAGGAAGAAACTGGGATGTTTGTATCGTTCCCAGGGTCGATATCTTATTCCCCGAGACCTCGAATATGGGCGTTGGAATTATGGGAAAGGGAGTCGAAGAATTTTTGGGAGATGGTGATGATGAGTATAAGGGCGCTCAACTGCAGAGGTCATCAGCGCCCTTTTTAAAACAAACTGGTCATGGCAAAAGCCAGATATAAATTCCTCTTAAACACTATAAATATGTCAATAGACTTACAAAAACACATACACGTAAAAAAAACTATAAAAACAATAGAAATATAATCTAAAAACCATAAATTCTATTCCCTAAATCCTAAAATCTAATCTAGAAAATAATCTAAAAATCTCCTCCACTACTGCGTTATCGTCCGCTAGCATATCTGCAAAGCTGACCGGCAGCTGCAGAGATGTCCTAAGGTCTGCTAGGAGAAAACACTCTAGCAGCACGTGTCGTACAGGCAACGCTTCATTGCAAAACGGACACAGTGGAGAAGGCTCTTTTTTAAAAAGAAAACTATGAGTAAAAAAGCAGTGCACAATACGCAACAGAGCCAAAGTCACCTCCCCACGACGAGATGACCCACTGGAGGTAACCCAGGGAATCAGAAGTTCTTTGACAGATCTAAGTTTATTATTGCGGAGAGCGGACCACTCTTCCTGCCAGCAAGTTTGCACAGCTCTCTGCAATACGGCCCTAAAATCTTCCGATGTCATAGATGGTACTCCAACCCTGGGCTTCATGGTAGCCGTCTTGGCTGCCGAATCTGCCATTTCATTCCCCCGCAAGCCTACGTTACCAGGGATCCTTGCACACACCACGCTAACGCCAGCGGCGTGTAAAACGTGGAGGGCATCCTGGATACGCTGCACAATAGGGTGGTAGTTGTACAGCTGCCGTAGGCTTTGAAGTGGACTGAGGGAATCACTTAGGATTAAGCAGTCCCCCAACATTCGTCGACGTACGTGTAAAATGGCCCGGTATATTGCATAAACCTCTGCAGTAAAAATGGAAGTGCTAGTGTAGAATCCGAATGCATACGGTTCGGTTCCACACACCAAAACGCAACCAAAACCATTTGAGTTCTTGGAGCCATCAGTATAAATTACAAAATGGTCCACATATTGCGATAAAAATTCTAAAAAAAACATGTGCGGATACTAGACATACACATGGTAGATTTATCGTATTTTTTCATGTCCAGATCAACGTGGGACGCTCTGCACAACCAAGGACGGTATGTCCTCTCCCCACTAGGATACATCTTGGGTATTTCAGCATCAGGATGTCTAAGGAGCTCCCGGAAACGAAAACCAGGTGGCTTTGGTTTAATAGAAGTGTTTCTATAACGCACGTTCATGAATGTATTAAAGAACGGCGTAAACGTTGGATGTGTGGGCATGCAATTAAGTCCACAGCCATAATTTGCCAGTAACATGTTGCGCCTGTACTGCAAAGAAGGTTCTGCAGACTCAGCATACAGGCTTATAGCTCGGCTCGTTGGAAATGCCCAACTGCTATATGTATGCATCAATTATGGACTGTGTCTATTCTCTTCAGCACAGATGGTCGTACTGAGCCGTAAACGATACTACCATAATTTAATTTGGCACGGATGAGTGCGCAATAAAGTCGCAATAACACTGTACGATCCGCTCCCCACAATTTTCCACTTCGTACCCGCAAGATATTTAAAGATCGGTCACATCGTGCTTTCAGTTGTGCTATATGCGACGACCAACTAAGTTTTCTATCAAATATTAATCCAAGGAAACTCGTTTCATCTGCAAAGGTAGTAGATCAGCGCCTAGCCGGAGCCTTGGAGGTAGTCGACTCTGCTGAAGCCAGAAGTTAACACACATGGTTTTCTCAGCGGAGAATCGGTAGCCGTTTTTTAAACTCCAACCCTTAAGGTTGTCCAAGGTGGTCTCAAGACGAAGCTCTAAAAACGGAGTGCGCTGAGATGTACAGCAGACGGCAAAGTTGTCTACAAATAGGCATGACGAGACCCCCGGAGGTACACATTTCGAGATATAATGAATCGCAATAGCAAACAACGTAACACTTAGTACCGATCCCTGTGGCGCAGCGTTCTCTTGAACAAAAAGGTTAAAAAAAAACCGAGCATATCCTTACTCGGAATACGCGGTCTTTCAATAATTCCTAAAGGAAGAGTGGTAGGCGTTCACGTTTATTCCAGGTTTGCAGAGTACGTAGCAACCCTTGCCCGCCAACGCATATCATAAGCCTTTTCGATGTCAAAAAATATTCCCATTGTTTGACAGTTTTTAAGAAATCCGTTCATAATCTGTTTCGACATGGACACAAGATGATCCACTGTTGAACGGCGTCGTCTAAAACCGCAGTGGATGTTATTCAGTAGGTGTGCGTTTCCAGCCACCATACCAACCGCCCATTTATCATGCATTCCATCACCTTGCAGACGCAACTGGTTAGTGAAATAGGACGGTAGCTAGAAGGGAGGTGATTATACTTGCTCACTTTTGATATAGGAATAAAAATGAAATGAAATGTGTAGTGTTTAACGCCCGCTTTTACTACATACGGCACCGCAGGCGATGACACTGATGATACATGAGATGAAGATGGAGCACCGGTGGAATGAGATGGCGGGGGAAACCGGAGATCCCGGAGAAAACATGCTCCAGCGCCATGTTGTCCACCACAAATCTCACTTTGCGGTCGCCTGGGATCGAACCCGGACCGCCTTGGAGACCGCCAAGCGGTCTAACCACTGAGCCACGGCGCGTCCTTATATAGGAATAATGATGGCTTCTTGCCACTTGTCAGGAAACGTGGCATCAACCCAATCACGGTTATAGACCTCGAGCAGGAATGCCTTACCTTCAGGTGAGAGATATTGTAACATTTGAACGTGGATTCCGTCCGATCCTTATGCTGTCAGTTGCGATGATGAGAGAGTGTGTTCTAACTCTGCCAAGGTGAAGAGGCGGTTATAATCTTCACGGTTTCTGGAACTGAACACGAAACCTTGATATTCTACCTTAGTCATAATTGGGATAAACTCAGGGGTTTAATTACTGGAGCTAGACACCTGAGCAAAAACACAGCCCAATGTGTTAGCCACGACAAGCGGATCAACAACTCCTGCAGGTGTTTTCAGACCAGCGATTGGCAAGTGGGTTGATTTTCCGGCCACGCGTCGTAACCTATCCCATACAACACATAAAGGTGTACATCTGTTAAAAGATGATACAAAGTTGGTCCATGAGACCTTTTTGCTATCCTTAAATATTTGCCTAGACTTTGCACGCGCTTTCTTGTACTCAATTAGATTACTTAGCGTAGGGTGTCGTTGGAATACCCTCAGAGCACGTCTACGAGCACAACTAGCACTCCGGCAGTCTTTGGTCCACCATGGGACAGGAAATCGACCGGGTTGGGTAGCCGAACGTGGAATAGACTGTTCTGCAGCGCAAAGAATTTTCTGTGTGAGATGAGCAACCAAATCATTCACAGAATCGTGGTCGTTGTAATCAAAGACAGCCAACTGGGTGTGAAGGTTCCAGTTGGCACGGTCGAAGCGCCATCTAGGGATACGTGAGGGAGACTCATCTTGTGCTAATAGACTAAGAAGACATGGGAAGTGGTCGCTGGAATGCAAATCAGAGATGACATTCCACTGTAATGAAACTGATAACTAGGATGAACACACTGCCAAATCGATGTGCAAATAGGTTTTAAAGGCGTCTGAAAGGAACGTTGGCTCTCCGGTATTCAGGAGAACCAAGTTATTGCTCTCCAAGAGTTTTGCAATGAGGTTGCCTCTGGAACATGCCCGAGTTGAGCCCAAAGTGGGAGATGGGCATTAAAGTCTCCAACTATTAGAAATGGTGTTGAAAGTTGGGAAACCAGATCTTCAAAGTCAATTAACGAGAGGTCATCTGATGGCGGTACATATACATTGCAAATGCAACATTCGATTGATGGCAGCTTAATCATTACAGCTACAGATTGTATATCAGATTGTAGCTGTAGCGGATCTACAAATATGTCATCCCTGAGGAGCATCATAGTGCCCCCGTGAGCTGGAAAGCCCTCTTCTGTTTCAATGTCACACCTCAATGGTGTGTAGCGTCTGATTTTAAACTTGTCTTGCTGTCGTAGCTTAGTCTCTTGTAAGCATACCAACAAGGGGTTATGCTTACTCAGCAAAAGTTCCAGTTCTGGTCGATGTACTCTTAAACCCCGTATGTTGCATTGGAGGTTAGCCATTGGAACTATGGAGATAGGATGTAAACGTCGGTCTTCATTAAGACGACTTTGACGGTGGCCGAATCAGTTTACCCTTTTTCTTCGGTGTAGGGCTAACACCTGTTTCTTCTTCTTCGGGTTTATCCTGGCGCTTTTTCGTTACCGTTCTTGCAGTGTGGTCCGTATCCTCGTGGTCCATCTCCTCTACGGATGTGGCCCCCTTGCCGATAGAGGACTTCGGTTCGAGGCCCCCAAAGCGGTTGGACACGGAGAGCGACGAGGATGACAATTGTCGATCCGTGTCCTCACTTGAAGATTCTTCTGCGGAGGAGCTTTACGACGTCCTAGGGCTCCTTTTTCTACTGATAGTTTTGCTGCGCTCTTTGAGGAAGTCATATTTCGTGAAGCTGGTCTTGAATTGTTTAGGCGGGGCTTCGTACACAACGAGCTTCCGAGTCTTGGAGGTAGATGCTTTAGCCGGTGACAGTGATTTCGATCGCCTTCCCAAACACCGAAGTGGACCACGGTTTGGGCGTTTGAGGGAACACTTTCACCTCGCAGAGGAACCCGGTCGAGAGATTTTACCAGAGCCTCTTCGGCCAGGTTTCGGGGTTACTGATGGGCCTTCTCGGCAGCCGTAGCGGTTCTGTGGTACATCAAGTCCCCATTGTACATCACCCCATCAGTCAATCCCCTACTTTGTGTTGCCACCCCACGGAACGAGGACCGCAGAGGTTGGAATTTGAGGGGCTCTCTATCAGAGTCAATATGAGCCAAAAAAAATATATCGTTACGTGAAATTTTTGTTTCCGAAAAGCAGACCTTTTATTGTTCGACACGAATAATCTCTGTTAAGTGTCGAATTATCTCAACCAGACTCAATATGTGACAAAAACACATCATTGCGCGATACTTTTGTTACTGAAAAGTAGGTCTTTTACAGTTACGCACGAATAATCACTGCAAAGGAACGAATTACCTCTACCACAGTCAACATAAGACAAAAGCAGATCACTACGTGATACTTTAGTTATAGAAAAAAGGCCTTTTACTGTTACACATCACTAATCTCCGCAAAGCGTCAAATTATTTCTACTAGAATCAATATATGCCAAAAAACTTTTTACATGATATTATTGTTACAGAAAGGTAGGCGTTATACTGTTGGACACGAATAATCTCTGAAAGGTGTCGAAGTATCTCTACCAAAGTCAATTTGAGACAAAAACCCGTCATTACGCCATACTTTTGCTACTGAATTTTTGGGAGAGGAAAGCATGTATTCAGCTAGGAGGGGAAAGGATAGGTCGCGGTGAACGAGTTTGGAATGTACTAATCGGCATTGACTGCGGTACTCAGAAATCAGTTTTGGAGGCGTTGGGTGTGAATTTTGGCAACAATGGCCCAGACTGGGTAGGCGTAGGTGAGGTTAGGACGAAGGATTTGGCTGTATAGGAGAAATTTGTTGGAGAGGGACATGGCAGATTTTCTCTGATAGAGGGGGTATAGAAATGCCATCTTGCGAACAACCTTGTTGTACAGGTCTGCTTTCCAGATTAGCTTCTGGTTCAGCTTGACGCCTAGGTATTTTCCGCACACCGACCTATGGACGTAACCACCGGCAAACCGTAGCTCTGGAATATCGGCCTCTAAACGCCGCGTAAACGTCACAGCTTGCAACTTTCTGGGATTTATTGTGAGGCGCCAGGTGTTAAACCAAATCGTCAGGTTGTCCGAATAGACCTGCAGCCTGCGTACTGCAACTTGGTGGCGTGTGGAGGCAGTTGTTATAGCAGTATCGTCAGCAAACTAGTATACCTTACACCCTTGGTAGGATGCTACTATATAGATGAATATGAGAAAGAGCAGGGGTCCATGCACACTTCCTTGAGGAACCCCCGCATGGATGGGATGGGAGGATGACGGCATTCCAGAAACAATGGCTAGGAGTTACAAAAACCCCGCAAGGTGTAAGGAGCGGCAGTTTGTTGGTTATTGTAACAGTCGACGATAGAAGTGTACCACAGTGACTTCATTCGTTTGTTTTCGTGCAACAAAATACCGAGTCAGCCGCCTTGAAGACAGCCGATTGTCAAGTTCTCGGCTTTATACTTCACCAAAACTTGCTTTAAATTTTTGCAAACCAGATTTGCGAATCTACGTAACCCATGCAAAAAATAATATGCAGTTCACATGTCAGCAAATAAAGGAATTAAAAAAATACTCGGCGCAAGTTCCTCGTTTATTCAAACGTTTGGTCGTTCCGTATAAAGTGCTTACCACATTAGTGTCGCAATATCCTATTCCTACAGCCACTCAAATGTTGCATTTGTATATTTAATTACTTTTAATGTTAACGGTCAATTGGACACTTCTCCTAAAGCAGAAGTAGAGAAAGAAATAGATTTCAGCTACGTAGAGATATATATATATATATATATATATATATATATATATATATATTGTAACGCGAGCGCTGGAACACCCTGTGAAAGCAGCTGGGAGCGGAAGACGAGGGAGGTCCGTGTTAGCTACGCCCTCCCCTCGTTTGTCTTATAGTGGTGACAGGCGGTGGTGACGGAGGAAAAACATGACTGTGCCGTCTGTTTCTGTCCACCTGGTTCCAGAAATTACGGGATCGTTCATCATCTGGAAACGACGAGAAGACGGCGAGATGCCTATAAAAAGGGCTGCAGCTAGTCAGAGTTGGTCGGTCAGTTAGTTAGTGAGACAGTCGCAGTTCTTGGTGTAAGAGTCAGTCAGTGTTTGACGTGCTAGCGCCGTGTTAATGAACGAGAAGACTGTGTGTAATTGTGTACGTGCATCTGAACGGTAACGGACGAACTGGTAAATTGTAATTGGTGTATTACGTAACTTTGTGTAATTGGCAAGTGTTCAACTGTAAGTCGGTGGAAATAAAGAACATTGTTGAGTTTGTGTAATTGGACTTTTCATTTCACGAACCCACAAAGTCACACTGGTGTCAGGAAGCGGGAAAACAACATAACATCACCGAACATTATAACCATGGAGGCAGCATTAGAAAAGATTTTAGCGGAACTGAAAGAAATGAAGACGGCAACTGAAAACCTCGCTGCAAAAATAGAAGCGGCAAACAACAACCGCATCGCCGAGTTGAAACAAATGAAGACGGCCAACGACAACATCACCGCGGAGATGGAAGAAATGAAGACCGAGTTAACCATAGAAATGAGAGCAGCGAACGGTAGTCTGGCCACGGAAATGAAGGCGGCGAACGAGGCTCTCGCCGCAAAGTTTGAGGAACGGTTGGCCGGCGTGAGGGATGACGTCACGAACCTGGGCAAGCGGAAGGTTCAAGTAGACGACCGCCTTAATGATTTAGAGGAAAAGGCCGACAACATCGCAAAACCCCTCACCCGCCTGACGGAGGAAAACCGGCCTTATGTGTGGACGGAGGACGCCGAAGACGCTTTCCAGCACCCGAAGGAGACCCTGTGCAGTGCTCCAATTTTGGGTTTCCCGCAACCGGATGGCGCCTTCATTGTGGACACCGACGCTAGTGACCATTGCATTGGAGGTGTCCTATCGCAGAACCTGGAAGGCCAGACAGCACGTTGGGTCCAGAGGCTGCAGGAGTACGACTTCACCTCGGAACATCGTAGAGGGAAGAGTCACGATAACGCAGACGCCATGTCCCGAAGACCCTGTTCAGTAGAGTGCGGTCAGTGCACCAGAGTGGAAGAGAAGGAGCGTGCCGCAGCAGCCCGAGTAGTTGTGGCAGTGCCTGCTGAAGGCTGGGATAGCGCAGGCCTGAGGAGGGAGCAGCTGGCGGACGCAGACTTGGGGCCACTCTTGAGGGAAGTGGAGGCAGGGACGAGGCCAACCTGGGAGGACATCGCACCGAGGAGCGCCACCTACAAGTCGTACTGGGCCCAATGGGACTCGTTGAAGGCCAGAGTGGGCTTGCTGTTCCGGGTATGGGAGTCACCCGATGGGAAGGCGCAGAGAGGACAGTTGGTACTTCCCCGGAGCAAGGTCCCGGAAGTCTTGGAGGAAGTGCACGCCGGTACTTCAGGAGGACACCTGGGAGCGAACCGAATGATTCACAAACTACGGCAGCGCTACTTCTGGCTGAGACTCCGAGCAGATGCTGGTGGTACACCTGGACCGCCTCGCACGCTACGATGGGGCTGTTCGGGGCGAACAGCTTTGAGGAGGGAGCAGTGTAACGCGAGCGCTGGAACACCCTGTGAAAGCAGCTGGGGGCGGAAGACGAGGGAGGTCCGTGTTAGCTACGCCCTCCCCTCGTTTGTCTTATAGTGGTGACAGGCGGTGGTGACGGAGGAAAAACATGACTGTGCCGTCTGTTTCTGTCCACCTGGTTCCAGAAATTACGGGATCGTTCATCATCTGGAAACGTCGAGAAGCCGGCGAGATGCCTATAAAAAGGGCTGCAGCTAGTCAGAGTTGGTCGGTCAGTTAGTTAGTGAGACAGTCGCAGTTCTTTGTGTAAGAGTCAGCCAGTGTTTGACGTGCTAGCGCCGTGTTAATGAACGAGAAGACTGTGTGTAATTGTGTACGTGCATCTGAACGGTAACGGACGAACTGGTAAATTGTAATTGGTGTATTACGTAACTTTGTGTAATTGGCAAGTGTTCAACTGTAAGTCGGTGGAAATAAAGAACATTGTTGAGTTTGTGTAATTGGACTTTTCATTTCACGAACCCACAAAGTCACAATATAGAGAGAGAGGGAGAGAGAAAGAGAGAGAGACGATATTGTAGCGAACTCCGGAAAGGGGGATGTAGCTTTCAGATGTAGGCTACTTAGGTTTATTAAGCCAAAGTTCGTATATAAGCCAGGTTTATTATTTTAAAAGGAACATCAGATCGAAAGGTGGCCTTGGCCTAATGGAATACAACCAAACTTACCTTAAAGTTCCTAGCTAGTTCAACGCTTGCGATGACAGTCGTGACGATGTTTGACGACTTCGTTAACTGAACACGGACACTTAACTCACCATAGACTGCCCATCATCTGCATATCAGCTGCGCATGTTGAACTACATTGAGCCACCTTAAATACTTTATTTTTGAAATGTAAGCGCTGTATTATTCGGAATTCCAGGATTGAACTACTTTCAACACATTTTGTCAAATGTCATAATCTAGCCGGTGGAGGTTTGATCCCTACCATGACCGCTACAATATGATAAAGGCTATATTTCGGTGATAGGATGCTCTATGTTGCAGGCTGCTTGCAGGTCTGGATGTTCTAGAAGATCTGAATGCTGTAAGAAGCTTGCTGCTATGTATCCCTCATTTCTGATATCGCTGACGTACAGTCGGGTTGGCATGACAACATTCCAGTGAACAGTTTTGTTCAGTAGGTAATTGTTTCAGCTTATTCGCATACATAAGCAACGCATAGTCATCTTTAAAAGTAAGTTACCCATTTTGTTGTAATATTTACTTAAAGTCTCTGTGATAAAACATTTATACTTTCCGGCTCCCGATCAGTCCCAATTTTCAGTTATTTTCAGCCCTCTCTCCGATCACCACTATTCCCTCTGACTGCCCTCACATATTGTTGCCCACAGCACGATGCGCCTCCTTTAATTTAAAATACGAGGGATGTTCAATAAATTATGATCATAATTTTTTACGGTCATAACTTATTGCACTAAAATTCAATCTTATTACACTCTGTTAGCTTAATGTGAAACAAACACGCCGTAGTAGTTTCATTGTTGGTACTCGTGGTTTCCACCTGTGAGAACCAAGCAAGTTCAGACACGTTCAGTTTCGCAGAAATGGAGGTAACACGCGAGGAACAATATGCGGCTTTGGATTTCTGCTTTCGTCTCAACAAATCTGCAGTTGGGGCACATACAATGTAACAGGAGGCCTACGGAGAGCCTGTTCTTCCCTACAGCACAGCTCGAAGGTGGTTTAAAATGTTTAAAGAGGGGAGATAATCAATTTCAAAGAAAATTGCACCCGGTGCTCCAGTTACTGCTCTTATGGAAGAAAACTTCAACGCTGCTGCTGCCATTGTGAGAGAGGAAGTACGAATTACCTTAAGATCACTTTCTGAGATACTGAACATTTCATTGGGTGCCAGCCACACATTGGTGAAAAAACATTACACATGAGACGTGCTTGTGCGCGATGGGTTCCAAGGCTGTTGAATCCCGAACAAAGGCACATTCGCATGAATGTCTGCATGCAGCTAAGGTTGATGTTAGAGGAAGATCCGGAGTTTCTTTCAAACGTAATCACTGCTGATGAAACTTGGCTTCATTATTTTGATCCTGAGAGCAAACAGCAAAGCTCAGTGTGGAAATCTCCTTCATCACCAACCCCCCTAAAAGCAAAAGTGGTTGGTTCTGCTGGGGCAGTTATGGCCATCTCATTCTGTGGTATTCCTGGATGGTTTATCAGCATGTTGCACCCGCACACACATCAGTAACTGGACAACATTATAGGGATGTCCTAACAACATTGCAAGTCCATATAAGGCACAAAAGACCACGTTTTCGTGAAGCAGGCTGGATGCTGCACCATGATAATGCGCGGCCATATATTGCCAAAGTTGTTGCTAATTATCTTGCAAAGATCAACGTGAAGTGCAACCCTCACTCTCCCTACAGTCCGGATTTAGGCCCATGTGACTTTTTCTATTCTCTAACTTGAAGATACGTCTTCGTGGGAGCCATTGTCCATCATAAGTAGTGGTGAAGGCTGCGGAGGCGATTATGAAAGATCTCTCAAAAATGGTTTCCAGCATGCCTTTGAAGACTGGCAGAAACGCTAGGAGAAGTGCATCGAATTCAGGGGAGACTAGTTTGAGAATGACCATCAAAATTATGAGCATGAGTAAAGGTACGCTGTCAAAAGGAGTTGTGATAATTCTTTATTGAACAGCCCTCGTATATAAATTAAAATATGCTACTTTAACACGTAGACTATTTTTTAGTTGTTCCATTGTTTCAAAATAAAAGGAGGTGAAATGGTTGAGTGATGCGACCCGGAAAGTACACCATGTCATGTAATTCTTTTGACTTGTAACGAAAGATAATATAATATAGTACAAAATTTCCAAAAGCTCCTTGGTAGGGTTAACTCACTTGATAATATATACCTAACTGCCTTTGATGGTCTCCTGCTCTGCCTAAGTGCTACACATCGTTGTCAATTTTCTTAACCCTATTTTATTTTACTGTATTTACTTGTAACACCTTTTTATGCCCCAGGTATGGCCTTTAAACAGTAGCGACATGACTTAGAAACAGCAAGAGAATTGCAACAAAAATGTTGAATGTGTAGATTGCTGTAAATGGCCACCTGAAGGGCAAGGTGTAGCGGAAGGAACACAGATGTTTGCATATAGCTTGAGATAGAGTCACATACATAGAGTACTATCTTGTGATAATTTCCTAACGTTATATATTACTTTTTGAGTATTTAATAGCCTTCACTCTACCAGCTATCGTTCAAGGAAAGAAGTTCCTTGCTGATTCATTTTCATAATATAAATTATTTCAATGGAACCTTTACAGAAAAAAATTAGTGTAGTTGCTTTATAGGAATATCAGTCCCACACAGTCATCTAATCTGTATTCCTCAACATGCATCTTAAAGAAGTGGAATAAGGGCTATAATTTTTGAGCTAGCACTATATGAACGAGGTCCTATTCACTTGACACACTACAACTGCTCAGTTTACCTCAACGACGAACTGCTTGTTTCCAGCTGACGAGCTTACTTCCTCTTTAAGACACAAATTGTATAACTCAATAGCTAAAGGCAACATTCAAATAGAATGTGGACGTACACTCGTTGCTAATTACTGACAAAATCCGTAGAAGTAGGGATTTTATTGAGCTGTTAAAGTACAGGGTGCCTCAAAAAGAAGCAGGGAATTTGTATTGACAGACGCCTGGAACAACGTCACACTTGAAACCATCCAGAATGCCAGCCGATGTGGGTTACAAGGTCCACGATCCTGTGTGGAATCCAAAGGAAGTCATTTTGAGTACGTGCATTGATTATGAAAATTCGAGGCATGGTGTCAGTAAAATAAAAATGAAAATGCTTATCTAACTCAAAGTACAGAATCTAAGAAATTTACTGCATTTTTGTGGGGCACCCTCTAAAATAAATACAATAATTTATGTTTCTCATTATGAGTTTTATTTTGTAAATCAACAAACTTGACAAACATATTATAATGACTCAGACGGAGATTTATTTAACAGTACTTCATAATTTTGTACTCACATGTACTTACTTTAAATAATTTGTACACTTGCTCTACATCTTATTACTTTTTACTTCTCGTTTACAGTTTCTATTAATTGGGGAAAATTAATGTACTCTTAACGCTTTTCATATAAGCGTCTCCCCTCTGTGTTAAAAGTTTATTAACAATCATAGTAATTGAATATTAAATATCGTATTATTGCTGGATTGCTAACAATCTTAAAATATGTTTACATACTTTAACGTTCTTACATGGAACACATATTAACATATTCATACGGATTATATATTTAAAATTATATAATCCGATTACAATTGTGTACATATAAAACATATGAATCCTTAAATTGTCACATGTGTTCATAAATATTTATGTCTTCACAATATTTTCCATTACAAGTCAATATTTTCTTATTTCTTTTTAAATTGTCGTTTGACGTTTTTCCAACTTATTCAATCCTTATTTCTGCAATTACCATTAGAAATCTTTTATACTTTTTAAAAATATTTCATTGCTCTTGGCAAAACTGATTTTACAAATGGAGTTTTAAAATTAGAGTGATTAATAATTGAGACTTAGAATACATAAATGAATATAACAGTGCCTGAAGCGTCTGTAAGTTCCCTTGGATTTCTGTTCTACAATTTTAGCAAGGTTATTAAATTATTTACAATATTTTTGATGAACCACTGCTTGAGATACACATATTCCGGCCAAAACCTTGATATCCAGATATTGTCTGAAACACATGTTTTGAAACAAGTTGTGGAAAGATTAAACTTTTAATATCACGTCTATTGAAGCTATATCCATTTAGTGACATCATGATTTGCAAGAAATCTTCAAAGCAGTAGTCCATTAGGTGTTACAAACAAATCGATTGCCCCGATCAAAGTTATATGAATCAAATTGTTTAAACCACATGCAAATTTGCTTATAATGAAATAGCTTGTCTGTGATTGTCTCTTGGAACAAAGATAAATAAGTTCAAGCAACAGATATGAAGTGTTTAATGCATTTAGCAGGTTGCATTCTAAATTGTATAAAGTAAATAAATACAAACAATAAATTCAGTAAAGAAGTATATCTAAGCAACACTTAGATATTTTCGTATTAAATGAAAAGTTAATGTATATGTGTACTTAGACCATGTTCAACACAACGTAATTAGGCAAACAAATAAGCTTTTCACTTGTTGAAGCAACATTAAATCGATTTTTCACGCTTCATTTTGCTCCTCCGTTTACTTTGGCAATTATAGCAAAAGTTTCAGTCTTACTCTACCGTTACATAGCTAAAACTGTCACAAAACATAAATCAGATCGTGAGCGGGACCAAGAAAGACCAGTGAAAGCATAGAATGGTCAATGAAAGCAACTGTTTTGTCTATCATTTATCATATTTTTCTTTTACTTTCCGTAACAACTGCATTTCACCAAAAATTCAATCTAAATATTTCACCAGAATTACGCCTTTTGGAGATACAGAAGACTCTGTACCCAGCAGTTCCATTTCTACCTCAGGAGGGAGCTCAGATTGTATATCATCTGGCATGGATGATGCAGATATTTATTGTTACTATTGACCGCATCACTTACCGGCAAGTTTTGTGCCAAAGCCTCCCCTAAGAGGGCCACCACACCACCTCTTCAGGTTCCAAACTCAACACGGCCACATCTGGCGCCTAGACCCTCAATCCCACTGCAGCCAGCCACTAGGACCATGCAACCGGAATGAGATACAAGACATTTTCCTACACCCTCCTCAACAACCACCAAATACAGGAAGGAAACAAAAACGATACACGACCTGCTCGTTTAATTTCATGTGTTGTGCATGTACGATACAGTGTCTTTCTGTTTATGATTATAATATAGTATTCTTGTTAATATTTAAATGTAACTGATTTAGGACTCTAATTGAACGACATACTAACACACGCTTCAAGTGATGTAACATTACTCTTGCTCACAACTATAAGTACCATAAGTACCATAAACTTTATTGTATCCAAGTACCATAATGTACTTGGATACAATAAAGTTTATCAACAACTAAAAAAGAAAAAAATCAGGGGAAGCAAAACCCCAGTGCAAACTCCAAATAGTTCTCGTGTATCGACAAGTGTTTTGAAAAGCCTTCTGATGAAGCAGGATCAGTCAGTTGACGAACTAGGGACACTATGTCGAACTAGTTTCGTCATTAAGTACCGAAGTTCTCATTTTTATTATCAGTTTTAGTATCACTATTATCTTTATTTATTATTTAATGTCATTATTACAATTCTTTATTATCACTTTACTATTCCATCCATTACCTACTCTAAAAATTGTGCTAATTTTATTGGAGCATCCAATACATTAAAATGCCTAGATCTCAAAGAACTTCAACAACAGTCTAGGTTCCAAGATATTGTTACCCTGGCGGCAGACTCACGATGCCGATTAATAAATGATGGCCGGTGGAGATTCGGGAAACTTCGGGGCCGATCGTTACCGGAAGCGACAGTCAGTTGAGCGAAGTGCTTTTAAAATAAACAGTTTTAGGTTATCTAGTAAAATGTAATTGTGAACAGTGTATTGCTACGAAAATAAAGTGCAGTTTTTTGTGTTTGTAACCTCGACTTTTTATTTCACAAACGCACAAAGTCACAACTGGCGTCAGGAGTGGGGTAACGGCCATGGAATCGGCACTGGAAAAGATTTTACACAAAATGGGAGAAATGAAGACGGCCAGCGACAACATGGCTGAGAAGATGCAAGAACTGAAGGCCGAAATAACAGCGAAGAAAGAAGCGGCAAATAACAACCTGGCCGCGGAAATAACAGCAGAGACGGAAGCGGCAAATAACAACTTGGCCACGACAATTACCGCAAAGATTGCCGAACTGATCACAGAAATGAGGGCAGCGAACGACAGCCTGGCCACGTAGATAAAAGCGGCAAACGAGGCCCTTGCCGTGAAGTTTGAAGAACAGTTGGCCGGCGTGAGGGATAACGTGACGGAGCTTGGCAACCGGATGGGCCAAGTGGACGAGCGCGTCGAGGACCTGGTGAGCCCCGTTGACGACCTGGAGGGAAAGGCCGACAGCAGCATCAAGTCCCTGAACGCCATAGTAGAGGACGTCGTCGGCAGGAAACTGAAGGATTTGAAGTCCGATGCGCCGGGATGCGACACAACATCTGCGCGCGTCAAACTGCCGAAATATGACGGCGCGTCAACATTTGAGGTCTTCCGGCGCCAGTTCGACACAGTGGCCAAGCACAACAGGTGGTCACCGGAGGAGGAGGCCACACAGCTAATAGCCAGCCTCCAGGAAGTCCTAAATGCGGTGCAGACAACGGCGGCGGTCAAGGACATCTGGGAGGCCCTGCAGAATCGTTTCGGGAACCACCGCTTAGCGGCAGCGTACCGCAGCCAAATAAAGGCAACGTCACAGCAGCCGGGGGAGACGCTGCAGGAGTTGGCCATAGCGATTAAGCAACTAGCTAGCAAGGCCTTGGTTGACCTGCCACTGGAGTTCGTATCCCGGGAAGCTGCCTACAACTTTTTCGACGGGGTATGCGACACAGAGATTCGTCAGCGCCTAATGCTCGGCGATTATAAAACCATCCACGAGGCGCTGACAGCGGCATTAAAGATGGAGGCGGCCAAGGTAGCATCTATCCCGACGTCGAGAACGAGGAGTGTCCGCTACGCCGGAGACAGAAGACCAGCTGAGGGACGCCGGCGATCACCTATTGGCCTGTGTTGGGGGTGTGGACAGCCCGGGCACCTGCAGAGAGACTCCCCACATCAGGAAGGGCAGCGGGAAGAACGAGTAAGGCCCGGCGTGGAGAGGGGTACGTCGGCGCCATTACCACCATCCATTCGAGTGAAAATCCGTGCCGTCAGCCGGTGGATGGATGACAACCTCATCGCGGACGGCTAGGTAAGAGGAAAGCCGTGCCGCGTGCTGGTGGACACTGGGGTGGCCGTGACCATCATCAGACCTGACGTGGCGAAGGGTTTGCCTATGCGGAAGCCGAGCCGACCATACGAGCTTGTGACGTCATCGGGCGACACCATGCCTGTGCAGCAGGAGGCCCTGCTGGAGCTAACCCTGGGACGGAGTGCCGTGCGTCTGTGGGTGTTCGTCGCGAAGGTGGCTCAGAAGGTGATTCTGGGACTGGATGCCCTCAGGAGCCACGAGGCGACGGTCGACGTCGGCAGGAAGGTCCTACGGCTCAACGGAGAAGATGTTTTGCTTCGTCAAACTGAAGAGCGCCTTGGAATCGGTAGGGTCATCTTGCACGAAGACGTGGTTGTCCCCGCGACGAGCGAGGTGATGGTGACGGCGCGACCGGAAGCTCGGACAGCAGGTTTGATTCAGATGCCGCAGGAATACGACTTCACTTCGGAACATCGCAGAGGGAAGAGCCACGGTAACGCGGACGCTATGTCCCGAAGACACTGTCCAGAAGAGTGCGGCCAATGCACAAGAGTGGAGCAGGAGCGTGCCGCAGCAGTTCGAGTAGTCACGGCAGTGTCTGCGGATGGCTGGGATAGCGCAGGCCTGAGGAGGGAGCAGCTGGAGGACGCAGACTTGGGGCCACTCTTGAGGGAAGTGGAGGCAGGGACGAGACCTACCTGGGCGGGCGTCGCTCCGAGGAGCGCCACCTACAAGTCTTACTGGGCCCAGTGGGACTCGTTGAAGACCAGAGAGGGTGTGCTGTTCCCGGCATGGGAATCACCCGATGGGAAAAAGCAGAGAGAACAGTTGGTACTTCCACGGAGTAAGGTTCCGGAAGTCTTGGAAGAAGTGCACACCGGTACTTAAGGTGGTACACCTGGATCGCCTGGCCCGCTACGAAGGCGCTGTTCGGGACGACCAGCCTTGAGGAGGGAGCAGTGTCACCCTGGCGGCACACTCGCGATGCCGATCAATAAATGATGTCCGGTTGAGATTAGGGAAACTTCGGGGCCGATGGTTACCGGAAACGACAGTCAGTTGAGCGAAGTGTTTTTAAAATAAACAGTTTTAGGTTATCTAGCAAATTGTAATTGTGAACAGTGTAATGCTACGAAAATAAAGTGCAGTTTTTTGTGTTTGTAACCTCGACTTTTTATTTCACGAACCCACAAAGTCACAATATAGAGTGGAAGTTCAATCCCCCTACTACTAGTTGGTGGGGAAGATGGTGGGAGCGGCTGGTAGCTGAATTGTCATCGGCCAATTAGTCTTCTCCCAGCCATCAGTAAGCTGTTTGAACAAGTATTCCAACTGCGTCTACAAGCCCTGCTGGACCGTCATCATGTGCTACGACTAGAGCAATTTGGATTCCGGCGTCATCGCTCAACAACTCACCAGCTCCTCCGAATAGTGGACGTAGTGGTCAGAGAATTCAGCAGTTTTCACTACGTTGCAGCCATATTCCTTGATATTTCCAAAGCCTTCTGCTCTGTATGGCATGAAGACCTCCTTCATCGCCTAATGCACTACGACATCGCTTCCTACTTAATCCATCTAATCCACAGCTACCTAAAAAGCCGATCCTTCATCGTTGCTAGGGACGACATCATCTCTCAACGTTATGCCATCAACGCAGGTTACCCCAAGGCAGTGTCCTGGGGCCCCTGTTATTCCTTGTGTACATCAACACTCTTCCTACCTATAGAGGCTGCAACTTATATATATTTGCAGACGACACAGCTCTGACGGCCACTTCAAAACATCACACATATGTGGTAAAACGGGCACAGTTATATGCTGATATGCTGTCCACTTGGTTTATCACCTGGCGTCTAACGGTAAACGCTACTAAGTCCCAGGCTGTTACCTTTACCAGGCGAAATGGTCAAGCTGTCCCTAATCTCCTGCTAGCAGGAGAAGAGGTACCATGGTCCAAAACAGTAACTTATCTAGGGGTCACCCTAGATATGAAGCTAACATGGAAGGCCCACATCACAGCACTGGAAAACAAAGTGAGCAGAAAGATGGCAACGTTGCACGCACTATATAACAGAAAGTCCACAATGGTGCTGAGGAACAAGATCCTCCTCTACAAGCAGTTTCTCCGACCTACATTAGCAAATGCCTGCCAAGTCTGGGGAGTTGCCGCAAGAACACACCTCCCAAGTTACAAGTACTACAAAAGCGCTATCATTGCACTGCAACCCATGCCCAGTGGTACATTCCCAACGACAATATTCACCCCAAACCTCCAATTTCCTAAAATCACGGAAATTTAGCATAGAAGCTTCTAGAAAGGTGTACGATGTGGACATGCTGCCGCACAGGACAGCTGAGTGTAAATAGTGTACAAAGTGAAGTGTGCGTGAATGAGTGTGTGAGTGGGAGGGACGTACTATGTATGCCCATGAGTGCGCGCGCGCGCGTGTGTGTGTGTGTGTGTGCTATATATTTAAATAAAATCACAAAAAACATAAAATTCAAGGAAAAACTGGAGCACCTAAATGAAAACCAACTAACTAAAGCTCCTCTAGCTGCGCCCATAAAGGGACGCTGTATGGGCTTTATGTAAAGCCATGTCGTCAAAACCAACAAAAACTGAAAACGGTAATATCATGCAAATGTAGAGCCTGTGAGCTGGTTCCATTTTACCGGCATCAGGTGTATCAAACAAAAATAAAAAGCCTAAGCCTAAGCTTCCTAAGGATGGTGGAGATGGTTTTGTGCTAGATATTGAACATCTAAAGAAGGAGAATTTTCAGGCACGCCTAAGTTACTGACAACACCTGATGCAAGAGCTGAAACAACGTTTTAGGAAGGAATATCCTTCCCCGCTGATCCAGCGCCCTATAGGAAATGGAACATCAATTTATAAGTAAGGTGATATGGTGCTGGTTTATTGCAAGCCACAAAAGAGGGTGGATTGGCCATTGGCGAGATTAGTGTCACTCTTTTCCAGATTTTACCAAGAATTTATGCTCTTCTTAAAATTCATAGACTTGGAGGAAAAATAGACCTTCTGTAAATAGTATAAATTCACCAACTTACAATTTAGCTAAATAGTTACATAAAATTAAGTAATTTTTATAAACTTGAGAGTTTAATTATTAAAAATGATGTTAAACAAGTAGAAAATATCGACATTGTCGTATTATGTAAGACTGATAAAGTTGTTTCTTTTGATGTAACTGCCTTGTTCCCTAGTTTTCCTAGAGAAAAACATTTGATTGTTTAAAGAAATTCAATTATACAAAATTTTCTTTAAAGATAACTGAAGTTTCTGTTACAAATAATTATATTTGTGTAGTATTTGTTGCTTTACTGCAAAAAGCTTCATTTCTACGTAATTAACCGTACCTATAAGTTGGGTAAACGACTTAGTTTCTGAATTGTGGTGCACATACACATATGAACACATAAAATTACGCATTATGTTTCTGTCATTGTTCTATCATTTTCTGCCACGCATTATATCATTCTTATTTTCCTGTCTGCTGAAATCAACCTAACCTTTTGCAGAAGTTTTTTCATTGCACATTTCAATGCGGTTAGAAGGGCAAATGTGTAAACCGAATTAAGTCAGATGATTAAAAAGCGCTTCGCAGTATTCTGTTTTTGAAATTCCAAATTAACTATATTACATTCAGACACATCTGAATAGACAGAATGACAGTTTCAAAAATTCAAACCAAATAACTAGTACCTTAGAAATGGCTATTAAAACTTACGAGTTTTAAGGAGGGGTGTATTTCATTCTGTATTAGGTGCCTTTTTGCATATCTTTTATGTTTTACTTCTTATGCTGTATTACATAATATTCCTTCTGAAAGAAGTGGACTACAGCTCCTATTTCTAGAAAGAAAAATACATATTTTATTAAAAATTTGATGCGTTGCACCCATATTACTTTCTCTTCAACAAACTATTAGTAGAAGTACTTATTCCTCTATATATTTGGATAAATGCTTGCAGATAATATCTTACTGCCAGCTTCCTTGCATGTGCAAGGAATATGGGAAAATAGTAGACTCTAGGTGATGCTCAAAACTTTTTAAATTATTTTGGCTCTGATTGTAGTTCTCTTTGTGTAAAACAAAAATGAGTAACGCCTCCCTAATTAAGAAAAACATAAATGTCTGAAAATTAAAATAAGTAATAAGGTAAACAAATAATTTAAATGTTGATTAATGATATGAAACGTTGACTAACGTAATGGAGTTAAAATGGTAACTAACGTTGGTGACCCCGACGTGATAATAAAGCAAAGAAATTGCCAATTAAACAACAGCACACTGTTACGTAAGTAGAAGATTTCTGAAGCATTTATTTCACCCTGTGGCGAATATCCAGTATAGACTGTATACTGTGTTGTAAATTGTGTATTTGGGAACATAAACAATAGGAAGTAATTTTGAAATGGCAACCGAGGAAAACAACGATGTTTATCGAAGAATATCGGGAGGGAACCCAATACAGGATTGTCAGATCGTACGTTCTTACTGTAAAATAAAAGGCTGGAATATGTAGGTACAAGCTTATAACTTAATGAATAAGTTGTTGTTTATCGATAACAAAAAGAAAGGAGTTTTTTATATTTGTGTAATTTACGTGTCTGCCTACGCAATACGTTTTAGTTATTTTAATACATTTGTATAAATTTCAGGGGATTTTTCCTATAACTTTCATCATATAATTAACCAAAAGAAAAGATTTGATAATAGAAAACCAGAAGAAGTGTCCAGCCAATCAGAACTTCATGAATACATTGTTTTTTACCCAGAACAAGAAGAAAGTCCTGTTTATATTTGTGGTGTTTATACTTGAAGTTAGATGTTTGACTGCATTCTATGTATTATTTACTTTAACACAGTTTTTTAAATACACAACACTTAATAAAGCGACAAAGCTCTCGCATCCTCACTTAACTTTGGACACAAGACTGATCTGTTTTAGTACGGGAATATATCATTGTAAATAACACTGAAACATTAAAATTTCTTTTCCAGTACTTTTACATTTCATTTGTTTGATAATTAAAATGTGAATAACTATAGTTAAGGAGATCCATTGGTTCAGATTGTGGAAAAAATCCCTGGAAAAATTGGAGTTGTATTACCATTTAACTGGGTATTTTTGCTGAAATCGGGGTATCAGACTTGAGTGCAAGTCACTTCTTGTAAATATAAGTAAACAGAAGCAAAATAATGTGTCAAAGTATGGTGATGTTGTTTGAAATATACCTTTCACCTTTCCCTGCATAACCGTTTTGTATATTTATTTGTTTTTAATTAAATAAAGAATGACTTATGCAGTTTGGGAAGTAGTGAATAAAACTTTCATATGGGAAAGGACAGACACAATAGCAACTTTTTAGTTATGTTTGCATATTTACGAATCTATATGTCTATAGGCCATAATTCTCTTCATGCAAATTATTAATCAAACTAAGTAACCCTTTCACAGAGCAATTTTTACACTGTTATTCTGTATCTGCAGGAAGGTCATATTCCAGCCCGCACTATATTCTTCACGCCCTGTACACCACCAAATAGTTGAGGGTGGTTATTTTCGAGCATTCTGAAGGAGGCCAGCACTGGGGCGCAGAGATGTGGTTGCAAGTTTCCGGGACGTTTTGTAGCCGGATGTGCTTCCTTTTCTGTCGGATTAATGCACATATTCCCCACGTAATGGTTTACAACTATATACCTCTCCGATTAGTGTTGTCTTTGCCACTCCCACTTTTTAAAGTTAAGGTGGGGTGTCCTAACTTGGGTTGAAAACCGAAGAACAGATTGGGCAAGAGCCACCGCCCGACGTCTTCCAAGTTGTGCTACCTGGAGATTGAGCGACAGACTTCCTGGTCCGGTACCACAAGTAGATCTGGCCTTCTCCAGTGGAAGGTACAAGAAGTAGAGTGCCAGCTTCTGTACGCTCGCAGAGCGACGAATGCCGAGTCTCTCCGGCTGTACAGATGACACACATCGACGGCTTCAGAACCTCCAGCAGCCATATCGTCCCAAGTTAACCTAGAAAAAGTTAAAAGTTTTAACAAGGAAGGTTTATTATTTCATTGATTTTATATAAATGTCTGTTCAAAAATTATCGCAAATTTGAATTTTCGAGGGCTACTTATATTCGATTTCCGATTGTTTTGTGGCGTTGTGTGGTACTTATGTCTCTCAGTTATGTTAAAAAGCTTGGCCATTTTGAACGTTAGGTTAATAGTTGACAGCTGCTTTGCTTGGACGTGATTTGGCTCACCTTCGACTTTTGTCTATTCCACAAAATGGATCAAAGCATCTGTATCAAATTTTGCGTGAAGAACAAAATTAGGTTTGCGGATGCATTCCTAATGTTGACCAAGGCATATGGTGAAGCTAGCTTGGACCAAAGTGGCGTTTAATGGTGGTACACAAGATTCTAAAAGGGTCGAGCAGGTGTGAACGACGAAGAGAGTCCTGGGCACCCGAGCTTGTCAACAACAGAGGAAAACATTGAAGAAGTGAAGAAAATAATATCGGTGAATCTTCCAATCACCATTAGAGAAGTTGCTGAGGACCTAAACATAGTGATTGGCTCGTACCATTCGATGTTCACCAGTGGCTTGGGCATGAGACAGGTCTCCGCCAAATTCGTACCAAAGTTGCTGAAATTCGACCAAAAACTCCATCGTATTAAGGTTCCTAAGGAGCTGTTGAACTCTGTCCGTGACTACCCAAATTTAATCCAGAGGGTCATAACGGGTGACGAATCATGGGTTTATGGTTATGACGTGTAAACTGAAGCTCAAACATTTCAATGGATGCCGCCACACGATCGAAGACCGAAAAAAGCGCGTAATTTTTGGTCGCATATGAAGATTTTGCTTAAAGTTTTCTTCCCTTGCAGGGGCGTGGTGCATGACGAGTTCTTGCCACAGGGTAAAACGGTTAATAACGAGTATTACTTACAAGTTATACGCAGTTTCCGCTAAGCATTCCGCCAGAAACACTCGGATTTGTGGAAGAACAAAATTGGCTTGTACATCATTTTATGTCCCTGCTCACTAATCGTTGCTTGTGCACGAATTTTTGACCAAAAACAATAGACCTATGATGCACCAGGCACCGAACTCTCCAGACACGGCCCCTATGACCTCCTATGACTTTATGTTGTCCCAAAAACTGAAGAGGACGATGAAAGTACGACGCTACGCCATGATTGAGGAGATCATGCCGGGATCGAAGTAGGAGCTGAACAAGATCACAGCAAACGTTGTTTTAAAAAACTTTGAAGTGTTTAATATTTGGGAGGGAGGTTACTTTGAAGGGGACAAAATAGATATTCATGAATAAATATTTACTTTTTGGAAAAACACAAAATTTGCGATGCTTTTTGAATAGACCTCGAACAAGGCCTCGCATAATAAACATCGTAGGTCGCCACAAAAAGTGCGTGACTTATAGCTTATGAGAATCCCTAGTGGTCTACCGGAAAACATACGAGTCAGTTGGAGAATTTAATGTCATGTCGGCACGTTGGCCATAGTAGCTCAGTTGTTTAGAGCAACCGCACGGAGAGAGGAAGATCCGTGGTTCAAATCCCGGCTATAGCATTGAATTTTACAGTCTAGCTCTACTCATCCAAACCTTAGCCTACACACGGCTAGTGTGGAAGAAATGATTATTTCTACTCTTACCTTTAGTTCTCTCAGAATTTGTAGAGGTTAGGACTATAGCATAACTGTCGACTAAATTTTTTTATTTTACAGTGTGTTGTCATATTATTGTAATGTTGTAATTTTCAATGTGGTCGCTATAAGACTTAGGAGCTCTGCGACCTAAAATAAACTGTAAAAAAGGATCAACAATATAGTAGTTGATGGATGTAGAACGATAAACTTGTCTCCTTTCATGAAAATGCCCTATTTACCAGAATTCTTATTCAAAAACTTGGAACGCTTTTTAGAAGAGGATGCCTTCTATAGATTTACATGAAGAATAAATAATTCTTTTTCAGATTACTAATCTTTGCATTGATCAAATATTTTTAAATTTTAATGGTCAAATTTTTCTACAGACCTCTGGTTTGGCAATGCATAATCCAATTTCATCTTCTCATCCTAATCTTTTTATGAGATATTTTGAAATACAAGTCACTAAAGAATTCCCTTTCAGTTGTAATGCTTGGTATAGTTTCATGGAAGACACTTTTGCTACTGTTGCTGATAAACGCATAAATGATGCTTTAAAACCTTTATATCTACAAGATAAAAATAAAAAATTTACGTTAGAGACTAAATATAATTGTTGTCTTTCCTTTCTATACCTAAAGATGATAAGATATACCAATAAGCTATACCTCGGCATTTATAGGTAATAAACTCATATATAAAATAAAAGTTTTAACAATTTATAAAAATTTGCTGTTTCTAACAGTTTCATTTACAAGTTAATATATGCCTACATAAAGAGTAATTCAATAGGGAATAAAACACATTTTAATACTGCTTTATCAGTGGTTTTAGTAAGTAGTTTTGCATATAAATGTTGAAATATTAAAATAAAAAATGTAAACAATTTTTTCCAACCAAAAAGAAGATGATTATAACTATAAAAATGCTTTTATCATCTTTGTGATAATGAAAATTTCACAAAATTGATAAAGAATTTGCTATAACATTGGTTCCTCAGCATAAATATACCATATTTATTACATTTTTCTAATAAAATAATACTTCGGAGAGGAAATTAGGCATTTAGAAATTTAGTTGTTTAGTTTGTGATCAGTTGCACATTTAACGGATCAAGCATAATCTAGAAACCGAAATGAGGATCCTTTTCGAAATATTAGGTATAAAGAGATGGATAAACTAGCTGTAGCAGAACACTTGTGGTCATTTGACTATAAAATAAATGCAGAAGTTATCTTATTAAAGCAATTAAATAGTCTAAAAGATTTAATGGTTTGGCATGAAATATTTATTCTAGAAA
The DNA here is from genome assembly GCA_030765055.1 of Mantis religiosa. Taxonomy (NCBI): domain Eukaryota; kingdom Metazoa; phylum Arthropoda; class Insecta; order Mantodea; family Mantidae; genus Mantis; species Mantis religiosa. Next base: position 91,498,858 of record CM060950.1, read on the forward strand.
ATAGAGAACAGGTAATAAATTTTGCAGTATGGCCAATTGATTCTCTATTTAATTTTTTTTTTGTTCTCAGAGATTGGTGATAAATACAAAAATAATGCATCACATAGCCGCTTTAAGGTTAACAAAAGAAATAAACTGAATGACTTAAAATGCAAGAGAGTTTTATGAGGAACTAGTCTCTCGAGTTCTGTGAGGAATTTTATCAATTCCCAAAGAGATAAGAAAAGTTTATAGCAAATTATTATATCTTGTTGCAATATTTGTACAGCACTGTAAGACTTTATTTTGCATATAAAGCGCAGTTCACCATCTCAGTTTGTTTTATTGTTTACTTATTCATTTTACTAAATTTACACAAAAAAGTTCTGTAGTAAGAGAAAATAATATAAGGAACAGATAAATATTATATTCCGTTCAGATTGTTGTACATAACGACCTAGTCAGATTTAAGTTTAATCATGCAACACTGGTGTCATTTTTTCAGTCAATTTGACTGAAATTTTATTTTTATTGGCCCATTACACAAACCTTAATAGATTTTCAATTTTGGCCCGCACTTCCTTTTACATGTGTATTATTGAGACTTAAAGACATATTTTATCATCCTACGCTTAATGCTGCACACGAGTAACTTTAAAAATGGTTAGTTTAAAATTATCTACCATTTACCAGATTATAATGAACAAATGTATTATTTAATTTTGTGTTACCAATCTTAACAAAAGAAAATAATTTTTAAATATTATGGCTTTGCATGTTCAAAATGCTGAAGTATTGTATAGCTTTTGAAATCAAAGAAAAGTATTATTAAATCTTAATTTTTAGAACTTCAGTAATAAACATGACAATATTTAGTTGTATTTAAATTGTATCGTATGTAGCATTTTAGAGTAAATCTGCTGGAAAAGAAATCCTTTCTCAGAAACTCAATTTTATAGTTGAACAAACACTTGTTGTGTTTTTTAACCTAATTAATAAAGAAACGGAATTTGTAACATAAAGAGTCAAAATTTAATTATAGAACCACAGTGATTCTGTCATAGAATATAAATATCAATGAAGGTTTATGTTGTGTAACCTCGACTAAAGAATATGCACTGTTGTAGAATTTTGTAAATTCTGTTAATTTAAGAAACATGTGTTTCTGAAATATATGTTGGAAGTACGATATTAAATCATCACACAACAAAAGGACACCTCAGCATCTCCAGTAATTTTAAACATGTTAATCGTTTAACTGACGTTGGTAGTAATATGAAACAATGATACGTAAGATGAAAAAATTAAATTTTTGGTAGTAAAAATATTATTTATTTTGACAAACGAGTATTTCAAAAAATAGTTGGAAGTAGATTTTTTGAATCCATACCTGATTAGTACGATAAGAGTAAATTCATGAGAAACAAAATCTTGGGTAATTTAATGCCAAATAAATATGTATTCAATATTCCTCAGGTAATAACTATATGGAAATTTCACTACCTGCATTTTCATGCTTTTAGGTTCTGGTGCTTGTTTACAAAATGTGAGGCAAGTTTATTAACAAAGTATTGTTAAAATATAAGTGAAAAACTGCAGGGAGATCCCTTCATAACGATCATTGGTTCGTCACATTTTCAAGAATATGTTTAGGTTACCCACTAGTAAACTACGTGAGGCTGAAGTGATATTACATAGAGAAAAACAGATAATATAAATTCATTTGTTTATAGAATTGTAACAAAATCTAATAAGTTGGGAAAGAAAGTGAATTATTATCTTACCTTCTTATGCTCCAGTTGATTTTTGATGAAATTGTTTTCCTTCAAGTGAGCCCCTCTGCTCCTGCAGACAATGATATAAATTAAATCACTATAGTTCCTAGGCAGACAGGACAATTTCACAAAAATCTCTAAATAACTTCACAAATAAATTGTTGATAGTCACAGTCCAAATCTGCGAAAGTATACAGCATAATCTTCTAAATTTTAATTAAAATCAAAATTAATTAGCACAATTTCATGCGATGCACACTAAAAGCTGTTGCATCAGGTAGTTAAAGTATATAATTCTTAATTTTTAACATTAATAACTGCGTAAATACGTAAGCTATAACAACTCACTCAGAATGTCCTTCAGTACGATATTAGATTATAACAATTTGTGTTATACATACTCGAATAATGTTTAGGTATACTCCTCACCTATTATTCACTTTAAATATTAAATAATAATACCTGATAATCCTTTTTAGATCACATTTTTGAGACCCTACGCTCGGATATTCGTAAATGTTCAGATTGCATTCCAGCATCACTTCTAACTCAGTAAATATGTTTAATCTCCTAAGTTACAACAGCTATCATTTGTTTTACATGTTTTTGTTTTACCTAATGACGTTAGATATGAAACGCCATCTGCTTGACATATACTATGAGCATTAAATATAACATAAAAATCACAAATACAATTTGACATAAATAAATAAAATAACATATTCACCTAAAATATGCTTAATGCTTTGTTATTATACATCACTGCCTGAGTTGTTTCTTTAGTTCTATTCAGTTCCATCCACCTTTAGCGCGTTTTGATATAACTGGCTTTGTTTTGCTTTTACGATGTTTAAAGTGACCCAAGACGACATTCAAGGTCATTGTACAATAAACGGTGTGCTCTACTCTAATAATTTACAGCTGTAACTTAATGCAGTATTTCTTAAGGATTTTATATTTTACATTTAACGGTTTAAGTTATAAAGCTATTTCCTTCGAAAGTTTTAATAAAAATGTTAGGCAGTGAATTAGAAGATTCTCTTGTTTACTACATGCGAATAGTAAACCAAGAAAATGTGTGTTGGTCGCTAAAATTATTGATACGAAAGTTACACTGGAACTAAATATTTTGAGGCCCCCGTATAAAAGTACCTGATTGTTTTACTCAAAAGATTATCCCTACTGTTTTTATAACTATTCTTACACGCGCTTAATCTTCAACTTCATATTTGTCCACATAATCAATTGCAGAGTATTGATAATTTTCTTGCACGTTTTAGGAAATATTGCAACACCGTAGACTTTAGAGTGGCTAGAAGATAAGAATGAACATGGGTTGAGCCAATACGGTTAAGGTACTCTCTTGGTGTTGCCAGTTCCACGGCAAGCGGGCGACAGAGATAGAAGATTTATCTGTCTCTCTCTCACCAAATCCACCTAGCAGTATCATACAGATGCTGAGATGTAGAGTGATACAGATGCTGACAGAGAAGTTCACTTAATGTTTAAGCATGCGCGTGAGAACATACACAATGTTTATCGCACAATCTGAACCTTAAAACCTTGAGCATCTTAACAGCCATTTTACTAAAATTGTGTATTTCTAAGTGCTTACTTAGCAAAGTTTCAGTGCATAAGTGTCTATTTTGTCCATTTTTAGTGCCTTTTGCCTGCCTATTTCAGATATTTTAAGAACCTATAATGCGTGTTCAAAGGGGCGTGGTTTTTAAGATTGAAGCGCGTCATTTACCTATGAATTTATTTACTAAAGCTGAGTACTACGTTCTAGGTAGTTTTAATGCTTCTTCTTTCTTATTAAAATTGTGTTTGTAAATGTCAAACTTCACAACAGCTCACTTACATAGCTATCGTTCATGTGGACACAAAGCAAAATAATTCAAATTAGGTGCGTTCTACGAAATAAGGTGTCTGCTACAGTGAAACAAAATAGTGACATTTCAACGATTTATGAACATAGTTTCTATTTTAACAATGCCATATTTGTATACTGTTTGTAATGCACTTTAAACAAAGTTTTGTTTCATTGAAATACCTAATAAACACTTAATATATGAATGTGTATTTATGAAGCAGTTTTACACCATGAATTTCCTGTACTAATGTAAGGCATTATGCACAGTAATTTTAGTCTTGCAGTAACAAAATCACTTCTCTGAAAAATATATTTGCGATCATCAATGCTTCTCCTATATCAGAACCCAACAGATTTCAGAATATTATGCATAGAAATTACAGAATCCGTGTATTGTATTTGCCCCCTCATTGAATTGTTCAGCCTTTTGGGTGTTGAATATTCACTCTTGTCATATAAATCATCAATAGTTGTTCGTGAAACACACTTTTGAACATTTTCTAAGTTGGTAGCACATTTTTTAGCTGCCCGATAGTAGTATAGAATTGAGAGAATCAGCACAGTGTAGATAAGATGTTGAACTCTCCTCTGTGTTAATATATGAGTGATGTAGAATGCTCATTGATTTAGAACTCTCCTATATGAAAATCGAGTTGTAAAAGAAGGGGAGTGTTGGCGTAGTGCCGTTCTCCCCTGTGCAGTGAGATGTTTTTGAGGGTTGGGATGATGATGATGATGATTGTGTGTGTGTGTGTGTGTGATGTGTAATGTGTGATGGGTGGGATGGGTAACGGGGGGGGGGGTTCCGGGGATGTTTGAATTAAATGTGAATTCTTTTCGATGTGTGTGTGTGTGCTTGAACTCTCATGTATGAATATCGAAGTCTAGGGTTCGATATTGTGATGGGGCGGGGTGGGTAACGGGGGTTCCGGGGATGTTTGAATTAAATGTATTGATAGTAATTCTTCGATGACTGTGCTTGAACTCTCATGTATGAATATCGAGTGTAGGGTTTGATATCTATTACGTTTAGTGTATGATATATGATGTAGTATCGTTAATCTTTAGATAAAAGAATATCGAGAGAATGATTAGGTTTGTTTACTGGGAGAGATTTATGAAAATAAATGTAATAAGACATTCTGGTAAGGGGTGTTCCCTATGCAGAATCTCTCCTTGAGCTATTGTATCCAAGAGCGATGTAAAGGTTAAGAAAAGGTTAAATTCCATTCCCACATCGAGGTACGAGAAAATATAAATCTATTCCACATTGATGAAGTATAAGAATGGAAATGTAAATCTATGTGAGAGGGTCGCATGACAAAGAAATGTCCCCTCTAAGCATGATAAAAGTGGTACATAGCAAATGCAAATAAAAATAAAAGCACTACCCATCTCTTTAAGAATGATAAAAAAATATTGAGAGAAAAGTATAAGAATGCAAATGTAAAGCTGTTTGAAAGGGGTTTCATGATAAAGGAACGCACCCTCTAAGCACGATAACTTAAAAAGAATATTCCCTCTAAGCATGATAAAAGTGGAACATAACATCGAAAATAAAATAAAAGCACTAACCATCTATTTAAAAATGATTTAGATAACGAGAGAAAAGTATCTCATCTTTAAGTATATATGAGTAATACAAAACTGATCAATCAATATGATAATATATATATACGCAACTAGGGATCTATAGTGTAGATATCCTAACTATCCATGGTAAGATATCACCCTCCATATAAAAAATTGTCTAGAAAATCTCCCCTCAGTATTACGAATACTCCACTGAACGTCATCCCTTTTGGTATGTGGGTCAGAGAAAAAAAGAGTTAATCTCTCCAGACTGGTGACAGGGGTGGTCAAAACATTCTTATTGCTGTAGCGAAGTCTAACTTTGTCAAATAACGTTAGGAAAAAAAAAGAATATATTTTAAAATTAAACGAATGAATCTATATATTTGTATGAATGATGAAACAATACTATGAATGTGTTAGTATACCAAATGTAAAAAAATCAAATGTTCAGAAAAATATATTTTGTACAAGTATGTGTGTGTAAAGAAATGTGTAATTATATCCCCCCCTCCAAGATGTAGGGAACGAATCACAGTTAGTGTGCGCACGCAACATGGTGTTTGGGAAGGAGAGATACGGTTGGAGGGGGTGTAAAAAATGATGAATCTATATAAAGTTTAAACTATGATAATAAAGTTACTAGTATTACCTTCGAACTTATAACGTAGTCACAACTACTTTAAACACATAGCGTAATATGTAGACAGTAACACCTCTCCCGGACGGAGGGGGGGCGGAGCATCTGTTAATAAATACCGCGGCACGGATGAGTGAGGAGGCAGTCGATTCTCTGGAAATATGGATCCTACAGGTAAGATAGAAAAGTTGTATATTGTAAGTCATTTTTTATCTCTGTTTACGAAGAATGTTGAAGTAATACTGATTCGTGTGTGCTTATATGTATCTTTCAGATCATGAGATGCTACAGCTAAATCAACTAGCTGAAGGTGGAACACATCTTCCCACAAAGAAACTACGTGAATTAGATCAGTCCGTTCAACACATCATTCGATCCGTCAAAACCGTGAAGACCAGATATGGTGAACGGGTCGTCGTGGAAACATCAGATTTCCAAGTCTTCCTCCCGGAGAGATTCAAACATATGACCGCAGCGCAGAAAGATCTACTAAATCGTGGTGACTGCATACTCCAATACCATGGCGAGGAAACACTAGAAAGTGGTTTCAAACGACATAAATTGTCTTTTTTAAGCAGCCCGTAATGTCGTCAAAAGGTGAGTACAATTATTGAATAAAATTTCATAAAAAAAAGTGATAATGTAGTTTCTTGCATGTAAATGTGAAATCGTACATGTTGTATTAGAACTTAAAGTGTTAATTATCGCACGTCATGTAGTATTAGTAATTGAATGTAGTTACTTGCATGTACGTACATGTTGTATTAGAACTTAAAGTGTTAATTATCGCACGTCATGTAGTATTAGTAATTGAGAGTGAACGTTGTAGGGTTAATTTTCATGTGTAATAATTACGTACATGTGAATATCGTAGTTCAGTTACGTTATTTCACATGCATGTTAGTTACGTTTGTTTGTTACACGTAAAAGTAACGTTGTAGGTGAAAAAAGAACGTTAATTTATATGTGTAAAACGTACATGTGAATATCGTAGTTCAGTTACGGTATTTTACATCTATATGGTTTACGTTGTGTGTTTTTATCATTTATGTAAGGGAGAGAGCATTACGTAAAACAGTTACATACTATCTGAATATTGTAGTTACGTGATGATAGCAATAATTGTAAAATACATAATCATTATGTAACTATTTTCATATGTAAAAGTTACATGCATGTTACGTTCTACGTAAAGTATAGAGTTTACGTAAAATTGAGATTCATACATGTAAAAGTTATTAACATGTATGTTATTTCTGTTACCACCTTACATACATGTAAATCAATGTTCCCGTATGTAAAGTTAATCGAATGTTGTAATTGCTTTTTTCAGAAACGACGACAAGATGCTCCGATACTGCCACTGGACAACCCTCGATTCAGCAAGATGAAACCTGTTCGAACGTGACCCAGGCTGAACGATTACGATGTATTCACAGTGAGTCTGCTTTCAAAAAACGATTAACCACCTACGAAATTCACAATTGTGTTAATATACTTGACCCCGTTATATTCTTAGCAGAATGCAAACCTTTAATTTTGAATGAAATTGATAAGGGCTTAAACATGTATAAATCAGGTCTTAAGATAGGATCCTGTTTATCCTGTCAATATGTCATAATATCACAAGAGAGCGATAATATTCATACATTTAACTTTAACAGTAAACTTGAGGTGATATTGCAATCTACAGATAAATCTATATGGTATGAAGAGCAGATTGTACAACCTATACTAGATCATATGGATAATTTTGAATCGCGTACCAGTTCAAAAGCTTTATACAGTATTGAGAAATTAACAATATATGTGACTCAATACGATTCATTGAATGCAGGGATGTATACTGAATTACCCGACTTTATAAAATCGAAGAGAGCTGTTATTAACATTCGTAATACTGATAAATATTGCTTTGCATACTGTCTGTTAGCATCCAAATACCCAGTAGAACGTAACAAGAATCGACCCACCTCCTATAAAAGATATGATTTTCGTAACGAATTTAACTTTGAGAATATAACATTCCCCGTATCATTGAAAGATGTAGAAAAATTCGAGAATCAAAATTCAAATATTTCAATAACGATATACGGTGTTGAAAATAAATCGATTATTCTCTTATATCAACCAAGAGAGATAAAATCACATCATGTTAATCTTTTAATGTATAAAAGACATTATTGTCTGATAACAGACTTGTCACGTTTGCTAGGAAAGCAGCTAACTAAACATAATGGGCGAAAATGGTTATGTAACAATTGTAACTTGTATTTCACATCAGAATCACGTTTAAATAGCCATAAAAAGAGGTGTATGATGAATCAAATCATCAGAATGCCCGAGGCTGGTAAAACTGATCTCGTTGAATTTAACGCATATTCGAAATGTCTAAAAGATCCATTCGTGGTTTATGCAGACATAGAATGTATCTTACGTAAGGTAGATTCGTGTCAAGATGTATCGAGTAAAAGCTGGACACGTAGCATTCATAAACATGAAGCGTATGCAATTGCATTACATTTGGTCTGTAGTTATGATAAAAATTTAACACGTTTCAAATCATTTGAAGGTCCATATGCAATTGAAAATTTTCTTAAAGAATTAACGTTAATTGCAAATCAGGTCATTAATATATATGCTAATAAAATTGAAATAAGTATGAGAGATGTGGATGAGCTAGAATATCAAAATGCAACACGATGTCACATATGCAAACGTGAATTTCTTAACTCGTGTATAAAGGTTCGTGATCATTGTCATTTGACTGGAAGTTACGTTGGCCCAGCTCATAAGCACTGCAATTTAAATAGGAAAGTGCCAGGATTCATACCAATATTCTTTCATTGCTTGTCAAAATACGATGCTCATTTCATAGTAAAGAAACTGGGTTACGATACGGAACCTATCAACTGTATTGCACAAACTTCTGAAAATTACTTATCCTTTAGCAAAAGATATACAAATTCGAATGGAATGAGTATATATCTAAGATTTCTGGATAGCTATCGTTTTTTGGATTCAAAACTTAGTAACCTTTCGGATATGTTAGAAGCAGATGATTTTCATTATACCAATAATATGTACACGAATCCTTTGCATAGACAACTGATGAAACGTAAAGGTGTCTTCCCGTACACGTATGTGGATTCTATAGAAAAATTATACGAGAATAGTCTACCATCCAAACATCAGTTTGATCATGTAAGCGATGAGGATTATAGTCATGCTAGAACGGTATGGAATGAATTCAATGTTAAAAATCTGGGTGAATATTTAAATATATATCTTAAGTGCGATACATTAATACTAACGGGCGTGTTTGAACGCTTCCGTGAATTAAGTATCGGTTTGTACGGACTCGACCCGTGTCAGTATTACACACTTCCCGGGTTAGCCTATGATGCAATGTTAAGAACGACTGGTGTACAGATTTCATTATTAACAGATAAGACTATGCTAGATTGCTTCGAAAAAGGAATACGAGGTGGAATTTGCACTGTGTCCAAACGGTATGCAAAGGCGAATAACAGATACATGACTAGCTATGATAACACTCAACCAACTAATTATTTAATGTACGTTGACTGCAATTCTCTATATAGTTATACAATGGAAAATAATAGCTTACCATACACTGATATAAGGTGGCTAACTGATGCTGAAATTAAATCAATAGATTTTATGTCTATTACAAGTGATTCTGACGTGGGATATGTGTTGGAAGTAGACTTTAAATATCCACAGGAACTTCATGATATACAAAATGATTTGCCATTATGCCCTTTGAATGAAATCGCGCCAGGTGATAAGTATACAAAATTGCTAACAACATTGAATGATAAAAATAAATACGTATTACATTATCTCAATTTTCAACAATGTGTTAAACTTGGTTTGATTCCATCGCGTATACATAGAGTAATAGGTTACAAACAATCTAACTGGATAAATCCTTACATTGAACTCAACGTTCGTAAACGTATTGAAGATAAGACGAAATTTGGTCAAAATCTATGGAAGTTAATGAATAATTGTGTTTATGGAAAATTTATAGAGAATGTAAAACGTTATAATTCATTTCATTTAGCTACCAGCTGGAAACGAGCGCGTAAATTGTTAGCTCGACAGACATGTATAAGGTACGTGATTTTTGATGAAAATTTAATAGGTATAGAATTGGTCAGAGATGAAATATTGATGAATAAGCCAATATACATAGGACAAGCAATCCTGGATCTATCCAAACATAAAATGTATGATTTTTATTATGAAATTCTGAAGAAAAAATTGAAAGATGTAACTTTAATCTATACGGACACGGATGCTTTTCTCTTTGAATCTAGCTGCGATATATATGAATTTATTAAAACCAATATACATTTATTCGATACATCGAATTATCCAATGGATAATGTGTATGGTATTCCGTTAGCAAATAAGAAAATTTCAGGATTATTCAAGGATGAGCTAGCCGGTAGAGTGATGACTGAATATGTAGGGCTGAAATCGAAATTATATAGTTATCGATATGATACTGAAGTGATTAAAAAATCAAAAGGTGTAACAAAAGATTCGATGAGATTCATAACCTTTGAACAATATCTCTCATGTATTACACATCCTGACACTATACATCGTAGCATGCAGACATGTTTCAGAAGTTATAAACATGATGTTCATACTATTGAATCTAATAAGATAGCTTTAAGTGGTATCGATACAAAACGATACATTCCCAATAATTCATTTTCAACATTAGCATGGGGACATTATGCTATAGAAAATTGTCAAGTGTAAATTTCTTTTCCTTTTCTCAATAAAGCATAGATTCAACTGAGTTAAAAGGTATTACTAGGCCACGATAATAACATATTACTGTATTTCAAAAAATAAAATAATTGAGTTTCAAGTATAATTGTAAAGTGTGTTACAACTGAGTTAAAAGGTATTACTAGGCACATGATAATAACATATTACTGTATTTCAAAAAACGAAATAATTGAGTTTCAAGTATATTTGTAAAGTGTGTTACTAATTACATGATAATAACATATTTACTTCATTTGAAAGATAACGTGTTGCTTTTTTTATGTTTATGTTAGGGGTGAAGGAATATTTTTTCCTATTCATGTCGTTTTGAAATGTTAGATAGCAGAAATCAATGAAATGTTAATTCAACTATAATCATGTATGATTTTTTATTAAAATATATTTACTAATTATATCAAAATGTTATTATCATGTCTCCGTTAAGGGGTGAGGGGAGATTTATATATATATCAATGTGAACTAGCATGTACAAAGGCTCTTATTTCAGCTATAATCATGTATGATGTTTGTTTAACGTATATTACTAATTACTTAAAATTGTAATTATCATGTTTACGTTAAGGGTAGGTGAATTTATATATACTCAATGTGAACTAGCATGTACGTTATGTTAAAATCTCTACAATTAAATGTTAATTCAACTATAATCATGTATGATTTTTTTTTAAAGTATAAAAATGTTATTATCATGTTTAAGTTAAGGAGATGTGAATTGGCAGTTACAGAAGATGTCAGGAATCAATGTGAACAAAAAAAAATCAAACACAATATATCATTAAAATTATATTTCTTTATTGAGTTGTGTGTTTTTTTATTTATACAATGTCCACCTCATTAATCCATTCACGGGTAGGAAATCCTAACCATTTCACCAGAAGCCTATCACCACGACGTCTGATGATCCTTTCAACTAAATACGTGTCTGGATATTGAGTTTTCTGTAATTCATAACCGTAGAATGCTCCTTCAATCAGTTTACCCTCCAGATCCTCGATGAGATAGGTCAATGGATGTGTCCTTTGCACTGTACGTATCCTAAAGACTTCAACACAATTTGGTAGATAACCTTTCTCCATAACACCTTTATGCTTAGAAATCCTCACGTAGTCACCAACACGATGAAGCCTAGATCTTCGCTTCTCACGCAGACTTCTATCATATTTGTAGACGCTGAGCAGGAGAGAATTATCACGAACTTCTACAGGCTTCATACGAATCGTTCGATGGTAAGTATTATTGTAGGTATGAATAATTCTAGGTAGTATGTTTATCCATTGATATGAGCGTTGAACAATAAATTCCTTATGCAAAATCAGTTTGATCGTTCTTATTAAACGTTCCACTGCAGCAGCCTTAACGTGTGTGAATGTACTGTAATGATTAATATTATTACGATTCATTAGTTCGCGGAAATGTTTATTGTAAAACTCCCTTCCTTTATCAGATTGAACATTCTTCGGAAACGATTCCATTTCATTCAATATCTCCTCCATAGCAGTCGAAACGTTAATACCACTTTTATCACGTAATGGTCGTGCATAAGCCATCTTGGAATAAAAATTGCATGCAAGAAGAATATACTTATAATTCCTATTGTCTCTTGCATAATTAGACATGTCCATAAGATCTATTTGTACTAAATCGTTCATTCCTTTGCTTATGATCTTACGACGTAAAAATCGTCTTCTAGCTGGTGCATGTAACTCGGTTGCAATGCGACGTTTTATCATGCTATAATTTTTGATGTTTTAAGTTCTGTAATAATTTCTTCTATCTCGGGTGAGTGATTCAAATTACCTGCATCCCTCGACGCAACTAATAATCTTAATCTGTTTATTACTTCATTCGGATCGTTCCAGTAGACGTAATCTAATTTTCTCTGCGGTACATGTTCTTTCCAACGTAAACCAAATCCAGTTCGATTACTAACAAGGTCACGAATGATATGACGATACTTGAACCCTCGATTTGCTCTTAAACGTCCATCTCTTGAATAACCGTGTCTGTAAACTTGAGTATTCTGTAAGATTTGCGAATACACGTCTAAATCATCATCTGTGTACGATGTCTTGCGAGGTAAACGTTTAAATAATAATTCATATAAGCCTGCTGTGGGTTCATACGTTTCTGTTCCTATCTGAACACCATCAGATTTAAACACAACTGTCTTGTTACCCAATTTATACTCATTATCCTCGTAACGTATGCCGTAAGTATTGTCCATGTCACTCGAACTAGCAGTTCGAACCTTGTGTAGATTCTTTGACACGAGATCAGATCCGTTAGCATCATCTGTAGTTTCGTCGTCGTTGTTGTCTTGGTGTGCTTTCGCTATTACTTTCAATGGTTCGGTTACAGGTTGAAGAACTTCAGACATGACTCGTTGCGTTTCGAATTTCATTCCTTTGAGAGAACGTAACTTTTCTCTTATTGCCCTACTCTGACGGGCAATGGATTCCTTAAGTCTTATAGCTTCAGCATCCATATCGAAATGAATGTATAATTAATCAGCTACTGCTAATTTATATGAAACTATCAGTTCTATACTTAATATATGACCATCTTTAGCACGTCCGACTGGCGCTGTAAACGATAGAATATCGCCAGTTTCAACTCTTACAGGATATCTTTCAACTAATCTTCCGTTTATTGCAAACAATGTATCATTTACAGCATGCGGATGTACCGATGATACGATGGAACACGAGAGTACACTTCCATTTCCAGGAACTTTATAGTATTCGAGTCCCGATGTTAACGTATACCTTAAAGAGGGACCTCGAAACGGACGTGTTTGCAATGAAATTATGAGTTGTGCTTTCAATTGTTGTAACATAGTGTTTACAACATTTCTCATTCGTGTTTTCATAGTATGAATATCATTATTTATAGTGATTAGTTTATTATCAAGTTCCGTTTGTCGTGCGGTTAGTTCTTTCACTTCTTCTTCTACAGCTGTAGTAATAGTCTCGCTAGCGGAGGTGATTGTTCTAGTTAACTGACTTTGTAATTCATTCTGTTTCCGTGTAATAGTATCCACAATGTTTGTTATAGTCTCAGTTAAACCCGTTTGCAATTCATTATGTTTCTGTATAAAGAAATGATTAACATAACTCATGGTGACTGCATCACTATCATCTATCGGGTCGGCTAAATCCTTCAATCTCTTCATTCGAAATGATAGAGTTTCATTAGAGTCGTGAATTGGAATCCTATCATCTACATATTTTTTATTAGGAACGTCGTGTTCGTGAAGGGGGTCCAACAGCGTTTTCATTCTTATACCATCTATAATGACATTATTTTCGGAATCACGTTTAAATGCATATTTACGTAAGTACTCCATTAAATTGTTGTATTGGATGTCGAGCGATTTTTGTATGTGATCCCTAAGCATAGCTTCAAACTCGCCCATACGCTGATACGAGGTCTACTCGCTGAAGATCTGCATTCGATTCTCGACGTCAGCCGTATGCGTATCCACATAACGTTTAGTCGATGCATCGTCACCTTCTTCAGGGTCGTGAATATTGCACAACCGCTTTCCCTTGAATCGATAGTTTCCCGATCCATCTCTAGTTATGATATATCGATTGAACACACCCCTAGAGGGTATGATTCTTCGGGATCCGAACCTGTCGATACTCATTGCTTAAGTGATGGATTATTCTATTTATTCATTCTGATAAAGCGATCAAAACCGTGACGGTAGCGTCCCTCGTTCAGTGGATATTCTGGTACTATAACAACAAAGGATCGTTCATCACTCTCCCATATATGTTTACACATATTCTTAAATTCATCATAGGACATATCGGTATTTACATAATCTTCGTATATATGTTTTAAATTGAGATTATCCTGTCTAAAGAATATAATCATATTTGCATTATCTCTAATTAAATGTTTAGGTACTTTAGCATATGATTGTGCTAGATATATAGCATCGACATTACGATGTCTACCCATACTGTAATATGAAGCTATCTTACCCTGTTTTTCATTTATCACATCATCAAATACGAATATCGAATTTTCTCTAGCATCCGACGTTTGAATTACTTTATCACCATCATCGAACGTAAATACACCTATATCGGGTATAGTTTTCAGTAACCTGAGTAAATATCGATATTTAGGTTGTTGCTACGATTTCGAGTATATGTAGAGGTTTTCGAATCTCAGACCATTCTCGTGAATAAGCAGGTTGAGTAAAACGTTCGTTTTTCCAGCATTTGAACTGCCAAGTATGAGCGCTCTAACGTTACTCGGAAACAACGTACCGTGTCGTCCTTTGCGAATGTCATCCTCGAAATCTAACACCTGTATGGGTAGCGTACACTTTTGCTTTACTATCTCCATATCGCGACTAATACTTATAAAGCATAAGTTTTGTCTTTTATTTCGTTCGTGATAAGGGCAATCTATGTCTTTACTGGATTTAGCCAATCGTCATAGGAATCGTATACTTATAAAGCGCACGTTTTGCCTTTTTTATTTCATAGTGAGACATGCGCTCTTTACGTGCACGCAAAGGTTCGGGAATTCTTAATTCCTTGATTAATTCATTACCATTTGAGGCACATTTACCGGGTTATCGTTTCTGCGGTCCCGGAACGAAACTACATAAACGCTTGCAGAGAGGTGACTTACCGGTGAACGGGTTAGATTCAGCGTGTCTCGATCACGATCGGGCTTACGCAGAGAGTACTGATACAGAATCTCGTCGTCTAGCCGATAAGGTGTTGGTAGAGAAAGCTTGGAGACGTGTAAAGTCTGCCGACGCTTCTTTGGGCGAACGACTTGCAGCTCGACTTGTGACTACACTTATGAAGGGTAAATTGGCAGCGGGCGCTGGCATGCGTAAACGTCGCAACAAGAGAGGTGGTTTGTTACCTTTGCTACCACTTTTAGCAGCTCTAGGTGCAGCAGGTGGTCTAGCTGGAGGTGCTGCTCAGATTGCTACGGCTGTCAATAAGAAACGTTCGGATGCAAAACAACTTGCGGAATTAACACGTCACAACGAGCGCATGGAATCTTTGGCTCAGGGCAAAGGTGTTCGCCGTAAGAGACGTCGTAAGGGTAGAGGATTATATCTTCGATCAAAAAACTCGGGGCGAGGCCTATATTTATCCCGGAAAAAGCCCTGAGTGCTAACGAGATCGATTCGTATGCACGACGTCTACGCATTCCACATTTTAGAGGTGTCTACATGATCGATAAACTACCTCCACATCCTCGATACTATGAGAGAATAGTAGTGAATCTGGATACATCAAATAACCCTGGTACACATTGGGTTGCTGTACGTAAGGATGGTGACGTTGCCTACTACTTTGACAGTTTCGGCGATCTGAGACCTCCGGAAGAGATAGAAACGTACCTTTCGGGTGTCAAGCTCCTATATAATACGACGAGATTTCAAGAATTCGATTCTGTGATTTGCGGTCACTTGTGCCTTCAGTTTCTCCTCGATGAGTTACACGATCACCGTGAGTGGTAGTGATACCAGCTTCTCTACATTTCTAAATCCACCATTACATCTGGATCCTAACGGACATTACGAGATAGCTCTATTGAATTTTGAGACTTTTTACTCAATTCCGAATGTGGACGAGAGTAATAATCTATTCCATTACGTTCGCGATGGAAAAGTCGAACGTATAGTAATTCCACCGGGTACTTATGAATTGGATGATATCGCCAGATTGATCAAGGATGCTCTCGACATCGGTGACGACTTTATTCTACGTGCTAATAATAACACCATGAAATCAGAAATTCAATCTCCCTATATTATCGACTTTAGTCGTGAGAGATCTATTGCTTCACTTCTCGGTTTCACCTCTAAACAGAGGGTACCGGCAAACGTGCTGACCGAGTCTAATGATTTGGTTAACATATTCAAGGTCAGCATCATACGTATCGAGTGTAGTCTTGCAACGGGATCTTTCATCAATGGTAAAAGTGGTCATTCTCTGTATGAATTTTTCCCATCGGTACCTCCAGGTTATCATATTTCGCAGGAACCATCAAGTCCTATATATTTACCAATCATCGATACGAATCTCATTGATCATCTCGACATTAGAGTGGTAGACCAGAACGGCGATAAGTTAGATTTCAGGAACGAAACCATCACTGTACGATTGCACATACGTCGTAATGGGTATAAGTTTTAAGAGACGATGCTATATTAAAAAACATCTCTCGAGATTGATCTCTACTCGATCATCGACCCGCAAGCTAATCACATCGTCTAATCGAAGATTTCTCGCTAATTTAGGCTTCAAGGTTCTATGATGGGTGTGTTGGACGTGACCGGGATTCCGACCTTTGATGATAAGATCAGTAAGGAGGAAGAACACGTATTCCTACCGTACAATACGTCAGCTCTCGATGTGAACGATGAAATTAGAATTCCATGTCAAGCTGAAGATTTGTACACGCTTCCTAGTAGAAGTTATCTCTACATTGAGGGGACTCTCACTAAACCCGACGGCACCGTTGCCACATCGAAATTGAGTAACAATGCTATGGCATTCCTATTCGATGAGATTCGTCTGGATATGAATGGAACGACTATTGATAGAACTAGGAATCCGGGCATTTCATCAACGATGCGTAACTATGCTGCACTGAATGAACTGGAATCGAATCGTTTACTAAATGCTGGATGGATCTATCCTGGAGGTGTGGTAGACATCGTGAATACATCGAATGGTATCTTCAATGCTATCGTTCCTCTATCGATGTTGCTGGGTTTCGCCGACGATCACAAGGAGGTCATACTTAATAGCAAGTTTGAACTTATTCTCATTAGATCTAAGGATTCTAATAATTGTATCATTGGAAACGATCCTACAACCATACAACTAACTAGACTCGAATGGAGGATGCCTGTACTTCGACTTTCAGATTCTGAACGAGTTGATAAACTTAAACTCGTCAAATCGGATAAACCTCTACACGTCGCATTTCGAACCTTGGACCTTCACACTCAACCTGCTGTACCTCAAACTAAAGTGTTCACATGGAACATTGCAACCACGACTAAACTTGAAAAACCACGTTTCGTCATAGTCGGTGCACAAGTGGATAGATTGAATCATCTCGCTAAGGATGCTTCTCTATTTGATAATTGTAATATCACCAATCTGAAACTTTATCTCAACAGTGAATCTTACCCCTATCACGATATGAATTTGGATTTCGCCAATTCGAAATTTGCATCTCTGTATGATCAATATTCCAAATTTCAATCATCCTACTATGGAAAGGAGAATTACCCTCTTTTGAAAAGGAACGACTTTCTGAAATATGCACCGCTATTCGTCATCGATTGCTCTCATCAACCTGAGGATACTGTGACGGGGGCAGTGAATGTCAGATTGGAAGTTCAAGCATCGTCAAATTTTCCTGCACAAACTTCATTATTCTGTTTAATTATTCATGATAAATTATTCACTTATAAACCACTAACTCATGTTGTACAATCTATCATATAGGTGTAATAAATAAAACATTACAAATTCAAATTATCTTTTTATTGACTTTAACATACATCTCCAATATCCTCTTCCTTGCACTCCTGCTTTTTGCATCATATGAACATAATGATTTATGAATATCATACAACTGATATAAATTTCTTTCAATATATGGAATTAGTCTTTTAAGTCCATTGAATGCAGTACTATTCAGATTTATACTGCCCACATTTAAACATGTATTCACAAACGTTATTTCTTGCATCTTATTCATGCATAACATTATATTAAATGCATATATTATATTTTCACTGTACGGTGCACATGGATGCTTACCATCTTTCAGATACGTATCCAAAACACACAAATTTGACATTATTACCTCCCAATCCTCTTTTGTAATATACACAAACGTATCGTCATGTGTGTCTTTAATGTAAAGTGATGGGAGTTCATTGTATAATCCTATGTTCACACGAAAGTCAATGCTGATGGAGATGTCGTTATCGTTCATGCACACACTATTTACCATCACTCGCAACTTCCTCCTCTACTTCTTCTGCGAAGGGTGTGAAGGGTTCGAACATCATTATGATGAAACTGTCTTGATCGAACGTCTTCTTGGCTTTGACGATTCTCGGTTTGCAGTTCGTCTTCTTCTTTTTCTTGTCTCCTTTCTTACTGGATCTGCGGACATACACGAACTGTCTCAACATCGTGAATATTTAATACACTTGTTAACGTAAAACTCTTATTATTTTATACTCACTTTTCTATGACTTCCTCCTCGGGTTTCGATGTACCGATATCCTTAAACGGAAGATCATTGTACGGACCGCACACATCTTCACCTTGATCCTGTTCGGACTGGCATGCCACATCTTCACTTTGGGCTTTACTGAAATAAACATATTTATCATTAGTTATCTAACACATAACAACACTTTCACGTTAACACACAATTATAATTCTACTTACCCGAGGTACACTTTACAATTCTTTCCGCATTGAGCATAAGATGTGATCGAATCATGATGGGAAGGATTCTTGCAAATCACTTGATGCATCTTTCCATCACACGTTTCATCGTGGTGCTCAACCCAATGCTTTTGCAAATCTTCGAAATTGCGTAGATTCTCCCAGAATCTGGTATCACTTTCAATGATAGGTGTTGTTGTTCCACTCATCTTGACGTTGCGATGTGAAGTGAGAATGCATTCGTTCCCGAGTGAGCAGATGGGTGATGAAACGTGATCATACCTGTCTCCCCCCTCCCCATCCTATCGTCGATTGTACTTAACGGACGGAGGGTTTGTGTGAAGTGAGGACACGTTCGTTCCCGAGCTGGCGGGACAGGGTGAGACCTGTTAATTCGGATTTACTCACATATGCACAAATCTTGAGGAATGACAACACGTCATCACCCTTATACTTCAATGTGGAATAGATTTATATTTTCTCGTACCTCGATGTGGGAATGGAATTTAACCTTTTCTTAACCTTTACATCGCTCTTGGATACAATAGCTCAAGGAGAGATTCTGCATAGGGAACACCCCTTACCAGAATGTCTTATTACATTTATTTTCATAAATCTCTCCCAGTAAACATACCTAATCATTCTCTCGATATTCTTTTATCTAAAGATTAACGATACTACATCATATATCATACACTAAACGTAATAGATATCAAACCCTACACTCGATATTCATACATGAGAGTTCAAGCACAGACATCGAAGCACTGAACGTAATAGATATCAAACCCTAGACTCGATATTCATACATGAGAGTTCAAGCACAGTCATCGAAGAATTACTATCAATACATTTAATTCAAACATCCCCGGAACCCCCGTTACCCACCCCGCCCCATCACAATATCGAACCCTAGACTTCGATATTCATACATGAGAGTTCAAGCACACACACACATCGAAATGAATTCACATTTAATTCAAACATCCCCGGAACCCCCCCCCCCGTTACCCATCCCACCCATCACACATTACACATCACACACACACACACACACACACAATCATCATCATCATCATCATCATCATCCCAACCCTCAAAAACATCTCACTGCACAGGGGAGAACGGCACTACGCCAACACTCCCCTTCTTTTACAACTCGATTTTCATATAGGAGAGTTCTAAATCAATGAGCATTCTACACCACTCATATATTAACACAGAGGAGAGTTCAACATCTTATCTACACTGTGCTGATTCTCTCAATTCTATACTACTCCCGATATTTCCCAGGAGATCTAAATATGGAAACTCCTCCTAATTTGGTAAACTTTTTGCCTTCTTTATAAAAGTTCATCACAGAATGAGCACACACGTGATCAGCTTTTAACATTAATTCTCAACAGGGAACGAAATTTGTACTTTCGAAAATGTCTTTAATTGACACCTTTTTGAGAAAGGAATACGCATTAACAAGAATATGTGTAGCCTATTTATCTAAAATCGTGTGAGCGGTTCCGAAGTTACTACCAGGCTTCCTATCGCGGATTTTTTTATAAGAAAATGTTAATACGCAATCCAGCCTCCAGAACTGAACCTCCGGGTTCAGTTGGAACCAGCAAAGGCCTCTGGCGGCTCCCCACAATGTTATAGATGCCTGGGGTTTAACCACTCCAGCAACTTCTGCCACCGTAACCCACGATACTTAAGGTGCAGTGGCACCCATGCCAAAGATGTCTGTCCGCGTGCGATCACTGAGGTACCCACCTCTGCTAAATGCAAGGGTGATCACATTGCGTGCTGCGGGGTCTGCCCGGCTAGGAAGGCTGTCATAGCCTCTAGGAGGGCGCCAGCACCAACATCGGCAAGGCAGAATCCTGCCCCCGCTGTACCAGTGCAGCCAGCTGCTTCTGGTACAACTCAGAGAGCACGTTGTGTGCCTACCTTTGCCGAGGTGGCGCGCAAGCCTGCGGATTTGCCTGTGTTATCACGGACAATACACACACGTCCACCTAAGGCAACAAAACAGCCCCTAAGACCACCCCCTCCGGTGGAGCGCAGGGACGACGTCCTGCCAGAGAGCAAGAGTCCGATTCCGAGGGGTCGAGCGGGCGAGGTACTCCAAAGACCGCTCGTCAGCTGAGGGATGGACGGGCTAATAATAGGGCGGCGCCCAGGCGCTCTTCTGCACCACCCACCCCCACCAAAACTTCCTCTTCAAACGAAGTTACTCCTCCCACCACACAGGCCTCAGAGATGCTGGGTTGGTTGTGCTTGCCTTGTTGTCAACAGTAAGCCGCGCGAGCCATAATGGGAGGTCAAACGTTCGTTGTTAACGATTATCTCTCGATCATCGCCCTATATCCCAACGTCACTATGGCTGGGGATTTGAATGCTAAACACCCACGTTGGCATTCGTGTCCCCGGACAGACGCAAGAGGCAGAGAAATCATCCGCATCATAGATGGAGATCCTCAATTGAGAGTTGAGGGTTCCTGGCAACCCACTCATTTCCAGCGAATTCAAGGCCGTCCTTCGGTCATTGACTTCGCAATCATCAAACATTTTCCATTTCACTTATCACTAAATTCACGGAGCGCCTTACATTCCGACCACAACCCAGTTGTGGCTGAGGTCAACTTACGGGTTGTCATCATGACTTCACGGTTCAAAACCGTGAGGCCGTTTGGGACTGCGTACGGGTCTGCCTAAATGACTCCATACCTCCTAACCCACACACTACAGACATACCAACCCTAGAGAGGGCGATCTTTTCCTTCACCTCTATCGTAGGACGAACTTTTCGTAACCTCGTCGTTCACACTCCAGCAGCTCTACACCCTCACGTCATCCCGCTAGACATCCTACTACTCATCCGCCGCTATTGGGCGGCTCGCAGACTCTATCAACGACACCGCACTCGCCACAATCAGGTTCTGCTCGTGCGATTGCGCCGAGAGGTTCGACTTCGCCTACGAGAGCACCTTGTGCGCGCGTCGGAGGAGTTGACGTCTCGAGTGAATTTTGAGAATGGCGAGGCCTGGAGGCTTGCTAAAGGACGCCGGAATCGTGAAGGAGCACCAACCACCCCTGTCCAAGGCACCCAAGGCCTGGTGAATGTACCCAAAGCCAAAGCAAATGTGTTTGCTGACTACCTAGAGAGGACCATGAGACCAGGAGATGACCCCCAGAACCTAGACGTCACTGGCCGCGTCAAGCGGGAGGTACGTCAGTATTTTCGACGTCCTCTTGCTGAGGCGGGCCGACTTCCTGTCATTAGATCCAGTGAGCTCCATGGCGCACACCGGCGTCTAAATCCCAAAAAAGGCGTCGAGACCTTATGGGTTGACCCCTATCATGCTCCGTCACCTTCCCTTCAAAGCCGTGCTCTTTCTTACTCGGGTTTTAAACATGTGTCTCGCCCTGGGCTACTTTCCACGACAGTGGAGCGAGGCTTGGGTAATTTGCATTTTGAAGCCCGGTAAAAATCCGGCTCTCCCCGCCAGTTACCGCTCCATTAACCTTCTATCAGTCCTCTCGAAGGTTTTCGAGAGGCTTGTTTTAGCCCGCTTGTCGCCCCTACTGGGGGACATTCAAGCTAACACTCCCCATCAGTTTGGTTTTCGTCCAGGACATTAGACATCACAGCAGCTGCTCTGTTTGGTGGAGGCCGCTGCTCTGGACTTCCAGGATAGGGTATTCACTGCGGCAGTGTCACTGGATGTAGAGAAGGCCTTCTCTACAGCCTGGCATGCAGGTCTCCTGCATAAGTGAATCACCCTGGGGCTTCCTACACACATGATACATGTTCTACACACTTTCCTTAAACACAGACATTTCACAGTCACTGTGGCAGGAAAGCTATCTAACAGACGACCTATCAGAGGAGGCGTGCCAGAAGGTTGTGTCTTATCTCCTACACCTTTTAGCGTGTATGTGGAGGATCTCCCCACGGAGCTACATATCAACATAGCCCAATAGGCAGACGATGTGCTACTATACAACACAGATAGAAACGCACGCCTTCAACCCAATACAGCGACACCTAAGCCTCATTCATGACTGGTGTAGGCTTTGGCGATTGTCCATCAACCCGGAGAAAATCCAAGTCATATTCTTCACCAAGAGTCACTTTCCCGCCAAGCTCCCCTCCTTTAACTATTCACCGCATTGACATCGGGGAGGCCCGGCCTATTCGGCTACCACCTAGACGCTTTTCGCTGGCGAAGCAAGGGTGGGTACGAGATATGCTGGAGGACACGAGATCCAGGGGTGTGATTGAAGAGCCTAACAGCCCATGGTATTCCCCTTTAGTCTTGGTCAAGGAGAAGAACGGCGAGCTACGCCTCTGCGTAGACTACAGAAAGCTGAACGCTGTCACCTGGAAGGACTGTTTCCCGTTACCCCGAATTGACGACACCCTGGATACGCTAGCTGGTGCACAGTGGTTCTCGACCCTGGACCTGAAGTCGGGCTACTGGCAGGTAGCTCTAGACCCAAGAGACAAGGAGAAGACCGCACCGCGACAGGCCAGGGGCTCTGGCAGTTCACAGTTATGCCCTTTGGCCTCTGCAATGCACCAGCTACCTTTCAACGCCTCATGGATTCAGTGATGAGAGATCTGAATTAAGACGCCTGCGTGATATAAATGGACGACATCATCATCCTCGGAAAGACCTTTGAAGACCAATTCGAGAATCTGAGTAAGGTTTTACAGAGACTGCAGGCAACCAACTTGAATTTGAATGCGAAGAAGTGCCAGCTCTTCCGCAAAGAAGTCAACTATTTTAGCCACATAGTCTCAGCAAACAAAGTGGCCACAGACCCATAGAAGACACAGGCTGCGAGAGATTGGCCTCGCCCAAAGGATAAGAAGGACTTACGGAGTTAACTGGGGCTGCGCAGTTATTACCGACGCTTCATATAGGGTTTCTCTAACATCGCCAAACTCCTCACCTGCCTGTCAGAGGAACAGCGGCCTTATGTTTGTACGGAGTACGTCAAAGGCTCTTTCCAGCACCTGACGAAGACGCTGTGCAGTGCTCCAATTTTGGGTTTCGCACAACTAGGTGGCGCCTTCATTGTGGATACCGACGCCAGTGACCATTGAATTGGAGGCGTCCTTTCGCAGATTCAGGACGGCCATGAGCGGGTGATAGCCTACTACAGCAAGACGCTATCCAAGGCAGAGAAGAACTACTGTGTCACTCGGCGAGAATTATTGGCGGTAGTAAAGACCTTGGAGCACTTCCATAAGTACCTGTACGGTCAAACATTCCACCTGAGGACTGACCATTCCGCCCTATCCTGGCTATTGAGCTTTAAGAACCTGGAAGGCCTGACAGCACGTTGGTTCCAGAGGCTGCAGGAGTACGACTTTACCTCGGAACATCGTAGGGGGGAAGAGCCACGGTAACGCAGACGCTATGTACCAAAGACCCTGTGCAGAAGATTGTGGCCAATGCACAGGATGGAAGAGAACGAGCGTGCCGCAGCAATCCGAGTAGTCACGGCTTTGCCTGCGGATGGCTGGGTAAGGGCAGGCCTGTGGAGGGAGCAGCTGGCGGAAGCAGACTTGGGGCCAATCTTAAGGGAAGTGGAGGCAGGGATCTAGACCAACCTCGGAGGACATCGCATTGAGGGGCGCCACCTACAAGTCTTACTGGGCCCAATGGGACTCGTTGAAGACCAGAGAGTGCGTGCTGTATGGGAATCACCCCATGGAAGACGCAGAGAGAACAGTTGGTACTTCCCCAGAGTAGGGTGCCGGAAGTCATGGAGGAAATGCACGCTGGTACTTCAGGAGGACACCTGTTAGCGAAACGGACGATTGACAAACTACCAGAGTGCTACTGCTGCCTGAGACTCCGAGCAGACGGTGAGAGATGGTGCCATCAATGTCACGAGTGCGCAGCGAGTCACGGCCCCCAGACTAGGAGCCGGGGTCTCATGCAGCAGTATAACGTCGGAGCGCCATTCGAACGGATCGCCGTCGACATAGCTGGACCAATTCCAATATCCGACCAAAGCAACAAGTACCTGATGGTGGTCGTGGATTACTTCACCAAGTGGTTGGAGGTGCATGCCATCCCGAAGCAAGAGGCAAGGTCAATTACAGAGCGCCTCGTGGAGCAAGGGTTCTGCCGATTTGAGTTACCGTTCGAGCTGCACAGTGACCAGGGTACCATTTTGAGTCCAACTTGATGAAGGAGGCACTACAAAGGCTTGGGCCGAACATGACCCGCACGACGCCTCTGCTTCCCCAGTCGGATGGCATAGTCGAAAGATACATCAAGACCTTAGAGGAACACCCGATGAAGGTCGTGGCCAGCCATCAGCGAGACTGGGACGTCAAGATGCCACTGATCTTGCTGGCCTACCGCTCATCTACACACGACACAACGTTTATGACGCCAGCCAGCTTAATGTTCGGCCGAGAGTTACGCCTCCCTTGTGACCTGTCTTTTGGAGGCCCTCCGGAGGCGAAACAGCCAGCGACCGATTATGTGTAGAACCTGGCGGACCACCTCCATCACATGCACGAGATGGCTCGATAGAACATCCAGAAGGCGAGCGACCGCATGAAGACCCGACACGACAGACAAGCCACAGCCAAGGGTACGAGCAAAGTGAGCTGGTCTGGTTGTACCCTCCTACCCGGACCAAGGGACGCTGCCCAAAGCTACAGCAGCCACGGCAAGGACCGTATCTGGTGGTGAAGAAGATTAACGACTTGGTCTACCGCATCCAGGTGGTGCCCCGAGGATAGATGCTGGTGGTACACCTGGATCGCCTGGCCCGCTACGATGGTGCTGTTCGGGACGACCAGCTTTGAGGAGGGAGCAGTGTTACCCAATTATCGGAAAGCACGACTAACTGACAGTTGAGTAGCGCACCGGAGTCATTCGGAACACGCCTACCCATTTATCTCGGTCACTAACTGAGGGGATGATTAGGGAAGTGTCACTGGTCGCTGACTGCCACTTCCCCCTCCACCTGTCGTCTGGAACCTTCGCGGTGATTCACTGAAGCGAGAGACTTCGAAAAACAGCGATATCCCTATATAAAAGGGGGCTGCAGTTGGCGAGTTCAGATGAGTTCTTGTCGAGCAGTCGTGAGGAACGCCCAGTGCGGGAACGGACTGTGTACGTGCATAGCAGAAGTGTAGTGCAGTGGACCTGTGACAGACGAACTGGTGAATTTTAATTGTGTGCATTACGTAAGTCTGTGTAATCGTGTTCCGATTGTAATTCGGTGGAAATAAAGAACATTTTTGAGTGGTGCAATTGGACTTTTAATTTCCCGAACCCACAAAGTCACAATATTTTAAATTAATTCAAAACAAATTTAATGAACTCAAATTAAAAACATCATAAAACTTATTCGTATATCGTGAAAACTTGGCCATGAATAAAACATACATTGAATTATTTTACAAAATGTCGTTAATGTATGCCACAACGTAGTGCAGAATAACACATAGAAACGCTACATATATTATATTAGAAAAGCCACCAAGACGTGTAACTTCATGAGGCAACAGATGAAGATTATCTTCAACACAAAATTAAATTACAAACCATAATAAGTGGAAAGAGCTGTCTAGACGGATTTATCAATCCAGAAACATTCTACGTGAAGTAAAGATGAAAATGAAAAGTGCAATTGAAAAGAGTGCAGGGTACGGTGTAATGTATTGCATGCTGTTTCAAACTGCCTTGTAACTGGTACTTGATAGGATGCTAGAGCAGGTTGGAATAGAGATAACACTTTGTTCAGTTCGATGGTTATAATCAGAGGCAAGATTTTGTGGTGACAGTTATTTATAAAATTCGCATTTATAATTTTAATAGGTATTTTTTGTGTTTTTTATCATAAATTCGCATTAATTTCGCGTACAATTCTGGGGTAGAATTAATAAGTAATGGCATGGCTCAAATTAAAAGTAACAGGTAACTAGAGTAGCGCAACTGTGAAAACCACTTTTTTGGAAATTAAAACATTTTATTTTAAGTCAGCAGATAGTAGGTAACATGAATAAGAGAAAATATCACGAAAAAGACATCGCCAAACTGCAGCATACAAAAAATTGTGAATTTTTCGCTTTTCATACTTGTTCTGTTGTCTGTCTCCACGAAGTTTGATGTAAAGAAAGATCTCTCACTGTCAGACTTTGCCATCGGCAACCGAAGACGTTGAAGGCACTTTTCACAGAAATTGTGGTAAGAATCAGCTTTTGCCTTTAATGACAGGAGTGCTGTTCCTACATCTAATCTGTTGTCGTTACCATCATGGTTTTGCAGTTCAAGAATGCCACAAAGCTCTTTGTAATAAAGAAGCAAATCAGAACGACAAGTAATATCACTGGTTTTAAATGTATTTACCTGTTTAAATGCTGCCATTACACGATTTAAATCACCTGCACTTGATTTTTTTGTTGTTTTTTTGTTTTTTTTTACAGCTTTTTTTTATTTTCCTTTTTTTATTTTCTAAAATGTTGTTGGTAAAGCACATTAAGGGATTGGAATTTTTATTTTTACATTGAAACACCAAAGAAGTGTACACCTGGAACACAATCATTTAATAACAACAATTTACGTACTTTTTTTTTTTATTTTTTATGCTTTTGCCTTCTTTTTTTCTTTTTTTCCCTTTTTTTCTTTTTATTCTATATTATTTTTTTAATTTTTTTTTGTTTATTTTTATTTTTTTTTTATTTTTTTTATTTTTTTTTTTTTCATGGGAATGGGTACCGGGTAATAATTTTTTTTTCCTTGTTTTATTGGCTTGTACTGAGAGACAAATGAAGGGTTCTATTTGCTTAGATGGTTCTTAGATCTGCATTTGTTCCAAATGATAAATGTATGGCTCCAGAGAACGTAAGGTTTTCTTCCGTATAGAGGTCCATCTCTGCTCTTTCAAAAATATACGTAGGTGCTTTCCCAACTCATTGGCTCCTCGCCTTACTTTTATCAGCCAATGTAGTGCACCAGCAACCAACCACACAGCAAAATTGTGAAATTTCTTGTCCTTGAAACGAAACTCCAGTTGTACCAGCTGTGGTACCGAACGTAAGTATTCTTCTGGACGAAGTTTATGTAATGTGTCTTGGATGGAGGTCCAAATCAAGTTAGCCCGCTGACAGTTGTACAAGCGATGTTCAAGTGTATCCTCTTCCACACATACGCCACAGATCTTCGAATTCACTCTCCCGTGACGCCACATCTTTTCTGCAGTTGGAACCGTTTCATTAACCACTTCATAAACCGTTTATCTCCATATCGACGGAAGGTTACAGTTGCTTGCATTGGCCCAAACGCATTTCCAGTCACGACTGTATTTTGTTTCTACATTGGGTCGTTGAATACCTGGCTTCGTCAAGTGACGATAGAGGTTCTTGGTAGTCAGAAAATCCTCCAGTCGCTCCCCAGAATTTTCAAGAGCACGAAGCTTGGCAACCAAACGATTAAATTCCCGTGTAGGTCTCTCCACGGTATGTAACTGGTCATACCAAAACTTCTTGTCAATCGGAGACTCACTGCTAAGTAACGAGGACAATCCTCTCTTTCCCAACAGCGCCATACACTTGTTGTCAACATCCACTAGACCACAAGCACCTTGCTTTAGAGGAAGACGCAATTGCGGGCGAGCAACTCGATATGCTTTCCCCGTCCACAGGAAGTATCCGAGCAGAGTCTCAAAACGTTGGGCGAACTGCTTAGGGAGCGGCAAAATCTGCGCTACATACCACAGTTTACTCAAGGCATATGTATGGATGTACCAGACGCGTTGCAACAACGTTAGATTTCGAGAGCGATCTTCATGTAAGTTAAAACGTAGCGCGTTGATCCTCTGGGTCCAATTAAGAGAAATCATTTCTGATATGTTAGAGGTAAATATAACCCCTAGTATAGTGGTCTGTGGAACCACTTTCATATGCAGCAAAGTTGGTGGATGTTCCCAGGTACCTAGTGGAAGGATTTCTGATTTGTGGGCGTTGAGCTGAGCTCCCGAAATTTGACTGTAAGTCACAATCGCCGTGGCTATCTCCTCCATATCCTGGTGATCTTTGGCCAAAACCGTCACGTCATCCGCGTAAGCCATTACTTTAAGGCGTTCCCCAGCTATATTTAAGCCTTGCAGTCTATCTTGTAGCATCTGGAGTAATGGATTGAGAGTCAAGGCAAACAGTCCCATAGATAAGGGACACCCCTGCCTGACTGATTGTCGTATTGGAATAGGTGTCGACAAAAAGCCGTTACAAAGTATTCTTGACGACGCTTGGCGATAAAGCCCTTGAATCGCCGCTACCATTTGTTGAGGTACCCCAGCTGCGCGCAAACACCGCCAGATATACCAGTGCTGAACTCCATCAAAAGCTCTATGAAAATCCAGATTAACTAATGCCAAGGAGCTATGGTGCTGCTCAAGATGGACGACCACATCTCTTAATTCCGTAAGGGCAACAATAATGTTCTTGCGTTGAAGAGCTGTTTGATTAACATGGAGCACCTCCTCAAATACTGGCTTTAGTCTGCTGGCCAAAAGCTTCGCAAAGATTTTGTAATCTGAATTAAGCAGTGTTATTGGGCGAAAGTCCATCGCTGCCTGAGGGCAGTGTTTCCGCGGGAGTAAAATTATAATTCCATCCGCGAAATGTTCTGGAAACCAGCCTCCATCCCATAATTCCTGTAACACTGCAATAAACTCATCCTTGATTATCGGCCAGAATGCAAGATAAAATTCATAAGAAAGACCATCCGGGCCAGGCGCCGTATTGCGTTTCAAATGTTGCACCACTTGATGTACTTCTCGTTCCGTAATGGGACCTTGTAGATTCTCCTCCGTGGACTGACTAATGTGAGCCACGGGGCTACTCAGGGCCGCCGCGCTAACCATGGGTTCCGCTTGAGCCTCGCCAAATAGGCGCTGGTATTGCTCCTGAAGATAAGGCAATAGCTGGCGTGTCCCGTGTAACACCACACCAGTAGCAGCGTCAGTGAGTGATGAAATGTACTTGGCCTGTCCATGAGAGCGTGCCTTGGCCAATGAATAAAAGGAGGCTTGTTCATCGGAGAGAAGGTGCGACAAGGGGGACCGAATGGCGCAACCCTGCAGCATTTGATCTTGTTTGCTTTTAATTATCTCCTTTATTCTCCTGATAGCCGGAGCGACCTCGGCACCTCGATTCTGCTGCTCATGTAGATTCCAAAGCACCTCATTGTAAAATTGCATCACCTCTCTTCTTTCACGGGCCTTCTCAAAACGAATTGTTTTGAAGAATGCTTTGATGGCCGGTTTTGCCGTTACGGCCCACCATTCTGATTTACGGTAGGCACGGTGATACGAGGGTTTTAAAGCTGCCCATCTTGTAGCAAAATGCAATCGAAAGTCCTCATCCTGAAATAGGGTTGAATTGATTTTCCAGTAACTCCTTCCAGTATCTAGACTAGGAGCCGTGAGTTTTAGAGCACACGTCACGGCGTGGTGGTCACTAAAGGCAACGGGATGAACCTCAATGCGCTGGAAATGGGGAACCAAGGTGTCAGATAAATAAAAACGATCCAGTCGGGATGCAGAGGCGCCTCGGAAAAAGGTAAATTGCACCGTATTACCATGCTGCAGCTCCCAGGCATCACGTAGATGTAATTGCGTCACTAACTGCAGAAGCATTGGGCTGAGATTGGCAGCGCCTTTCTGATCCTTAGCCTGAAGCGTACAGTTGAAATCCCCTGCAATAATACACTCCTTACCGGAAAGTAAATGGGCTGTCAACGCCTGTTGAAAGAACTGCTCACGTTCCTGTCGTCGATTGGAACCGGAAGGAGCATAAACGTTAATCAGAGCAATGTTATCCAGCACAGCCGATACGACGCTCCCCGATGGATGTAATTGAAAGTCAGAACACTGGATACCACGGCGATAGAGTAGGGCAGTGCCTCTGCCTTCTGGGCCCAAGTTAACCACATGATTATAATTATACAGGGCTGACAAATTATGCGTATTAACCTCCTGCAAGAAACACACGTCCACGTCATGCGTCGTGAGGAACTGCTGTAACAATTTTTGATTTCGTAGATTTCTAATGCCGTTAACATTGACAGTAGCCAATATTTGAATACGAGGTAGCGTAGTCATGAGACTCCCGAAATACAAGGCAGGGAGAAACCAGTGCAGGGGTATGATAATGGTTCGGACAACTATTGAGAAATTGAAACTTTAGCTAGCGCGTCCGGTGGTTTGAGACGAGGGTCTCTGGAAGCGAGCACTACTCGAGGTTGTCCAGGACTACCAGTTGCGTCTACTGTCACAGACACTGATTGCAATGCATCTCCCGGAACCTTCCCTGACACTACCTCCATTGCAGATTTATCACCGTCTTCTAGAGTCAACTCATCAGCGCTCGACATCGATGGGGCGTCCTGCGTGACTGAAGCACTCCATTCTCCAGCAGACTGGGCGGTTTTCGACTTCTTGGCTTTCTTTCGTGAATTGGTCCCCGAAGATATATGGGTAGGCTGGGGGGCGTTCGCAGCACCAATTTTACGCTTCTCCGTCACAAGAACTCCCGTCTCCGTACAATCGGGCGACGTCACCTCCTCACGGCAGTCCTCGGACCCCGTTGGTTTCGGATCCATTTGTGGTTGACTGTCTACTATGACGGCAAAAACAGGGGACATCTGTGTTGCTTGTGGCAGCTCCTGCGACTGGATTACACTCTCTTGTACTGCAATTTCTTTTTGTGTTTCCTGGGGCTCCCTGCGCAGAAGTGATGGTACAGGTAAGACCGTCTTTCTATTGGGACAGTTCTCTTTGACGTGAGTGGGTTCCCCACATACATAGCAGGTTTTCACTTGACCAGCATAGCTCACTGTAACACGATAGCCCACAACCATAATGGTGTTAGGAATCGTAGTTTTCAGAGCCATTTTCACAGCACGAACACCAGTATTCACAGGTATTTTATACGCATTGCCCCATTGCTCTCTCCGAACTTCATACACTTTGCCATACTGTTCCAATTTTTGTCGTATTACCTCGTTCGGTATCTCCGGCGGTAGATCAAACACACGCACCGTGGTGGTATTGCCTGTGGCCCTTTCGACTGTAACTGTTGTACGCTCTCCGTTGGCATACGTAAACACCGCGGTACCAGCAAACTTCTCTAACAGCCTTTCCAGTAGAATCACCGAAATGAGCTTTATATAAATTGCTCGATCCCGCGCAATTAACTGCAGCGTATCCACCTGGTCAGCAGTAAGCTTCAAGGTATCTGCAACAAATTCATGAACTTCTAATGCCGTTGGCCTCGTCGCAGTGATCTCAAATTTCACTCGCAGTGTATTTATTCTGCCGTAGATTTCCATGCTAACAGTAGCACTATTACCGTGTGAACACAAAAACAAAATCCGGCCTCAGGCTTCAGGCACGCTGAGGCACCAAGGAATGAATAACAAGAAATAAAATAACTGAGAGTCGTTAAGAACAAAAGCCGTAATTCGACCGCTGAACCTCACACCGCACAGCAGGCAAAACAACGTCACCGTATCGCGTGGTAGGCACGACCTTCACTGCCCGGCAGCTCACGGCCGACTGCTTGAGTGAATTTAGTAACTAGCCTAGAAATTTCAAACAAATGATATAGCTTTAATGGTTATTGCATCATCAGTTTCTTTGACATAATGGAGTTTAATTTAGACAAAGTCATACGACAGCAAACTTTTAGATTCTCTTTTACTGCTTTTCTAATACTGGGCTCCATGATATGATCTACAAGTCAACTTACTTTGTTTATTCTTAATATATCACATTTGGTTCTCAGCCGGTTATTTCTGGCTAAAACAAGATGGGCCAATTTTTTTAAATTCTAATATTTGATCTCTTATCAATGTGAAATTTTCAGAAACAAATATTGTTCCTGTTGTACCTTTGATACTAGTCCCTCGATAATATAAAAGTGTAAGTGAAGAGTTTCAAAAAACCGACTACAAATAGTCTTTGCGATTAGAAATAATAAGTTTACTTTCACAACCTTAATTGCAGAATAAAAAGTAAAACTGCTATGTTAATAGATAAATTAAATAATATATATTTGAAACAATATAAACTAAACCCAGTTATACCAAGTTATATGAAGGATAATGTTAATCTTTATCTGTAACCTTAAGGTAAGGAGGTACTTCATTTGGGTTTTTTTTTTATTTTTACTTTCTGTTATAATTTAGTCCCTCTAGATTCCAAATCTATAGTTATGAAGTTAATTTGAGCAATATCTATACCTAATTTGCTTATTATATTAATGGGTGTTAAGTTGTTGACACCCTACCTTTCGTAAACTTCCAGAAAATCGATCATAACTTCTATAATACTGAACATATATTTCTGAACTAAACCTTGTTTTGTAGGAGATCTTTCAAGCTTTGAGTTGGTACCACAGTAATTCCAATTGACTCCAATGATGCTAGTTTTTCTTTTGCTTTTTTCTGTGTAGTGAACAGTTACTTGTTCTGAATAATATTTTGTACTACTTATTGGTGACCGTATGTAATGGGTAGGCCCAAAATAAGTGGAAAGAGAAAGTTTACAGACAAACGTTTTACTAAAAACCGAACAGTAAATATGGAAAATGTAAATAGAATAGACAATGAAACCACATGTAATATTGAGGTTAGTAGGCCCAGTTAAACAATACATGTGCTAATCGTGATAGTAGTCATATACAGAAATTGATGTGCTGTGAGTCCTGAAAGCAGACAAAATTGTTGAAGAACTGGCCAAGAAGGCAAGAAAAATGAAGAGGAGCTTGAAAAGAACAAGGGAGGATATAGAGGGTGAAGACTATGCAGCAGGAATTGTACTGAGTCACTGAAAAGTCAGTAATCAAGATATAAACTTTAAAGCTGTTTTTGTCAGTTTCACATTCCTGTTCACTTTTTTAAAACACTATTCAACCAAAACGTGTAATTTTTAGTGTATCAAGGAGACTTAGAGAAATAATAAGAAAAAGCTAAAAATTATAACAAACTATCAGTACAAAATTTGCAAGTCATAATAGGTATTATTCACGATAAAGGTTTTAAGAATATGCCTGGAAATTTTTATGTACATATCAACAATAGTTTATTAGTAATGGGCACTCAGAATCATAGAAACAGCATTGCAGAGTTAGGCAATACCTTCTCGCCTTAATGAGACAGGATTGCATTTTCTAAATAAAGGTATAAAAATGTGTGGGGATTTTAAGAAATTATGCATGACTGTATTACAGATTTCGAAGTTCCTATTCGGCATATAAATGAAAATGATAAATCATTAATTAAAATGAAATATGGCAAAATATTACGAAATTTGAACAAAAACAATCACAAATAGGTTAACTCATTAAATGACAAGGGACCCCTAGCACGGCAGGCAGGTGCTCTACCGACTGAGCTACGGGGCCAGCCACATAAACTTTATTATAGTATTAGAACATAAATTTTACCGCAGGCTATAAGTTTTATAAGAATCGGTATTGTCCCTCATGTAAATCTGCATTTCAAATTTTATTAAAATGTTTAATGAAGTAAAACTTATATCACTTTCAGAAAAACATATCACAAAGTTTAGTAATCCAGTTTTAACTAGAATTTAATGTTATTCCCAAAATTCATCAGTCTGGAAATAAATTGAGACAGACTGTGAACTGTATAAATTCACAATCATTAAAACTTCGTTAAAGCTGGTAAGAAAGGTCAATAATATAGATAGTATTATCTAAGAATGATAAACCTGTTCCCTTTCATGTAACTGCCTCATTTCCCAGCATTTCTAGAGAAAACATTTGATATTTCTGAAAATTAAATGCGTTCTTAAGATTTGCATGAGGAATGCATAGTTGATCTTGTGTGGCTAACTAATCTTTGTATGGATCTTCTTTTTTTAAATTTGGATGATGAATTCATTCAACAAACTTCTGGTTTAGCAATAGGAATTCATTTTAACTTCTTCCTGACGCTTTTATAATCTATTTTGAAATGAAAGTCACGAAAGCATTCCCTTTCATTTTTAATGCTTGGTATAGATACACATAAAAGAATAAACACACAACCGATTCTTTAAAACATCCAAATATAGAAGATAAAAGTATAAAACTCACCTTAGATATTGAAAACAATAGTTATCTTTCCTCTCTATATCAAAAGATCATAAAATATAACAATAAGATAAACTTTGAAATTTATGGGAAGTATAAACTTATCGACAATTACATAAGGAAGTTTTAAATTTTTTTTCATAACTTTGTTGTTTTCAATAGTTTAATTTACAGATTATTAAGCCCGGAAATAAATATTAATTTAGTAAGGAATATAAACATTATTAATGCAGGTTTAAGAAGTGGTTTTAATAATTAGTTTATAAATAAAATAATTGAACAATTTAAATATAAAGGTGCAAAAAATGTTGATGACCTAAAAACAAAATTATTATAATTTTAAAAAATGTGCTTACCTTTCCTGTGCTAATAAGAATTTGACAAAAGATTTAAAGAATTTGCTATAAATTTGGGTCTTCAAAAGAAATATAATATAAAAAGTATATTAAAATTCTCTTAAAAAATAAAATTTCCGATAGTAGGAAATCTTGTTTTTAGTAATTTAATTATTTGGATTTCAGCCGGGTTTATATTGAAGGATAAAGCATAAATTAAAAACCCGAAAGAAGGAACGTTTCAGAATTATTAGGTATAGGAAAATAGATAAACCAGCAATAGCAGATCATTTGTGGTAATTTACCCATGATATAAACTGAGAAGTTAAATTATTAGAGAATTACATGGCCCACAAGATGAAATATTTTGGCAGAAAGTATCTTAATAAGTATAAATTGGTAATAAATTCAAAAATACTGCCAATTGATTCTATTTTTAAGTTAGTTTTATTTTCAAAATTGTATTTTGTTTTATTATTCTTGAGTACTTTGAGGTATTTCTAATTTAATAAAGCCGTAAGTGAAGTCCTTGGCAAATTATTATACTTTGTTGTAATAGTTTTACCGCTAAGAGAACTTTAAGTCTTTGTTTTGCACACAAAACTCATCTCACGAGCTCAGGTTCTATTATTGTTTACTTATTAGTTCTACTAAATTTAAAGAAAAAAGTTCCATAAAAGGAACAAGTAATATGAGTATAAATAAATATCTTATTACATTACGATTGTTGCACGAAAAGTCTTGTAAAGTTTAAGTATAATTATGCAACACTGACAATGTAATTCCTTCAAGTTTTCAGTAATTTAGCTGAACTTTTATTTTTGATGACCCCTTATACAAAGCACTAAAAAACTTTCAATTTTAATGTGCACTTCCAGAGAGACCTAGAGATATATTTTATGATCTTATGACTAATGATACACAGGAGCATTTCTAAAAAATAGTTTTTTATAAATTTTCTGCAATTTACCAGATTATAAGTAACAGATTTATAATATATTTTGGATTTTCCAGCGTTATCACAAAGGAAAGTTTAAACTTGATACATGCCCAACATTTTGAAGCAGTGAATAGCCTTAAAAATCAAATAACTATATTATCAAATATTGAAGTGTTGGAGATTTGGAAATCAACATGAAAATTTTTAATTGGATTAAAATTACACCGTATGTGGAATTTTAAATTTGTTTAAAAATCGGTTCTAAGAAATTCACATTTATAATCGAACGATTTTTTATTTGTTTCCTTCACCTACGTTATAAATATTGATAAATTAAAGTATCAATTTATGAGAAACGATATATTTAAGTAATTGTGGTGCGAACGAAATATGCAATCAATATTACTCAAATAATAAGTAATAAGCAAGACTCACTCTCTACGGTTTTATTCTTTTATATTGCGGTGCTTGTCTACAAAATTTGAGGTAAGCTTACTGATAAAGTGATGTTCAAATATAAGGAAAATGTTGCAGGAACACGACTCGGTAACGATGAGCATTGGTCCGCCACATTTCCAATGGTGTGTTTCAGTGTATCTACTAGCGAACTGCGTGATAAAGTACTATTTCATTTTAGTTGATTTTTATACATTTGAAACAAAATCTAATGAATCCGGAAATTAAATAAATTGTTACCTTACCTTCTTCTACTCTAGTTGATTTTGGTTGAAACTGCGTTCCTTGCAGTCAGCCCCTCTGCTCCTGCAAACAATGATATAAATTAAATCACCATAGTTCCTGAGCAGACAGGAGAATCTCACAGAAATCACTAAATAAATTCAGAAAAGAGTTTCTCTGTATAGCCACAGATGAAAGCTCCGAAAATATATAACATATACCTATTGCTAAATACTAATTAAAACATATTAACACAATTTGTTATAATCCACATAAAATTTTTAATATCTGATGGTTAAAGTATATAATTATCACATGATTAAATATTAATAGCGTACAAACGTTAGCTATAATAACTCACTCAGAACGTCTTTCAGTACGATATCAGATTGTAACAATTTGTGTTATATATTCTCGAATAATATTTAGGTATACTTATTGCCTATTATTTACTTTAAATATAAAATAATAATACCTGATAATCCGCAGTTTACGTTATATTTGCGAGAGCCTAAGCTCGTATATTCGTAAATTATTCCTTTCTGATCGCAGCATTTCTTCTAACTCAGTAAATATGTTTAATCTCGTTAGTTACAGCAGCCATCATTTGTTTTTCTTATTTTATTTTTACTTAACGACATTATATCGGATACGCCATCTGCCTAAGATATGCTATTAGCATTAAATATAACATAAAAATCACAAATACAGTGTGATATAACTAAATAAATAAAATAATATATTTTCCTACAAAATATGCTTAATTTTTTGTATCATATATCATGTAGGAGTTGCTTCTTTATTTTTATTCAGTTCCATCGTGCCTTAGCGTGTTTTGTATCAACTGGTTTTGTGTTGCTTTTACGAAGTTTAAAGTGGCTCAAGACAGTATTTCTTAAGCATTTAGCATTTTATAGTTAGCGATTTAAGCGATAAAGTTAATTCCTTCCAAATTTTGAATAATGTTGTGCCGTGAATTACATTATATTATTTACTACATGCAAATAGTAAACCAAGGAAATGGGTGTTATTCGCAAAAGATGTAGATACAAATTTTAGACTGCAACTACATATTTTGGGGGCGCCGTATAAAAAGCTGGATGTGTTTTACTCAAATGGTATTCTCCAATGTTCCCTAAACTATTCTTACACGCGGTTAGTCTTCAAATTTATATTATTCCAGTTAAAGATTCGTAGCGTATAGCAGTGTCGGGCAGATGGCGTGGATAAATACTTAAAGAGGAGCACCAGCATGGCGCTACAATGCTGTTACCGGTTCAATTGAAAAGCAAACATGGACAAATGATTCCCAATTGAAGTCAAGTTTAAATGCATCTCACAACAAAACCCAGCGCAATGTCTATTCACTGTGTGTCTGTGTATAGTTTCATTAGTCTAACACCAAAATTGTGATGCATGGAGATCTTAAATAATGAAAATTTCAGTAGTGAGAGAACAAGGTTAAAGAATTATAATTGATATCTAACACTAGCATTCACGTAACTTTCAAGCTAAATTAAAAATCGCTTGTGGACTCTATCTAAGCATTCTTTGGATTCAGGAAGGGTTACACAGTTTTATAGTAGAAAGAGAAAATGCGATTTTTTGAAAATGTTTATGAAATTTCAGTCGCACTAGTCCTTAACAATTTGAAGAAAATAGAGGTTTTTCTTGTACGTGTCAGAGAATATTGCAGTAAAATAGGCTTTAATCAAGTCAGAACTCCTAAGAGCACTATAGTCACTATGAAGCAATTTAATGGGACGATGGGGGATGCTGATGAATTTCTCACATTTTGTGACGATCTTAAAGAAATCTAGAAGTTCCTCTGCAAATTTGAATCTGTAGGCGCATCAGTAATTCTGGAGCGATGAGTTCTTTCCCCAGGGTCTTAGTCTCGGACCAGAGATATATTCAATTCTACTACTGATTTATTAACTTTTCTATCATACTTTCCCGAAGAAGAGTACCTTATTCCACATATACAATTCGATGCTTAATCTTACAAAATTTTGAAGATTATTGATAATTGCCTTTTCTCTTTCTACTAATGATGCAAAATTCTAATTATAAGTTAATAGTACATTAGCTATTGATGCGTCTATTATGCATCACACAAATGCATCAATTTGCAGAGAAATTCTGATCTACATCCATCCTCTACGAATGTTCCTTAAAAAAGAACGATCTTTGAGACATATAATAACTTCCTCTCATATGAGGTTGTCGTGGTTACACATCACTTACCTTAGATTATATCTCTATTTCATTACATATTTCACTTTCTTTAACTATTCTTTTTAAACGACAGTAAATATCTGCTACAACTCTGTGATTCTCAAGAAGTTCCTTTACCTTTGCATGGACACCTAAACCATTTCAATACAGCATAACGTTTGAACTAATAATAGGGCTCACGTGAAACTTTGGGAGATTATAATAAAAAATTGGGAGAATACATTACACTAAATAGGTAAAATATGAAGCTATTAACAGTGAATCAAACAAATATGTACAGATATAATAATTTTAACTTAAAAATTCACTTTTCGTACAAGAAATGATAAATGCTCACTTATAAATTGATTAGAATTACGATTTTGGGAACATTTTACTCACTTCCTCAGCCAAAAGCTTCAACAGTCTCGTTTTCAACGTTACAGTGGCTAGATGTCACAACGTTTTTTTCAGTACTACCAAAATCTTAAACTTGTTTCATTTTTAGGTTTAGCATGTGTCAGTGGGTGCTGTACGGAATGAAAGATTGAAGAATTTGTAAAATATGTATTCTTATTTTGACAATGAGCAGACTGGTGGATTTATTAATCTTCTTTCGTTGCAAAAGTTGGTCCGCATTTTTCTGATCTTATGTTCTGGAGGTCCTGTCCTTGATTTTACTTTTTCATAATGACTTTCTCAGCATCTGTACCTTTAATTTAACATTAAAATAACTAAAATATTACCATTTATAAAATTATAGTAAATATATACATACTTCCTAAAGGATGATAAATGAACAGTGGTGTTGTGGTTGCACTATGAAAAATCTTACTTCACGTTATAAAATTATTAAAGAAATGAATCACACAGATAAAATGGAAATTATAAAACTGGACATATGGAAGTATACACATTGCTTCAAAATTTGTTCTGTCTATAACCATCCATACAGCAATCCTCTGATCTTTTCTAATCTACTTCCAAACAAATCTTAGAAGATTGTGGCTTTGGAGGCAGAGGTATTCAAATGAAAAAGAAAAATTTAACTGCTACAAAGTAGAAACCTAGATAGAAAGTAAATTTGAAACACCAATAAACGAATCAACAAAGTCAGATGAATTATACACTCATTTATGTGTTACGATTTTGAAAACACCAAAGAAATCTTGCCAGGACTATTAACTAAAACTATAAACCTTTTTGGAATTCAAAATTATAAAAAGTGAAAAATGAAATAGACTTAGCTAGAATAGCAGCAGAAAAATCTAAAGTTCTGAAAGAAATAAAACACAGGAGAAAATTGAGTGCCCAGTTTAAAAATGAAGGTTGCTCATTTCTTACAGAAGTACTTTTTAAAGGCACTGAAATGAAAATTGTGAATTCTGAATAGAGGAAATACAAATTTAAATGATGACTAAATATATATATATATATATATATATATATATATATATATATATATATATATATGTATATATATAAAATATGAAGTGTCAACTAGGTTCGGACATACTTTTATGTCTGAGAAAAATGCAATGGCAGAGGCCCTGAAACATGACATTGCAGAGGAGTTAGAAAAAATTAAATCTGATATCGAAGATAAAACTAATTATGTGGAAGAGCACCTAGATCAGCAACAGGAATCCTAGATGGACAGATGGAAGGAAACAACAGAATGATGACCAGGATGGGACAATACCACTGTTTCTCAATACCCGATACTGATTTTTTAGCACTGGTGTTTGATCCTAACTTTATAGAAAGCAAAAATGGCAATTGCTTGTATAGGGTATGATGTTTTATCAGTTTTTAATAGTCATTGATATGTAGGGAATATCTAAGGTAACTAATAATAAAATTGTGAACCTGTTCCTGTAAACTACTGGCACTTGAATCCCGTGGAAAATATTATTAACACTCTAATTTACCATGACTACTTTTTGATTTTTCGATGTATCTAGGTATTGTGTCATTTAAAAAGGTGTATGGTTGCTCCAAAAGTACACTTAATTTTTACAAACATATATTGTTAGGCTAAAACCACGAGTCCCTAGCTATCAAACAGTGTTGTGAAAACCGCACATCAATAACATCTTCCATTTCAGAGAAATGTGTAGTGTTTAGCGCCCGCTTTTACTACATACGGCACCGCAGGCGGTGACACTGATGATACATGAGATGAAGATGGAGCACCGGTCGAATGAGATGCCCGGGGAAACGGGAGGTCCCGGGGAAAACCCGCCCCAGCGCCGTGTTGTCCACCACTAACCTCACTTTGCGGTCGCCTGGGATCGAACCTTGGTGAGAGCCAAGTGGTCTAACCACTGAGCTGCGGCGCGGCCGCCATTTCAGAGATATTGGTGGTTCAGGTGTTAATTGATTCAGCCTGTATAGGCTGGAAATAAATAAAGTCTAAAGTCTACAACCTGGTTACACCTTTCTGCCCCATGTTCTACCGGAATTGCAAAAAGAGGCCTGCAGCTATATTCATACTCTTTGATTTATTCTTACTCCCAGTCAGATCATGCTTAGTATAATCATATTCATGCTTATTGCTCTTTTTGAGAAAAGTAGAAAGCTATCCTGCATTTCACATAGCTACCCAACACATGAACAGAGTTATATGATTCCAGATATAGATTTTGTAGAACGGAAAAACAGTAGGGAACAAAAGAGAAAATAGTTCTTTTGCCCTAATGATTGTCATTAGATATAAGACACCGCAGCTCTGAGAAAGGCTGTTTTACGACTGGAAAACAAAGGGTTTGAAAGAAGGAACAAAGCAAATACCGA
The DNA here is from genome assembly GCA_030765055.1 of Mantis religiosa. NCBI lineage: Eukaryota > Metazoa > Arthropoda > Insecta > Mantodea > Mantidae > Mantis > Mantis religiosa. Next base: position 91,541,099 of record CM060950.1, read on the forward strand.
GGTCAAAGCTTCCATTCCAAATGAAAATACTTTAAATATGATATACTCCAAGCTATAAATAGAACACCATAAAGTAGAAGCTCAAAATTCATATTCCTTCGATTTAATTTTGTGCTGATTCCATTTTCCACCCGAGGATACAGAGTCGTGCGGGTTGATTGTTTTAATTTTCCTGCTTAAGGGAATTCTTTTTTCTGCCTCAACATGGCCTGCAACGATTTTGCGTGTTATGGTCAGTGAGCTTCAACTGTTTCTGTTTGCACTCTTTGCCTACAGAGGCAGTGAGAGACGTTTAAAGTTTGTTAAACGATTTCGTCATCTCCTCCCGAGGTAGGTAATTGTAGTTAGTTGCGTTTATATTTACTGTAAGCTGCAATATAAGAGTAGGAATTTTTTCCTGATGTTTTTTCATGTAGAACCAATAATAAAAAGTTAATATTAGGACTATTTAATATGCGCAAAAACAAAGTAAAATCGAAGTCGCACATTCGTGCTAGTTAGGTTGTACATGAGCTGTTTTGTGAATTCTAACCTCAAAATACAGCTATGTTTTTGTGCAGAATTATTATTTAATCTCAATTAAGCAGTAAGGAGTTAAGTCATGCATTTATAGACGTACTTAAGATGAAATACCAGAAGCATGAGTTGTGTTTAAAACTAACAGGCAACAAAGTAACTATAACAAAGGTGGCGGCTGTTCAAGTGAACTCGTGTAATGACTCCGTAAGTTTTTCGGAAAATTGTGTATCAGCGCTTATCATCAAAAGGCAGTGATCAGCGAAGAAAGGGAAAAAACTGGGCAAATGAACAACAAGAACTTCCTGAGAAACTAACTTTTCGCCGAGTATTATCAAAAAACGGCATGCCAGAAGACTCGTGAGCTCAGGAGGATCGAGGAAGTATAGTGTCACTTCAAATGATAATTGAGGTGACGAAGAAAGAACTGAAAGAAGCTATAATGTAAATTGAAAAACTGAAACACGAAATAACCAATAAACCGGGATCGACGAAGAGTAACAAAAGTAGAGTGAGCGAACGACCGGAAAACAGCGGGTTACAACTGTAACCAAACAAAACCGAAGACCGACAAATAAGCAACAACCACCAGCGTCTTTCTGCAGCTACAACAGATTTGCAGTTTTAGACAGTGCAAGCCACGAGGACCCTTTTAACAAAAGTACCTCTGCAATAAGTGCTGTGGCCGGCAAGAAGATAAGAGATCGTCGAGTGCTTATACTGGCCAACAGTCACGGAAGAAATCTAGTGCAGCAAATGAACAGGGACTCTGATAGTAACAACATACAGGCCTGTGGGGTAGTAAAACCAGGTGCAAAAGCCAAGGAAGTGATTAATAACATTAGTGAAAAGTGCCAAAGCTATACAAAAGCAGATAATGTTGTAATAATGGCGGGTAGTAACGATGTAGGGAGTGATGCAAATAACGTCTGTAATCCTGAAGATGCTATAAAAGAACTGAAGCATACCAATGTAGCTATAGTGAAACTTGCTCAGAGACATGACTTAGGTCCACATTCTTGGGTAAACCGACAAATAATTCAAGTGAACAATGGAATAACGTATATCTGCAGAAAATATTGACATGTAAAATTAATTATCGCTTTTAATTCCCGACAAGAACTCTATACTAGACATGGCTTGCATTGCAACAAGCGTGGGAAAAAAAGTGTTGTGCATGAATATAGGTAGGGCCATATTGGATTTCTCTAGTCCAGTAAATAATGATGTAGATGCATCTTTAACTGATTGAACAGTCTCTAACAATTCCATTGTATCTAACCCAAAAAAACTAGGCACTTCTTCACCAGCAAAGTCTAGACGTAAGTACTTTAGAACTATACAACAGAATGCACAAAATCTGCCTAATAAAATTGAAGGGAAAATAGGGAACAAAAAGTTAGATGTGACTGTAGTAGGTACCTCAGAGGACAAGGGTCAATTGGACCATAGAGAAAAGTCAGATAATATGTTAAATAAGAGGCAATATCCATTTGAATGTTGCAGTAAAAAGATTAGTAGCGAAAATATCGTTTATCTCTTGCATCAAAACGTCCAGAGTTTAAATAATAAATTGATGCAGTTAGAGGTTTGATCGAGATTTTAAAGATGTTTATATATTGTGCTTTACTGAACATTGGATGTCATCACAGTTAGCAATAAGCAAAATCAGTGACTTCATATTAACAGATGTATATTGTAGGGAAAAGCTGGGGCATGGGGGGTCATGTATATATATATATATATATATTAAATCGCATTTGAAAACTAGAAATATAACTAAATTTAATAACTTAAAGGAAGACAAAGAATTTGAGATGTCTATAATAGAAATCAGTAATCATAATATACTTATTATTTGTATTTATAGGTTCCTTGACAGTCATTTTTAAACATTTTTATCTAAGTTAGACCAAATGCTTAATAGTTTAATAGAGAAAACCAGAACTGTAATATTATGTGGTGACTGGCATATAAATTTCATTTGTGAAAGTGCTAAACTAACTAAGCTTAAAGATTTGCTCGCTAGTTATAATTTGACTAACACAGTAAACTCGACCACTCGATCAACCTCGTTACTGGACGTAATAATTATTAACAAAACAAAATTTGAACAGCATGCTAACTTCACAGATCTAGGTTTTTCTGATCACTGGGCACAATTATTACAAATTAAGACCCTAGAATCTAAAAGAATGGATAGACCCATTTCTATTTCTAAAAAAACTTTAGTAAAATAGTATTTTACTGTTTAATACTTTATTAGAAAATGTAACATGGGATAATGTTTTTGATGAAATTGTTGTTAACTTAAAATGTGACACCTTCCTAAAAACATTTCAGTATTGTTTTGATATAGCTTTTCCTTTAGAAAAGAAATGCCTTAAGTCACAAAAAAGAAAGGGTAGATTACAAAGGGAATAATTACATCCAGAAATAGGCTACGGTTTTTGTCCAGGCTAGAAAAACATGGACAAGTAAATAATGAGACCAGAAAGTATATCAATAACTACCCAAAGATCTATGAAACCATTATAACTGAGACCAAAAGAAGGGAAAATGGAAGATTCAACCTAAATTCTAACAAAAAAAACAATGGCCCTTTGGTCATTAGTTAACCAAGTAACTGGAAAATCTGCCCCAAAAATCAATATTAATGAATTAAATATCAATAACAATAATCTCACAAATCCATAGGATATTGCAGAGTCTTTTAATGCTTATTTTACAGATATTGCAGAAAACTTAGTAGCCTGAAATATTAAACATATATGGTGTCAGGAGGATGGTGCCAACATAAAGCAATGCAGTCAATCAATTTTTATATTGCCTGTTACGGAATTGGAATTAGAAGGTGTAATCCAGGGTATGAAGGCCAAATATTCATCTGGAGTTGATGAAGTACCAGATGTTATCATTAAAAAATATATACATCAAATAGCTAAGCCACTAGTCAGTCTCTATAACACATCATTGCAATCGATTATATTTCCAGATAAGTTAAACGTATCGAAAACTAAGCCACTTTATAAAACAGAGGAGAAGAATAAAACAGAAAATTACAGACCAATATCAATCGTATCATCATTTTCCAAAATATTTGAAAAACTGGTTCATAATAGAATGATATTCATCTGAAAATTCAATATTCTTTCAGAGGCCCTAAACTGATTTATAAAAAAAAGATATACCATAAGAGCCATAGAGAGTTTAATAAATATAATTCAAGAAACTACTGATAAAAAATTAGTAGTTGTGGGTTTATTTTTAGACTTAACGAAAGCATACAATGTTTTAGATCATGAAATACTACTCAGGAAATTAAATAAATATGGTTTATGGGTATTATGAATAATTGTGTTAGATCCTATTTAAGCGATAGAAAGTAGTTTGTAGAACTTCAGTTTGAAAATAAAAGAAAGTTAAATACGGTTGAGTCCAAAGTGAGATTGGCGAGGAGTTCCGCAAGGATCAGTCCTGGGCCGCTTGTCATTTTCATTATACATAAATGATTTGCCAATTGCCATTAATTCCACAGATGTTATTTTATTTGCAGATGACGCTAACATCCTAATGAATGAAATAATCAAGAAATCGTACAAACCAAATTCAATGATATTCTATGTAAACAGCACGCATGGTTTCAGATGAATGACTAACTATAAATAAGGATAAGACTATTGCCATTTCATTCCATACTTGCCAAAATATAAATGTGGTCAAACCTTCAATAGTATTTGATAAAACAGCCATTAGCTAAAATAATGAAACAACATTTTTGGAATTACATATAAATGAGAACATGAAATGGACCACACATATTCAACATTTAATAAATAAACTGAGTTGCATTTGTTATTTACTTAAACACTTGAAAAGCTTAATAAATTTAGCAGCATTGTGAAATATAGATTATGGATACTTTCAAAGTCAGTTACAATATGGGATAGTGTTCTGGGGGGAAAAGGCAGATAGGGTCTTTAAACTTTAAAACAGAGCGATACGGATATTAAGTGGGGTGGCTGACAGAACACCTTGCAGGTCATTATTAAAAAAACATCAAATATTACCACTAGCATGTATGTATATTTTGTAATTAGTGATCCATGTAAAACAAAATAAACTACATATACAAAATTACAAAAATGCTAATATTCACAAATACAACACACGTCAGAAAGATGACTTTCACATTCAAAGTTGTAAAACGGAAATCTTCAGGTCTAGCGCTATCAATAAAGGTATAAGATTATGCAGCAGACTACTAGAAAATATTAAACAAATGAAGAGCCTTATACATTTTAAAAAGGGAGTAACTCTTTTTACTGCAACATTCATTTTATTCTGTAAAGGATTTTTGAGATGTTAATTAGTTTTAAGTGATTCTAAATAAGGACAATAGCCATTAATGTAATTTTATACTATGACGTGTCTGATATCAATCGAAAGGACAAAACAAATTGAATTGAATTGAGTTGAATTAAATCATGAAGTATAGTAAACTCCACATTTGTGAACAACTACTTTTATATAGCATATCTTTATGGTCTATATATAGTTTATACTCATTTGCTTTTTCTACTTTAGACTTCTGTTAGATCCTGTATCTGTTACAGTTTTTAGTCTTATGTATCATTTTATATTTATCTTTATATCTTGAACTGACGTGTCCTATAACATGTGTATTATGTTCCAAAGGATGAAGTAAATACAATACAAATCTATATCGAGGAAGGCAGGAGTAAGGCAGGGATGTAAACTTAGTTCAGTATAATTTAACCTTTATATCAAAGGAATTTTAGAGGAGATATCAAGTTGTAGGGTACATTCACCAGTTATTAATAATAAAGATATCCCGGGGCTACTGTTTGCAGATGACCTAGTAGTTGTGTCCATATCAAGTGGAGGAGTGAGAAGAGCAATCGAGGGAGCCAATTCTTATTGTAATATATGGGGTATGGAAGTGAATGAAAACAAAACAAAGATTATGGTCTTCAGAAAATGATACAGGTTGCGTAAGCATGAGAAATGGGAGCTTAATTGAAGAGAAATAGAGCTAGTAAGGAGATTTGACAATTTGGGGACAAGGTTGAGTTCAGATGGTAGCTGGAAAGAACAAAAAAGATGTCTGTGGCAAAAGGTAAAATGGCCATGAGGGTGATAAGATCATGCTACAGTAAACCGCCAGATATAAATGTCAAATGGTCGGAGAGGATCCATACAGCAATAGTAGAAAATAGAATGTTATATGGGTCAGAGGTTTGGGGAGTAGATGAGGCTTGGAGAGAGACTGATAGAGTACATAGATCCTTTTGTAAATATATACTGGGATTACCGATAGCATCACCTAATGGGGCAGTACAATTGGAACTAGGTAGGCATTCTACTAAAATTAAAATCTTGTCAAGGCAATGAAATCTTTACACAGAATCACTAACTTGGAAGATGGCAATATTATTAAAGAATGTTGTCATATTCAAAAGAGAAGTAACTGTGGTGGATCTTGGGTGCATAAAATGAATGACCTGTTGAAGCAGATAGGTATGGGTCATTCTTGGATAAATGCAGAGTATAGGTATAGAGGCTTCTGCATATAAGATATATGTAGTAAGTTAGGGCGAGAAGGTTTTGCTTGGGCGAGAACAGAAGTGAGAAACTTAAAAGGTATAGGTCAAGAGAGGGAGCTAGATAAATGTCCATTGTGTGGAGAAGAGAATGCAGATTTCCATTGTATATTATATTGTAGTCTAACAAAGATATGGAGAGAGCAGACTTGGCTACATAAATGGGACAATTTGGGGGGTGAAGTAGCAATTAGAAAAATTTTGTCCGTAAAAGGGAAAAAGAACAGGAGATATATAGGGAACTATTTAGGGAAAGTTAAAGAGATATGGCTAAGAACAATTAAGAGAAAAATATAGAGTGGGATAGATGAAATGGCAAAATCTGGAAAAAGGAGTAGAGGACCTCCAATACACAAAAACCTAGAGTTAGGTGTATGGGGACCGAATTATTAGTCAATGGTGGGCAACATGATAGGATTTCCAGGATTTAGGAATATATGACATTTTTCAGTATCGATTTTATAATTGTAATCTTGAATTTGTATTTCCATTTGATGTTGTAAAAGTAAAGATGAGAAATAAATTAAAAATTACTATTCAATCTCGCATTAGCTTCCATTCCACAGTTAAATTAACAATGTATTACATATGTTTAAGGGTTAAGTAATGATGAAATCCTGAAAATTTAGTTGGAGGATTCGGATGTTGGAGAATTATCAAGATGCAAGAATGCTTCAATTACTGTTGTGGAGCCTATGCTGGAAAGTGATGAGGATGAAACCAATAATTACAGTGCAAATCTAGAGAAGTTAGATAATTCTGCAAGCAGAGTGAAGCCGATATCCGATGGAGCTGCTCGAAGTCTCCTTTTCAGAGAAAAGGCATTTGTTGAGAAAGAGCACCCAAATGCAAAACATTGTGATTCCGTGGTAAGAGATATCCATGTATCCATATTCTTTGTTTACTTCAAGTTATAGAACACGATTAACCCTTCCATTTAATTTTTAAATTTCCTTGCACTTGGAAAGATAGAGTCAGACCGAAAAATTCAATGCCATAGCCGAGATTTGAACCACGGATCTTCTGGTTGCCGTCCAGCCGCTATAACCCTTGAGTCACTATGGCCGACGTGCCGATATAACATTAAATTCTCTAACTGACTTGTGTTTCTCCCAGTAAACCACTTTGGAGTTCTCATAAACACATGAGACAACTACTTTAATGGCGATTTTCAGCAGGTAAGCATTCTAAGGCCCGGGCTTTATAGTTAACCACGATTAGGTCAATTAATGGAAACTAATTGTTTTTTCACACTGGCCGTGTGTAGGCTAAAGTATGGAAAGCTAGAGGCAGACTGAAAAATTCAATGCCATAGACAGGATTTAAACCACGGAACTTCTGGTTGCTGTCCAGGCACTCTAACCCTTGAGCCACTATGGCCAACGTGCCGACATGAGACTAAGTTCTTCAACTGACTCGTGTTTTTCCCAGTAAACCACTTAGGAGTTCTCATAAACACATGAGACGACTACCTTAATGGCGACTTACTATGCTGTGAGTACTCTGAGACCCGGGCTTAATATTTAATCACTATTAGGTCAATTAATAAAAATTAATTGTTTTTCCACACTGGCTGTGTAGGCTTAAGTACGGAAAGCTAGAGTCAGACTGGCAGGCCATTTTCAAAATGTTCCACATATTTTAATTTTAAAAGTTAATGCTTAGGGTATAAGTTGCTGCACCCATTTCAACATATTAATGACCGGTACTTATGGGAAATGTTTTTCTTCCCCTTATCAACGAAAGGAAAACATAATCATACCTGTTTGACAATGTTTACTTTCCTAAGCGTTTTCAGTAAGAAGTAAGCACTATAATCTTTTCAATACAAATAAAAAATACAACAAATATAAACGGGTACAGTTAATATTGCTCTTACAGGCTTGTTTAGAATTTCATACAGGTTACTAGAAAACTGCATCCTGTGTAACATTATGAAATTAGGAAAGTGTAGAAAATATGGAATCTGAGAAATGTGAGATTAAAATTACGTAATAGCAGTTATGATAACGGCGTATGGTTATTTAAACAGTTATTTTACGTTTAATGTACTGCTGAAAGAAAAAATATATGTTATTAAAGTATATTTAAGACCAAATATACTAAATTAGAAATTGTGGTAAGTTTTGGGGCAATTTCCGCAGATGTGCACTGAGTCCTATAAGTTTCAAATAAATAATATTTTGATCAAGATGAAATGCATTAGACGGGCTTGTTTAACGATTCAGTCATGTTTTAAGGTAAATCTCAATGGAAAGTCGTTTCATGTGATGAAGAAAGTTTTCATATTGGGCAAATTTGTGCTTTACTTTGGAAAACTGAAAACATCCAGCTTCTCCTCTTTCGGCTCTCTTCAACATACTAATTTGAGTTCGGCATAAATCTGTGGCTCAGTGGTTAGACCGCTTGGCTCTCACCAAGGCTCTCACCAGTTATTAATAATAAAGAAAGGGACTCATTGAAGACAAGAGAGGTCTTCCTGTTCCGTGTATGGGAAATAGAGAATGGGAAACGTAATCACTGCTGATGAAACTTGGCTACATCATGTTGATCCTGAGAGCAAACAGCAAAGCTCAGTGTGAAAACCTCCTTCATCACCAACCCCCAAAAAAGCAAAAGTGGTCGCTTCTGCTGGGAAAGTTATGGTCATCTCATTCTTTGATATTCATGGAATGGCTGACCAGCATGTTGTACCTGCACACACATCAGAAACAGGACAATACTACAGGGATGTTCTGAAGACATTGAAAGATCATATCAGGCGCAAAAGGCCACATTTCCATGAAGCAAGCTGGATGCTGCACCACGATAATGCGCGGCCGAATATTGCCAATGTTGTTGCTGAATATCTTCCAAAGATCAACGTGAAGTGCATCCCTCACCATCCCTATGGTCCATATTTAGCCCCACGTGGTTTTTCTCTATTCCCTAAGTTGAAGAAACGCCTTCGTGGGAGGCATTATGCATCATCAGAAGCAATGGCGAAGGCTGCGAAAGCGATTTTGAAGGATCTCTCAAAAATGCTTCCAGAATGTCTTTGAAGCCTGGCGGAAACGCTGGGACAAATACATTGGATTCAAGGGAGACTACTTTGATAAGGACCATCATAATTATAAGGATCAGTAAAGGTACGTTGTCAAAAAATATTGTGATCATTCTTTATTGAACAGCTCTCGTAAAAACCGAATTATTTAAAAATTTGGTTTTGTGAAGGGTCGAGATTATGCTGTTCATAAGAGTCACGTGCGCACACACACACACACACACACACACACACACACACACACACACACACACACACACACACAAGGAACGTTTTTAAAATTCCGTTTTGAATGCAGGGGGGGAATTAAAGCCGGTGAAATCTTGTACTAAATTTTTTTATTTTCTCTATATAATAAGTATATGGTCGATAAACTATAAAATTGTGTACAAATTTGAAATAAGTGGACTCTGTGGTCTGGTGGTTAGCGGGCTGACTTCCAAATCCATTTTGAATGGGAAATTTTCGTGAAAATCTTCATATCGCTTCCTTGGTAAATGCTGAACTTAAATATTCAGCGTGATTTACTACCGAGTTTTTGTTTTTCAGTTGTACTGTTCACACTGTTGAACATTATATCGTATTTTCCTGACGGTTAATATGTTGAATTTTCTGGGAAGATCTCTTGAACTTCTCATCACAATGAACTTTCTGTAATTGGTAAATTTTAAGAGATTCATGAAATATTGATATATGAATATATAGAATTGATATAGGATTCAATTTATGTCCAATAAAAATGTTCCCTTTGATGTAATCATTTCCGAAATATTTTCTGTAATCGGTTTGAACTTTCAAATACCACATATGCTTGAAAAGTTATGTCGCTACTCCTATTTGTTGTTTTCTTGTGAACATTTTTAAACCAACATATAGTCATTCGCTTTTTAAAGGTGTAAATATTCCTTTATCACGCTTCATTCAACTCATACGTGCACTAAAATGTGCAAATATACATATAATGAAAATTTATCTCGATGAAGAATCATTTGTAACAATAGTTGGTGAATCGGTTAGTGGAGGAAGACATGGGACGCAATATCGCTTTTTGAAACCTATAAGTTTCTATTCCAAATGTATATCTTTGCTGCACATACGTTTTAAAAGCTATTCTTAAACGTAACTCACTGGCGTGGTTCATATAAGTTTACACGGGTATTTTTAATGTTGTTTGGTGGCTTTCCAACCTCCACAGATGGCACAAATTCAACTGCGCACTATGCTCTTCCCGGGTAAATAAGTAAATTAATCCCCTAATAAATAAGCAAATCTGCTTTATTACAGAGGGTCACCATAAAACTTTCTCTGCGGGCTTCGGCACAAAATATGGTTTCGCTGTTTTGTGTGCCTCGTATATTTATTAAACCAAAAGTTGTCCGCTAAACAGAAGAGAATCTCTGGACGCGTCCAGTTGAGCCAAACAGACAAAAGCGTTCAAATATTTAAACGAAATTCCAAAAAAAAAAAAAAAAAAAAAAAAAAAAAAAAAAAACGTGTCGGTCGAGTTTAAATAGGACAAGGCTTAGTGTTTTATGGGCGAGGACCAATATACTTGCAGCCACAATGGGCGGGCTGGTGTTTTGGCAGCCTCAAGTGTTTGCGCAAACTTTAAAACTTCTCAGAAATGCACATTTTGTTCAGATTAGTTCATGATTAAAATCTGCTGGCATCCTGGCTTATTGAAAATGGTTTTATTTTCCACTTAGTTGCATTCTGGTTATAACAATAATCAGAGGAAGATAGAGGGAAAGAAAAAGAAAGAAAGAATGACCAAAGATTCTCATCCTTAGTTATCACCTTTCAATCCATTTGTGCTACTTTTCTTTAAATTTACAATATCAGTTTTTGTCTAACTCTTTGATTAGTAGTGTTTCGTTTATTTAGGAGAACTACGTGTGCCTTAAAATCCAAAATAGCAAAAATCAAGTTTTAATAGAGCTATATTGAACAAACTGTTCAAAACACAGCGTTAATCTTTTTACATTTTAAAATGCAATTTTAAACAGAACAACTACAAACACAGGTGGCAATTTTTGGAATTGATAAAATAATTAAACAATTTATTCATGAAAGACCTTGTAATTGGCAGTTCAAATTTCGTTTTCTCTGGCAGATTTTGTCCAGGTTCTTCTCAGTCCTCATAACTGTCAAATGAAGACAGTCTAAACTTTTCCTAAACGTTTTCTTCACATATTAGCTTTCCTGATATTTTAGGTTCATGTATTATTAATTTTTACCGTCTTTGCTGCCAAATGCAGTAGGTAAAGGCGTCAAACTTCATTATAATCACAATAAAATTATGTACTATGACGATTATAAACATTCACCGTCAGAATGTTGGAATAACGCAAGAGTCCGGATGTGAGACAATTTGCAATATTAAATACTGAACATTTCATAATCATCATTAAGTATCAGGAGTATTCATATCGAGCGTATATATTGACTTATTTAGGCTTTCTTTTCTTTTTTTACATCATGTGAGGAGATGGAATCCCAACTAACATTTTTTATTAGTGGAGCAATTCTATTCGATGGATTAACTGACAATTCTTATTCGGAATTGTTTGGCTCAAAATAAAGAAGTTATATAGAAACCACTCTGCAGCGAATTGGTTACAATGACGAATGCAGGCTTTCACATTGGTGAAAAACAAGGTAAACTAAGTGATGTTCCAGTGAAAGATGAATTAGAACAAAGCAAAATGGCTAATGATCATTTTATATCTACTGGCTCAAACATAGCTAAAAATATAGTTCCTAGTGGCATGACTAACCATACAACTAGTAATAACACCAGTCAGTCTATTTTTCTGCAGCCATCAAATACCTGTGAAATACTTAATGTCATAAACAAGCTCAAACCAACAAGTACTGCGGGATATGATAAAATCCCCATTAAATTAATAAAACCTTGCAAGAATGCTATTGTTAATCCCCTAGTTGATAATGTCAATGCAATCTTATCAAAAGGGATATTTCCTAATGATTTTAGAATAGCCAGGATAGTTCCTATATTTAAAAGGGGCAACAGAACCGAAGTAGACTACTTTAGACCCATCTCAGTATGACCATCCTTACCTAAAATAGTTGAAAAGTAAGATATATGCGGATTATTAAATTTTTAAACCACTTTCGCTTATTACCAGCCTGGCAAAATGGTTTCATTCAAGGAAAGTCGACAATATCGGCAGGTGCTTCTTTCGTTGAATATATAATCGATGCTGTTGAAAAGGGATGTTACACTGCTGGTGTACTGTTGGATCTTACAAAAGCGTTTGATTGTGTTGATAAGACAATTTCACTTAATAAACTATATCACCTGGGATTTAGAGGTATTGCGTATGACTAATAGAACTCAGTTCACAGAAATAAGTAATACCCAGGGAATTTTTACATCCCATAGTAAAAACATTGTATTCCTCAGCGCTCCATTTCGAGACGACTACTGTTTATTTTGTACAAAAATGACATTGCCAATGTAATTCCTAATGATGTTAGTTTAAATCTCTATGCTGATGACACGACGATGGGATTTCAGAATATAGACCTTAATAACCTAGAAATACAAATGAATGAATTTGTAAATAGTATAACTCAATATTTTAATAACTCTAAATTATCTGTTGATGCAAAAAAGTGAATTAATAATTTTCAATTTTAAAACCACTCATTTTTGGCGTCATATATATTTGGGCAATGATATGATTCTGTCTATCGATAACGTGGATGTTTTAAGTTTAACAGTTCACAGTAAACTAACATAGAATGAACATATGAATAAAATTTAAGAGAAATTATCATCAGCACTTTTTGTACGTATTATATCAAAATTTGTATCAGCAGAAACTGCCAAGATAGTCCATTTCGCTTTCATTCATTCAATTATTACATATGGCATAGAGCTGTGGGGATGAACATCTAAAGCCAATCTCAAAAAGATCTTTAAATTAGAAAAACATGCAAGAGATCATTCTAGCTTTATGCTAATTATGAAAAACGTATCACTAAAGTTCTAAGTTTGTGTGTTGAAATCCTTATCATATAGATTTTGGTGTTAAACATTCCCAGGTTTACTATAAGCCGGAATTCTCTGCGTGATTAAACTTGAAACTGTACTTTGGAAGGAAATATGCTGATCAGTTATACTGATATTCGTTACGGACTTCAACACCTCGTCGAGTGTTTTCTTTATTGGCTTGGGTATCTCGATTAAAGAAGTTGAAAATGCTCTTTATGTTGACTGTACACCCCATTTTATTGACCTGAGAGTTACAGTATATAAGCACACAAAAGCTAAACATTATATTTTGTAAAGCACATAAAACTATCGAATAGCGTGAAACGAATTGCCAAATCCATTTGTTTTACTCGCAAAGAATTACGTTAAGATGAAATCAAATAAAAGAATCATAAAAAAAGGAAAAGCATTAGCTCAGGGCGCTCATAGAATCTCAATGATCAATTATCCCAGGCCATGCAATGTGGCCTTTCCTCCCCCGCTGCGTCTGCTGCTACTCTGTCTTTGGTATCAGCCACTCTGGATGTGACTTTAGCAGCCTGGATCCCTGTGATCTGGTCGCCTAGTAGATTGCTCTGTGAGTTGACTATTCTTTGCCCTGGCTAGTCATTAGAGCTGAGACCACGCTATCTACAGGGTATGCGTGAGATAGGTTGACGAAATAAAAACAACACAGTTCATACCGTCAGCTTTACTATTCAGTTCGTTTCGTGCTTACAGTTCACCAGGAGTTGCCGCCGCGTTCAGATCGAATTACTCTAGATTTCCACTATCACGTTAAAACTATACTGAATTGCTGAAATATATCGCGATGGAATATATTACCAACACTGTTTTGAAAGTATACTTCGCCGCTTAATTCACTGCTGGGAGATCTTGTTCACTTAATAAGATTCTCATTACTGATTGTACTTCTCGGCGCAATCCGACGTTTGTGTCCTCGGCAGGCAAAACACGTCTACACGGTATCACGTCTCAGACTAGAAGACCAACGCTAAAACCTAATATTCCTTACCAAAACAGATATAGCCTCGCCTCCACCTGGATTTCTCTGAAAAACTCTAGTTAGCGAGCTACAACCACGCGGACATTTCCCCGAAATACTGGTTTGGGCCAGGTTTGGATCGGTCTATTAATTACTCAGGTAGCGACCCAACCCGTGACCACAGCCTTTCGACGGAACATTTTCATGCATATAGAGAAGCAACTTTATTACATAGCTCTGGGTTAAAATACTTATTCGCATTCTAGTAATTGAATTTAAATGCTGTTGCTTCGTTTCATGAATTTATCCATCTGTACTATTCATTATCTTAAATTCTTTCACCTTACTTCCTCATTATAATTTAATTATCATTTTATTCATTGTTAAAATCGTATTCAATCATACGGCTGATAAATACGGCATCAAACTGCCCCCGTTTCATTATTTAATTATCCCATAATTTAAGAATGGAACGCCCTTGCCCGAATAACGTTACTATTATTATCAACAACCCCACACGTCGGCAACTCTGGTTCACTTTACAATTTTCTTTGCATTTCTGCTGCGTTACATACAATCACAGTGACAAAATTTATAATACTAGTACATAATTTCTTTTTGTTTTCAACACTTCACATTATAAACATCTGAAATAATCCAATACATATTAGTTTACCATACGCTATATACACTCCACTTCTGAAAGTTTTACAGTTTCTTGCGTCATACAACGAACGTTTACATCGTATTAGTTATGAACTACGTAATACTTAAGCTAGTTTACAAAATCTGTTGGTCTTCTGATTCTATATAAAGGTGTAATTTGCCAAAAGTCCTTGCACCTTCTTGGATTTGTAAATTGTTTTGGTACTCAATTTTGTTGCTTTGAGTTGGTTATTTTCATAGGATTCACTGCACTTCCACTTCACTTTAAAGTCTTAAAAGTACTTATCACCACAAGTTTTTTTTTCACAATTTCGATATTTTGTGATTGGATACCATTAAGATTATATATATTTGTTCGTCTGAATTCATTTTCATTAATTGAGTTGTATACATTTTCATCCATACCTTATCCTATATGCCTCTGCATGATTATTTGTTTATGTCCGGTACGGACGGAGAAGTTGTTTGTGCCACCTACCCATGAGTTTTCTATTTACCGCATCTACTATTTCAAATGTATGTTCCCCAAATTTTTGAATAATTTCCCCAGGACCTTTATATAGTAACTCATGCGCTTGTTTCTGTTCTTCAAGGCGCAGGAAAACTTGTGATCTTTATACCTTCCTGGGAGATGACATATCCTAGAAACTCGGTTTGTTTGACGAAGAAGGCAGTTTTACTTGGTTTAATTGTCATGTTAGCAGCTTTTAACCGGTTTAAAACGTAATCAAGGTACTTCAGATGTTCACCAATTTCTGACGAAAATATGACAAAGTCGTCCACATACTGAGCCACGAATTTCTTTATGGTTTCTCCAAAAATAGCATACAATGCTCTCAACAATGCGCCTCCGCTTGTGTTCATTCCAAATGCGCATACGGTAAACTGGTAAAGAATTCCAGAATGTAAAAATGCAGCAAATTTTCTCAATTCTCTCTTAAGTGGAATCTGCCAGAAGGAGGCGGTCAGATCTAAGGTAGAGAAGAATTTTCCTTTGTGCAACTTGCTCAACGTTGCATCCACGCTCTCGGGTCTAAATCTGTCTGGTTTACAATGCTTGTTTAGCTTTCTTGCGTCTAGTGTTATTCTAATTTTCCCACTAGCTTTGCTTACTATGCACAGGGGGTTCACGTATATGGAGTCTGAAATTTCGATAACCCCGTCTTCTAGCATGTCTTCTATCACTTTATCGACTTCTTCCCGAATAGCGGATGGTATGGGTCTCGCTTTATGTGTAAACGGCTCTATGGGCGTCATTTCGAAAGAGTGAATATATTTCGTGCATCTTCCTGGTTTATCCGAAAATACCTCCTGGTGTCGTACTAAAATTCTAAATAATTCTTCTTTCTGCGCTGTATTCAGGTAGTTAGCCTGACTGACTTTTTCTCTGAACAAATCTTCCAAGTTTTCGTAGTTTTCCGCCTTGCGGTACAAATTTGTAGTCTCATAATTCCAATTCCTGGCGAGATTTTCTCGGGGTTCAGCTTCCACATATTCCCTAATCGTTCCAACATCTTCATCATACATCTCATTGTTACTCGATTCGGCAGCATATTCTTCGACATTTATTTCGCCAAGCTCCATTGCTCCAATTTTTATGTACTCAACAAAGAATACGTCTCCCCGGATTTCATCTTCACGTTCATCTCGTACAACTTCCTCTGAACCGCTATCGTCGACAAATGGCACCACTACTGTTTCTTGCCCTGTTTCTAACTTGACAGATCTGTTCTCGAAATTAACAATGGCTTTCCATTCATACAGGCAATCACATCCTATAATTATGTCGGTAACGAGTCTGGGTACGACCAGGAACAAAACCTCAATAATTCTACCATTTATTTCTACGTTGAGCATGACTTGAAATTTCACTCTTTCTTTCCTCTTCCCTACAGCTAGTGAACAAAATATACCGCTTACTGGTAAAGACATTATCTTCAAACCCCGGTTGATTAGTTCTTCATAAAACTTTTGCGAGCACACTGTACTGTTAGCTCCAGTGTCTATTATTGCAGTGTCCGGAATTCCGTTAATGGCAACTGCTATTCGTGGTGGTTCAAACACTTTGTCACTGTCCTCACTTCTGTTCCTCCGATTGGTTTCCTTCTGTAACATCATTTGCCCTCTGACGATCTTATTTTTCGCATACGGTTCACATAGTTTCTTCCCAGTCTTCACTGAAGGCGCGTTTGACTGGGTACATAGTTTCGCTGAGTCTTGCTGTAAGCTCCAGTTCTCGTTGCATTCTTTCCTTCCAAATTTGCTTCCTGAGGAGGATGGCCGCGGTTTTCGAACACTCGCCTGGTTACCTGTAGTGCTTCGGCCCTTTCTCCATTTATCGGCGAATTTCTACCGCTCCTGCTTCTTTCTCCGTGCAGCGGCGACTTTGGCCTAAATTCTGGAATGTTGTCGACCCTCCAGTAACCATTTCCTGAATGTCTTCTTTTTCTCTCGTTCCATCCTCCTCGTTTCCTTTCATGCCTCGCCGCGTTTACGTAATTTACTTGTACATTTCTGTTTCGGTCGTGCCCGTTGCGGTTCCTCTGGTTGCGGTCAAAATTATTTCGGCCTCGGTTCTCCCACTGCGAATTTCCTCCTCTGGGTGCGGGACCTCGGTATCTATCTCGGACATCCTGGTTTTGATTGTAATTGATATGTGCCCCTTGCCCGAAATTATTTGAAATTTCCCTTTCGTTGCTCGCTCCAGGCCTAGCGAAACCTTTATTTCTACTCTTTGATTTGTTTGTCTCCAATGCCAACAGCAAATCGATCATGGTGGCGACGTTTGTGGGTTTAGCTAAAATTAAATAGTTCTGGAGAGCCTCTGGGAAGTGTGTCGTGATAATGGCGATTAATTCTTGCTCACTCATGGGTGGATCCAACATTTTAGATTTCCTAGCAAGTTTCGTGAAATAATTAACCATCGACTGATCAGTTCTTGGGTCATACTTTCCATTACTCAGTTCTAATCTTATGCTAGACTGCCTGTTATGTCCCCAGTATCTGTTCATGAATAAACCTTCAAAGGTCCTGAAGTCATTATTATTTCCCATTGATACCTCTAACCAGTTAGCTGCATTTCCCTTAAGGCATTTCCTAACAATGGTCATGCAATACTGTTCAGGAATACACTTTACAGAAAAATATTCATGCAGACTCCTCATAAAATCCTTAGGATTATCAGAATCCTCATGTTCAAACACTGGTGGCACAATTTCATTTAAGATGTGGTTTGGCCATTGCATTTGACCACCACTCCTTTCAACATGGACATTATTACCTCTGGGTTCATAACTGGAGGTACTTGGACCCATATTAAGCATCGAAATGTCGGCTGAGGCACTTTGTCTCGCTTCGTTTCGTGCAGAGCTTTCACTTATCTGACTAGCATTAGAATTAGGTTCAGTTACACACAACCTCAAATGTTCTAATGTTTCCTTCATTCCATTAATTTCTGTAGCTACCTCTTTCATTTGTTCATTTATTTCGTCCACACCCCTACCTTGCCTTCTAATTTCCCTTTCTGCTTGTTCTAATCTACTTCTATTTTCCCCTGATTCCTTGCTAGCCGTTTCTCTAATTTGGTCTAATTCCTTGCTAACTATTTCCCTCTCTTTTTCAAATTGCTTTGCTACGTCCTCTCGTGATTTCTTGTATTCTCTGCCTGACTTCTCACTTACTTGATTACAAACTTCGATTCTTATACTTTCTATTTCCCCCCGTACTTCAGTTCTAACTTGATTAATTTCCCCTCTAACCTCTGCTTGAAAGGTTTCTAATGCTTTCTGCTGACTTTCGAGCTTCCTAACCAAATCTTGCTGTCCTGCCTCTAATTTTTGACTAGTACTTTCTAATTTCTGACTATTACTTTCTAGTTTCTGGTTAGTACTTTCAAATTTCTGACATAATTCCTGGTTATTACTTTCTAATTTCTGGTTCGTACTTTCTAATTTCTGACTTAATTCTAGGTTATTACTTTCTAATTTCTTACTTAATTCTAGGTTATTACTTTCTAATTTCTGACTTAATTCTAGCTTATTACTTTCTAACTTCTCCATTATCGCTTTCATCCTGGCTACCATACTCCTATTCGTATCTGAGTCATTTACATCTACTCCCTGGCTATTATTAGTTCTTTCCTTAGCTACACTAACCTGTACAATTTGATTGTTACTACTACATTCTGTATCCCTTCCTACGTTATTTCCAAGACCCTGAACATTATTACTTTCCATTGTCTTTTCTAATCTATTCTGTATATTCTGAGCACTTTCTCCTATTTCTGCTACTCTCTCTTTAACAATTTGTATAGTACTCCCCTGCACGTCCATGATTTGTGAATTTGACCGACCTTTCACCTTTCCGTTTCTTAAAATACTCTCCATCAGTTCATTGCAGCAACGACAACAACACTAAAATGTTACACTCAGTACCTTTGGTTTTCTGCTGGAGCTTCCGACGATCCTGATGCTGGTTGCTTTTCGTCTCTCGAAGCGCCACGTTGGTTCGCCAAGTTTGTGGTCTTTCCTCCCCGCTGCGTCTGCTGCTACTCTGTCTTTGGTATCAGCCACTCTGGATGTGACTTTAACATCCTGGATCCCGGTGATCTGGTCGCCTAGTAGATTGCTCTATGAGTTGACTATTCTTTGCCCTGGCTAGTCATTAGAGCTGAGACCACGCTATTTACAGGGTATGCGTGAGATAGGTTGACGAAATAAAAACAACACAGTTCATACCGTCAGCTTTACTATTCAGTTCGTTTCGTGCTTACAGTTCACCGGGAGTTGCCGCCGCGTTCAGATCGAATTACTCTAGATTTCCACTATCACGTTAAAACTATACTGAATTGCTGAAATATATCGCGATGGAATAAATTACCAACACTGTTTTGAAAGTATACTTCGCCGCTTAATTCACTGCTGGGAGATCTTGTTCACTTAATAAGATTCTCATTACTGATTGTACTTCTCGGCGCAATCCGACGTTTGTGTCCTCGGCAGGCAAAACACGTCTACACGGTATCACGTCTCAGACTAGAAGACCAACGTTAAAACCTAATATTCCTTACCAAAACAGATATAGCCTCGCCTCCAGCTGGATTTCTCTGAAAAACTCTAGTTCGCGAGCTACAACCACGCGGACATTTCCCCGAAATACTGGTTTGGGCCAGGTTTGGACCGGTCTACTAATTACTCAGGTAGCGACCCAACCCGTGACCACAGCCTTTCGTCGGAACATTTTCATGCATATAGAGAAGCAACTTTATTACATAGCTCTGGGTTAAAATACTTATTCGCATTCTAGTAATTGAATTTAACTGCTGTTGCTTCGTTTCATGAATTTATCCACCTGTACTATTCATTATCTTAAATTCTTTCACCTTACTTCCTCATTATAATTTAATTATCATTTTATTCATTGTTAAAATATTATTCAATAATACGGCTGATAAATACGGCATCAGCAGTAATGCATATAGACCAGATCTGAAAAATTAAGAAGGCAAGGAATTTTCAGAATTTGGCAGACCACAGATTAACACTAATATTTCACAGGCGAATGAGGTCCTTCAAATTTAGCAACGTAAAGGGACACTTGGAGGGAACCATGCAAATAAAAAAGCGTGTAAATCTAAATTTCGTGTCTCTTCCTTCATGCGTTACAGTCCTACAAGAATGCTTGTAAGATCGATTGTCGGCAGTCCTTATCGCCTAAGGATCCCTTTTGGGTTATACGTACTTGGCAATCGCTTTCAATAGCATTTCAGCGACCCACTAAAATTTACGCTTCTCATCACTATCATTTAAACCTTAAATATTCATATATCAGACGTAAGATATTATAATTACTCGATAGTTAAACATGTTAGACAGCGAAGTTTCAAAAACGTTATTAATCGGTGTAACATGTTTTACAATCGTTAATTTTTTAAATTATGCCTCTTTGGTTTTTCTTCTCTATACACAATATTTTGTCTTCAGTTCTTTTCTTTCAACTTTTCTAAGTCACAGAGCACTTAACTTTAATCACCTGTTCATAAACATATCTGCTTTTTCTTTTCCAAAAACTTGATTTCGAAGACTGTCTTTAACATTTTAATATTCTTCACTTTATAATTTCTAAACATGAATTGTGAAGATAATTTCCATAATCACATTTTTTACTATTCTTCTAATTTGGATATTTTATTAATTTTTGCAAAGTAATGCGTTTCAGTTAAAAGAAATTTTAATATAATGCTGGCATTTTAACAGTGTGATGTAATGATGACGATGATGATGATGATGGCGATGATGATTAAACGTGCAATTAAGACTTCGCAAAGATATTTAATTTAAGGTCCATATTTTCCTATGTAACAGATTTGTTACAGTAGTTAAACAACGGCCAGTTGTAAGCTTCGAATGCTTTATGTATTTTAATTTGACATGCGGTAAGGCTACACAGAAAGTTCCAAATTCTATAATCATAAACCCGTCATTAAGAAAACTTAGCCATATAAATACCTTACGATTTTAAACCTGCAGGAAACTTTCTAAGTTGCTACACCAAATATTTAAGTATTAATTATTTTTTCAGAATATATTGTAAAACTTAAAAATGATCTACGCGTCAGAAAATTTGAGCTTTTAAGTTGAGTTTTTGTTTTCGGCTAGTACAGAGTAATTTTAAAAGATCCACATTCTTATTTTTTGGAATATTGTTTCAGCATTTGTTCTCAAATATTTTCCATGTGTTAGCCCTCAACATTTGTTATTCCTTAACACTATATAATTTTCAAAACATGAGAATTAACAAAAAAGGGGAATGTGAAGTTTCTTATTTACATACTATAGAGCTATCCTATAAGTTTCACTAAGTTAAATGAAAAAATTTGACATGTGATGCATTTTGTATACTGATAAATGTTAGAAAAGAAGTTTCTCAGAAAACTAACTTTAAAGCAATGATTGTTACTTTTAACGGTTGTTAAATGCCTCTTTAAATTGTCACGTGATGGCCTAAAATGGTGCAAATGATAAAAATAGCATGCCATCGATTACTACAAACCCTAAGCTACCAAAAAATGCCCCAAAAGAAAATTTCACAATTTTCAACATTTTCGGCGAATTCTCAGTGTAGCGTTGCCTTAAGTATACATATATATGATAAATCTAACAATGCTGTAAAAGAATAGGCTATTTTTCTTTTTGCCCTTTAATGACCACAAGGAAAAGTGTGGGAATTTGTGCGCGTGCACGTGTGTGGAGATATGCTTAAGAATGCCACTTTGGCTGGGTGATAACCCATTGTGAAATACGATATTAAACATAGGTGAAAGAGCGCAGCGCTGGGGTGGATGATGATGTCTTGTGAAGAAGCGAAGTGGGGAGGGGTGGGAAGAGACCAGTGCAATATCAGTACTTTTTATAATGGCGACTTGATATCCCAACACTTCCCTACTCGTGCCCAAGTGCGCAATCCTGGTTCTTAACACACGCATCCTCCCCCCTCTTTTATTTACCTTTATGGAAAACCTATGATCGATAACATCTGCTACTCTCGTCTTCTTCAGGCACCTTGCATCCTAACAAGTACCCAGATCAGATGCATATTACTGAATTTATATACCTTCCTGTTATTATTGACAATCCCATATGCACAGTACATATCTAGTTGTGACTTTGTGAGTTCGTAGAATTAAAAGTCAAAACTGCCGAATTTCTAAATGTTCTTTATTTCCGTAGGAATACACTGTTCAATTCTCAGGTAACAACATTACATCACATATAACCAGTTTCCCAAGGTCGATGACAATAACAAACAACGTATTACAGTTGTATTATATTATCTGAGAAACTATTTGAGGTTTTCCACAGTCATTTATTTGTTTACTCATATTCTATGTGCTAGTTTTCAAGTAAACAGCTTTGAAACAAAACAACAGGGTTGGTGAATTTAATTCCAGTGTTTTGTAACTATAGCTTACGCGAAAATGAAGACGAATACACATGGCATAGAATAGGCTGAAATAATTTGCAGATTGTTTTACCAAACCACAGGGTGTATAGTTAAATGAAAGTAAATAATTAATTACAAATATTAATTATGATGCTTCGATCCCTCAGATTTTAGAACTCGACCATTTAAATGACTGCCTTAATAGCTTGATATAGAAAAATGTAAGCATAGGCTGCAAATCAACATTTGGAAATTAATTGAAACAAATAAATTCAAATATCTATCTAACGAACAGTTTTCCGTGTAGACATATGGATTCCTGTGTATGTACCGAGAAACTGCATATAGATCTGTAATACAGGAGCATTTCAGCTTTCATCTGCTGGCAACGCTGAGTGTGATACTGCAGCTGATTAACTGGACTTCCGTACTCTTCCCATTTGAAACATATAATAGTCCCATCGTTTGCTGAAGGCTATGCAGGTATTTGCGTGCTACTCAGCGCCGGAAAAATGAAAATAAATACATATTAAGGTAATAAGCTGTAACTGTTATTTTGGTTCAACCGTAAGAAGCTCCATCACAAAATTAGATAAAAGCACGCTGCGAAATAACTTACGAGAATAGGCCGCACTTAAATCTGTGCCCACAAAATTGTCTTAGTTCAAACGGTCTTCCTATTGACCTAGTTAGAAAATAAGCTGAAATTAAAAGCGTTCACAAATCTTACTCACGCCATTACGCCTTTCCTTTCTGAAAAACAGCTGAGAGTTCTTCAGTTATTATCTTCACCTCATACATCTGTCCACATTCAGCCATAGTTTTGTTGGTCAGTGGCATTTATGGGCCTTAAAAAGAGAAGTCAGGAAAGGACCTATTTTAGATAAATTATGTTCACGTAGACATTCAAATT
Source organism: Mantis religiosa (assembly GCA_030765055.1). Taxonomy (NCBI): domain Eukaryota; kingdom Metazoa; phylum Arthropoda; class Insecta; order Mantodea; family Mantidae; genus Mantis; species Mantis religiosa. The sequence continues at coordinate 91,564,808 of CM060950.1, forward strand.
AAAAAAAGAAATAGTTCACCTCTAATATGTTTTAGATTAATAATAATAATAGCATTACATATGTACTTAACCCTTTTACTATTCAATAGGTTATAAGTAACTTAAAATAATTATTGTGTAAGGAGTCACACAATTTCTCCGTTTACTACAATTTCATATCGGCTCTAAATTAATATAAACCGATACTTTTCTATTCAGCTCTTACTGATAATGAGAATTACTTATGAATGGTTGGTTTCAATCAGCTTGCTATTGCTATAATACGCATTAGTCTAAATGTAATGACATGAGAAGTATCCATTAATAATTGTATCATATTATTAAGGCTTTTTATTTTTGTTTGATATACCTGGTGCCGGTACAATGGACCCGGCTTACAGGTTCTACATTTGCAGGATATTACAGTTTTTGTTGGTATCGACGTCATGGCTTTACTTAAAGCCCAATCTTTGAACTTGTATTAGAATGTGAGTTTTCGTAATCTGTAAAACAGAACTACCAACTTCAAGTTCAGTACACAGTATCACAACCATCTACTTTCAAAGTAAAAAAGAGAAATTTTTAAAATTCCATCATACCATTTAAGTTAACTTCGAGGTATTTATAATTATGATGGTGGCCTCGTGTTCGAACATATGGAGGGATTTTTTTTTTTTTTCGCTGTAACAATTCCGTTTTGCGTCTCCTTTGAAAAATGCAATAAACCAACTTGATATTTTATATCCATTTCAAGTAAGCTGATATGTTGGACCAAAAGGCGTTAGAATATTTCGCTCATTTATTCCCGCACTGTCGTAATTTACATGCTGCGCCATCTATTATGCCTTGGACTAACTCCACTACTGCATGCGCTCTAGTGGCACTAATGTTGACTAGAGACTCAGGCAGCACCATGGGCACAGTTCATTATGGACGGTCCTGATTAAAGACTATAGAGGCAATGCTATCAATAACACTACTCAACATGAAACTGACCTCCAGGTCCTGTGGTTAAACGATGAGACAAACGTCCGGAGTAGATCCTAGGGAAGAGTAATGTACAACAAACAGCATTGCTTCAGATATAAAACTAAGGGTATTTTGTGTGTCGTAGAGTTACAGCGTAAACTAAATAGAAGTAAATAGAAGTAAATTGTGTACTTTTAAAGGAGACCTACATTGTTGTGTAGTAAAACTTTATGCATCTCTTAAGTTGTATCAGTTATGCAGAAGTCACCGAGAACGAAGAGAACTTCAGAGACAATTCCTACAAAATACAAGATATACATTTTTTTGTTTATGAAATTGCTATTTGGTATTTTCACATATAAATGCTTATAACCATTTGAGAAAAAGAATATTCCGAAACCGTTTTACACGTGAACGATAATTTATAGCTGCAATAGTCAAGTCCTTAACCAGCTGATCCCTACACGATACATGGCTTTGAAATGCCTTATCTTTGCATTACCCAGAGATAAAAAAGTTCAAATAATAACTACCGTTTTGAGAAGAATAAGTAAAAGAATTGAGTAATTCAAATATAGAGCAAGGATATCTCGAAATTGGTTGACTGCACAAAAGAGAAGCACTCACACATCCACATGTACACCAAACATTAAAAAAATATACCTGTTGTTTTCAGGGGAGCTCACAACATGTATTTCCACTGAACCCTCGTAATTGAATTGAATTGAATTGGTCAGAATGTAGTGAAGTTTTGATACTAGTGTTTAGTTATTCTTAATACCTAGTTTACTTCACTGTCAGCAGCTTCAGTTTTTTACATAATTAGATGTAAGCAAGCTTTATTGAAAACCATTTATGAATATTAAGTAACTTTAAAGAACTAAAATTTTAGTTTAATTCGCTAGAAAATGACAGAAGAATAATATACATTACATTTTCTCTTCTCCTGACGTGCTACATTTTAAACAAGCGGAGGTATTTAGAATTGTCCTAACTTTTGAAGAGCCTTACAAAATTTCCCTTTGAAAGCAGTAGCCTTACAATTTTAGTTAGTTTAAACGTTCTTGAGTTGCCTGCAATGAATGGAAACATCAACGATTGGCTTGTTAAAAACGTCAGGAGCATCACATTCCTGTGATTGTGTTCTAAGTGAGCGCCCACGTGTGCAGTGCCCCAGAGGTCAGCAAACAGCAGCTGTTGCCGGCGTGTGAGAAGATTAAGCTCTCCAGATCATTAAACCACTTTGTATCCACGAAAAAACAGTGGCGGTAGAGAAGTTAAGTGACCCGACAAACTTGCTTCATCGAAAACGAGCTAGGTAGTAGACCCAGCGGCAAACTAAAACTAATCACACTCACGTTTTATTCTAAAAGAACAAGAATGGATTTCGCAGCCCATTAATAGTGTTTCACTTTCGACGACCGATGTTTGTGGTGAAATCTGCTAACTTTATCCCAACATTATGGGCTACGCAGGTTTTGTATATTTCTAGCAAAAAGTTTGCTTACAACAAATATAAAGCTAACTTAAGTCAAAACATAATGCTGGGATAAGTTCAAACTATGGCATTCTTTTAGAGGCATAAGCTTTTTCACTATTTTACCTAAGGGGTTAAGTTACATTTTTCATATAAACAAAAAATAAGTTAAACGTTAGGTAAAACCATTAATAAAAATAAAATTATAACTTTAATTTTTATTACTCTAACCTTCCTTTGTATTCTTTAGTTAATCGAAAGTTGTAATTGATTAAGCTTAAGACAAAGGGTAGAGTATGGATGTAAAACACAAATAAAATATACTTGATTCATTTTATTTCCTAATGTTAAACATAGAAATTCCATATCAAGGATCTCCATTGCACCGATGCTTTTAATACAATTTACTGAATACAATCTGTGCATATTGTGACTTTGTGGGTTCGTAAAATTTAAAGTCCAATTTGCCGAAATTCTAAATGTTCTTTATTTCCGTATAAATACACGGTTCAATTATCACGTAACAACATTACATCACATATACACAGTCTACCAAGGTCGGTGACAACCACAATCAGCTCTCGTTACACAACATTTGTTCACAGCTGTTCACTGTTTACTAACGACTCGCGACTGTTTTACAACTGTCCGCTGGCGTGTCACAATCTCTTATATATCTCATTCATAATTCTAGATATTTTCTGAATAATAAGGAACCGAATATTCTATCACCTTGCAGAAGCGTAACTTAATCTAGGCCGGCAAGTCCTTTACCTCCGTGATATATTATCCGTCTGTCATTTATCTGCGCTAGTTTTATTTGTTCCGGCATACTCCTTATCTCCAGGCTCTTTGTGTACACAAGCCGCGCTATCGCGATCGGGTTCGTGACAATATCCATTAATACAATGCTATATTGTTCGTTAAGTACCAGCTAATGTGACGAGATTCTTAAAAAAAATCAAGCTGATGATGTGGTCTGCTTTTTTTTATCGTGGAGGGGAAAAACGCAGTTACAGGCGATGTTCCAAGTGCAATGGCCACAGTGTGAGGGTCCCTGTGCCCTGAGGGGGCCAGGCATTTCCACTAAAAGCCCCTCCACGTGTTAGTTTCATGCATCTTATATTTGTATACGTGCATTTATCATCATGCTTCTTAGTCGGGTCCCGCATAAAAACCCGGTTAGTAAAGTCTGTCTAGTCAACGGATGTGCAGTTCGGACTCAAAGGAAACTACCCACCTGCCCACTAATGACCGTCATAATTCTATCTCCACGCTTCAGAAATGGAACACTGTCGTTGAGGACCAATAGCAACACTGATGTCTTTGAAATGACAGCCGCCTGTTTACTCCACGTGGAGTCTCAGTTGCCAAAGTTCCAACTTCCAGTTGATCTGTTTCATTAGGTGCAGAATTTCGTTGTGTGGCACGATGTGGAGACCGTGGTAGGTAAATGCAGTGGTGAATGAACATGAAGTATTAGATAACTTCTAGTCAAGTGTAAATCATCAAAGTGATGAAAATAGTGTGAATAAATTGGAAGGTGTTGCTGGGCCGAGTTATGTTACTGGAAGAGCCTCAGAAAAACAAAGTTATAACGGGAACTCTTTCTAAGTAATTTCAAGCGCTTGTTTTGAACACATATAAATATGTGCTGACAAATTATCTTGATAAGGGGCCGTGCAATGAACCTGATGATAAATTCTGGGTATTCACAGAAATACAGTAAGAAATATTGTGACGAAAGCAATAACAAAGGCGCCGATCAAGTGTGAAAACAAAAGTAAACGGTTCTCTAAATTAGGTAATTTCACATGTGACTTAATTCTTTGAAAAATTTATAGATTTTATGCAAAGGGGAGAGCGCCCACCTTAAACAAATTTGTTGCACACTTGCAAGAAATGTGTGACTTTTCTTATGGGCACTGCACTTTGCGCAGCCTCCTAAAGCAGCACGGTTTCAAATACCGCATTTTGAATGAGTGTTTTTATGGAAACCAGTAGAATTGTGTCTTGGCGATATATATTTGTCAAAAGTAGGGAAGTTTCGCAGTTATAGACATAAGATAATGTATTTAGACGAAACTTCGTACGATACTCATGCCGTATTGAGAAAGGTGGCGACCTTGCAGAACGGTCTGGGACAAGGAGGGCCGGTGTTGTAAAACGATTATAAGGTTTCGTCAAAGGAGTCTGCCGACGTGCACACGAGTTAACTAAACAGACTTTATATGGAAGCTACTAAGCTGGCATGCGTTACATGCGAGCGCGTGAACGTTGCTTCTGTGTGGTCACCATGAGACTCGGGCACCACCAAGTGTTAATTCTGCGTAAATATATAGTGAATCTGGATCTCAGGCCTGGATGACCTGTTAGTCATGTATTAAAAATATTGTGCTTACTATTCATTCTACTTATAAGTATTATTTATGCGTAAGTATATTCTGATACTAGATGACCTGGATGACCTGTTAGTCATGTATTAAAGGTATTATGGTTACTATTCTTCCTACTTGTACTAATGTCCTAGTTTCCTAGGCTTGTCAATTGTTAGTATGGATTATTTTACTGAAAACAATGTGTTTGGTCGTCCTCTGTTCCGGCGTGGCCGTTCGCTATTGTCGTGTTCCTTGTCCTGGCTATGTCGTCGGAGAGTCATACTCCATCTGCAGTCGCCCGCTAGGTCACTGCGCCTGTAGGACACTGGTGGGACTCCCTCGGGCGTCATGAATGTTGTCAAAGGTTTGGAGGGCTCTGTGGGGGCAGAGTTCTCGAAAACTCAGTTCAAGAAAAAGATTAGTGATCGGAGTGTTGGGAGTAACAGCCTAACTGTCTGTGTCAGTCATTTCTGATCAGGTAGTCTAGAAAGTTCTGTACGTCGTCGTCATGGTCAGTGAGTGTTCTCTCGAGATAGTGCTAGTGCATGTATGTCTTGAGTAGTTTCCTAAGCTTGTTATTAGAGGGTTGTGGTGCTTTTGTGGGTTCTTATAAGTGTCGTAAGCTAGTTTATTAATGAACTCTTCTACTGCGTGCATCTTTAGTTCGTTCTGTAGTAAGTCCGCTGGTGCTGTGAAAGGTACTTTTGTTATCATTCGTAATATTTTTGTGCTCTCTAAACTTCAAGGCCTTCTCAAATATTAATCATATAACTCAAAGGAAACTTCAATTATTTAACCGTGTACTTTAGGTATAAGAATTATACAATAAATTTTTAAAGAGAAATGCAGCGATATGTACGAGTGGTAATCAAATATTAACAGGCCTTTGTTTATTGCGCACACATAGATTGCCGTATGGGTTCGAGGCTTTTACAGCACTTGCAGTGAGGTCCCAGGAAGGGGACAGTGGCCTTGGGAACTCGTTTGGCTCTGTCCCTCAGTTACTGCCGAGATGTCTGAGAGAGAGGTGACACCAGCTGTTGCGCAACGAGTAATAATCAAATTTCTTGTCAATGAAAATGTCGGTACAGCTGAAATTCGCCGTCGGTTACTCCCACAATTTGGGGAAACAACCCTTTCATTGTTCAGAGTTAAACATTGGTGCTATGAGTTTAATGAAGGACGGAAATTTGGACACAGTGTTATGGGACTCGAAAGGTGTCCTTCTCATTGATGATTTCCTCAAGCAACAGGGACAACGACGACAGCTCGTTAATGTTGCCTACTACTGTGACCTCAGTCAAGTTCGAGTTGCTTTAAGACGTCGCAGCAGCCCTATCAGAAACGTGTTGATTCTGCACGATAATTCCAGGCCACACACCGCAACAGCAAACCAACAAAATTGGCCGAAATGCACTGGACTGCCGTTCCACATCCACCCTACAGACCAGACCTCTCACTATGTGACTTCTGCATGTTTGCTGCACCCAAAGAAGCTCTTGGAGGACATCGTTTCACAAGCAATGAGGAAGTGAAAGAATTCGTGCGCACGTCTTCGTACTTTCTTTAAAACTGACATTAAAAAACTGCCTGTCCGTTGGAACAAATGCATAGAAAAGATGAGTGAATATGTAGAAAAGTAACAAAAATGTTAATTTCAATTATTCCTCATGAATAAATTTTCTGGAACGAAAGGCCTGTTTATATGTGTTTGCCCTAATGTAACTGTAGCTACACAGAGTGCAGCATTACTCTGTGAATTCATGTCTAGTATCACTGGACACGTATCAGCAACGTACAGAGGCACGCAGGCCTTCCACTGGGGTTTACGTGGGAGAAAACATAACAGTACCAAATAGTACCTGCCACGGCCCCATATGGCTTGTGCAAATAGAGGTGTCACCACTTCGCCATACAAAAGGAGTGAGTCCAATGTGAATTAAGATATACATCGATTCTCAATTCACATTCAATTTACAGTTCTGTCATTTTCACTTAAGAATATTGTTATGCTGTGTTAATTTCTACATATAAATTGTATTCATAACAGCAGGTAATGCAACTAATTGTTTACAAGTTGCACATTACTGATATTAAAAATGGTTAGTTTCTATTAGAAATGTGTGTTTTAATTGTACATAATGTGACTTTGTGGGTTCGTAGAATTAAAGGTCCGAGTTGCAGATATTCCAAATGTTCTTTATTTGCGTAGAAATACACTCACAGTAACAACATTACGTCACATACACCACACAGTCTACCAAGGATGATGACAATAACAAACAGCGACCAGTTCACATCAGCTCAGCTGTTTACTACTTAAGACTGTATGCGACCGGCTCTTGGCGAGTCGTCGCCTTCTTAAATTCCTCATTGATAAATTCGAGATTCTTCCAGAAGAATAAAGAAACCGAGTATTCTATCACTTTCCACAAGTGTAACTTAATCTATACCGGCAAGTCCCTTACCTCAGCTATCTTTATTTGCCATCTCTTTGTGTACATTAGCCGCGCTATCGTTAACTGCTTATGCAAGCTCTTTATTACCGTGAAACACTATCCGCCGTCTGTTATCTATTTGCACGGAAACTCTTATGTCGTTGCCGCGACAATAAACTTCTTCCAATTACTTATAGCGGAACATGTGCGGGACATTTGAAACGCGGTCTATTACTCTATGTATAATGTAGCTATTTCTATAAAATTTCATCTTTATTTAACTGAAATAATCAGAAACATGCGCTTTTAAAAATACCAAAAATAGCTTAAAGTAGAGAAAGCTATGTAAATATAATATATTAGAATATCCGAAATCAGAAGACATATTTTCGGTGGAATCTGTTTGTGGAATTTAAGGAATACAATACTTCTACTGTGCCCTGCCGGTATTTTGCTCAAAAATTAGAACTAACATCTCGAGTCCTTGGATAGTTGGATAATTTTTCAGCAGTACGTTTAACCAACGCTCATCGAATTGTGTTTCCAGAACTTTGGAAAGATAAATTTACACCATAAATTCATGTTTACAAAAACACACTATCTAGAACTTAACGAATGCTCCGTGTAAGAAAACTTTCCCATGAAAAGGAAACTGGATTCTTAAAAGATTTACGCCCTTTAAGAAAACAGGAATAGAAAGTCATTTCCTTCTAAAATAAGAAGAAAGATCTTCCTTTCTCTACACCTTACCATTTCCCTCCACGCCCACCTCTTGGGAGATATTCGTAAGCGTATCATAATAGATGTAATGGGGGTGAGGGAATAGAAATGCTGTGGTTTGTTATACTGGTTTCCTTCGCTTGAGCAGTGGCTTGCGAAACAGATCCCCGAGGGACTCATTATGCAGTACACGTTTTTAATTTAACGTCACTCAGATGTATTTGTATTTTTGAAAGTCCCTGAACATTTTACCTGTACGTTTGCAAATTTCGCCACTTAGGTTTTCACGTGTCCTTCGTGGTCTAGGTATAACAAGTTCTCGAGACCGCAGGCTCAAACCCAGTTGAGAACGACGACTTCTTTTAAGCGTAAAAATCCTTAAAAAGGGAAGTAAAATCTATGGTTGCATGTCGTAAATTTATGGCACGTAAAAGAACCTCAAGCCTAATGAAAAGGCACCTGAGCAAAATTAAATGGTCTTCTCACTCAGTATAGAATGGTACGTTGACAACCGAGATGAAGAGTATCCGTAAATTAAAAAAGATCAAAATTAAGAATTCTTTGTACCAGGTATACACAAATTAATTATAGTGAACAGGAAAAGTCATATAAATTTAACGTATCAGATTTAAAATTTCTTTTACTTATAGAAAGACCGTAAACTGCGAAAAGTATAATGTGGATTCGAGTCAACATGAATCCTGACCCACCGCAGTGGTCGCCAATAATTAACAACTTTGAAAGCTATAAAGAGACTAAACAACAAATTTCAATTAGTCGGCGTGTGTTTCGTTACATTTTTTTGTCTCACTGTACTACGTAGTCTGTAAATGGAATTGCAGAAACGCTCATAGTACGAGGTCTGTTCATTAAAGAATGAACGGCCTTAATTTTTTGCACTAAAATTCAATCTTATTATATACTGTTAGCTTAATGTAGAACAAACACGCCGTATTAGTTTCATTGTTGGTACTCCTAGTTCCCGCCTATGAGAACCAGGTAAGCCCAGATATGTTCAGTATCGCCTACCACTGCAATGGGGGTAACATGCAGTTAAAGTTGATGTTAGAGGAAGATCCGGAGCTTCTTTCAAACGTAATCACTGCCGATGAAACTTGGCTACATCATTTTGATCCTGAGAGCAAGCAGTAGAGCTCAGTGTGGAAATCTCCTACATCACCAACTCCCAAAAAACCAAAAGTGGTTGCTTCTGCTGAGAACGTTATGGTCATCTGATTCTTTGATATTCATGAAATTGTTTATCAGTATGTTGTACCTGAACACACATCAGTAACTGGACAATACAACAGGGATGTCCTGAAATATTGCAAGTCTATAGCAGGCGCAAAAGAACACATTTCCGTGAAGCAGGATGGATGCTGCACCACGATAATGCGCGGCCGCATATTGCCAAACTTGTTGCTGAATATCTTGCAAAAATCAACGTGAAGTGCATCCCTCACCCTTCCTATAGTCCGGATTTAGCCCCATGTGACTTTTTTCTATTCCCTAACTTAAAGAAACGCCTTCGTGGGAGGCATTATCCATCATTAGAAGCAGTGGTGACGGCTGCGGAGGCAATTTTGAAGGATCTCTCAAAAATGGTTTCCAGTATGTCTTTGAAGACTGGCAGAAACGTTGGGACAAGTGCAATGCATTCAGGGGAGACTATTTTGAGAAGAATCATCAAAATTATGAGGATCAGTAAAGTTACGTTGTCAAATAAAGAATGTGATCATTCTTTATTGAACAGCCCTCGTAGATGAAGGATTTACCTTAGTTCAAGACGCGGAACTCATATGTTGTTGTTCCTTATCTCAAAGCGAACATAAGGTACATTGTTGAAACTTATAGCATTTTTAAGACAATACTTAAATGATTTGGTTAGTAGGGATCAAATTATAAAGTAAAATGAAAAGGTCAATGATTCTTGCTGGTAGAATTACTTTCATTTCTTAGTTTTGCAGATATACCCTAATTGTTCCATCTCCCACTGCCGAATTATCTGACTGTGAAAATAAATATATATGTCGAAGAGAAAACTTGTTATAAGTGTGCCGAAAAATGTAATTTTTTCGCACCAGTAAGATGAGCATCATTTCATAAGCATTAAACTTTTTTAGGAAAGAAAAGGTAGTCCAAATATGAAGGAATTAAAGTTGCAGTGATGTGTTCCTGACCTCAAATATGGCACGCATAAACCAACCGCAATAAAATCGAATAAAATTACACGTCTGTAAGATGCATATTCAATTGTGAAACCACTTACTGAGGAATTAAAAATCAGCGACGAATTTTGTTGCCACATGACAGTGATGGGATCAGGGATACCTAAAACTTTGATTTTTTGTAGAATCATTCAATTATAGCTGCTGAATTATAATTAATTCCACTGACGAATGAATGCCTTTCAAATATGATTGAAGGCACTTAACTTACATTAGCAGAATAAACATCAAGATGGATTCGCGGTAACATGTGAGACTCAGATTTGGAGGCACCCGCAGCACCGTCCTGGAACTTTCTTCCCAAAATTCCTTTACTAAATATTATTTAGTTACAGTCATTCAGTATCTGTCATTCAGTCATTTACTCATTCAGTCATATACTCATTCAGTCATTCACTCATTCAGTCATTCACTCATTCATTCATTTACTCATTCAGTCATTTACTGATTCAGTCATTCACTCATTCAGTCATTCAATCCTTTATTCATTTATTTAAGGCAGTATAAGTCAAGTGACTTCTTCGTGACGTAAGACATTAATTCTCTCCTTACTATCATTTCTCTGCTAGACAGCTCAGAAATGTCTGGTATGTGAGTTAAGCTATTTTAAGTGAAGGCCTAGCTGAGTATGTTGTGCTTTGTACTTAAGTGGTGGTAAAACACAAAACACGTTCTTTCCGCACTTCTTACCTGACATATTCACTACATGGTTTCACTTCACATGATTGATGTCACAGTTAGTGAATCCTGAAACACAAATTTCGGGTAACTCTAAGCTCCATGGATCCTGGGCTCATTTGAGCATCATTTTACCTATTCCAGTGAGTGAGTGTGTGGTGTTTTAGGGCCCGTCGACAACAAGGTCATTTGGGCCCGAAGTCAACACTAAAAACTTAAAGCTACACAAATTAAGCTAAAATGTAAAATAAAAATAAAACACTCAACTATTAAAAGTACATAAAAACCCATCCCAAGACAACATAAAATCTATATAATTAACATATATAAAATGCTAGTTAAACCCGTTTATTAAAACCGATTTGGGCGACAAACCGCAGTGCCTAAACCACGGCCACTGGGTCGTCCCCTAAAACACCCAGCAAGTTTGTCCCCAAGCCCACTGACTATCGTCCGATATGACTTAGGTAACGTTGGAGGACGTAAATTAAAAAAAAAGCACAAAAGTTTCGGCACAAATGAGAAAACAGTTGGCGGATAAAGTTTCATGGTAATAATGAGCCTTGCTAAGCAGATAATGATAGCGCGGCTATTGTAAACAAACGCCCGCAAGCAAGATAACTGAGGACTCGCCGACATAGATTAAGTTGCGCTTCTAGAATGTGATAGAAGGAATGGAAATTTCTAGACTTATAGAGATTGTTCGGATTCTGGGTGACTTTAGAACCATCTAGATTTACGAATTGGGTATTTAAGGACGTGGCGGCTCACAAAGAGGAGGAGTTGTGTAACAAGAGTTTTGTTGTAACGAGAGCTAATGTAATCAGTTGTCACGATTTGTTATTGCCATCGACCTTGGAAGATTGTGCTATTATGTGAAGTAATGTTGTTACGTGATAACTGAACAGTGTATCTCTACGGAAAAAAGGATATTTTTAATTTCTGCAACTCGGCCTTTTAATTCTACGAACCCACAAAGTCACAATATAAACAAGCGTTAATGTTAAAACCGTACACGTTTCACTGATAGAGATCCAATCAGTAAGAGACAGAAAGCTTTCCAAATTCTATGTAATGACTCAAAATTCCACGCCTATCCTTTTAACTAGGAAGAATGACAAACCAAAATTCGAAGGAATTTGAAATTCTAATGAGTTTTTGGAAACATTGTTGAAAAATCCATTATGAGGTATATTTAAAACTTCATGATCACTTCCTTCAGCTCCTTTTTCATAAACATTTTCCCATTTCAACAACGATAGTGCGCCGATCCTCATCAGAGGTAAAGGTGCAAACTTAAGCTATTGAACAGGGAAACAGGTAGATAACGAGGTACCGATGGAGAAAATTCTGAAGGTATGCGGCAATACCAAACACTAGGTGAAGGGTTGGCCCTTGCAGAAATGCCTAACTAAAAATTTGTGGATCTGTTCTAAGAATTATTTATTTTACACTATCATGACATACAGGCTTATATAAATATTTCTCTTTATCCCATCCTTAACCAGGAGTTCAGTCTCTCGGATATTAAATTCCCAAGAGCAGAAAGTTATGAGCACAGGCGCCAGACCAGAAACAAGAAGTACATTGATACAAAATTATACCATGGCAGAAAGAACCGCTCACCACGTACCGCCGGAGCCCGCTTACGTCGAACCCACTTCAGGGTACATAGCTACTTATGAGCAAAGCTCTGGTCAAGCACCTCAGCGCCAGCAAGAGGCTAATAAGGTAACACGGCGACACCCTCCTCGAGAGCCCGGCCGGCAAAGTAGCGAGCGGTCGGCTCAATAGTATTCGACAGTTCTTAATTCAATGCATTGAGCCTTTCAGGACAGGCCTTTATATTAAAATTTACGTCTTACACACTTATTATAAACCCTAAATAAGTTCATTACATATTTTATAGAACTTAGGTGAACGGTGATACGTGAAAAAATAATGTTCTGTTTGATAAACCTTTCTTTGTATTCTCTCTATACGTTAAAAAGGTTAGGAGAGATAGTTGTAGGGAAAATTTTGGTGCACTGATATTTTGGATTAGCTTATTAATAAAAGGATAATTATGCATCTTATTTCTTATAAAAACATAGTCTATTTCGAGTTTAATAGGAGAAGGAGAGGTAGAGTAACAATTATAGAACTTTACCTACATTTGGTCATGCTAAATTACTCACATGGTGTAGTATGTAATTAAATGTCCAATAAATCACAGTATCTCTTTTTATAACTGAGCTGCCTGAATAAACTTTACTGGACTTACTATGTTAATTACTAATTCACGCGAAGCTCTTTATGTCTTTATTACACTCATTACACTCACGAAAAACAAATGTTTCTGTCCACTTCAAGTAAATGGTGAATGTTTATTTAGAAATTAATTAATGTATGGCGTACAAAATATAGAGTCCGTAGTTTGTTAATATAATAAGTGAACATGCATTAGATTACCTATAAGCGAAAAGTTAAACTCGGAAAAGTGCAACAATAAAATAAACGTTTCTTTTATCAGATTTACTTCAATAAATATTTAGGACTTCACATATGTAAACTTTAAGCTACTTTTGTCTTCCTAAATGTAATTATTTAAAATCTAACAAAACTCAGTAAAGGTGAAGTAACTTTATATTCATTTAACACCTTATTGCACACATATACACACACAAAGAAAGAAAGAAAGAAGGTAAGAAAGAAAGAAGAAAAGAAAGAAAGGAGGAAAGAAAGAAAGAAAGAAGGAAAGAAAGAAAGAAACAAACAAACAAATAAAGAAAGAAAGAATGAAAGAAAGAAAGAAAGGCTGAAAGAAAGAAAGAAAGAAAGAAAGAAGGAAGGAAAGAAAGAAAGAAAGAAAGAAGGAATGAAAGAAAGATAGATGGAAAGCAGGAAGGAAGGGAACGGAGGGAGGGTGAGGTGGAGGGGGCGGGAGGGTGCGAGGGTGGGAGGGGCGGAAGGGTGGGAGTAATCCGGGAGGGAGGGGAGGAAGGGATAGAGGGAGAAGGTAGGGAGGGAGGAGGGGCGGGTGGGCGGGAAGAAGGACACAAGGAAGGGAAAGGAATGGAAAGGAAGAATAACAGTAGCTTTCACACCTGGTTCAAAGTACTCAGTATTTTCGTGAAGGTAATACATAGCCTTTAGTATTTTATAATCCCACAGTGGTTATGTTTGACACTTCATTTCAACCATTTAATGCAAATTAAGCAAGCGTTATTGCATTCAAAGGCATAACTAAGTTTAAAGGAATCTCATAACGTCTTAAAGCTACACCTGCATAATTTGCGTAACTTAAATATATAGTCATTACTTAATTTAAATTGGTTTTTTATTTATATTGTTCTCTCTTTCAAACATAAACCATACGCACACATGCAAGGAGATACAATTTTGGTAGGACGGGAGTCTGCAGCTAAGGTCACGGCGGGACCCTTCCCAAGATTGAGGTACTCCCCAGATTTCCCTCAGACAAAGATTACATCTATTTTGCTGGTATCCCAAGCTTATGACTTGACAATTTATTTTCCCGGAATTTCATTTCCCTTTCATGCAAAATCAGTGTCTAAGTAAAAGCGAGTGCTAACGTCTCGAAAGAAAGAAGGAAAGAAATAAAGACAGAAAGAGAAAGATGTAAGCAAGACAGAAAGAAAATAGAAATACGGCAAATATTTTATCACGGTTTTCATTGAGCACAATGGCTTCTATAGCTATTTTACGTAAGCAATAAGGCATTAATAGAAATTAATTGTTCTTTCACACTAGCCGTGTGTAGGACGCACTATGAAAGGGTAGAGCCAGACTGAAAAATTCAGTGCCATAGCCGGTATTTTAACCCCGGATCTTCTGGTTTCCGCCCAGCCGCCCTAACCCTTGAGCTACTATGGCCAACTTGGCGATATGACATTAAATTCTCCGACTGACTCGTGTTTCTCCTGGTAAACCCCCAGGAGTTCTCAAAAACACATTAGACAACTACCTTAATGGCGACTTACTATGCTGTAAGTACTTTAAGGCCCGGGCTTTATAGTTCGGACCACTATTAGGTACAATTATTGGAAATTAATTGCTCTTTCACACTAGCCGTGTGCAGGACGCACTATGAAAGGGTAGAGCCAGACTGAAAAATTCAATGCCATAGCCGGGATTTGAACCACGGATCTTCTGGTTTCCGTCCAGCCGCTCGAAACTTTTGAGCTACTGTGGCCGACATGCCGACATGACATTAAATTCTCTAACTGACTCGCGTTTTCCCCGGTAAACCACTAGGAGTTGTCATAAACACATGAGACAACTACCTTAATGGCGACTTACTATGCTGTAAGTACTTTAAGGCCCGGGCTTTATAGTTTTAATTTTATGTACCAGCATTGCACTGGTACAGAAAATTAAAAATGAAACAATTAACTGCTTAAGCTCTCAGACCTATGTCTGTTTTAGCAGATAGGAGTCCCTGTTCCAGTATTACTGGTCGTGACAAGGACTCGAGTTATTTTCTCAAACACAGATCAAAGTTAGAATTGCACAAAGCACCCATAAGTCCAATTCAATCTAGATGGCAACAAATTTCCATTTTTACTTATATGTGTGAGTGTACTGCAGAAGCCAAGTTTTGAATTACTTAGCGCTTTATTTTTTAAGACGCAGGCTAGGCCAATTGAGACATTAACATCCTGGAGAGGCCTGAGTCAATACGGTGAAATGATTCTTGGTGATGTGCGGCTAGGGCATCTACCACTTGATTCGAAGGGACCAAAGTTCCAGTTTCGTTTGGAATAACCTTCTTGATAGGGACTTTTATTTAAGGTATTACAGGGCGTAAAAGTTGGGACAAGGAAGATACTGATTATACCTAATATTATATTCATTTAGAGGTTTCTTTGAAGACTGGACTAATTCTTGTTGTATTTTTATTCTAAAAGCCACAGATTTCACAGAGCACGAGGTAACTCAGTTGCTTTGTGCTAAGGGTCGGTGATCGGATTTCCTCTTATGGAGTATCGACTTGTAAGTCGGTCCTATTCCGGGTCTTCACTTTTGACTAGCGCCCATGAAGTATCCTCAAGATAAGTTCTGTAAAGCACATTACGTCACCTGTATTTGATTGAGCATTTAATTAATACCAAGGTGTGGTTAAAAATATCATTTGCTAAGATCTCAACATTAAATAAAGGCAACAGATTTAACTCGATAAAGTTTAATTTACATTTTAGCAACTTCTATCCAGATGCTATTAAATCAAAGTACTTAACAAAGCCCAATTTTCGAGAACTCCGTTAGTTAGCTTTCTTACGCAGCCACTTATTATTTGTGAATACATTTTATTTAATTAAAGCCCAAATTAACCTGAGTTATAGGCAGAGGCAAGAAGTTTTCTTTTTAACGATTTTTCGCGAAGCTTTCCTTTTCTGGAGAATAATATTTTTTACCGATAAATAAAATTTCTATTATTTGTAGTCTGCAAAGAAAAATTTACATTTGTTACAAATTACATAAATATAACTGTAATTTAAGACTCATGTCTTCATAGTATGAAGCTAGAAGTCGTGAGAAAAATGTTCACAAATTCAACGAAAGCAAGATGAAATGTAACACTTAACAAAGTCAATACAGTGACATCATCATTCGCACTGAAATAACAACTAAGCATTGCAAAAACAGACTGACACCACTGCATCCGGCTGGTCGGTGATACTGAGAACTGCTTGTCGTCTGCTAACAGGAAATGCTATTTATTGGACAGCACACCGTGCACAGCAAAAAAAAAAAAAAAAAAAAAAAAAAAAAAAAAAAGAAAAGAAAAGAAAGGCTCATATTATACTGAGAAGATATTGAACTTCTTAGAAGCTACTCTCAGACATTACATTAACGTAAAAATATTGCCGCGAAACCGTATATATGATCGTGCGGCTTGTTTTTTACACAAAAGTAAATTATAGGCGGTCAGTGAGAAAACCAACAGCCGGCACACAAAGATAACATGCAGATAAAGGTCTGCCGAAACAAACAAACTGAGATAAAAGGAAATTTCTAGTTACTTCTTGACCGATAGAGAATGTTCGGGTTCTGGTTTATTTTCGAATAATCCACAAAATTTATCAGTGAGGTATTTAAAGAGGCGACGCCTCGTCAAGAGTTGTTGCAAGTTGTAAAACAGTCCCGGGAGAGGTAAGCAGAGAACAGCAGAGAGTTGTGAGTAAACAGTAATCAGCTGTGAACAAATGATCTGTAACGAGAGCTAATTGTTATTGTCATCGAACTCGGTAGACTGTGTACGTAACGTACTGCTGCTGTAATCTATAAGTGTATTTCTACGGAAATAAGGAACATTTGGAATATCGGCGACTCCGCCTTTTAATTCTACGGACCCACAAGGTCACAATATTGCTCCTCAGGACTTAGGGATGTGTTCCGAAATGCCCCAAAGTTAAAAAACGAATAAAAAAATACTTCACTTAAAACCAACCATATTTAGAAGCTAAGTGTCCCCACTGCCTGTACTGGCACGCTGGTCCAGCTGGTTTAATTCAGTAGGTTAAATTGCCAACTATTTTGATGTGATTGTTGACTTTTTTTCTAAAAGAAAAGCTTTCAGTTCCTAGGCAAAATGTGTTAAATGATCATTTTTGCAATGTCAGGTGCTGCAATTTTGTAAATGTACAACAACATTTATTGCAGCAAATTTTTTAATTATAACAGATCCAATATCCCAAATTAACTCACTGAGAACCAAATGTGAAATATTAGAGAGTGGTCCCTTTGGAAACAGAGTCAGTGCACTTGTAGATCATATCATGGATTCCAGTGGTAGAATTAAATCTTAACGTTTGCTGCCGAATGGCTTTGTCTAAATTAAACTCATTTATGGCAAAATAAACTGATGATATAACAACAAAAGCATTACATCATTTGTTTCAAACTTCTAGGCTAGTTACTAAATCAAGTATAGGTGATTTAAATAATGTAATGTCAGCATTTAGACAGCTAAATTCCTTTAAAAGCAGTGGTATTCCTTGTGATTTTGATTTGCGTCTTTGTTACAAAGAGCTCTGTGACATTTTTGAACAGCAAAGCTATGGTGGTAACGATAACATATTAGATGTAGTAACATCAATCTGGGCATTGAAGGTGAAAGCTGATTTTTACCGCAATTTCTGTGAAAAGTGCCTTCAAGGTCTTTGGTTGCCGATGTCAAACGCTGGCAGTGAGAGATTTTTCTCTACATATAACTTAGTCGTGACAGACAAAAAGAACAAGTACGAAAGGCGAAAATATCACAAGTTGTAGTATGCTGCAGTTTGGCGATGTCTGATGTTGTGATATTTGATTTTATTCATGTTACCTACTATCTGCTGATTTCAAATAATATATCTTAATTTGGAAAAAAAGAGGTTTTAACAGTTGTGTTACTCTAATTACCTGTTACTTCTCATTTCAGCCATGCCAATACTCATTAATTCTTCTGAAAATTTGCTCGAAATTAATGAGATTTTATCGTAAAGGAAAATCACAGAACACCACCCATTAAAATTATTAATGCAAATTTTATAAATAATTTTCACCACAGAATCTTGCATATGGCTATAGTCAAGTGGAATTAATGTGCTAAAGAAACCTATACGATTTGAGACGAAAAGCTGTGCATAGTATTTGGCGATACCCTTCATATGTACTACACAACATTTTACAATTGTGTCGAAACATAGATTATAAGCTGTATGAAACCATTCGATTTTACACAAAAAATGCAGAAGAAAACTTCATTGAGTTTATTTTGAGTTATTTTGGCACTGTTTGCATGTTTATTTATGTAAAATGGAATCACAGTAAAAATTTTTATGAACTTCTGACACAAATTAATCTTTTACTGAGAATCTAGTGCTCAAAGAATAAAATATTACTAAATGTTTCATTCAATATACCATACATAATCGCTCCTAAAGCTCTGGACACTATTTTTCCATTGTAATATACTGAAAAAATACAATAATGTTTATATATGGATTATGAGTCGTCCTATTTGGGTGACTTGTTTGATGTTCTGAAAATAGTGCCATAGAGAAGAGAGAAATTATTATTTTATTTCCTAAATAATTTCGCAGTCGTGTTTCAAACATAAATCATCACTGAATACAAAATCATCTACTGGATTATTTCCATATTCAGCGATTGTATTGCAAAATGTGCCTTGCACCATGCGTGATTAAATGAAGTTTGTCTAACAGACTCTGAAATTACTTTAGTCGTCTTCTGTAATATCGACAACATCACAGTCCTCGAATTCAGAATCACTACCGAGTACATGGCTTCAATTTATGCTCGAAATTGAATGAGATGATCAAATTGGGAATACAGAACAATGCTTTCGTTAACGTTCCACAGCAGATGTACTATCTGAAGCAAATGAGCAGCGTGTGCTTTGACAGAGGAGTTACTAATCAGATGATCGGCAGCCATTTGTTATATCCTGTCCCATTTTATCATCGCCAAATGAGCTAACGCTGTGTGTTGTCTGTGAACTCCCTGTGTTGGAGTTCGTTTCTCGCTTCAATTCAGAATCCCTTGCTGTAAGCCAACTTGCGGAAAAATAGTGGCCGATAGAATTGTAGCTGATTTAAATGAACGCTGGCTCGAGAAAATCTAGCGAGGCCATTAAATTCCCCATCGTTTCGTTTCAAAGCATTTAATTTCCTACTTTTTCTAAATACCATGATAGTTTGTAAATCGTTAAGTAAACGAAAAGAATTAAATTGTCCAGAATTACTTTACTTTGGTGAAGATTTCATTAGTTACATTTTGTAATATTTCAATAGTTTATTGTAAAATATATTAATTAAAAGCGATGCTTTAAAAATGACAGGATTTTTTGCGAACCAAGACATTTTAAGTTATTTTATTCGTCCTTATAGGCATATGGGCCATTTATTGTAGTAGTATCTAGCAAACATTTATTCTCCCAAATGTTTCTCATTCACCATAACCTTTCCTAGCAGTCGTTGCTTCTAATAAAATATCTCAGTTCGGTTGTTTTCCTGAACTATTTCAGGATGTTATTCATCTCTGACCTATTTACAAAGCATCGTTTGCTAATTTAACTTTGCATTTCGTAAGCCTCATTCCCTTCAGTATCTACATGCCATATGCTGGAGGTTTTTCTCTTTTTGTCGCAATATACAAATTAATATATTTATTTGAATCCCAATGATTGAAGTTTTACTTCTATGGTGTTCTGCCGTACCTGCATTTTGCCTAACAACAATATACACTTATAATCGGCAAATTAATCTTTTTTTTTTTAATTTCTTCTTTCAGCATAAGTACTTTTTAAATTCAAACAATATGCCACTAATTTGTTCCTACAAGTATTAGTGGCCTACACTAATCACTTGATGATCAGTCAGTGAATGGTAAATGCCCTTTATATCTCAACCCTTTATATCTATCATATTCAATGGAATATATTGTACTCCAAGCACGGCATTTTCTCTTTTCTCCTTGTCTCCACCTATGAACCCAAGTAGAAATCGACTAACTGTTGAAGTAATATTTTAATGAGTTTTGACAATTTCTCCTTTTCAGTAGTTGTGTGTAAGTCGATAGTTGAAATATACAAGAACGACCTCAATATTTCATATCATCTTCAGGATTTACTGTCCAGCAACGCAAAGAAGGTCCCTGAAAGGTATGGCCTGCCTTACACAGTGGGACAAGGACAGCGAATGTGTGTGGCAAGGAACGCCTGATACACAAGGAGCAGACCGTTAAAGAAACATGCGCCCTATTCCTCTGTACACTGAAACCTAGAAGATTCATTCACAAAAGTAGAAGCCGCCAGAATGTTTTTGAATGGTCTGTAACTATACCGACATGGGGCTCCCGTAGGGGAGGGGATCCGTCCCCTTCAGCTGCCGTGGTGCGGCGGCTGCGGACTCCTAGCACTCGTGGTACCTATGACGTTACTAGAGGAACCTCGGTCCGAACATTCGAGCCCCTCTATGATAGGGAGTTGTTCGGATTGGGTTGGAATCGAAGGAGCAGTGATTCCTGATACCCGTGGGAGATCGGGTACATCTCCGGACGGGGTTGAGGGAAGCCATTAATATTCCCGCGTAATAGCCAGCATAGCTAGTAGAAGGTGTGCTAGATCACCAGGCGGCCCCAACCAGGTCATATCGGTAGCCTTCCCATTTTGAAGTTGCCGTGCGTAAGTGGCGTATCCACTTCCATCCCGTCTTGTGTCCTCGGACCAGATGGGGGTGGGCTTATTAGTAACCCAGGTTTTGCCCTATGAAAAGCCCAAGGAGGACGCCGGGCCCCCTTTAGGACAGCTCGGGTACTCCCTGATTGACAGAGACCCGGGTCTTGGTTCTACGGGTCCAGGACTAATGGGAGTAGATCCTCTGGACTCAACTGACATGGGGTGTCATAAACCTGTCCATGGAGGATGTGGGAACCTTTGCCAAACCCCCTGCTTCTCACGCCTGGGAGACTATCTCTCCTACTGTACTGTGGATATTTAAAATTGAGCAGAGGTTTTTATGGGCTTACTGTTGTTAAACCATGGTAGCTCAAATGGTAATGCATAATTTGCATAGTTCAAGCCCAGGTCGTGGCACTTAAATTTTCAACTCTGATTTAATTTCCCTATATTGTACTGAAACGAAATATGCATTTTAAGACAGGTATTATTGTTATGCCTTAGTTATCATATGTTGCATTCTGAATGTACTTGCAGGGAGAGTGCTAGTAGGAAACAGAATAAGCTGCCAGTATTAACTAATCCATCATTCTGCATTAAATTGTCATATCCATTTCATCCGTAATAGGAAGCTTGATAAACATTATATAAAATAAATCCCACTCCAACATTGATACGAATGATACGCGTTGTATAAAACATGGCACGGAAATGAAAGATCAAGAATAGTTCTACTAACTTTGATTCAGTGTACCTAGCGGATTAAAGTGCTATAGGTACAATCCCATACAGTACATCTGCAGTATCTACTGCGGAATGACAAAGGGATTTTAATTTCTCTATCTTTCTCCTTGTCACAGTGTTGAATCACGTTAGATATGAGTTTTCCTGCCTGCCGATGTATGACACGTTGCTGTCATTGTATTTGAAGAGAGTGTACATACACTGGACTCGCCGTGTACCTGTGATAACCTACGTAAACGTCTCTGTGTATGGAATTTTACCCGGTACCAAGAGTCAAGAGCAGATGCAGGTCACCCGGGATCTCCCGGGCGGAGGGCTACACGCCAAGGTACCTATCCGCTATGCGGATTTACCCGTGCGGTATAAAATATATAGTAATATGCGCGAGCTTGCGTGCCGTTGCGTAAGACGGCGCAGTTGGCTACTACTGATGCTTCTGGTGCCGGGATGTCCCTCAATGAAGGGGGGCAGGGCCCGTTCCACCTCTCTTTGTGCGGTCGCTGGCGATCGGTCAAGCAGATGGGGGAAACCAGTGGTGAGAAGCCAGATGGAATTTTTAGTATTTCGGTTTAGGGTTTGTCCAGGTCGTTTGCGCGTTCTCGGGAACTACTCCAGCTGCGGCCAGGGCGCGACGTAACCTGGCGGTGACTGGGCATGAAAGGCGGAGAGGCAGACTTTACCACCCAACGACATCCTTGGGGTGGCGGTAGCTCCTCCATCTCCTGGGGAGACAGTGGTCAAATTGACCTAGTGTATTCACCAGCTGGTTTCGCTGAGGAGTAAACTTGGCATACAACGTACACGTTTGTTGACGCATGACGTCCTCAACGTATGGTATGCCAGACTGTGTGTGCAGGAAGTGTGATGGGAACCTGCGGTCGGTACCGTAGATCATTATTAAAGCTCTGTTCTGTATGGCCTGCAGCCTGCGTAGGGTGGTATAGGCCGCCGAACCCCAGACCGCGCATCCATACAGGATCAGAGGCGGAACGATCGCACGGTACGCCCGCACTTTGAGACGGATAGGAATTTTAGATCGGGAGATAAAGTTGCCTGAGCGCAGCGTGGCCGAGGCCGGCCTTTGCCCTGACATGCGGAGTGAAATTGAGGCCGCGGTCCAGTTGGATTCCAAGGTATTTGGCGGATCCAACCCAGGGGATTCTTCTCCGTCGCAACCGCAGGTCCCCTTCCGGGCGCCAGCTACGGGTCTTAGCTTTCATGAGAGCAGAGCTCTTCTGCGGGCTAATGGCCATCCTCCTCTTCTCACTCCACCTGTCAATGGCGTGGAGCTGTCGCTGTAGAGGGGGGAGACAGTAGCGGACGTTCTTGTTCTGCGCCAATATGAGGACGTCGTTGGCATACTGACACATAAGAGTGCGAGGTTCCGTTGGTAAGTCAGACATGTAGGCGGCGAAGAGTAGCGGAGACAAAAAACTGCGTTCCGGGACTCCAGCCGCTATGGGTCGGACAGAGGATAGCTTCCCCTCGACCCGCACCCTCTAAGTGCGGTCCTTGAGGAAGCTGCAGAGTATTGCCAGGTAGGGAGAGGGGAGTGCTTCTCATTTTGTCATTTATACGGCGCTCGGAGGCATGTGAACTGAACCAATGCGTGCTCGTGGTGGCTGCACTTTTGCCAACTGTTGCGCCAGAAAGGGGAAGATACGGAGACGGAACGAGGAAAGTAACATCGGTTGTCTCACGAACTATCAGAACGTAAAATTACGCTGCAAAGAATAATTATACAATATTATAAACTGCTTCATTTATTATTTGTACATTACATAGAAATAACCTAGATGAGAAAGATATGCGTTTGGCGGATGACGAAGAGATTGCGGTTGGAAATACCAGGACGTATCGAAATAGAGGATGATGGATAATATGTAACTTCAACCCGGCGAATAAAGGCTGTTGAGAGATGAAGAGAAATAAGATTAGGAGAAGGATATGACGCTGAGGGAGAATCCAGGCACGTGAGAGCTGTCAGCTAACGCAACTGGAACGAAAGAATGATGAAGGGTGAAGAAGAGAATGTGGGACATAAGAATCAATGTAATATGTGAAAATAAAACAATGTATACAGTTCATTTGGAAGTATGTATTTCATATGATTTTTCTTATAACATGTGTTTGGAATGTTGTAGAAAGGCGCAAAATTTTAAATTTCACATATTTTGTAGTTGATAAGCAAACAAATATTAAGTATTGTGTGAAATTGAAATTAGAAGTACATTATAATTTATTTTTAGGTCTCCCAATTTGAAAATAATGTTGAATTTCCTTCAGTTAAGTTACCTTAAATGAAAAGTTGAAGCATATATTGGAATGTTATTGAACAAAAATGACTGAAGTATAATATATACTTTGAATTTGTAAACATATGTTCAAATATCTTTAAAAATGTTTTCTTCTTGAAAATTTAGAAGAACATATTTATGTTAAGCATTGATGTCAACTTCACTGAAGTGTCGCATAGTAATTTTATTTTTGTTTACTGTTGATTAGTTTGGTATTTGACTGTATTGTACTGCAACTGTTTCTAGATTTTCAATTGTAAAAGAGCGGAGAAAATTAAGCTTGGCAGCTGTTTCTTAACTTTCGTCCAGGTTTACCTGGAAGGAGTGTTTGCTGAACAGCACCTAGCCGCTTATTGCGGCTTTATCTGGGCAGTATAATAGAGTCGTCTTATGTCTCAGGCGGTTGTTTTCGGCAGTGGTATGTCTAGCCTTATGGGCGCTGTCGCCCAGTGGGGGTTGTGCGCCCAGTGCTGGCTGCGCTCTTCCGCCTGCCTGGGAGGCATCTGAGCACAGTCCGCTCAACAGGCTAGAGGGAAAGGAACAAATGTTTAGGTACTGGACTTACCAAGCCCAGTTCTGGGCTTGTGGGTTTGAAGTCAGGGGAATGTGGCCCTGTTCAGTTCTGGTTACCCAAAGCATCTTTGGGCAACCGGTAGCTCGGTCGGTGGCGAGGAACCCTGTGGTGGTAACGGCCAAGGGTTTTCACCAGGATATTGGGATTGGAGTCTAGCTAATAATAGACGGTACGGGATCTCTCCCGCACCACGTCCACAATTTACGGGACTCCGGAGTAGGTGTGAAGGATGTGGGACAGGAATCTACGCCCGGTATCGTAGATCGGCTAGTACCGGGGCCCCCTCTGTGCGGCCGAAGCCTGGCCGGAGGTACGCGATTGGCAGCGGGGTTCGGGAACACACTGCCCCCTCGAACCCAATCCGAACAACTCCCATTCAGGGAAGGGCTTGAACGTTCTGCCTGAGGTTCCTCTGGTAACGTCAGAGGTACCACGAGCGCTAAGGGTCCGCAGCGCCCGCAACACGGCAGCTGAAGGGGACGGATCCCCTCCCCTTCGGGACGCGCATCGTTTTATAGCACTGGCTTAAGGAGATCGATCACAGATGACCTTATTTGTGTAATCGCCGTCCTATAACATCTATTTTGCTACTGTTAAGTTTTACCGGAATGTCGACTTTGTATAGTGAAAATAGCTTGTTATTTGTATTTAGATATAATATGTTTGACACTTATTTGTGCAGTCATTTACACAGGTAAACCAGCTTATGCTTTTTAGGTATTCAAGTACATCACCATCATCCTCATCATTCAAGATTTGGAGTCTAGGATCCGTTCCGTCCCCATTAATCAATATTATTCTATGTATATAAAATGAATTGACGTCTGTTAGTCTTGCAGATACTCGAGAACGGCTGAAGCAATTTGGCTAATTTTGGTTTTGAAATGCCTATTTAAGTCCAAGGAAGGTTTAAAAGGTGATAAAAATACCTGAAGTGATAGTGAGCTATGTTATTAACCAAGTATAAAATTCCTGATGCAATCTTTCACGGAACAGATACACCTATTTTCGACAAATAAAATCATTACAAATCAGAAAGATATCCCACTCCTTGCCAAGGTCTTCAAAGATGTTTTACTTATCATATTTTATTAAATAACGTTTATCTTTTGTTAGTAAGACAGAATATTTTTATGTAGCTTGTTGATATACCTTTCCAATACTGGACAAAGAATTAATTTCCCGTAGTTTTTTCTAGTGACACGTTTTCTGTGTTTTCGGTGTCAGTTTCAATTATTTCTGCGTTGTCTTTAGTTTTGTCATTTAATGGCCTGACTGTGGTGTGTTTACTCTTTCAGATGAGCAGCTAACCATCTTAGCATTTATTTCAACTGACGACTTGCACTGTTTAGCTAAATGTTCTTCCAGTTTACATAAAAAGCAGGTAGGAACATCGGAAGAAATGTATATCCAGTAGGATGTATCCTCATAGTTTATCTGTAAGATTTCAGGTAGCTTGGCAAAGTCGTCAGGTTTTACATACATTTTCGGCGAAAGCTCATGATGTGTGTATATCCAGGGATAGTTATTCCCGCCCTGATATACGATATGGATGGGGTCGGAAGTTTTGACAGTTAACCCCCTGTCAAGGTGACTAGTGTGAGATTACACCTACAGTGTCTTGCGTGTGTACGCGACTGTAGGTGGCTGTCAGGACTTGCTCCCGGGTTCACGTCCCCGACCATGAGCTATAGAGTGAGTTTTGTACTCTATAGGCCGAGAGGAGCTTAAAAAAATGGACAGAGGGAAATTCAGTAAGTCACAGGATGCAATTGAAAAAGAAATCTTCACCCCCAAGAGGTCGTTGGTAAGATCTCCGGATGCCGCCTCGACCTCGAAAGAAATAGCCGGACATGACAAAGAAGCTAAAGGTATTGAAATTACTGTAGATGATGCAGTATATAGATATCCATCTGAACACGACATAACAAAGATAATTCAAGAGATGAATTCAATAGTAGGTGCCGACAAAATGTCTGTGAATGGAAAGAAAGCGATATTTAGTAACTTGGCAAATATTGTTGGGAAATTTGATAAGTTAAAGGAAGAAAAAGTTAAATTGAGAACGGAATTAGCCATTCGCAAAGAAACAACAGCAATACAACCTTTGGCTGCAAGTTTCTCACAAGTATTACAAAAACCGAAGACAGTTGAGAATATAGAAAAAATAGAAAAAACTGCAAGAAAACAAAAACATACTTTATTTATCACATCTGCAAAAGGAAAAACAACTAAAGAAGTTCAGGAAATAGTAAGCAAGAACTTAAAGCCAGCTCAGGAGAAAATAAAGATTAGCTTCATAAAGGCCACAGAAAGGACATTAATAGTGGAAACCGAAACTAAGGAGGATATTCAAAAGATAAAGAATAGTAAAAATTTGAAGGAGAAAGACCTAAAGATGGAAGAACCCAAAAGGAGAAATCCTCTAGTAATAATTTACGATGTACTAGCTGGAGTGAAAGAGGAGGAAATAAAACGAAATATGTATTTACAAAACTTTGATGATATGTCTTGGGAAGACTTCGACAGTAAAGTTAACTTAAGATTCAAAACGGGACCAAGAAATAAGGCAACAGTTCACCATGTCATGGAGGTCGAACCATTGTTAAGAAGGCGCATTGTAATGTTAGGAAGACTATATATTGGCTTTCAATCGGTTAGCGTAAAGGACTTTATAACAGTCCCTAGATGCCTCAAATGTCAGGATCTTGGACACGTAGCTAAGTTTTGCAAAAGTGAACATAGCAAATGTGCTCATTGTGGGGAGGAAGGGCATGACAGAAAGGACTGTGATAAGAAAGAGCAACAGAGAAAATGCATACCATGTAGTCTAAGAAAGAAGATTTGCACAGAGAACAAAGAAGAGAAACGACAATGTCCAACATATGCAATGCTGAGGGAAAGAATCATATCAAGAACAAATTATGGCTAATAATTATAATAATAATGATAATCACCAATGCAACTTTAATGAAACATCTCTAATAAGATTTGGACAAGTTAACGCTAAGCGTAGTAAAATGGTCATGGTGGAACTACGTAAATTGGCAGAAGAGCAAACAATAGATATCCTTTGTATACAAGAACCGTACACCTTGCGAGGAAAAGTGGTACATATGCCAATTGGTAGTAGAATTATAACAACAGGTACAAGTCCTCAAGCTATCATTATTGTATTTAACAAACAAATACAAATAGTTAAAATAGCGCAACACAATGATGAATGGCTATGTTGTCTAGAAATGACCTATAGAATAAAACCAATATTCTGATAAATCAATATTATCAATATAAAGACAATATAGAACTGCACTTGGAAAAGACTAGAGAAATTCTGGACCAATACAATAGGGAGCCAATATTAATAACACTAGATGCCAATGCAAAATCAGTTCTATGGGGAAGTAAAAATCCTGACGAAAATGGAGACAAAATGGAAGAACTAATCCAAGAATATGGTTTGGAGGTTTTGAATCAAAGAAATAATCCTTATACGTTTCAAGGAAGGGCTGGAGCAGAAGAAAACATAGATGTTACCTTAGCTAGAGGATATATTGTATCGAAAATAATAAACTGGAAGGTGACACAACAACAGACTTCTAGCGACCACAATCTAATATTATTTGACTATGTAGTAAGGATGAAAAATGAAGTACCATTACATACTGGACCAACTAGATACATAGTTAAAAATATAGATAAACAGCAGCTTATCCAAGAATTTAGATTACCGGCAATCCTAGATGATGATAACATTGACACTAAGGCGAAGAAAATCACAGAAAGTGTGCAAAATGTTATGAAGAAAACTTTATTAAGGATAAGACCAAAGATTCATGAACGGAATGTATGGAACGAAAAACTTCAAAAGTTAAGAAGTAAATTAAGGAAAGCAAGAAGAATATATCAGAGAACAGTCATCTCAGAAGAAAGAGAGAGGAATCTAAATATCTTTAGAAGAATGAAAGAAAAATATAAGATAACTCTAGAGGAATCCAGACAAAACTCCTGGGACAAGTTCGTCGAAGAAAAATTATCAAATAACGCATGGGGAATCCCATACAAGATTGTAATGGAGAAAGTTAATGTACCGGAGGTTATATCTACACTCAAAAAGGATGATGGTCAAATGACAAGAACTTGGCTAGAATCAACAAATCATTTATTGAACAAACTATTACCATTGGATATACTGGAAGGAGAAAACGATGATCAGAGAAAGAAAAGAGATGCCTTCAAAGGAAACTACAACGGAGAGAGGTTAATGTATCCGTTTGATAAATCAGAAGTTCGACTTGCAATCAGAGACTGTAGAACAGGGAAATCACCTGGACCAGATCGAATACCTTCAGAAGTCATATTGGCGTTGGAAGAACCACTAGTTCCTATTCTTACAGAGCTATTTAATAAGTGTATATACGAAGGAAGAATACCATACTGTTGGAAAAATGCAAATGTGGTAATTCTGAAAAAAGCAAAAGATAAAGATCCTACTGAAGTAAAATCATACAGACCAGTGTGTTTGCTAAACACTATAGGAAAGATCCAAGAAAGACTACTAAGTAAACGTATACATGAGTTTAGGACTATGATTGGCATAACAGACACTCAATACGGATTTCGGAAGCACAGATCAACTGATGATGCAATAAATAAAGCATTAGAGAACATAAAATCAAATCCCAATAAGTATGTCATAAATATATTCTTTGACATTTCTGGTGCATTCGATAATCTGTGGTGGCCAGAATTGTTCAAAATTATGAGAGACAAAGATTATCCAAGATGTTTATATATTATGTTGAGGGACTACTGTAAAGACAGAACCGTAACATTAGTAGCTGAAAGCAGAAAAATTAATCAGAGATGTTAATAAAGGATGACATCAAGGATCAATATTGGGTCCTATCTTTTGGGATATACTAACTGAACCAATTCTGGAGAGATTAAGAGATTTAAATTCCACATCAGAAGTTATAGCGTATGCAGATGATCTGATGGTAATTATAGATGGGAATAATCGTAGAGAAATAGAAAACAAGGCTAAGAATATCACTGAGACCTTGCAAGACTGGTGCAATGACGTAAAACTAACCATAGCGTCCTCAAAATCAGCTTACGTAGTAACGCAAGGTAAACTAAAGAGGAACCCAGTAATTAGAATAAACAATGCACCGATACCAAGAAGGCAAAGTTTCAAATACTTAGGTATAATTGTCGATGAGAATTTGACTTTTAATACGCATATTGATTACATAAGACACAAAACTTCAAAAGTGATGGGAAAGTTGACGTCGTTGATTCAAAGGAATTTTAAATTACCCACTGATATCATCAAATTGTATCATACAAGTATTGCAGCTGGGATTATGGGATAAGGAGCAAGTACATGGGCTCAAAGGCTTTGCAATAAAAGAAACAAAATGCTAATAAGAAGAACACAAAGACAGATACTTTTACGGTATGCAGGCGGAACTAAGACCACCCCCACGATGGCTCTATTCGTAATCCTAGGGATATGGCCGATGGACTTCATCATAAGATATAGAGGTGCAGAATACTGGAGAAGAAAGAATAACCGGCAAAAAGTACGAGAAATAGTAGGTGTAGAATGTGAGACAAAGATGCAAATTAAAAGGACAATATTACAGGAATGGCAAAACGAATGGGACAGCATAGAGGAAGGACGTCGAGTTTATGAACTGCTTCCAACAATAGAAGAAAGACTAAGGATGAGCCACTTCAAACCGACTAAAGGAATAATCCATTTTATTAGTGGACATGGACCTTATGCCACCTACTTTAAGAGGATAGGAAGACGAGCGACAAGTCTATGTACAGCATGCAGCATAGAGGACACACCAGAACACCAAATTTTCGAGTGTCAAGAGCATCGAGAAGTGGATAATTTGAGACAAGAGCTGCAAGGAAAGACAACATGGGAAATAATAAGAGATGCAGAGGAGTTTAATATGTTAGACACAATAACAAACATCATTTCAACAAAAGCTTGGGAACAATATATAACTTCTAAGAAATCGACACCAATGGAATTGGCCACACCTGCAACACTTCAACAAATAAGACGATCAACTAGACTCCAAAGACGAGAGATGGAAGGAAATATGAACATAGGAAGAGATCCAATTGAGGAAGCAACACCAGTAGGAGAAGAGGAATAAAGAGATTTTGAAATTGAACATATCCATGAGTTGGGAGGAGAAGAGCTAATAAACCAACAAGGTGATATAGACTGAAATCGGACTGACTTGACAGCGATATATATAATTGAAGAGAGAGACTAACTTGGAAACAGGAAAAAAAAATAATAATTAGGATAGTTAGGTTAGTTGACTGCAAAGTTTAGGAGTCACTTAGGTTATTGTTTCTGCAAACAATTAAAAAGTTACTCTTATAATTAATACATGTATAAATGAAAATAAGAAATAGTTAAAAGGTTCCGATATAGAATCTAGGCATCGGAACATAAGAAAGCAGAGTTTATTTTTTTTTTTTTTTTTTATACGATATGGATGATACAGGCTTAGTTCCATGGGCCAGAAGGTGTTCTTCGATAATATGATTGGGAAGAATAGGGCACACATTACAGAGTATCACCCTTTTATTTTTAGTGAGAAGCGGGCTAATTTCCAAGCACAAGTTGTTCACCTTTATTATCGGGTGATTAGATACCAGTTCATCTACTAGCTTTTTGTTGGCGCGGTAGATACAGATTCTGGAGTTCGATATTCGAGATACAAATCGAATGTTGCTGGGGTTGGTTATGTTACCCATTGCTGTTACATATTCTTTAAGTGTTAAGCCGTCGTGGGCTTCGATTATTCTGGCGTGTTCTTTATTGGGTCCCGTTTGGGTTATAGCTGAATAACTAGGAGCTGAGTTATATATTGTGTGGTTATTCACATTGGCTTTTTCAGAATCTTGTTTTGGTAGGCCTGTGGCCGCCATAGAAGAGCAAAACTGTTGATTTTATGTGAATATTGATGCTCAGTTGTTTAATCGACAACCGCCATTTGTTTTCACTAACCTCAGCCCTAACGCCGAAAAAAACTTTAATGAATAACTACTGAAATGTAATTGTAAGAAGGTTACCTTTATTTACACAGCAACTGCAGTAGACGTTCTTGTATAATTGGTAGAATAACTGTATATACAGAACAGTGCCTAGAGCATGTTATCCCAAATATTAATTTACTTATCTTTAAGATAACTCAAAAACGGGTAGCTCTACCAAAAAATTCAATTGACAGAAAAAGGTGCTGGAAAAGAAACCTTCCACAATATATTTGGATGTATGGAACTAAATGGCTAAATAACAAGTACGTATCATATTTAGCATCGGTACCAATTTACAGAACAAACTTCTTCGAAAATATTTACTTCCCTGCCCGAAGGTGTGTTGCAGATAGGACTTTATTTTATATAAAGTGATTTAGAATTTAGAGCAGAAAATGACTGAAGCAATATAGTTTTTAAAAATATATGTAAAATATAAGAATTGTACCCATAATAATAAAATATGCATTAAATCAAAGGGGCAATTCCAATTCATAGGACTGCACATAGACTTAAAATATGGATATAATTTTGGGCATTTCCTTCGTGTAGCATCTCCTTTAAACCTGAGAAATGCAGGATTTATAAATGTTATACTTCAAATATCCTTTATTTTAAGGATAGTTTCGCAGCATCTGTTTTATACTTGGGTGAAATGCAATCTCTGGCTTCACTAATCACTAGACAAAAATGCTAGTCTGGTTTAAAATGATTAGCCGAGAGACAAAGGGAGTTTAGAAGTGGCTGCAGCCCGACACTTTCCCTTGCAGGTTTAACAAGCCCGAGGATAAGTGGTAACCTTGTTTCTCTTCTCTGTATTAAAATGAATATCGCCGAGCAAGACACGAGGCTGGGAAAGGAGCCAGTTTAAGGGAAGCAACCCTCTTCACCTCTATAAAGAATGAACACTAGATCGCACTCCCAGGAGGCAACAATTTCAACATGAGTGATTCTCTGGAGTTGGCATGCCTCTTGTAGAGGGAACTTCTACCCCATAATTAATACGTATAGTGTAACATAAAAACAAATAGTGTAAATAACGTTAGGAAGCACGATAGCACAAAAATATATTGACATTAAAAGAAGTAGAAAGTAGAAAGAGACTGAAATATTGACGATGAAGTGGTGGTCAGTATATGTTGGTTTCAGACCGGATTTTCATTGCTGATCAAAAAATAAAAGTAAATAAGGACTTCCCATTCCTGTAAGTATTGTGGAGTAAGACGGAATTATGCATAATTATGAGATTACATTTTCTGAGTAAAATGATCCGGTCCTTTTGTTACGGTTTGGCCATACCGCAGTCACCCAGAGGGAGGAGAACCTCTTCGGACTTTCCTAGAAAAATTAAATATTTGAAAATGCCTCACAGCCTGCTATAGACCTGTGTTCCCTTTCACGTATAAGAAAATTTACAATACGATAATTTCTGAAAATATGTGTCTCGATTAACATAAAGTAAAGGAGAAGGAGGGTTTATAAGAATAGTTTATATAAGAGTAGAGATCCTCCTGTGAGTGCATCACATAAAATGCTTAGAAAATGTGCGTGCGTGCACGCGTGTAACCAGCACAGATCAAAAGACGAAACGTCAGTTAAATCCCTAACCTGGTACTTAAGTTTAACACCTTCCAAATATGCTACATGGAAGATACTATGGGAAATCCCCCATCACCACCTATGCTTCAACAGAAATAATCTTCCACAAATTTTGATTTTCTGAAGAAATGATTAATATACCATATGTTTAAGGTATTTTCATCTCAAATTAGCTGTGTATCTTGAAGTTTTGGAAATACCTTAATAGGTCCTCTTCATTATGGATGGCAATGTTAAGTCATAGAAGATAAGCTCACTGCACAAAAATGTAGATTTCGTAAAAACACACAGCTTATGTCAAATGCATTTTGTTTACACAATGAGCCATTTGCGATATGTTTGAATTTTCCATAATTTCCTTTTTCTTATGGCTGCACTGAAAATTCCAAATTCTATAATAAACCTATCATTATGAAAATTTATTCATATAATTAGAGTAGCATTTTAACTTGCATGCAAATAGTTCATTAATTAATAATTATTTTTGTTAAAGTATTGTCAAAATTAAAAGTCTTCTATTTAATATAATAACCCATGGCGCGACAGCCCTTAGAGGGCCAAGGCCTACCAACCCGACTGCTAGCCTCACGCCCACTTACGCACGGCAAGGGTAGACGATCATCCAACCGATATGGGGAGGAGATGTGGTCAGCATCTCGGCATCCTCCAGCCGGAATTTTGGTTTTTGTGACCTGGGCCGCTTACCTAGTGTAAGCTCTTTACGTTTCTCACGATGCTGAGTGGGCACCGGTTCTATAACCGGGACCTAAAATCCCCACCACATGGGTGGGATCGAACCTGGGCCGCTTTCCGTGGCCAGTGACCTAGGCATGCTGCCTTAGCCCACTACGCCACGGCGCAGGACTTAAAAGTGTTCTACGCGTCAAAAAAAATGGGAGCTTTAAGTTGAATCTTTGTCTTTGGCTAGTACAGAGCAATTTTAAAAGACCCACATTCTTATTTGTTGGAATACTATTGTAGAATTTCTTCTAAAATATTTTCTTCGTGTTAGCTCTCCAAATTTTAAAACTATGAGCTTATTTTATTACTTAACACCGTATAATTGTCAAAACATGAGCATTAACAAAAAGGGGGGAATGTGAAGTTCCTTATTTATATATTATAATCCTATCCTGGAAGTTTCACCAAGTTAAATGGAAAATTTGACACGTGAGGAGGTTTGTATACTGAAAAGTGTTACAAAAAATATTCTCAGAAAATGATCTTTTAAGTCACGATTGTTACTTTTAACGATTGTTGAAGGTCTCTTTAAATTGTTATTTGATGACCTAAAATGGTGAAAATGATCAAAATAGCATGTCATCTAATACTACACACCCTATGCTGCCAAAAATTCCAAAAAAGAAAATTCTATGATTTTCAAAATTTTCAGCGAATTTTCAGTTGAAACGGTACTCTCTTCCTCGTTGATTAATTAACTATTAAGGAATATATGGAAGATTAATTGAATGTTAATGTTATATGTATTGAAGCAAATATGTTGTGCGCATTGTCAAGTTTGTTGCGGACTTTGAAGCAGTAGGATTTTTTCTCCCCTAGCAAGGCCGGCCGCAACCAAAAATTTTAAGGGTCGCACCCAGTGTTTATTTTCAAGCATAGTTTTGATAGGAAGGGGACATCTTAGGTGGTCTATAGTGAGGTTCTGGGACTAAATATGTGTTCTACCGACCAACTAATTACAAAATAATGAACTGAAGGGCAAAGCGAAGTGTCATATGACCTCTCTGGGAACAAATATATATCCAGGGCATTCGGTGGCCGAGGTCCAATCTAAATCGTCGTACGATAGCACGCGGACAGAAATCGCGTTCATTAAGGTTATTTGGCTACTGTTGGCCAAACTGAACGGACGAGTAAACTAAAGATATCACGCTCAATAAAAGGTAGTTAGTAGCTGGGTGCCAACCCGATGAGTTGTGTTATGGACACGGACGTACAACCACGCCAGCGCAAAGCCAACCAGTCAGAGTTCGTCTAATTAACATGTATTTCAAGAGTAATTGAAATACAAACGATCGTCACAAGAGAATTAAACTGTGCTTCTTTCCAAGTACCCTAATTGATCCACCATGAATCAAGAGATCCTTGCCACAGATCCTATATTTATGAATGTTAGGATAACTCCTAAACTAAAGATATCGCGTTCAATAAAAGGCAGTTAGTAGCTGGGTGCCAACCCGATGAGTTGTGTTATGGACACGGACGTACAACCACGCCAGCGCAAAGCCAACCAGTCAGAGTTCGTCTAATTAACATGTATTTCAAGAGTAATTGAAATACAACCAATCGTCACAAGAGAATTAAATTGTGCTTATTTCCAAGTACCCTAATTGATCCACCATGAATCAAGAGATCCTAACCACAGATCCTATATTTATGAATGTTAGGATAGCTCTGAGTGCAGCCGAGGAAATCGATATTTTCAAATTATCACTGGCGAAGCTGCCGAACCAAGGGGTCAAATCCCTGCCTCATAATGGAGCCGAACTGAGGGGCAACTCAACACACTCCATGCAACACAGTGTAGCCTTGCCTTAAATGGAATATCACTATTCGTCTTTTGCCCGCCTCGATAGCGTAGATGGTAGCGTGTCTGCCCGACGTTCAAGAGGTCCCGAGTTTGAATCTGTGTCAGGGTGAGTTACCTGGATAAGGTGTTTTTCGGGGTTTTCCCTTATCCTTAAAGACGAATGTCAGGTAGCACTAAGCTCCAAGGACCCCGGAGTCATATGAGCATCATTTCACCAATTTCATCCATTGTCCGATATGACTTAACGTTGGAGGACGTAAATTAACAAAAAAATCGTCTTCAGTTTTATGTGCTGTACGTGCAGAGAGAATGAAATGACAAATCCATCACTTAGCGACTCCCATCTAAAAGCTTTGAAAACTACTTAGCCTACTCAGTTCCCCTCTTCTGGTTTTACCTACAAGGAAACATATGATAAGAATATTTGTGCAAATGTATATTTCTATTAATATGAAGTAGATGAAAGAGAACTGTTTTAAGTAAAGCTTGTATAAGACCAAAGAAATTCAATTTCTTCTGAGACATCTTTCATACAACTCGCTTTAAATGCACTTAAATAGATTTAGCGTTAGCTTGAAATATTTTGCGCTCCCCTGTCACAAAGCTTCCCTAATAGTTATATCATTATATTACATAAATGAGGAGTCCTCTTCAGAGGTAATTCATCATAAAAATGTTACTTATGATATGATGCGCTATCTAAGGGCATATGGCTTCATTTAAATAGCTTCGCCCACTTTTGTTCTGCACTCCCTTACTGCTTTCATTCTAGCACTACAAAAGGCTAACGCAAGCAGAAAAAAGGCAAGATTAGCTACCTTTTGACACATGAGTGCATGGAATCCATTTAAAACTGCCCGGTCCTCTAAAGAGCCATTACAAAAATAATAAAAGAATATTGTAATAAGAGCGAAGGTTCTCTGGCTATGCACTGTATCGCCCTTCTCTATGAGTTATGTAGGGTAGCTTTAAACGTATTATAAAAAAGAAAGCCGCTGAGACGGAATATCAAGTTATTTCACAAATGGAGACCTGTGTCGCGTCAGGGAATGGCGAAATGACACACTCACTGAGAAAACGTGCACACGTTGAGAAATTGCTAAACAAACCGCGTTCGCCATAATAAAGACAGAAAACTTAAACAGTCTCCTGCACAAGACAAGTAATTTAACTGAAAGAATGTATTTTCTCTGCAAGGTATGAAAAAACTTTTCGTGCCGCATCAGAAATAATACGAGAGTAGAGAAAAGAGCATAATAAGATGGAAAGAGTACAAATTAAACCTGGA
Organism: Mantis religiosa; assembly: GCA_030765055.1. NCBI lineage: Eukaryota > Metazoa > Arthropoda > Insecta > Mantodea > Mantidae > Mantis > Mantis religiosa. The sequence goes on from CM060950.1 coordinate 91,601,991, forward strand.
AAATAAGAAGCAAACTTTACTCGTGAATATGGAAAACAATCTTTTGAAATAAAGCTTATTACAGAAGGAAAAGTAATTTTATAGAAGTGCCTGTAGCCCATTTTCTCTCTACTGAATTATAAAAGCACAGTTTAGAAATTCAAAATACGTAATTTAGTAATGTTAACATTCAAGATGAACCAAAACAATAATGTCACCACCTCGTATGAAAAAGGACGCGTGTGGCACATAATTTAGCACGTTATGGCAATAATTGTGCGAGGGCTATTAAATATAGAATGATCAAAATTTTTTATGCCAACGTACCTTTACTCATCCTTCTAATTTTGAATGTTCTTCACAAAATAGTCTCCCCTGAATGCGATGCACTTGTCCCAGCGTTTCTACCTGCCTTCAAAGATATGCTCCAAACCAATTTTGAGAGATCCTTCAAAATCTCCTCCGCAGCCTTCACCACTGCCTCTGATGATGGATAATGCCTCCTACGAGGGCGTTTCTTCAAGTTAGGGAATAGAGAAAAGTCACATGGGGCTAAATCCGGATTATAGAGAGGGTGAGGAATGGAATTCACGTTGATTTTTGCAAGATATTCAACAACATTGGCAATATGCAGCCGCGCATTATCGTGGTGCAGCATCCAGTCTTCTTAAGGGGAATGTGGTCTTTTGCGCCTGATATGGACATGCAATGTTTTCAGGACATCAATGCGGTATTGTCCAGTTACAGATGTGTGTGCAGATACAACATGCTGATAAACCATTCTATGAATATCAAAGAATGAGATGACCATAACTTTCCCAACAGAAGCAACCAATTTTGCTCTCTGGGGGTTGGAGATGAAGGATATTTTCACACTGAGCTTTGCTGTTTGCTCTCAGGATCAGAATGATGTAGCCAAGTTTCATCAGCAGTGATTACGTTTGAAAGCAACTCCGGATCTTCCTCTAACATCAACTTTAACTGCATGTTACCTCTACTGCAACGGTAGGCGATATTGAACATGTCTGAACTTGCCTGGCTCTTACAGGCGACAACCAGGAGTACCAACAATGAAACCACCACGGCGTGTTTGTTTCACATTAAGCTAACGGAATATAATAAGATTGAATTTTGGTGAATAAAATTATGGCCGTAAAATAATTATGATCATACTTTATTGAACAGCCCTCGTATAATAGCCGGAATTCCAGCTTCGTCCTGTGCCTAAAAAAATTTCCTACTCGATGGATCGTCTAAACAGAAGTTTTCCACTTCTAACTTCAATTGAAATATTAATTTAGTTTTTTCATAAATTACTGTCCTAATTGTAATATAAATCATTAAATAATTAAATAAATTATGAATATTAAAAGACTGTGAAAAATCTCAAGAAAGGAGATTATTTTAAAGGAGAAAAGTAGTCGGTATTAATTAAAATGTAATGTAAATAAGTATAATGCTAATCCGTATAAATAAAAAATAGTTGAAAGTGCATAGTAACGGAGTCAAGGCAATCGTGGCTTCGAGTTGTTAGAAAAGGAGAAAACGACATTTTTGAACCGTTAGAAGACATTAGGCGCAGAAGAACGGCAAGTAGTATAGCATAATGAATACTGTGTGGATGAGAAAAGGATGTATTCTGTGAGTGAAAAATAAATTTTAATGACAAAAATGTAAATTCCAAATCCTCCCTAAATGAGAAAGTAGAGTGAATGTATAAAATTATATTTCGTTAGAGAAGTAAATATAGTAAATATTCGGCTTTATCTGTCTCACGAGGCATACAAATGATAACTCTTTTGCATTAGAAGCGAGCATTCTTTATAGCTACATTGTTGTTTGCTGCATCATTACGAGTAATTGTAACATACTTTCACATTAATACCAACAGGGAATGTTAGTAATATACTCGATTTTCGAATTTTTGTTCGCAGAAAGAAAAAAGTAAAAATGCTGAAACAAATATTAAGATTTAAAGCCCTATAATCAGGAAGGTCATATTGGACAATGAATAAAATGTGAAATAACACGCAAATGTGCTGGAAGCTCACAGAGCCTGGAGTTACCCGACGTTCATCTTTCGGAATAAGAGAAAACCCAGGGGAAAGCCTTTGAAGGGACTCACTCTAACGAGATTCGAAGTCGAACCTCTGGAATTAAAAGCGGATACGCTACTCCCATGGCACAGATATGAGCAATGGAATTATTCTGAGAAATTCAGAATATTATATTATTGTTTTTTTCGTGTTCGTTTATTACAGAAACGGAGTTCTTACTATCATAATTTATGTGTTTAATAAGGCAAGAAATTAATTACATTTATGTGCAAGGCTTTAAAAGATTCCAACAGTCGTTGGCAATAAACAATAGATAAAATTGTTTTACTTGCTCTCATTCAAGTAGTAAATAGTAAATATTGTGACATTGTGGGTTCGTGAAATAAAAAGTCCAGGTTACAAAAACAAAAAAATTGTACTTTATTGCCGTATAAATACGCTTCGTACACATACACAATACAACATACAAGGTCAACAAACACAGCTGCTTACCCGCAGGCGTTCAGATACCTACTGACTGACTGTCTGTCTTCGGCGGGCGGGCTGCCTTTTTATAGTTTTTTCCAACTCTCCAGAAATTTGTGTAACAATCGAGACCTGCTAGAACAAAGGCGAACTCTCGAGAAATCCACCTCCTCCCGCCCACCTTTTCGGCGAGCTTTTGTCTCCGTACTGCACTGCCGTCTCTTTGATCTCGTTGCCCGCGCCACCTCCAATCAACAATGACCTGGCGACAATATTCAAGTAGTAAATAATAAACATTCCGGAAATTAATTCGTTACCATGAGTTCAAACTTAATAAATAGCTGGAATACAAACTTTGATGGTATATTAAAAGTTCAAGTACTTCCACAATTAGTTCACAATCTGGTGGGTGAGTCCAAAACTATAACAACACTATAAAAATTGGGTCTAAATGACCTAGCTTCGACGGGCTCTTACACTGCACACTCTCAATTAACATTATGAAAGTCCTCTATATCGCACACACAAAATGAAAACAATAAGTATTTTAAAATAATTCGCCAAGTTGCAGTCACTTGGAAATATATTTAATTCCACAATTTCTTCTACAAATTGAAAGGTCTTTCATGACTAATTGCCTAGATAATATTTGAAATTTGAATAATATATGGGAAGCGTGTGACAGTAACTATCATGCTTTGTTTTTACTTAATTTTGATTAATTATTTTGTTCTTAAAGGGACGTGGTCTAAGCTTTTTCGCACTAAATAAGAATAATAATGGAATTGGCTTTCTTACGCTTTATCTTTCTGGTTAGCAACTGAATATATAAGGATACCTCCTTGCTACACTGCAATTGGATTCTAGCTCTGAAGGTAGGCCGCAGTTGTCTTGATATTGTGACTTTGTGGGTTCGTGAAATGAAAAGTCCAATTTCACCACTCAAAAAATGTTCTTTATTTCCACCGACTTACAGTTAAACACCTGCCAATTACACAAAATTACGTAATGCACACAATTACGATTCACCAGTTCGTACGTTACCGTTCCGATGCACGTACACAATTACGCAAATTCTTCCGTCGCACAGTCTTCTCTTCCACTAACACGGCGCTACTTCACTAGCACGTCAAGCGCTGACTGACTCACTTCGCTCACTGCAGCCCCTTTTTATAGAAATATCGCCGTTTTCTCGACTTCTCTAGTTTCCAAGCGAAGGTTCCAGATGGCCGTGGAAGAGAGGGAAGGGACCGCCAGCGCAAGTGACATTTCCTCTAATCTTCCCCCTCAGTTAGTGACAGATACTGATGAGTGGGTGTGGGCCAGCTGCCTCGGGTTCCTTCCAGCGGTCGCCGGTCATCCCTTTCCCTAATTGGGTGACACTGCTCCCTCCTCAAAGCTGGTCGTCCCGAACAGCACCATTGTAGCGTGCCAGGCGGTCCAGGTGCACCACCAGCATCTACTCGGAGTCTCAGCCAGTAGTAGCGCTGCCGTAGTTTGTGAATCGTTCGGTTCGCTCCCAGGTGTCCTCCTGAAGTACCGGCGTGCACTTCCTCCAAGACTTCCGGGACCTTACTCCGGGGAAGTACCAACTGTTCTCTCGGCGCCTTCCCATCGGGTGACTCCCATACCCGGAACAGCACGCCCTCTCTGGTCTTCAGCGAGTCCCATTGGGCCCAGTACGACTTGTAGGTGGCGCCCCTTGGTGCGATGTCCTCCCAGGTTGGTCTTGTCCATGCCTCCACTTTCCTCAAGAGTGGCCCCAAGTCTGCGTCCGCCAGCTGCTCCCTCCTCAGGCCTGCGCTATCCCAGCCGTCTGCAGGCACTGCCACAACTACTCGGACTGCTGCGGCACGCTTCTTCTCTTCCACTCTTGTGCACTGACCGCACTCTACTGGACAGGGTCTTCGGGACATGGCGTCTGCGTTACCGTGGCTCTTCCCTCTACGATGTTCCGAGGTGAAGTAGTACTCCTGCAGCCTCTGGACCCAACGTGCCGTCTGGCCTTCCAGGTTCTTAAAGCTCAATAGCCAGGTTAGGGCGGAATGGTCAGTCCTCAGGTGGAATGGCTGACCGTACAGGTACTTATGGAAGTGCTCCAAGGTCTTTACTACCGCCAATAATTCTCGTCGGGTGACGCAGTAGTTCTTCTCTGCCTTGGATAGCGTCTTGCTGTAGTAGGCTATCACCCGCTCATGGCCGTCCTGGATCTGCGATAGGACACCTCCAATGCAATGGTCGCTAGCGTCGGTGTCCACAATGAAGGCGCCACCCCGTTGTGGGAAACCCAAAATTGGAGCACTGCACAGGGTCTCCTTTAGGTGCTGGAAAGCGTTTTGGCCGTCCTCTGTCCACACATAAGGCCGGTGTTCCTCCGTCAGGCGGGTGAGGGGTTTTGCGATGGTGTTGGCCTTTTCCTCTAAATCATTAAGGCGGTCGTCTACTTGACCCATCCGCTTGCCCAGATTCGTGACGTCATCCCTCACGCCGGCCATCCGTTCCTCAAACTTGGCGGTGAGAACCTCGTTCGCCTCCCTCATCTCCGTTGTCAGTTAGGCCATCTTTGCGGTCATTGTCGTGGCCAAGTTGTTTTTTGCCGTTTCCATCTTCGCAGCCAGGTTGTTACTTGCCGCTTCCGTCTTCTCTGTTAATTCGGCCTTCATTTCCTCCATCTTCTCCAAAATCTTTTCCAATGCCGCGTCCATGGCTGTAATGTTCGGTGCTGTTGTCTTCCCGCTTCCTGACACTAGTGTGACTTTGTGGGTTCGTGAAATGAAAAGTCCAATTTCACCACTCAAAAGTGTTCTTTATTTCCACCGACTTACAGTTTAACACTTGCCAATTACACAAAATTACGTAATGCACACAATATGATTCACCAGTTCGTACGTTACCGTTCCGATGCACGTACACAATTACGCAAATTCTTCCGTCGCACAGTCTTCTCTTCCACTAACACGGTGCTACTTCACTAGCACGTCAAGCACTGACTGACTCACTTCGCTCACTGCAGCCCCTTTTTATAGGAATATCGCCGTTTTCTCGACTTCTCTAGTTTCCAAGCGAAGGTTCCAGATGGCCGTGGAAGAGAGGGAAGGGGCTGCCAGCGCCTGTGACATTTCCTCTAATCTTCCCCCTCAGTTAGTGACAGAGACTGATGAGTGGTTGTGGCCCAGCTGCCTCGGGTTCCTTCCAGCGGTCGCCGGTCATCCCTTTCCCTAATTGGGTGACAATATTAACAATGTGGAGTACGCTGAATACTTTTTCACAAGCCTGTTACTCCCAGGGTGCACCTAGCTACCGTTTTTCCCTCGACATAAAGAAAATAGTTCATTTCTATTAGTATAAAGCAACGAGTGTTTCACTTTGTTTCCCTTTACGTTTAACTCAGCTCAATATCACCAACATTACAGTCCTCTTAGTTTCTGATACCGCCATAACTACCACCTCCTCACGTCACCAGGTAGCTGTTAACCGTCTACAACTCTACGCATACAACCTCACAACCAGGTTTAATACCTGGCGCATCACTGTGAACCCCAACAAGTCACAGGCTATCACCTTCACAAGGCGCTTGGAGGCTGATGTTCCTGAGCTCCGTATTGTTGGTGGTTCGGTCCATTGGTCCACTAGAGCCAAATACCTTGGCATCACGCTGGACCAGAAACTTACCTGGAAGGGCCACATCGGCACCCTGCACACCAAAGTTGCTCGTAAGATGGCACTACTCTACCCACTATGCCACCTAAACTCCACCATGTCACTGTCAAACTTCTCCTCTACAAATAAGTCCTCCGTCCTGCCCTCACCTACGCTTGCCCAGTCTGGGCCACCGCTGCTAAAACCCACATGCAACACCTCCAAACCCTCCAAAATCGCTTCCTCCGTACTGCTGTCAATGCCGACTGGTACATTCCAAACATCAATATCCACCGTGACCTTTCCTTTCCACTCCTCACTTACTACATGTTCTCCCTATCTCAAAAATTTTTCGAATCTCTTCCCCATAATTTTAACGCCTTCCTCTGCGGCCTCGGGGAGTATGATATTCAACCCGGGTAGCGCTACAAGCATCACAGGCTCCTCCTACATCGACCCTGAACACCGTCATCCCCTGGGAAAATTAAATAAAATCTCCCATAACTTTTAACTACTATCTCACTCCAACATAAACATATCAAAGTTACAAGAATCATAACATTCCCCAACACAATGCCGCCGTTTACCACCATCTTCATTTCAAACCCCGTCTTTCAACCAGTAAAGGACCTAGTCCTGGAATGGTATCCGCCGGACGGCCCCACCACGTTAGGTGGGACCCCCTTCCAGTGACAGTATCTATGCTTTCTTAATTTCACCTTTTTTTCATTCCTCTGAAATTGAACGTTGGGTCTTTTTATTGTTCCAGAGGGGTGAAAATTTGTTCCTGTGTAGAAAATGAAACATCATTGAAAACGTCACTGTCGTACACCCATAAACAAACAGTTGTGTCAGGAGCTGGTGCTTGAAAATTTTCAAAGTTAGGCCTCTTAAATTCACTAAAATGATTACAGATATTTTGCTTTGGAGCAGTGGGTTTCATGTACTTAAAATCGCTTGCACATTGGCATAATAGAAACGTTATTCGACTGTAGTGTCTTTTAAATCCAGCTCCCAATCATACCGCCATGGTGGAAACCTAATATCCTAAAATTTGTGCGGCAACCTATTTTTTTTATTTTTTATAAATGCCCGTATTTTTCTATTTCATGGCAAGTGTATCCATGAGTTATAAAATGTTCGATCGTTTATATATATATATTTTTTACAGAAACGAAATATTATTATATTTTATAGTTGAATTTTGTCATTTAAATTTTATCTGGGTCTTCATTTACTTTTATTTGTTAATATTTACTTATAATTCAATTCATGCAACAGAATGAAGTAAGTATAAACTGCAGGTTGATTTTCAAGTCAACGACAGGGTGTGGATAATGATCGCCAGTTAGACTCAAATTAATATTAGTTTGCTTTCTATTGGGACGATAAGTGAACAACTGATAGTAATTAATACTGTGTTATGAACTTTTGAATTGGTTGATCCATTATCTTTGAAAAAATGTGTTACAATTCACATGTGTCGAGTGCGTTGAAAAACATACAACAAAATATCGAACCTATATGGAATAAACTATTTGGTAACTCATGATACTAGAAATTACATAAATAAAAATTAAAGTATTTTTATTGGTATCTAATTTGCTTGACTTTAGTATCAATTGATTCCAGCACATCTTTTCTAATTTTTATAATTCTAACTCTTCTTGAACATTATTGGCATTAATATTTTCAATTTATTCTTTTGCCTGATCCTGTAACCCCTGATTCATTTGCTACGTTTCGGTTGCGAGCGCATTATCTGTAGTTTGATTTCGACTCTGTAACGATTGTCAAATACACAAACTTAGCAGGTTGACAGAACGGTACCCCAACGTCATCCACACGGCACGTGTAGAACTAGGCATACAGTGGAAAGGTACTAAATTTTCTGTGGACACATATCGAAGGAGCAGCCACTCAAATCCAACCTCTGCGGTCCTCGTCCCGAGGGGTGGGCAACAGGAAGTAGCGGACTGACTGATGGGGTGATGTACAGTGGGGACTTGGTGTACCCCGCGACCGCTGCGGCTGCCGAGAAGGCCCATCAGTAACCCTGAAAACTGGCAGAAGAGGCTCTGGTATTTTTCCCCAAGGAGATACTACGGTAGGTACGGGATTGGCGATCCCGGGGTCCCTAGCCATTCACCCTCAGTTCATCTCCTTCATCTCCATCAACTGTGCCACGTGTAGCTACTGCTTGTCAGTAAGCATCACCTTCTTCCCCTTCTAGTTCTTTATTATAATTATTAGCACTTAAGGTCTTAGGTTTATAACTCCTGTCTCACCAGCAGGGATCTCTCCTATCTCCGTGGTTCTGTCCCACGGTTTTCAGCGCGGCTTCCGACATGTGTGCTCTCCGGAGGTCTCAAAAGTGAAGGTTGAGCGGACCCTTCCCACTGCCCCTATGTGTAGCCTTAGGTGCGGAGCCCGTCCACACCGTCAAGTACACCCACGTAGCTCCTTGAGGGCCCGGTCTGTGTTAATCTCCCGACGGCCGTGTTGCCGTTGGGTTAGTATCACGGACCGGACGTGTTACCGCTGACGGAACCCCGGTGTAATCAACCACAAGTCCCCTGAATCCGCGTGTGCCCTTTATGCGCAGCGCGGCCTAAAGCGGGGAGCCACAGGCGGTTATTCCTGTGGTAGGGGAATAAAGCCGGTGTGTGCGTGGTGAACGGTTTACCCATACGGACAAGCAGTGGATTTTGAAGGGTAGATTTTCTGAGGTACAAATGAGATCGGTCATGGGTGAGGTCCCCATGACGGCACAGACCGTGAAGATTCGGTGTCTTTCTTTAACCCCCGGATGGCAGGCTGACGCCAACGGTTCCGGATGGGGCTCCTATTCAAAATGCATCCGCGCAAAACCTCTTTAATCGACCCTTATTTAGTTATGACTTTGGCTTGTGATGGGAAAACTTTTAAAGATATCAGTCCGTTTTATATAAAGCGTGAAGTTGACAAAATCAGCGGCCCGGTCAAAAACGCTACGCGTCTCCGAGACGGTAGCTTACTATTAGAGAGCACCAGTGCAGACCAGTCTCGCAAACTACAAAAGGCGACTTTGTTGGGCTCCTACCCTATCCGGGTAGCCCCACACAAAACACTTAACACCTGTAGAGGAGTAGTCAGCACCTCCAGCTTGGATGGTCTTGCAAACGAAGAAATAGTAAGTTGCCTCTCGGATCAGCTTGTTTGTCAGGCGTACTGGCTAACACGGAAACAAGATGGCAAGGAGTACCCATTACGTACGGTATTTCTAACTTTTGCTGGGACGAAGTTACCTGAATACATATATTGCGGCTATGAACGTGCTAGCGTCCGCCAGTATGTCCCGAACCCCATGCGCTGTTTCCAATGTCAGCGGTTCGGACATACTAAGGTCACATGTACCAATCCTGCTCTTTGTGAGCAATGTGGCCTAGCGAAACACGACGACCCCAACTGCAGTCGAACACCTTGTTGCGTGAACTGTGGCGGTAGTCATCCCTCCAGCTCGCGACAGTGCCCTAGATTCATGGACGAAAGAAGTATTCAGGAGCTACGTGTAAAGGAACGCCTAACTTTTCCAGAGGCACGACGAACAGCTAAAGCCTGCTACCACTACTACTGGATATGCATTAGCAGCTCGCCGTACTCCTAATACCACTGTTGCTGTTCAACACGTCCATGTCGCCCACGCATCCACGCAGACTGACTTTCTAGCCGTTGAACCCACGTCTCAGACTGTTTGTATATCCACCAACCGTACAGACTCCAGCCACCAAGCCACCAGCGAGTAACAACAATCCCGTAGTAACTGTGAAAAACCGATCCCGGTACGTGTGTGTGCGTGTGTGTTTGTGTGTGTGTGTGTGTTTGTGTGTGTGTGTGGGGGGGGGGGGGGGCTCCCGTACACTTTGGAGTAAATTTGTAAACGTTAGCTCATCTTTAGATAAAGTATGCTCTACAAATTGGAAAAAAAGCTGTTAAATACGACAACTTATATATTCAAGCCAAATGATTTCATGTTTTTCACATATATCTGAGTTGGTTTCCTCCAGTTTTCTTTATAACTGGTTTATTAATGAATTATATGACTGGTTTTCTCAAACACAATTGAATATAGTTAAATTTAATTTGTGGATGACAAAAGGAAGTAATAAGTTTTATAATGTATCTGCCTGGGTAGATGTAATAAAGTTATTGATTATTTAAAAACATTACATATTTAATTAAGATAACTTATCGACCTTAATAAACAAACATATTGTATAAATATGAATTGGCGAAGTGAAAGGACAGGCATCTTCATCCTATAACAATTCCATTCTGATACCTTAAATTGTTTCTGAGACAAAGTATCAAATTTAAAATTGATGGGATAGGGCTTTTAATATCTACTTTCCCTTGTTTAATGTATATGATCCGCGCACATTAAGACAATTGAAAGCTTTCGACCAAAGTGTCTTTGTAATTATGCCAAAACATAGTTTGTAGTATTCCATTGTAGTGTTCATGTTGAACAAAAGTTTTTGAGGTAATGTTTGGAAAGTGTCTTTGTGTTTAAGAACATTCCTGTGAGCCTATATATAATAATTAATGATCCCGAAGGTGCAGTCCTGTTTCAAATGGAAGGTCAGCGCAAACAGCAGGCGATAAAACTAGCTATAACTACTCCAGTACATTATTACAATTTATTTAACAATCACTTACAGACCATGTCACAAACACCGTTTGTTACCGAAATGCTTAGCCGAGTGTAAGGTCGGTATTATCAACTTGCCACTTCATTGCTCCCAACCATGAAATATATCAAGGCAACTGTTTGTTTACATCTCACGACCTTTCCTAAATTCTCCTCAAAAGAAACACTTATTTTTTAAACACACAGAGTCAATCCAGTAAGAAGACAAAGTTGTGCCTTGCTTCCAGGTTTTTACTTGCAAACAAAATCTTTCCTGGTAGATATCTTCTTATCTAATGTAAACTTCTGCAAGGAGCACACAAAGGAGGAAACTATAAATAACAGTGCCTCAGGGGGAAGCATCTGCTTCGAGAATTATTTTGTTAAAATATTGTTCATGGTAGTACTACAGTTTTTTCCCCCTTCATTTTTAATTCTTGTTTTCTTCCAGCATCTAAGTTGCTAAATTCATTATCAAAATAGTCAATAGCACAGCTTCCTATACTTTTTGTTGATATATGTATGTAAATCAATTCTTCCTTCATTGAACCATTACAACAAAACTAGCAGTATATCCATCTCTTATTATAGCTTATCACAATAAGACGCATTGTTTGTAAAAAAAGAAGGCGAAACGTTTGCAATTTTACACAATCCTCAGCAAATTACACATATTTTTGAGTGCAAATATGAATTTCTTTCAGCTTCAAGTCTGAGAATAAATAACATGAGATATATTTGGTAGCGTGAGAAAAACAGTTTTCTGAGACTCTACAAGGACACAAAAACAGCATGGTACAGGAACAATCTATGGGTATTTGCGATAAAGTAGGTAGAAAAATTTTCACTGGAACAAGAATTTGAGTAAGTAATTTAAAAGGTCTAAGACATGACAAAGATTAATCAAAATGCCCAGTGTGTAGAGAGGTAAACGTAACATTTCATTGTGTATTATACTGCAATCAAATAAAGCCAGGAGAGGAAAGACGTGCCAACAAAATGGCAAACGGAGAAATTTAAATTAGGAATGGCTTCGCTATAAAAGGAGAAAAACTATAAAGGGTGTAGGAATCTATTTCGGTTGTGAAAGAGAAAGGGGCAAAAATGTTAGAGGAATCGCGAAGGAAAGGGAATATTAGAAGAATAGGAAGGATGAACTGTAAATAAATTTTAATGGTCACCAATATACAAATAACCCTGAGCTGTGTGTATTAAACTTAAATCAGGCAAGCGGTAACGGCAATATTGAGAGTAATATGTAAGACTTTGGTTCCCATGTTGTTGCGCTTATTGCAAATAAATATTTGCGTTAGAACTTGTGCAAATTCACCACTAACCCCACTATCACCAACAGTGGTGGTGTGGATGGACGGGCGGGCGACATCACTATCGATTGTAATATAAATTATTATTGGTGTAACTAAATAATCAATATATAGAAATTAATCTAAATACAGTAGCTCTCTCCGTGCTTATTATGCGAATTATTATGCGTAGGTATTAATATTTGTGAGCAATTTTCAACTTACAATTGTTTTGTAATCGTAAGCTGGGAGCTATATTTTTTATGTTAACAAATCTAAAATTTATATTCCATACGCGGTAACAATTAAAAAAGCTATTAAAATAGTGATGATTAACAATCTTCTTCCATTTTATTATGTAAGTATATATTTTTAAAACAACATAGTATCTGTACATAAAACAAATACAGTAAAATACAACCTGATTCTATAGCCTGGAAATTTTTCAATTCTAATCTGGAGTCTTTTTATTACCTTAATGTATATATATTTAAAAATTTTCTTTAATTCAAATGCACTGTGTCACACACCATAGCGTGAAGTTATTTTCAGGCATATTTTATATAGTTCTTAGGTGTTATTGGTTGGATCCATGTGAAAATACAGCCATAATCCCATTATGTTCAATATAATATAGCTTATTAAATAAAATAATATTTATTTGAAATATAATGTTAAAAGTGGAGCTTTTCTTTTTGAGTAAGAATGTTTGTGGAGCGGAAGTCGAGTTTAACATATGTTGCCATGAAGTATTTTTTATTGAGCCTTGAATAAGAAATCATACACCACTCAACTAAAAGTTCTGTAACATGATCTGTGAACACAATCATGGTCTTCTTCTTCTTCTTCTTCTTCTTCTTCTTCTTCACTTCATGGATTAGGCTCTCACGTGTTCCGTCTTCAAAGTGTCTCCTTCCAACTTTTTCTCGGCCTCCCTACGTCCTTCTTTCCTTTAGGACTATATTGGAAAACTACCTTTGGCAGTCTTGTATCATCCATTCGTCCAACATGTTCAAACCATCTTCTTCTGTACCTATCCATTCTTGAGGTGATAGCTTCCACTTGTAATACATTTGTTATATTTTCATTTCTGACTCTATCTTCTGTTGTACATTCTTTTGTTCTTCTCAAGAATCTCATTTCGCAACTTTGTATTCTGCTTATGTTTCTTTGTGTACGTACCCAGTTTTCACATCCATAAAGTAACGTTGGGACCGCCATGGTGTTATAAAATTTTATTCTTGTTTCAGATCCTGTTTTATTCTCTAGGGTTTTGTCAATTTTTCCACAAATTGTTTGAAATCTCCTTAATTTTTTGTTCGTATCTTTCTCTTTCTCATTGCTGATTTCATACCCTAAATAATTAAAGGAGGATACTTGTTCCAGTACTTTGTCATTAACGATTATTTTCGACCTTATTGGTATTTTGCCCAAGTTTGCCATTATTATTGTCTTTTCTATTGATATTTCAATATTAAAACTTTTGCATATTTGGTTACGGTGGTGTATGGAAGTAGTAGATCCTCTTCTCTTTCCTGTATAATTACTACGTCATCTGCATATAATAAAATATTTAAAATCCTTCCTTGGGCTACTTTTATGCCTGCGTCAATACAATCATGTTATTATGTAATATTATGTAATAATATGTAATATGTTGTGGCAAAATAAGCATGAGGACACTTGTTAACGTCCTAATTCTCTTATCAACTGCCTAAAAGTGAAACAAACTCATTAAACTACACTTGAATTTGAGAGTATGCCCTATGTGTGGCTGCGTGGCCACAAGCAATCTTTCCAAATGTTGGGAGATCTCGCGTCTCAAATCCTTATTCGTTCCTGCTGGTTGCGTGACTTTTAGTCAATGTATCCTGTACTTCTGTTGAATACCCGGTATCGACTTTTTTATGAATATTGTATTTCTTCTGTATACTATAGACAAATGGAAGAGATGATAAAATGGAACCTATTTTCTGAAAGTTTAACATTTTTTATATACTTTATAATACACTTTTTCATCAAAAATGTTTCATAAACTTTAAGACATAAACTTGGAGACTCTTCCTTTATCCCTAATCAGTTCTAGCTCCAACAGTTTAAAGTGATAAAACAGAATTGGCTTTGAGGGATCTTTCTCAGGACGGTATAAACACCGTTGGGTATAAATACCCACTCGTATAAATTTTAATACCATCCTTTTCCCCTTCGTAATGAGCTGACACTCAAACAGGGATCCACTTCAAAGGTATAAATCTCTGGAAACTGTTATCTTTTTCTAACTGCCACTTGTGAAGAGATGAACTAAGGAACTATAGAGAGCCACCGAGGACGTTTTCAATATATATAGCTCAGTTGTCATGTCCTTTTCCGAAAGGCTGAAAGACCTTCCGTTTCATTTCCATGGTAGGTCGCGCCAGATGTCGCAGCGTTTCATATCCCTGCCGTCAGATTGTGCTCCGGCGCGGCGGGCGGCCAATCTGACTTTAAGTTGAGAATGGTCCGAAGGGTGCAGAAAGAAGAGTTTATTGTATATTGGAGGGTAAAAAGTTCTACGGGGGGTTCGGGAGAATTTCTTTCTTAAATACACCCGACTTCCGGAATATGATGCAGTAAAGGAAGCGTTGAGGAAATAAAAGAATTGTAGAGAAAGAAGATACTGGAATCCAAGAAAATACAAAATATAAATATTATAGATGCAACGATGCCCGTAGTAATTACTTCTAAGACTTTGAAAAAAAAAACACATATGTATTTACAAAGAAGATTGGTTTACTACAAATTTACACTGAGCATCCGACAAAAGTGTCAATGTAATATTCCCATTACTTTCTCCAACCACTGACACTTGCTTTAATATAGCATCTGAAAATTGTGTAAAATTCTTTTCATATAGTTCATATTAACAGATAAAATTACACTTTGTTTTAGGTTAAAGGGCAATAGAGAAAATGATATCTTTGTCTTGTAAGCTGACTATAATGTCCCACACTCTTTCCAAAGCATCGCAAAAAATAAGAGGATATTGTCACCACTTCAGAAAATATGATAAATTCAGACCAACCCATTTTATTAAATAAATTGTGTATTAATGTTTCTGTTTATTTGAAGTAACCTTTTATTCATCTCTTATAGTTTGTCCGTTATGAAAAATTATACAGAATTATTTTGAAATGAAGAGGATATTGCACCTACTTTAATAAAAGTTAAGGTATACGTTTGTAACATAAATATTTTCAATATAAGGTATTTTAATTAAAAAAGGTGAAATAAGTTTCCGAAAAAATAAATTTCGAAAAACATTCCATACAATGGATATTTAGGTGCAGGGAATTTATCTTGGCTGTCTTCGTGTTGCATATTTGAAAGTTTAAACACCAGGATTGGTATTCATCAAGCACTTCATATTTGCACTTTTCAAAGATATAAATGGACCTTTCTCTAAAACGGCTTATTTTGATTCAAGAGACTCAACACATCTACTTCCGGTGAATTCTCGAGAGCAGGTAGTAGAAAATGATAACATTTATTCTCCATTGATATAAATTTGATTACCAAAGCTATGTGAATGTTTGCGTTAAAGAATATATTTAGTTTAATTCAACACATAATATAAAAGAATCTAATTTACTCGGTTCACAAGTGACTTTTCCTATCCACTGTCCTTTACTTTTATACCTCTTTAACAAACTTAGCTACAAGCTTTTGTTTCTATATATATTTTCCATGCTATTGGTGATAAACAGTTAAAACAAGCACATTGTGTTGTAAAGAGGCTTTGGTATGATAAAGCGATACCCAAATGTTTAAAAAGGGGTTCGTTATGCGATGGTTTAGAAGATCCTCCCTTGTGTGACATCGCTGAAAACAAATCCAAATTTAGCGCTTCAAGAATTGGGAATACGTATCAATAAAAATAATTTGGTTGCAGTTAAATTGAATTGAATTTTAGTAAAATCTGAATTTTTTATAACTTTATCTCTTATACAAAATTAAACAAAATTTATTCTGAACAAAAGAATTTCACACAGTATTTGCAGGAAATTCAAGCAGTTCATATTAGCCGTTATGCAGATTTCTTAAATAAGTAGATGGTGCTTTAATCAAATGTGGTGTTCGCCGAACGTAACCTAGAAAGTAATGGTGATCATCAGAGCCGGGAAGTTCGTACCGATTTCCTTGAGCAGTGTAAGAGCGGCCAGGCATGGCTATACAACGCAGCGCTACTAGCAATGAAAGCACTATGAAAGCAGATGCTTATTGCGAGACACTTAGGAATTTGCGCCGCGCAAGACAGAATAAGCGCCGAGGAATGTTGTCAAAAGTTGTTGTGTTTCTTCACGACAACCTACGACCACACACTGCAAATGCGACGAGAAACACCTTATAGGGATTTGGCTGGGACGTCTTTGACCATCCCCCGTACAGCCCTGACCTCGCTCCTAGCGAATTTGTCTGTTTTTGCATCTCAAATATTTTCTTGGCGGTCAACACTTCAACAATGACGAAGAGCTAAAAGAAAACGTTTCCAACTGGTTGAAGACACAGGCGACAAACTACTATGAGAAAGGTACACAAAAACTTGTGCCTCGCTATGACAAATGCCTGCAAAATTTCGGCAGTTTTGTAGAAGAGTAGTTTAAGTATTGTAGGCTTTTGTGCAATAAATAATTGTTCTGTATCTGTACACAATTTAATTGTATTACCAAAGAGAACTTACTTTCTGGACGAACCTCGTATATTTAGTATGAAAATCGCTTCAATGTAAAATACAAAAGTAAATAGTGCTTGACGGCGGAGAGGAAAATAGTAGCGGTGGAATCTGGAGCTCGCTCAAAAGCAGTAGTTGCTGTACCTAAATATGCCCAATCGAGTTGTAAAATGAGTTGCAGTGTTCCGGCCATCTACCATAGGAGAATAAAATCTTGGAATAAAGTTGAAATAAGAGCATGATTCATGAATGCTTATATGCAGTTTTTATTCTGTAAAGATAAAACAGGAACAGGGAGAAGAATACAATAAAATAATGCAATATATCAAAATGAGTCTGCTCTGTTGCGCTGTTTCTTGTTTTCATTTTTCTCGGTATTCGATGTTCAATAAAGGACACGAGAATTGAATTAAAATTGCAGGTAAAGCTTACAGGAGTACTCCAGGTTTTATTGAACTCTTATAAACTAATAAAGAATACGACAAAATTGGTTTAAGGGAATAAAGAGCACATTCTATATTCACCCTTAACAAAGGATGCTCATGTATTTCCAAAATCTTCTTTGCCACTTGCTTCAGCAAGTGCATGCATGGTCAGCTATGAAATACATGCCATAATTGTTGCTTACAAATTACATAATTATTGTTATTATTATTTAAATTATAAATACTTTTGTACAGTTACCTGTAAAAAACTCCTTAACATGGCACACTCAGAGCGTGGCAGCTGTAGTTCTTTGCCACGGAATTTCCCCTTATTGGAATCCACCTATAGCATAAGGCTTTCAACCCGAATATTCTTCCAGCATACGTATCACTGGACTTTTACAATCCCTCCGAGCTTAAAGTGTGCACACACGCAACCAGTGTGGTTGTATCATTCCGCATATAAACAGGTGTTGACATTCCCTTTGGTGCTGCTTACATCCCACTCTTATCGTAATTCATTTCTATCACTGTAGCTTATGTTTAAATGTTTTGGAACTTACGAGGCGTGTTTGTAAAATAAAGTCTCCAAGGCACTGGAATCGTGAGGAACGCTATTAGAGAGGTCCGGTAACACTGGCACGTAGCTTTGTTTCACCCCTTCAAGTCCCCAACGTAATGAACAAGGTGCAACCATTAGTCTTGGCTGGGCAGTCGTTTGCGATGGAGCTTCCTATCACTTCAGCCACCAAGTGCGAGTTGCGTGCAGTGATCCGTTTCTTGAGTGCCAAGGGCACTAAACCCACAGAAATTCATCGTCAGTTATGCAAAGTCTATGGGCCACAGCGTATGGATGTCGAAAACGTGCGAAAGTGGCTCAGAGAGTTCAAAGACGTACGTACAGACGTCCATGACGAGCAGCGTTCTGATCGGCCTGTTTTAGCCGAAACAATAGCAAAAGGGGAGCAAGAAGTGCTTAAATATCGGCGTATGATCGTTCGCGAGCTCTGCGAACTTATCTCTGAAGTCAGTAAGACTACGATTGACAAGATATTGACCGAACATTTGCATTATCGCATGGTGTATGCGAGGTGGGTCCCCAAAATGCTCGGCTGATCTCCTGGCCCAGTTGGGATGGGCCATACTCACCCATCCCCCTACAGTTCAGACTTAGCACCTAGTGATTATCATCTGTTTCCTGAGTTGAAGTCACACCTGGGTGGAAAACATTTCCAGACCGACGATGATTTGAAAAACGAGGTTGAGCGCAACCTGCCAACTTGACGGGAGAGTGCTATGAAAAGGGTATACAAAAACTACCACAGCGTATGCAAAAGTGCATGGATCGCAATGGTGATTACGTTGAAAAATAGGTGTAAGTTCCGCCTTTCCATCAATGTAACATTCATTGACAATAAAATTATTTCTATATTAAATAAAATTGGAGACCTTATTTTTCGGACACACCTCGTAATTACAGTATTTATACACGCTGTTCATGTTTTGAACGAATGAAATAAGCGATAATATATACAAGGTAATAAAGAATTATTGCCTACCTCACGTTCTCCACTTTCTCACTCGCTCTAAAAATTGTGCTAAGCGTAGCGTTGACATACGTACACACTTTAAGGCCGAGTAAGGTATAGTAGGAGATAGGAGACGCGAGAACCGTTGAGTACTCTCCAATCCTTACTAATACTCCTACGCTACTGCTACTACCACCGCCAAATTTACCAGTCCTGTGGCTTGCCTATTGTTATTTGTTTTGCAGCTTAGCTCTGTTTTAATTTGACAATTTCAAATAGCCTTCGACACAAAATTCCTCTCGTCCTCTTATTCGTAAAAGTTCCAATTTTTTTATCACTTCCAACATCTACATCTATCTAATTAATAATTTGTTGTGGAAGCCATCAAACTCCATGAAAATTAATTTTCTGTATCATTTATTCATTTGCTCAACATTTTCAAATCCGTATTTTACTGTAAAAAAAAGAAACAAATAAATATTGCTTTGCAAAAGATACATTTGACTTTTGAAATGACGATGTGCAGAGTCATATGTTAAAATCAAACAATCTTGAAGTATTCATTACTGTTTTTTATGCTTGCATATACCTATGTTTAATCTTGATGTATCAGTCGTTTCCATAATCCTCTGAATCATACAATTTTATATCAATTTGTATTAGTGTTTTGCCTTGAAAGAAACAGAACTAGGTTCATTTACCCAGTAAGTAGAACCTAGGACACACGCACATCCTGGTTGTGACAGCGTCAGAGGGAATCAAAATAAAATCTACATCTTCAGGTTTACTGCACTTTAGCCAGCGGCTGAAAAGAGTTAGATAAAAATCAGCTTATTGCCGGTATATTTATAAAGATTTCTTCCCTTCCATTCGATACCAGATGGTCTTGACAGACGTCATCCAAAACGAAATGCCTGGGAGGTAGGAGATATCATTCCACTTCACTGCCACTCTGATTGTTTACACGAAAAGGGGTCGCATATTTGGTCTGCTATGTACAGTACTGGTTAAATTATGCTGGAACTGCGGTTGCATTTATATGGATGTCACGTACCGCGAACATTGCTAAATAAAACTACTTCATTTTTGTTGTGTTTTCCAACATATTTTCAATTTCGGATAAAATTTCAAATATGAGGCACCTGATGTTTGATGTGCAAACCTTTAAACTCGTTGCTGGGAAAGAAAACTCCCCATCGAGATTCTCTAGAAATGCATTTTCAATTTTTAAAAGTTACTGCAAATGTTTTGAAGATCTATAAGAGATTGTATTCAAATTTTTGAGCCAGAGTATAAAGGCTGTGATTCAATAATCCCAAAGCTCCCTTTAAAGGTGAAGGCTGAATACTTACACATTTAAGGCTGTAGCTCGGAAAAATCATTTTATCAGATCAACCATTTTGTAATAATAGGCAGGGTTAATTTTTGTGAGTTTAACCGTTAGATTATGATATTCGTATAACACAAAATATGTAATCTCCAGGCTCAGAAATTTTAATCATTAAGGGTAGGACAGTGAAATTAAGCTGAACTATTATGAATCTTATTCATTAACGCCATAAATAACAATTCAGCCACAATCCTCATATACATCACTCCCCATCCGTGACTCAGTGACATGTTTTGTATTGCAATAAACGAGAACACTATTTGCTTAAAGGTACCTTAGTTATCATTCGACACTTAGTATAGCACAAAAGTTACACTTGTGACACTGCTGTACACACACAGAACAAAGTACAACTGATTGTATTTCTGAGTCAGAACTAATAACTGAACTCTACTCAGCACTGTCCACTCCACTAAACAGCACTCTAAATCTCTCAACTGTCTACTGAAAGACTATCAACTCCAACAACCACTCGATTGACTGCGGAAGGCTGGCCAGCCTCTTATATATATATAGAACGCAATGTTCTAGAAAGGAAAACTGTTGACAACAGATAAAACGAATCTTCCGGAGCAGAAGCTCGCCATACAATAACTATTGTTCTGTACGGATAATTATTCTGCGGAAGAAGAACCATTAATCGCGCCCAACCCGTCGATGGCCGGCTAGCGAGCTGCAAGGTGCCACGGTGAAGTATTGAATCATTGTTTTAGTGTAGAACACTTGATACCAACACGCCTCTTAATCGCAATACGAAACAAATATGATTGCACAGGTGTTTAAGGACCGTACTATATTCTAATGCAATTCTTTTCATATTCTCTGGTTCTTTTTCTTATATGGAAAAAAGCTCATATTCATTACACGATATATCGTATTTTGCAAAACCAGTTTATATTTTCTGTATGAAAAGGAACAGTGTGAGCTCTCCGCTTACAGATTGCATTTTAAGATGTCAAAGAACATAAAAAATACATACCAACAACCTGAGATCACTTAGGAATCTGAGCTTTCTGGAAACAAGTATAGTTATGCTTGTTCAGATCTATAGTATCATATATAAGTGCTGGAGGAACTAAATTAAACTCAGATGAATTTTTATGACATTGTGTTTAATTTTTGAAACGCCACTATTGCGCTTTAAAGATTCATAATGAATTCCTTGTTCTTGAGCTGTATAGTTTCATCTAAATAAATAAAATCAATGTTTATGTTATTAACTTCTGTTAGAATTAAACGAGAATTTTAAAATGTTTAATAATTGTTCATGCTTACACCAGTTCTGCATGTAGATTAATTTCACATTAACTTTTTATATAATATGAGAAAACGTTTCACCCTCATTTTTTCCACTCCCCAGAAGAAGCAGCACCTGCCAAAATTTCTTTATTTATAGAATATAATATGAACATAAAGAAATCCCATTAATCTTTCTTTAAGCCCATTGAGAGAGAGAATGTTTCCATCATGCTTTAATGCTCAAGAGGAAACGTATATGTACTAGACTCAAAAGAATTTATCTATTCATTATTATTGTTTATTTGTATGCAGCGGTTGTATACTAATTTTGTAAAATCCTATTGTTCTAACGGCCACAAATAAATCAAGATAAACTTTCTAAAATTATTGTACTATACATTTCGTTATACGTACAAAGTGAACGCAGGATACCGAGTGAGGCGGTCCGCACGTTAGGTGCCACTTTATGAGGCGGTCCAGCCCGTAGCGAACCAAGTCGAGCTCTCCCTTGTGCTCAACGCCTCACAATTAAGGATCGGTGGCGTGAGGAGGTCAAGGAAAGGGAGATTGTAATCGGTTCGAGGTGACTTGTGGCTCCCGCATGAGAACTCTCATGTGTACTTCAGGAGTGCTTGCGTCCTGACTGGTTGTGGGTTGAATGATTACACCTCGAATCTGGTAGACAGAAGCTTATGATTGTCCTTAGGCTCCTTTGCTAGCCACCGTAAGGTCATCGTCGGTGTGGCTGGTGTGTTTAGCGTCACTGTCAATATTGCGATGTGAAGCACGGAGGCAGTAGCACTGCGTAGTCGAACTGGATATATTTATCGTCTTCCCTATACATCACTGTTTGCGCTCTCACTGGAGAGATTGTTAGATATTGCACTTTAACTCTGTGCATGGCGTGGAAGTGTACTTGTTAGGCGGTGCCGAATGCACGTCCGTCTCACGTAGAACTTAGGACCGAAGTGTACTAGCAAAACCTAATATCCACCATCACTTTGAATTACCCCCAGTCTAGGTATTTCTCGGAGTTTGAAAAATCACATGAACAAATATCAATTTTCTGTTGGCTGGTAACTGTCCCCACTTGAGATCAGTGTTCAGAATTTCCAGTCTGGCACCTGATATCAGAAACGCCTTCTCTAACGGTCCGCATGCAAAAATTTATGCGATAGCATGCGTACTGCGCGTTGGTCAAAATCTTATAGCCTGTTGTCACGCATGGGATTTTAACAATGGGTTGATATCCAACTGGGAGGCGCCAAATTTGTCTTGAGGACAAAACAGACAATAGAGTAGGGTTGCTTGTTTACAGGGATTGCAAAGAGAGTTTACTGACTTTCGCAGAGTGTCCTTGTCATTGTGGCGGTCTGCGGAGACTATGATAGCATTATGGCATATGTCTACTCTGGTATATGTCATTTATTTATATTAATTCGTTTGTTTGTGTTAGTATCTTTCTGATACCAGGTTATATGTCGCCTCAGTGTTCCTAGGTGACAGGAGCGGCGTCACGAGGCGACAGTCAAATATTTATAAACGAATCGCAGTTTCGTTATTACAGCTAGTCTTACGATTCCTATTAAACTGTATTAATATGGTTGATGTTGGTAAGTAGGAGCTCCAAGTGACAAACTGTACATTGAAATAACCAACAACAAATATAATAGCTTTCTTAAATGCTTTAAAACTCAGTTTGAATTTTGCTTCACATCCAAGTATAAAAAAAACATTTAACTTTAAAAAGACAATTCCTGGCTCACTTGAGGAAGTAAAACCTCATGCAGGCACAAAAGAGAACTATATTAGCAAGTTAGAATCAGTAACAATTTGTATTTAAAAAACTACTACAAAAAATATTGTAAACTTCTAAAGAAGGTAATAATAGCAGCTAAAATGTTGCATTATAATAAACTAACTCAAAACTCAGACAATAAAATAAAAACCACTTGGAATATAATAAAAAATGTGACACGTAAACACTTATCAGAAAATTGCCCAATAACACTCAATGTTGACAATCATTAAATTTCCAAACCTCTTGAAGTTGCAGAGTTGTTTAACAAATTCTTTTTGGATGTAACAAAAAAATTAAATATTAATTATGGAAGTAAAAATGCAGCACTAGAATTTCTTAGATCAAGTTTCACAAACTCTGTACCTACATTTAAAGTCAGTTTAACTACACCTTCCGAAATAAATAAAATTATTGACTCTTTAAAAATGAAGAATTCTTCTGGTTATGATGAAATAACTACAAATATCCTAAAATCGTGCTCCTCACAAATTAGCATTCCCCTTAGTTATTTATGAAATGAGTCTCTAAAGACAGGTATTTTCCCTGACAGAATGAAAACCTCAGTTGTTGAACCTTTTTTCAATAAAGGCGAATACAATAATGTTTCAAATTATAGACCAATATCTCCCTTGCCAATATTTTAAAAATTTCTTGAAAAATTAATTGTCACCAGACTGTATAAACACCTTGAATGTAACAACATACTTGTCAGTGATCAGTTTGGATTCAGAAAGGGAATATCGACTAATAATGCAACTTACAAGCTTACACATGAGACGTTGACTGCCTTAAATAATAAAAGACATGTAGGTGGAATTTTTTGTGATCTAGCAAAGGCTTTGATTGTGTTAATCATGACATTCTTATAGCAAAATTGGAATTCTATGGGCTAAAAAATGAACATTTAAGATGGTTTGTATCATATCTAAATGAAAGAAAACAGAGTGTTGAAGTAGCTGACAGTGATATTGGTTATGAAAAGCAAACTTCGAACCGGAAAACAGTAACTCATGGAGTACCCCAAGGTTCCGTGTTAGGGCCTTTATTATTTCTTATCTATATAAATGACCTCTCACTTTATATAAAGACATTGCAAGTACAGTTCTTTTCGCTGATGAAACTAGTGTCCTGGTGACCAGTACAAATTTAAACGAGTGTATAATTAAAGTGAATTATGTTTTGAACTGTATGTCATGCTGGTTTAAAGCAAAAAAATTATCTGTGAATCTATACAAAACAAAATGCGTCAAATTTATAACCTGTTGTACATCACATACTGAAATAGAAATCGGGATTAATGATATGTTATTAGAAGAAATTGACAGTATGCAATATCTGGGCCTTCAAGTGGACAGATGTTTAGATTGGAAAGCTCAAATAAATTATATCTTACCTAAATTCAGCTCTACCTGTTGTGCTATCCGAGAGCTGGTTAATGTGAGTTCTGTTGAGACACTTAAATTAGTATATTATGCCTACTTTAACTCTATTATGGAATATGGAATATTATTGTGGGACAACTCAGTAGGAAGTAAAAAAGTATTTCTTATGCAAAAGAGGGTTATAAGAATCATGACCAACACCCACACCAGATGCTCCTGTAAAGATCTTTTTACAAGATTGAAGATATTAACGCTTCCTTGCATGTATATATTCTCGATCCTATAATTCTTTGTATGCAATCGTGCCTTATTTGCAACAAATATTGTAATTCACAAAATAAACACTAGACAAAAGTATAATATCCATTATCCCAGTGCTAAACTTTCTTGCTTTCAGAAAGGTGTGCATTATGAAACTATCAAAATATTTGGCGAACTTCCTAATGTTCTTAAAGAAAAGGTTGATTATTTCGGTGGTTTTAAAAAAACTGCTAGAGAGTACCTTTGCTCAAAATCTTTTTATTCTGTACAAGATTATCTGAATGACAAATTATCCTGATAATTTCTTCTGTAGCTCTATAAGTAGTATTTAACTATTCCAATGCTAAATCATTACTTATAAATGTTTGATGCAAGTTGAAAGTTCATTTTTAATGTATATGTATTTAATAAATAACAAGAATGGTATCCATTGCAAAAAGGTTGAGACGTACTGGCATAAGCAAAGTGAAAGCTGGTTTAAAAAGTGTTTCATTTTGTATCATATATAATTATCCCTGCTTTGTTTTCCATACTGTTGTTCATAATGCCTGGGTACTATAAGGTGTGTCTTATGTTAAATTTTGTACATATATATGCTATTAAACTTTATACCTCTGGACATGTTCAATGTTCGCAGCCTTTTCTGGCTACAAGTGAACCTACTGAACGCAAATCAATCTAATCTAACCTGATCTATCAATAATGTGTATGCGTGCGTGCATGCGTGTTTGTGTCCGGATCCATTTCTCAGGTGGAGGCTGCCAGAGGCAGTGACCTGCAATGCTAGGGTGATAGCTATGGTGAGCCAAGGGTGCCTAAAGCTTATACCGTGTACCCCGAACCACGTTGTGCATAGTGGGCACTTCACATGTGCTAGACGGAGGTAAAGGCGCGGATAGGGCCGACTTAAAATCGACAACCCAGGGCCGGGAGTCGAGCTCGGAGCCTAAGCACGAGAGTCGCGAACGAAACCACTGCGCTACCCAGGCGCCCTACTATCAATACTATAATTAAGTGTAAATATGTAAACCGCGAGTGTATACGTACTAGTTCTTTCTTTGTAGAAACCTAATTTGCAATTGTTATTTCCTGTTTCAGGTGAAGCGGGAAAGAAGATCTATCGCGAGAATACGGTAAGTTGATTCACTTCCATGACCATCACGTAGACTTGTATTATTGTACACCTTAAATCAGGATTTTCCTTTGGGATAGTTAACACATCTAATTGGCTTTGTTATAAATTATTTGATTCCTGTTATATCTGGTACGCCAGGAATGAGGAGCATGTGTTTGTATGCAACTGTTCCCATACACCACCACCACCACCACCACCACCACCACCACCACCACCACCACCACCACCACCACCACCACCACCACCACCACCACCACCACCACCACCACCACCACCACCACCACCACCACCACCACCACCACCACCACCGCCACCACCACCACCACCGCCACCTCCACCGCCACCGCCACCGCCGCCGCCACCGCCGCCGCCGCCACCGCCACCGCCGCCGCCGTCACCACCACCGCCGCCGCTAACACCACCACCACCACCACCACCACTACCACCACCACCACTACCACCACCACCACCACTACCACCACCACCACGATGTATTGTGTTTTAAATCCACGGATTGTTATTTGCGTGAAATATCTGCAGCAGAAAACGGTGTAACAAAATTCGTACACTTTTTCTGTATGATTATGCCAAATATTTGCAGCAGAAAGCAATGTTACAAAACTGGTTTTCTCTCTAGATTACTGTAACAACATCTGCAGCAGAAAGCTATGTAACAAAGGTGGTTCTTTTGTTATATAGCTCTGCGTTAATTCTGATTTAATACTGGTGTTTAAAATACAGAAACCGACAAGAAAGCCACCTTTAGTCATAAAAACACATATTTAACATCTGAAACATCGTACATATAAACTTACGCTTTTACGCCAGCATCAAGATGATTGTAGGTAGTGGTGTGGAAGACATCAATGATACATTGTACATATTGGTGGGCGTTCGTAACTGAAGTTACGAATAAGCTGTAAACATTCGTGTTGCGCGCAGGAGGCTACAGGCCACAAAGAAGCGTGGGAAGTCCGTAAGAGTTCTTGAAGACCCGTCCCATCATAGTAGTTGCCTAGAGAGCAAGACGAACGATCCCTTCAACAATAATGAAGGGAACGCAAGCGGATTTTCCTTTGAGCAGCCTCCGTGCCCTCTGTTCGGCAGTCTAACGCCTAGCAGCACACTTAACTAAACAATAATTCCGCGCTTACGTTTTAATGCTGAGTCATCACTTCAAGGCTCTTAATGCTCTAAGATTCAGACACAGAACATCAAACAATAATGGTAAATTATCTGAAATTAATAAATTCCTGGTCTTACAACTTACATAAATTACTCTTAGCTAAGCATTGTATGTACTAGTCACGAAACCGCATTTAACACAATTCGCGGATAACACTTCCACTGCAGGGCGAGTGACTTCATAGTTAAGTTAGTTGATAACGACCATAGAGTCAATTTTCGGGAGACGACCATCTTGACAAAATGCAACAGTTACTGGGAGCGGAGGCTTTGGCGATTTCCTCTGAAAAGGAGCACGCTTAGTCGTGATGCTGGATTTCAGTTCAACTCCCCTTGGAAACTGGCCTTAAAATGGAAGCCGTCGAATTAAAAAACAAAGATCAATACAGCTTGATAATCAAATTAAGTAGTTACGTTTCTTTGACTCAATTTTCTATACTCACGCCATCTCCTGACCTGGCATTTAATTTACTGAAAACAGTCTTTTGTTCATTAATGCGAATTTTGATAGTGTTTTGTCTTTGTTTATAGTTTTATTATATCCAGTATTTAAATTTGTGGTTATAACATTTTATAAATATCCTGATGATGGGAGAGATGTACACTCCCAAAATGTTGATATCTAATCGTCTTTTCACCTGGCTGACTGCCCAAGAAGAAAGTGAGCTTATTCCTCGCCAGGAAAGCTTCAGGTCTTATCCTTTCTGTTATAATATTTGCCATTGTTTACGGATATCTGTTCCACAATAGCTTTATCAGAATCTAGATTATCTACTACTTTTAGTTCATTGCGTTCCCAATGAGAGTTCTCATTGAAAAATAATGATGAAATATATGTAGCATTGTTGCTGATTAACAGTGCCAATGTTAGGTTAAATTAGGTTTCATAAGACACAACATATGATATATCGAGCATTCTGATTGCAGCGCGAATGAATGACACGTCGATAAACTGTCGTCTCGTCGCTGCTTTGTAGAAGGTGGAATACAACGATTGCACGTTGTGTTTCGCTATTACTAAGCGAAATGCTGCTTCTCGTCGATTTCTGCCTCCGCTGCTCCTCATGGATCTTGCACTCTGTGTATGCGTGGGATATTAGTGCAGAAAAACCAGAGGTTTCTTTGAAATGCGATTAATTCAAACAAAATAGAATTAAAGGTTTGCCGATACGTCTTCGTTGCTACGGCCGCAGAGTAGGTTCACTAACTATCGCAATATAATATAATGCTGGTCAGGTTGACGACCAGCTGCTACTGGAGCAACCTCCTTCCACGAGTGTTCTCACCACCTACAAATTTTAGCGCGAAACATCGCGTCGTCACGCCATCCAAGAGACCTTTCACTTATTTTCCTCGACCAGGTGTGCAGTCAGTTTCCGAGAAAACCTGTCTCGAGTACCTGGCCTCTGACCTCCTTACCTGCTTTCACACTTTATCTCATTCTCAAACTTCTAACACCAACCAAGCCACCACCTTTTTAACATGCGCTGATTTCCAAATTGTACCATTTCAATAATTTGTGCTTTTACAGTTCAAGATACTTTTGGGTAATGTTATGCTCGTGAAAATTGGTACGCCAAGAATGGTTATTTTTGACTTCCCTTATGGCATAACAGTACGCTGTGCTTTACTTTACTTTAGTGATTACATTAATATATGTGCGACATATATTCGGGTTTACTCCAGTAATTTAAATAAATATGATTTTGCCCTCACGCTTACACCTACTGAAGTCCACGTTATGATCCATTTAATTCTAAGAACAATTTGCATAAATAAGTATATAGATTCAATACAATGGCTATTATATATGAATAGTTTCATACAAACTAAAGTTTGAGTTTAATATTTATAGGCAAAGAAATGACGAAATCGAATACTTTTATAGGAACCAATTCATAAGACAAGTATATTAGTATACATCTTTGGAAATACTTGAGTTGAGGTAATAAATATATTCAATTATTAATTGGAATTTGTTGGTTGTATTAAAAATGAAAATTCATTTTTAGAAATGAAGAAGGTGGCAATAAAACCTATCCTAAGGGCAATTGCAGAATATGTATACATAAAACCATGGCAAAAGAAGTGAAGAGGTAAAGAACTAAAATGGTTTAGAGGTAGATAAGCTGAATGTTAAAACAAAAACTGGATAACCATCAGAGTCTAACATCCGAAAAGTGACCATATTCTTTCATTAATTTATGGGACTAAAGTAAACAAAAGTACTAAAGCAAGACCTGTTACTCGTGAAAGATAACTTCAAGATATGTAAACCGGACAGGTATAAATAACTGAACTAAAAGAACGAAGTCCAATTTATTTTAAGTTAATCCAGTATATCATAAATCGTTTTCTTCTTCCTCTTCTACAGGGCTTTGATCCTTCGGTCCGTCCCGCCTCCATCAAGTTGCTTTCGCCATTGTTTTACTGGTGTTCCTAGTGAAATACTTCATTGAAAATTATATACAGATACTCCAAAAAGTATTCGTCTCTTCATAGAGCATATAATATATCAAGCACAATCAGAAAAATATAGATAAAAAACTAACAATAACTATTTCGTTACATCGGTTGATAACTAGATTTAAAAATAAAATACAATTTGGGTTCATATATTTCTTAATTAGTGAACAGCTCTATGCTATTTAAAATCATGTCCCATTTGACGTCAAACAAGTGTTCGTCTAGTAAACAAGATCTCAGGTGTAGTGCTTCACTGACACACACCCCTTCCCTTTCCTTATGCAGTTGTGTTTCATCCACTGTCGTTGACAATTCCATGTCTGTTTTCAAAGCCGTTGACTGCTATTTAAGTAACATTGGTCGAAAACGTCGTGAAAATACAAAAGAAGAGAGAGGAGTTTGCATTAGTTTATTTAGAAAAGGTAAATCTATTCAAAAAATTGAAGAAACTACTGGAAGACCTACCAGTACAGTGAAGACTATTATATATAGGTCTGATGAGAACAAAACTTACGAAAATCAATCAAGAAGCGGTCGTCCTGCAGTTCTATCCGAGATGGAGAAACGACCGTTACTTAGAGAAGTCAAGAAAAATCCTAAACTAGGTGCTCCAAAACTTCCTATTGTAGTTCAAATGCACACAGAAGAGTCCGTTTCAGCACAAAACATAAGAAACGTGCTATATGAAGCTGAGTATGGAGGCCGAACAGCCCGTACAAAATCATACAATTGTAAAATCAACAGAAAGAAACGAGTTGCTTTTGCAAAAGAACATAAATACGATATATTTGATTTCTGGAAGAAGGTTGTATTTACTGACGAGTGTCAATTTGAGCCCTTTAAGTGAAGAGGGCGAGCAATAGTATGGAGAAAAAAGAATTGTGAGCTTGAGGAGCAAACAATAACAGCTTCAGTTAAACATGGAGGTGGTTCAGCACTTGTCTGGGGCTGCATGAGTACACATGGTGTGGTGGATTTGTGTTTTATTGTTGGAATTATTAACCATAAGGTTTATATAAACATCCTAAAAACACATTTGTCCAGAATTGTGAACAATATGGGTCTTTCTGAAGATTATATTTTCACACAAGCTAATGATCCAAAACACACAGCTCTAGATCTAAGGTTATGATTGTTGTGTAATACTCCACGATAGATGCCGACACCATCACAATCCTCAGACATGAATCCAATAAAAATTTGTGGAGTATACTGGATAAAAATAGTAGAAATCATCTGATATCTAATATAAAGGACATAAAGAGCGCTGTATTAGAGGAATGACGTAAAATTACAGTGGAAACAACAAACTATTGGTGAAATCTGCCAAGGAGAATGCAGGAGGTTATAAAGAGGAATGGAGGGCCTATTAACTACTAACCGCAACACTCTACACCATTTTCAGTATGCAGACGAATACGTATTATGCATCCTATGTTACATATCTTTACTTTTGAATGTTTAAATATGTTTATATGAATAGATACTATATGTTTCTTTATTGTATTCTCTTTTTCACGAATCAATAAATAAGACAGTGTCCCTGGTGTACTCTATTCTGATGATTTTCCGCTATCCGTAGATCCGTGAACATAAAGTCATGCATTAGACGAATACTTTTTGGAGTAACTGTAATTGTATTGCTGTTCTTGCTACGGATAGTTGACATTTCATTTAACTGGATTTTCTAGTTATGCAGATACTCTTTAATAGCTGTACCATATCGATTAAAAATTCTCTTCCAAAATTTTTATTTCGACCATGTCTAATAACGTATATACAGCAATGTATTCAAGGAATTAATTTCTCCATGTCTTATTCTTTTTTATTGATTTCATATTAGTGCCTAAGATTCACAGCCACACAGAAGATTCACAACTGCATTCAATTCATAGCCTTTCAACGAGGTTTCCTTCCTCATCTTCCTTTCTCCTTATCGACATGCATGATTGTTAAATCCAATTTCTCTACTACTTCACATTGTTCTGTCTGTTATTGAGCAGCGAATGGGACACCTCGCACCTCGTCTCAACACGGAATGTTTCTGCTTGGCACCCCCAGGAGGAGCGGATGAGGTGAAGAAGCTGCAGCAGGCTGCAATACTCAAACAGACAGAAAAATGCAGAGGTTTCAAGATTGATAATACAGTCACACCAGTGGGTGCTCAGAAAAGACTTCTCTGTGAGAAATGGAACCGGAGTGAATTCCACTCACCTGGAGGGCTACAGCGGAACTGCTAATTAGCAGGATCGAGAAGAATTTTCCAACGAGGGCACATCTGCGTCACTTTTCCTATAATGGCCGACATTATTTCACCCATAAGTGTACCTGAAATAAGAAAGGCGAAGCCCAATAATAGGATATGAGGGAAATAAAATTCACGATAGAAGAGAAAACACCTCAGCAGTCGCCTGACTAATCAGGAAAAACCGCGTATTATCCATGGTTGGACTTGGTGTCTAACTTAGGAGTCGAACCTAGCACCCAAATAATACGAGCCTAGCACGTTTCCCGTATTTTTCTATCTTAAAATCAATTTCAGTCTTATTGGTTTAGGCACTCTCCTCCACAGGAGAGATATTCTCCGACGCCTGAGATGCAGGGAGGCTGGCGAAGGTTCCCACACCCTCTCTGGACAGGTTTATGACACCCCATGTCAGTACACTTACAAACCATTCAAAAACATTCTGACCGCTTCTACCTTTGTGAATGAATATTCTCGGTTTTAGTGTACAGAGTGATGAGGGCACATGTTTTTAATGGTCTGCTCCTTGTGTAGCAAGCATTCTCTGCCACACACATTTGCTGTCCTTGTGCCACTGTGTAAGGCAGCACATACATTCCAGGGATCTTCTTTGCGTTGTTGGACAGTATAAAACCTTCATCGGTTTCGTTTTCCCAACAAATATATTCCACTGTAAACTTATTACAGTTTCATTCATTTTAAAGTCTGCTTACTTTAAAGCCTTTTTAATCTCACTAGAAACTTTCTGCTCGTCATTAAATACTATTGTTATTGCAGTATATTAATTCTACATTGCTTAGCCAAGTTCTTACGACGTAGTCCGTATACAAATAAAAAATGACCAGTAAGAAAGTACACCTATATCGCTCTTTCTGATTAATTTGTACAATATTAGTGTTACCAGATACTACTTTTATGTCTGCTCATCACAAGAAGGCAAGCGGGGAATGAGGTGGTGAAGAGCTTGAACTATGTGCATGCACATCATTTCCGGAAGGCGAGCATAAATACAGCATAGGTGATCACGTTACATATTCCTCTACGTTGCCTTCTTGTGGTGAGCTGACAGTGATGTATTCTTTGTTTATATATACACTTCGTATTATTTTTATTAGGCGGCATAATCTCCCTTATCCTGTAAATGTTTGAGGACGCAAATTTAAAAAAAAAATATTCTAAAACTTTCTCCAAAGCATTTCTACCTATTCTGTATACGCTTTTTTGAAAATCGATAATGGTATATCATGTGAGAAAGTGTTTCTATTACCTGATTTATAAATATCCATTATTCATTGTTATGTTAACATGACTGAATATCTAATATTATAGTTTAGAATATAAAAGGTAGACTAAACTGGTATTCCTTAAAGATTGTGGTTGAACATACAGGCATACATGGGTAGTTTTTGTGTGTCACGCGGTTGCGACTGATCCCACAGCCGTCAGGATACATGTGCTCAGGGTTGGAGCTGTACATTATGGAGATGAGTACTCTAGTATTGTTTTCCTTTAAGTGGCACGATTTCAAGAGCTCTGAAGAGGCTGGAACATCTGCGTTAGGAGTAGTTAACACCAAAGCCCTTTTCTCCTTCAAACCCTCAACTAAAACCTCTTGAACGAGCCCGTTCCTCGTTCGGAGTGATAGCAAGTTCTCGTTCAATGACACAGCTTGCTGCTATTATCGACTTGCTTCTTTCTGTACTGGTGATGTCATTACGGCTTTGATAAGAAACAAAATTACCGACGGTCTTGCTGTTCAATCTCCGCAGTGTTGGCGACTGGGATGATGAGATTACAAGCACTAAATGACGTGAAAATGAGAAGCAGCGGGGTGAACGCTCCCTCCTGTCTCTACGTCATTTAATTTACCCTAGTTTTTCTCGTGTGGAAAACTGGCACACAAAAATTGACACTTGGAGTAATCAGAGAGTCATATAACGCAAAGAAATTGAATAAAGGTAAACTATTTTTGGAGCGTAATAACGCTTGTATTTTGCTATACGAATTATTGTAAAATAAGTGAGAATTTCTGCTTCCGAAGTAGAGCTCGATAGAGCAAAGGATATTTGGGCTGCATTTCTGTAATTACTAAACTCATTTTACATATTGGAAAATAAAACTTTACTAACAAGGCCTTATACGATTTCATGTAGTGCATTTCCTCTGATTCTAATTTCAAACGAACTTCCCTCATAATCTCATTTCTACTTTTATTTCTAACTGAATCTAAGAGTTCAGTAGAATTAATAAAAATAGTTTTAGTTATTTGTGTTATAATTAATAGTTTGGATAATGTATATTGGACTGGACTTGTGCCGTTTGTTTTTTCCCCGGCACATTTTTGTTGCCCTTCCGGTTCGGGGGCGCTGACGTCTTGTTGGTTTGGGCTTTCCGCCGTTTCTCTCTGGGGGCGCTGCGGTGCCCGAGACTTCTTGGGTGGCTCCTTCGAGCCGGGAGAGCAGTGAGAGTGTGTGCCTGGTTGGTGTCGAGTGGGCGTTTCTTAGGGTGAGTGCTCCAATTCGGGTTCCCCGATTTTTCTCTTAGTTTTTTTTTTTATTTTTATAATTGGTATTTTGGTGAGCCGGGTGTTTTGGTGGGGCTCTTTCTCCCAGACTCGGGGCCAGAAGTATATAGTTATCTTTATCTGTCTGGTTGGTTTAAGCAAAGTGTAGCAAAGAACTAACGAGAAAATAAATACATGTTAAGGTTCCGATAAAGGCGTATGTTTTCAATTTAATCTCATGACCCTGGGTTGGCCGGCACAGACTCCGGTACGGAGAGGATTGGGCACTGCGATCTTTCTTGATCTACTGTAACTCTGCCCACAAGTGGGGCAGCCTCAAGAGGAGGGATAAGGCGAGAGGAGAAGAGAGCGACCGTCCCAAAGAGACACGAGAGTGCAGAGGGAATGGTCCCTACACTTTAAAAGCTGGAAACTCCCCTTTAGGCCAGCAACACGGCAGCTTACCCGACTATGATCCGGAAGCGGCCTCAGCAGACCGGGCTCGAAGACTGAAGATAGTTATACTGGAAGAGCGGTTTTACTCAGACCATATCCTGCCATGCACCGCCGAGACACCCACAGACACATCTACCCTGAAAGAGACCACCAGATGAAAGATGATGTGAAATGATAATAGATATGAAATGGAAGGACAGGAAATTCAGAGGATATAATTTAGCTACCCATCGTTTGACTGGCGACTGGGAAAACCCCCGAGAAAGCTCATGGATCAGGTATGTCGGTCACGGGAATCGAGTCCGTACCTCCCAAATTTGCGCCATCCCGCTCCGTTCATGTTACACTATTACTATATGTGATAACGTTTCGTTTAAATTGCTAGAAATCATAGCGAATATGTAAACCTGATCAGGTTCAAAACATGTGTACAACCAGCAAGTATATCCCACAAAGAT